>OX453044.1:3384740-4006897 GCA_949699805.1 Tromatobia lineatoria
AATGAATCAAGAAAATCAACATTTTTATTATTAATGTCGTGGCTTTTTTATCCTCGGATTTCGAAATTTTTATCTACCTTCATGAGAAATCATGTTTATAATTTATTATAACTTTCTCATAAACTATGACTCGTGGAATGTTAAAAATTATCAGAAAGCAATGTGCAAGGTTCTACTTTGCATTTCTTTGTATGGACTATAAAAATACTAAGGAAAATTCCTATGTTCACGAACTTCTAGAACAAATTTTCTGGCCATTAAAAATTAACAATCCTTTTTAATAATTAGGAAAACTAGTTTTTTATCCATAGTTGACCCTCAACTGCAATAATCTGACGGGGGTTCTTTTATAAAAAGTTCGCCTTGGTCGAATTTCTAGCTAATGCAATCGTCGTACAAAAAATGTTCTATTGTTCAATTAATTATTCCAACTTAGCTAACTTTTCCAGCGTTGGCTCTGCGTGAACAGCTATACGTAATTCGTACTATTGATATTATTTCGAACGCTCTTTACAATTCGTTTAATGACAAATGAATACTTTTTATAATGATTAATTACCCTTTTTTTTCCAAGTCGTTCAAGATTAAGCCTCTATGATAAAATTGATTAGTCAATGTCATGTTGTATTAAAAAAGAAAATTTAATTATATTTGAAGAAAATTTAATTACTAATGTTTGCAAAAAAAGTCACAGGTCTTTTTTCTTGAAGGCGACCATTATTATATGTGAAACGATTGTAATCCAACACATATGAGCAATTCAATTACTTCTTCAGCACTATAGAGTCGAAAAAAAATTCTTATCAAATTTTCAGAGTAACCATAGAGTATTGTTCCCTTGAAGGTCCGAAGAAAAATCTATTGCATGCATCCGTATTGATGGCGTATCGGCATGAACAAGACGAGGCAGCACCGAACGTAGCTAGGACAAAGTCTCTCGGAGGAGATGGATAAAAGTATTTGTTTGTATGTGACTAATCAGTAATATTGTTTTCGTATTCTCACCGTCACAGTGTTTGAAACAAAATCTTTTTCGTACATCTGTTCGATACGTCAGTTTTATTCAAGGATTCCTATAGTGCCTGACATTTATGAAATATCTCCCAGGTAATAGAATCAGCAATCGCACGGAAAGAAATAATTGATTGGTACAACCATGCGCAAGGTTAAATACGCTCTAACAAATAGATTTGGTCGAACCAAGGAATAAATCGGTTGTACCAAACACTTATATACACATACTCAGCTACCAACTACTTTATTGATTGCGCTAACAAATTTTTTAGTTGGCAACCGATGAATGGGTTATCTCAACAAACTAATCGGTTGCCAAGTCATTAGTTGGTTGCCAAAAATAACTTTGTTGGTAACTACAACCAAATCAATTGACTGAAATTTATTCGACCGTTCAGATGGACGCAGTAACAACGTATTGTTTGTCGTATTTCGTTTGCAGTCAGCATTGATAGTTAGTGCAACAAACGCAGCAGTTGGTCTTACTATTTTACAATAGTAGAAATTATACAATTAACTCAAATAACATGCGCAATAAATGGCTTGGGCACTGTAGCCAAGTGGTTTGGGTGCGTAACCAATTTCGATAGCTCGCGCAGCCAACTTCACATTGACGGCCATTGTTCAAGAGTTTTCAACATAACCTAGTATAGAAGAAACGACGCAACGCTGATTTTAATAAAAGGTGAACCTCGGAGAAGGTAAGTCATGCATATTCGCATTAAAATACACTAGTACTATATCAACAATTATGCAAAATCTGTTATTATTCTTAACCGTAGTTATAGAGAAGACACAATGTTGAGACGTATGCAGTGCCGATAAAGTAGGGTTATGCGACTCGGAAAACCCAATTTATTGATAATCAAATATTACAACAACCAAAAATGTGCTATTTACTATTGTTTAAGGGTATGTACTTAGATTCGCTAATTATCATTCCTTTACAGATTTGGGCACAAGAAATAGAATCAGTTATAGTTATCGATGAGCTACTGGAGCAGTGGGGATTTCTTGAGCTCATTCCCAAATTTAAAAGTGATATTTGCATTGATACCTAAGTAAAATAAAAATGATATTAACTCTTTAAAGACTCCTTTAGTTTGAAGAAGCCACAAAAAAAATTAGAATCAGAGGCTGATCGATAAACATTAAAGTTTTTTTCCATCAGACTTATTATATCCATACTGTTTAACTAGTCCTTAATTGTTATTATTATGCAAGCTTATATCAAAGTTCACTATTGCAGGAAGTTTTCTTGTTACGCTGTTTGTTTTCTTTACATATTTGACATATTCTTGGTTACGTTATCTGTTTTTTCAACATATTTGACATATTCTTTGTTGCGCTGTGTGTTTTATTAACATATTTTCAATATTTCTTGTTGCGCTATCTGTTTTTTTTTACATATTACATATATTTTTGGTTACGCTATCAGTTTTTAAGGTTCTGTGAATCCTAAACTGTAAAAGACGTTGACCTGACTTAACATAAGACATTTCACTCATGAGTCTAGTATTTTCTTATTGTTCAGATTGGTATTTGGTAAATATTATATATATATAATATAAAAAATAAAAGGAAATGATAATTTCATCAACTGTCTATGTTTGAAAAGTGCGGCTTTGATGACAAATATATTTTATTTAAAAAAAATACATCTGTCGTTTTTTTTCACTCTGATTATTGCACCGACTAATCTCCCATTCACTTCCAGGCAACAACTTTTTTCGATTCAACTAACAAACTAATTAACCTACCTTTCTCGATTGGTAAAGCCAAGCACTGAAATTGGTAAGAAATCCAATTTAGGTTTATGTTCGACTTACAGCAATGGTTACATTAACAAATATAACTGGTTGATGCACTAAATTAGTGAACGTGACCAACACAGTTTACTCGCTCTGACAACCAACACCTCCCAACCAACGTCCTGAACTAAACATTCAATTCTTTAGTCCATTGGTTGAACCCGACAAAAACATTGGTTGCCCCAACCAACGAGGTGCAACCAAGTGGAGTGATTGAGACAAAAGTATCTATTTTATAATTGGGCGAGCTAATATGTCGGTTAATTCAACTACTGTCGCGTTGAGCAGCTGAAATTGTTTCCTCCAACCATTTTTGTTGCTTGGAGCGTATGTAACCATGTGAGTTAGCTGTAGCAACTAATTTTTTCTCTCCGTGCGATTGCCTACATTGAATACCAATGACGACGAATTCAACTTCTAGAAAAACTAAGAATAATTTTTCCGAGTAAAAAGTGACGTAGCGACAGAAAATGTAACGCAGCGGGAAGGAAGGGTTGCAGTGGGTACAAAAGCGCTGCAGTGGGCAAAAAAGTGTTGCAGTGGGCTGAAAGGTGCTGCAGTGCACAAAAAAAGTGTCTGCAGCGGGCGGAAAGTACAGCAGCGGACAAAAAAGTGCAGCAGCGAGCAGAAAAGTGTAGGAGCGGACAGAAAAGTGCAGCAGTGAACAGAAAAGTGCAGCAATAAGCATTGAAGTACATTTCTGTGGAGAAATAAGCAATCGTTCCGTCTTTGTTGCAATCACGGAATGCTTTTTTATAGTCGCCAAACAAACAGCATTTGCTACACGGAAGAGAGCGGAATTTTCACCTCGGTTGATTAGTGCCCTCGGTTCGGTCGGAGAACAGATTTCGTCCTCGGCACAAATGATATACGTTCCTCCTTTGTAGCATAGTATACAATTTCATGTAAGACGGGAAGCCAAACAAGTGCCAAGCGAATAAAAAAATATCGCTGATAATCCGGCTTTCCTCCTCCCGGTTGAACAGTCTTTTTACGTTTCTACATAAACTAGAAATTCCAAAGCTAGAAGTTGCATTAAGTTAATAAACATAAATCAATAAACATTAAGTGCTATGTGAGTTGGTAAAAGGTAAAATGACACACGAACCTTATCCATAAAGACAAAAACAAGAATCATAAGTCCGAATTCCCCCACTTACTTTGCTCGCTGAATAATTGTCTGCTCAGCGCTAGTGTAATGCGAGGCAGTCAATACTTCTATTAACCACCTAATGACGTCTATAATACCGCTGCTCGTGTTCGCTTTCTTTGATTTTTGTATTTTCACGATGCAACTATCGTTGCAGGTAACGCCGGACTCGATAGAGCATTTTATGGCTGTCGTAATAGTTGAATGAATCGATAACAATGCGGGTGCCAGAGCCTCGTAGAGTGAGAAACTGCAAAACCAACGGGGAAGCAAGAGAATGAGCGGAAAAACGCGAGGAAACCCAGGGATATGGATTCACGTACGCTATCGTTTCGCCGACGGATAGAGAAAACTTTCGTCGGATACGACGATGCGAACACGCCGAGGAAGAGAACGAAGTAGGGGGAATATAAAAAAAAAAAACCGAAAGGAAGAACTGCATCGTCCATCGATTCCTTCGGTGAGCGTTCGATCAAAAAGTTCATTTTCGCCTCCAGGTCTAGCGCGAGCTAGAACTGAGCTCGGCAAGAGAGTTGTACCTCTACCCTCGATCTCTTTTTCTCTGCTTCTGGCGTGAAAATCTATTGCCCGGACATTTTTCCGTAACGGATCTCGCAGAGCGGGAACACGTGGGATGGGAGCGTTCGGGCGTCAATCTATGTGTATATATAAGACATATATGTATATACATAGATAAAGTATTTCTCTTTCTTCTTTTCTCTGAAACGGCGTCGCTCTTCCATACAAGATAAATACTTTGCGGGATGAATGATTCAAGCCCCTTCATAACTGTCTGAGAGACGCGACCGCATAGAGCCTATACCCCCTACGACCTGTAAAAGTATGCAGAAAAAACTCATTTATCACCACGAGACTTTGGTACGCTATTGTTGAATTTCGTTTTAGTATCAATCATATTTTCACACCTATGTGTGAAATTCTGTTTTTTGGATAACAAGTTACGTCATGATTATTAGTTTATATCAGGGGAGGGGGGGGGGGGGGGTTATATCTGGGTTACCTCGGTCAATATTTTTTTTACAGAAAACTTGTTAAGAAGAATTTAAAAAAAATCTGAAACAGTATTTTTGAATCCTTAAAAATCTCTTAAAATCGGTACACTCGAAACATTTTTCACGAGAGTAAAGTATTTGGAAGACCGCGCTTAAATCTTCGGTGTTTGACAATATAAGCGCCGCAATGTTTCGGCTCTCTAGTAAAAAGGACACCGACGTGGGGACAAGGAGCTCACTTACTCCGAAATCGTAAGTTTTCGGCCTTTTTAGCTTTGGGTACCTTCAGACGGAAGGACGCTTCTGCGAGCATCGCTACTGCTATTTTTGGACGGAGAGGATCTTTCGCGTTTCATTATTCCATTGTGCATGTCCAGCCGATTATTTTGACTCGTGAACAGAGCCATCGACCGGATCATTTTTCCCTCCGAGCCCCAGAGCATAGGAAAAAACCAACAAGCGATCTCTCCACGAATCAGAAACTGAGTACATTAATTTTGACATATTCAAAGATTGTATTCTTCGAAATTGAAAAAATTATAACGGGCAATGGAATCGTATGATTATTCAGTGAAAGAATCGGTGTGATTTGTGGAATCATGACTTATGTAGAGAAATCGAATAGCTCTTGAGAAAACTTACCAGCATGCAAATTCGATAATGGTCGAAATCGACAATGAGAAAGTAATAATAATAACAAATTTATCACCGACACTGGTGATAGTGCGGTCGGTGTACGGCTCTAGCAATCGCCCTAGCTAAGCAGCATTGTTTGCGGCCATAACTTGGATGGGTGACCGCTTAGTCGTGCACCGGCTGGCTAACCAATCAGTGAATGGGAGGTCAGTTTTTCTGAGGCCTCGGTGTATATACTCAACAAAGTCGGTTTTGTATATACACCGGGAAGTTAGAAGAATATACGACCGTCCGTGCAGGTATGGGTTGTCTGCAGTTTCTTCTTGCCCGTGGCAAATGCGGTACAGTGCAGTTAAGTCAGCTGCGGACGCATTGGAAGTTAGGCTAGCTTAGCGAAGTGCGGGTAGGGAGTGATAGGAGGATAAATTTGGGGGATGTAAAAACACTCACTGGTGTACCTCGGAATTGGAACTGAAAAAAAAAGAATGAAAAAATAAAATAAAACTAATAACAAGTTCATTATGAATTAATATTTTATGGTCTTTTAGTATTTATTTAAATAAGTGCGACGAAAAAGAAATTCTCAATTTCTCCATACGATTGCTTTAATATTTTAGTGAGTTTGTTCAACATTCGAAGTTTCAATATGATAGCTAGACATTTGGGAAATCTTAGCAAGTCTAGTATTTTTTCCTAAAAAATTGTCAATCAAAATCGCAAAAAGTTTGAATGTCTAGATTATCGCCTGCAAACTGAATGCCAATAATTTGGCCACATTGTTCGACTCGTGTATATATGTCTTTAGCTCATTGTTTGCAAAGTGTTGCCAGCTGACGTACGAACAGTCATTTCTTTGAAACGTCATAGTGAAGTACAATCCTTAAAAAAATTGGTAGCCTGCCGCTGAAAATTTCCTTCAACGATGAGGCTAAGACCGATTATTAGCGCGATTATATTCACAAGTCATTCCCTGGTGACTGGAGTTTAAAAAAATTTGCGAATTCAAAACACATGTACATGCAAATCTGAAAACATTTTTTTACCAAAAACAAGACTTAACGATGGTTTACAGAAAACAATTTCATAAAATTTTATGAACAACTTATTTTTTACTGTCTTTGAAGTCCTTCTTCATTTTCCACAAACTTTCCGGAAACTTCAATCAAAATTAGTTTCGTTTAAAGATGTTTAATCAATTTTCAATGCACCAGCAACTAAGAAACAGGTCATGAACTATAATCTTTATTCATAAAATAATGGAAGGTTAGAATTGCAGTTATTATGTTAGAGATATGCCAATTAATGTGATGCAACAATGGTCTGTTTAAGCGCGCAACTAAGCAATTTAAAAAAATGTATCTGTCATATGTCACTTATTTCATGTTAAAACAGTAACGATGGTTGGTTAGTAGATGGAAGTGGAACTTTATAGTTGCTGCGTTCAGGTAGCAGTTAAAATGAAAAAAAAAAAAAAATTACAAAAACAGTGTTTTTCTTACAGATAAAATAGAGAAGTGAACTGCATCTTATATTTTTAGAATTCAGTAGCAGAGCTCATACAATTTCCATGTGTTTCAAATTTGTCAAATTTACGTGTTCGCTTTGTGGTTGACCCATCATCCTTTATCACATAGGAACTCATTAATTATCTTCAGGGACGTTAACGGTAGAACAAGTCAGCTGGATGCTGCGCACAATAATGAAACAAAAGTCTAAGGAAAAAAAGTGGAAATAAGTGGATGATTGTCCCCTGTAGAGGTCGGAGGTTACCCAGGCGAAAAAAAAAGAGACTTAGCCGTAGCTGCTTCAGGGTCCAAGTAATTGGTGCAATTGCGTTAATTGCCACAATTACTTCGTTGTCGTTTAAGTACAGCACTGATGGAAAAGTGCAAATTGTCTTCAGCCCTAAGGTATCATCCCTCTTCGCGATTAAATTGATAACGTACTCAAATAGCAGGATTATCGAAAAAGACTTTGAGGAATGCGAAACAATTCACTTACGTATAAATCGTAAATTGAATTTTTTCTTTCTATCTAACGCCTGAGGCTCTCCACTTACACCGGTGAAAAAATACGAATAGATACTCAACTCGGTACAGAGGAGGAGACGTATGGAAATACCAGAGGAATAGACGAAGCAGAGCGGAAAGTACGTTGACGGAGGATAATATAGAGGATTCGACGAGGACGATCGATAAGCTCTAATTATAGAAATACGCAGTTCAATTCGCGTAGTCGTAGTCGTGGAGCTCAAAGCTGTCGCGAAAACTGCTATAACAGCTTTGAGTGTCGTTTGATGATATTGATTTAAAGTTAGAGCAGTGTGTGCCATTAGTAACGCCGAAATTTTATTTTCAAAAAAGTCGTATTGCGTCTGTCCCTTCGCAATCGCATTGCACGTGCATTTATTCGTTGCGCCTTCAAAATACCAACTTTCCACATTTTGAAATAACCATGAGAAATTGATAATTTCTCTATTTACTACAACCGATATCTATCACCATTCTTGTTTATGTTAGTCACTTTGCAAAAGGTGAAAAATGATGCGGAAGTAATTTACCAGAAATAATTTTCCAGACTCTATTCGCAAATTTAGAAAATATGGAAAGTGGAAGTTTGCATATTGCTTCCTCATTCTTTTTCCACAAATCCACCGCCATAACGAAGTATGTTTAATAATATTGGCTGACTGATAATTAAAGCTTTGTAAATAGATAAACATAATAGAGAAGCAGTGAATAAAAAGAAGATTCTACTTTGACTTTCAAAAAATATATATTTGAAGAACTGGAGCTTCGCGAACATCTAGTCGTCGAGAAAAAATATCAAAGTATTCCAATTTTGATATGATTTCAGGTTTATGTTTTGCAAACATTAACTCAATAACCCTGTAACGCAATTATTCGACAATTTAGAAACTCCATTGGATCCTAACGGTTCTTAATCGCCAAATTAAATTCCATACAACATTAGTGTACTTGCACTTTGTAACCGGGAAATTACTCGGCGGCACTTTCGTCCAATTTTCCGCGACAGTCTACCAGGGTGCCAGCCGCCACAAGACGGCCCTACTTAAATATCCACCGATTTTATTGGCAGGAGACCGACTCTACACCTCCCAAGTCTACACAAAGATAGGTCTACACAAAAAGTCGACACAGAAAGACTGTACACGCAGACAGCTCGACACCGAAAACTCGGCACGAAAAACTCGACACCAAAAACTCTGCACGAAAAACTCGACACCGAAAAGTCAACACGAAAAACTCGACACGCCGAAAAGTCGGCACAAAAAACTCGACACCGAAAACTCAGCACGAAAAACTCAACACCGAAAAGTCGACACTTCGATCGATTTTGGGGAATTTTAAGGCCCTATCCGACACACGCAACAAAAATAAAGAAATTAACTCAGTAATGAAATTGAATATAATAAAGGACATTTTATTCATTTTAAAAGAAAATTGGTTGTTTGACATAAATTCACGGAAAAAATAAGGTTTATAATAAATAAATTTAAAAAATGGTATATAAAGTAGATTAACTTTACGGTGATTACGACAACTAATTTCCTGTCCTCTTAGTCCCGAAAACGTCTATGAATTTCTCAATTACGGAGACCAAACGCAAAATTATTACTATTAAAAAGATCGAATACAGGCGAATCAACGAACTAGGTGAACAATAATTTTGCCTATTCGTCGACAGCTAAGGTCGAGCAGCGCGAAGATCGTCTCATCGCTTTCTAATGCTAACATAACTTAAGCTAGGAATTAACTAACAGAAAATAAGCTGAAAAAGACTCTCGATTGCGCCCTTCAAACGAAAGCATCGGCTGAGAATTAATACTACAGTCGTTCCGTTCACGTAGGATTAATCGCCCAATTCGACAGCACGAAATACGATCGAGAAGCCACTCACTAACTATCTCACTGAAGAACTGACCATTTTCTCGAAACACGGCTTAGGATGGCAATACTAAAATTTTCTAACATATCCTCAGCCTGCGGCTGGATCCGGCGCGACAGTACGATAATCTCGATTTTCCTAATTAATTGTCTCAATTACACACGAACGCAAAGGAAGAGAAATAAATAGATAAAGAAAAGATACAGAATTAGACGATATAGAAAACAGATGATAGACGTAGGAGTAGACAATAAACCTAGACAATAGAAATAGACCTAAAAGTAGATAATAGACCTAGACAATAGAAATAGACTTAAAAGTGGATAATAGACCTAGACAATAGAAATATACCTAAAAGTAGATAATAGACCTAGACAATAGAAATAGACCTAAAAGTAGATAATAGACCTAAAGGGAGATAATAGACCCTTCGCGACAGCCTCCTCTCTTCCAGGGCCTACACTAACGAGTAACTCACTCAAGAAATAATTAATAGTTAATAATTTTTACAACAACTCACAGTCTCCAGATCTGACAAATCTGAACCCCGGGATACGGGTACTCACGGTCCTCACTGGCACTAGTCCTCGCGTTGATACTCGGAAGATCCTCTTCGGTGGGTACGGCAGCTGATTGTGATGAGAACGAAGTCATCATATTCCAATAGCACGAGACAAGTCCGCAGTCGATCGATGCTAATCGCGAAGAGCCATGATGTTCCTTCGCTTTACGAAAACTGGAGCGAATGATCCCCACTTCTAGACCTCGATCGCCGAAAATCTACGACACGTGCCGATCGATTCCCTTACTCCTTGATTTCTGCCTCTTCGCTGCTTCTCAACCCACTGTCTCTGATCCGAAAAGTGTTGTCGAGTTCTCCACACCCGACAACGAAAGGAATTTTTCAAATGATTAATGCTGTTGCTGATTTTTAATTACTAGAAGTAGGCGTGATTATCTCGGGGTGTCCGAGAAGTTTCCGACAACGTTACATGGCCTTACCTCGGCCTGCGGTGCGGTGAATCCCGTGAATCGGCCAACGCTGCTCGAATGGACAACTCGTGGGCATCTCGGGTGGTGGAGGTGCCGCCTCATGGCTCGAGAACGCCGAGAGGTAGATGTCTATTGATAGGGTAACGTCCAGGACTTTCGACGGAGCCCAGGGGCTGCTCCGGGGCATTTAATAATTTGTCCCACCAAGCGATCGGTACCTCATCTTTCCTTAACGTTGGCGGTTAAAATTTTAGAGGTCCGACGCTCTAATCGGGCCGACCGGGCACAACGGTGAAATTTCAGCCACCCATGCTCGTCTGCCTCAAGGTTGTGGAAAATCGTCGGCGAGGTGGACGATCTCGCCGAGAAATCCAACCTCCACTTGGCGTCCACTCCGCATGAAGGTGAGGAAATGAATAAACAACCCCTCGGGTTCCTGATTTCCTCGGGATTAAGGCATGTCCTTGGGACCAAGACAGCCTGATGACAGCGGATGAAGATGACAGCCTCAAAATACTAAATTCCAACCGGTGGTCGCGTTCTTGAAGGGGCCAGTGAGGGGCCGGAGTTTACAAAATGTTTCGTATCTTATCCTAGGAAAAATTATATTTGAACACGCATAATTTTCTTAATCTAATTTTGCTCTGGAGCGAGCTCGACAGCGGACGATGTGCGAAATTATAGCCCTAAGGTTTTCGACAGCAGCAGCAACGGGGTGTGCAGAAAAACACCACGTTACAACTTATAAAGAACTAGTTGACAAAATAACGGAACGTTTACAAAAGTTACTGAATACGCTTTTTTAAATTCAAAAAGCTGTTAAATCTGAATTCGTGCATATACTTTGCCAAAAATCATAAAATTAAAACATGAACTGCTGCTTGAAATGTTCACCAGCTTCGAGTTCAGGCGGTTAAACGGTTTCCTTGATTCTTCGGAGAAACTCTTTTCTTAATGTTTTGAGAAAACTACTCTGAGTGTTCTCAAATGTACAAAGATTTGTACGAAAGAAATGTATAAGATTTGCAGCGACTGTTAAATAAAGTGAGTTTTTGAGAACCGACCATGTATGACATTTGTACACTGCTCAATGTTGTGTGAAAATGTATTTGCGGACAAGGGCTGAATAAGAACATGCAAATGGAAGAAAAAAAAGTCGATTAAAAGTTGGAGTGGAGGTCGACCGAAAGGAGAGAATGTATTCACGATATCGCGAATAGTTTGTAGGTGAATATCCTGTTCGATGAGGCGATATGAAAGATTTTCGCATAATTCTATAAATTCCATCGAGACTTGGCGGTGCGAATGCGAGACCCTCACGCACCCTATAACCAGGTCGGTTTCGCGTGACTGCTTCTTCTCCATTCTCGGAATTTATAAGATGACGATGTATGTTCGACTCACGACACCTCCCAGTTCGCTTACGATATGCTCTCGTGAATTTACCATAATATAACCCCGTTGCATGCGATCTTGAACCCTAGGGTTACCGACTCTTGTTCAATGCCGATAAAAAAGTGTTGAAAGCGAATTCACCATTCCTCGTTTCTAAAGATGCTCGCTTCCACTTTCCCGTTATAAACCAAGTATTTTTAAAAAAAGGCAAGAAATGTATGTTTTTATCCCATTAACCGGTAAGTTTTTTACCCATAGAGTGAAGCAACTTTTCTCTAATTGTCGCTACTTTTAAGAATGAAAATTGCAAACAAGGACGCAAAGTAGAATCTTGCGTATTGCTTCCTCCTTATTGGTTGCTTTTCATAAAGTTACCCCCATGAGTAAGTATCGATGTTGACTTCCTCATAAAAGAAACTTTGTAAAGAGCAAAAAATAATGAGGGAGCAATATGCAAGATTCTACCTTCCATCTTTGTTTTAAATGAATATATAAACATGACTTAGTTTATTTTATTTACATACCAAATTTGAGCTTACTATCTCAAGTCTTACAAAAGTTTATCCAATAAAGTACATTTAAAAAATAATTCGACATTCCATAAAATCAAAATTATTCACGTTCCGTCACTTAATTATGTATCTATAATGGCTGAATATTAATTTGTTCACATACTAAATTTGAGCATGACATCGTAGATAATATTTTCACAAAGTCAATGCCGCAACGTACATTTTTTTTTTTTTAAATTCAACATTCCATAAAATCTGAACCACCTTATCGATTCGAGCTAAATTTAATACCAAGCAACATGAAGTATACGCTCTTTCTTCGAAAAAATGAAAAAGCTTCAATATCGAAATTTTTGTGCAGTCAAAAGCTGCAAGGATTAAAGATGTTCTGCGGTTCTAATGGTCGAACTCGATGGCTTAAGTGGTACTTGATTATCAACGTTTGATTTTTTCGAAGTTGTATACATACATACATACATACATACATACATACATACATACATACATACATACATACATACATACATACTAGGGTGTGTAAAAAATATATATTTTTTAAATTCCTTTTAAAATCGAGCAAAAGTGAATCTTCGATCTCCAAAAACACCCCCTACATGTGAGACTGCCGGCAGAATTTTTTAAAACATTGTTCTATCGATATTTACCTGAAAAAATAGATGTCGATTGAGCGAACTCTAAAAATGATTTGTCCGCGATTTCCTTTTACACAAAGTATTGTGAGGTATAAAACTAACGTGTAAGCCGTGGGGACCTGAAGAAACTAAAGAAATGTAAGAAAAACCGAGAAAAACTCATTTATTTCATGGAATAACGCTCGAAGCATCCAAGCATAATTTGTCCTTACATACGATTCACTTGCAATTTAGTATTTAGTGGTGTTTGAGGTTACCAGCTATTTATCCAAACTTAAACTTCAGAAATTCAAAATAGAGGATCCAATATGGCGGACTAAAATGCAAAAAGTTGCGAAAATGTAGACTTTGAGTTAAGATTCATAATTAGTGACCTTAATAATCTATTTTGAATTTCTGAAGTTAAAGTTTGGATTAATAACTGGCAACCTCAGACACCACTAAATACCAATTTGCAAGTGAATCGTATGTAAGTACAAATTATGCTTGGATGCTTCGAGCGTTAGTCCATCAAATGAATCAGTTTTTCTCGGTTCTTATTACATTTCTTTAGTTCCTTCAGGTCCCCACGGCTTACACGTTAGTTTTATACTTCACAACACTTTGTGCAAAAGGAAATCGCGGACAAATCATTGTCAGAGGTCGCTCAATCGACATCTGTATTTTCAGGTAAATCTCGATAGAACAATGTTTTAAAAAATTCTGCCGGCAGTCTCACATGTAGGGGGTGTATTTGGAGGCCCAAGTAAACACTTTTGCAGGTTTTTAAAAGGAATTTAAAAAAATTTATTTTTTTTGACACACCCTAATAAATACATACATACATACATACATTTCTTCTGGACCATTTTTTTAGACGCTTTTGAGCATTTTGAGTGTCTTGACATTAAAATCTCAATTTTTTTTTAAACCGAAAATGAAGCTTTCTGTGTGAGAAAACCGAAGATTGTCCTTCTGAAAAATGCACTTTCTTAATTTTCATGTGTAATTCGCCATTTTATTATGGAATAACATTGTATTGTCAAATTGTGATGTAAATAAATTATGTAAAATCAGTTTGTGATGTATCGGGTTGTGGGGTAAAAGATCTCCGTTGCCTGGGGTTGATTTGTAAAAAAAAAAATTGCTACTGGCGTGACGCAACACGTCACTTTCTCATCTCGATTGCTGCTGGCGTCATGTTACTGTCGTGAAGATAGTGTGTGAAATTAGGTTGTAATGTTCGTTTGTTTGTTTTTGTAATTGCATGAATTTGAGACAATAGATTGTTTTTTTACCTAAAAATGTTTTTGAACTTTTAATTTAATTGTTTGTCAATTTTAATTTGATTGTTTTTTTAATTTTATATTAATTGTTCTTCAATTTTTATTTTTATTTTTATTGTTTTTCAATTTTTATTTTTATTTTTATTGTTTTCCAATTTTTATTTTTAATTGTATTTTTATTGTTCTTATTAGATTGCTTCATAAATACCATTTAGATACCATTTAGAAACATTTCTTACTGGCGTGAAATTTTTAATGTGAATTTATTGGGGCATAAACTACACAAATAGAACTTTAAGAACTTCGCTCGTTAATTGTAATCTACATTTCGCGCTATAATTTGTTAAGGACGCATTTTTTAATTCAAATTCAACCTACGACCCGCCCTCTCGTAGACGTGCGCGCTATGATCGCGCCTTCACGCCACATCTCTCTTTTTTTTGTTGGTGTTCTTGTCAGCGCTACGATAGTTTGACAAGTCGGTTTATATGTAAGTTATTGATATACCATAGGTTTCCCATATTATGGCGTATATGAGGCTGCCGCAGGATTTATAATTCATATGAAATGCTATGCGAGTGATAAAAACTATGGGTGTATCAGTGTTTATAGTCTAACATCATGAGTGTTAACTTAACCTTGAATCTTTTCTGTGTGTGCACTTTTCTGTATATAATATTTTACGTGAATCTTTATAGTGTATTTCTCACTGAAAACTACTCAAGATTATTGATAGCAGCCTTTTTTTAGTCCTGTAAGGCAATCTCAGCAGCTTTTTTTTGCTCTAGCAGCCTTTTTTTAGACCTGTAAGGCAATCCATATTTCACAATAGAAATTTCTGATTGAGGATGGTTTCAGAAATGTCATGTGAGTAACTAAAAAGACAATAAAGTCTTTACTATATTGAATCACTTGTTGTTTACTGCTTATTTGTTGGTATGTCTATCTGTATGTATGAGACCGAAGGAGAATAAATTTTATATCAGCCTGCCGACCAAAAATGTGTGAAATATTTTATTTATTATTTTTCACATTTCAGGTAAAGTGTCAGAAATAGTGAAGATTTTGGATTGGATTTCAATACCAAAACTAGGATTCGGATGCAGAAAGTCCACACCAACTTTCTTTGCGGTCCACAGCTGTTTTCAAAAGTTATTGTGTTTCCGGACGGCACATACAGACGCCAGACAGACAGACGGACGGACGGACAGACAGAGATGAGTTAATGTGTTTTTTGGAATCTAGAACACTCAAAACATGTATTTCCATCAAAATCTCAGAGTCGAATTTTTTGGATTGCAATACTTTCTCTCCTACATACTTTGTATGTGATGAGAAAGTAAAAAGTATGTAATATCAGAGTGGTATGTAAAGGACCTATGCAGCATGCGTTCGGGGGATTTCAAGATCTTGTGTAAAATCTGTCTGTGGTGTAACGGGCAATTTATTTGTGATTATTTTTCCCTCTACTTGTACTACCAAGCCATGAGAGAATCAAATAATTTCATGAGTTCAAATAAGGCAAATGTTTGTTTGAGAAGGTATGTCGGTCACGTTATTATGATGTCATAATCAATTCATTTAAAAAAAACTTTTATATATCGAAGAAATATTTTTAGAAATAATTGTCAGTCAAATGGCTCGAACGAGATCATATATCTCCAATTTGGACCGCAAAATCGTCAAGCGACCCTTCTCTCCCCATGTCTTCTTATATGTTGGGTCAACTTTTTTTAGATATGACAGTTAGTAAATTTGAAGCTAGCATCGATCAATCAGTTTAAAAACCAGAGCGTTGAGGGAATTGGCTCGAGGCCTCTGTTCTTTCTCTTGAAAAATGAATTTTGCCAGTCAGGAAGAAGGAGAGATAAGGGCCATACCTCGAAGGAAACCCATCGGCCATTTTCATGGGTTCGTGATTGTCGCCCGTAAGGTTAAAAAGAGCTGGAAAGGGATAAGATTCAAGCTTGTCGTGCACCAGCAGTTTTATGTCCCTCGTCGAAATTGCACTGCGATTGCTGCTCCTCCGCTCCACCGCTGGGTTCTGTCATAAAGCACAGCCATCGACTCGTGACAAAACGCGGTAACGTCATTGCTACGCGTCCTCGAGGTTCTCTCGCTATATACGTCTTTTTGCCCACATTTATGACTCTTCTTGGAACGAAAAATCGAACTTCTACTCTCTCTTGCTAATACCTATTCCGAGATGAGTCCCGCGCACCATTGTGATGTTCCACGGCCTCAATACGTGCGTCATAAGAAGTATACGAAGGAACTAAAAAGTAGACCATGAAGACGAAAAGAAAAATGCGCCCAGAAGAAGAGGAATATTATTCAGATCATTAAAAAATTATATTCTTGCCTAGGTTCAGAAATCCTGACATCTGGGGAGGATATTTCATTATATAAGAATCAAATCCCAGTGGATGCAGTAACGTCTGAAAACGACTAAAAAAATAATAGAAATGATCCGACAATATAAAAATAGTTTTAAGAATGATCTCATAAGCTTAGAACACAACCGTCAAAAACTTTCTTATCGATATCGTGATTTTTTTCCGATTTCATTCAGGACATTTAGCTGGATTTGTTGGCTGCTTACTTTCAACTCCCTGAGTAACTGACAACTTAGCATAATTACTTCATTCAGAGTTTCCATAAAGCTATTTATATTGACGTATATTTTTATAAAAATGATTATTAATCTATGAGAAACAGTTTCAACTGTTCAAATATCAATCAAGCAGTGCATGAGCGAGTCTACCTGATGCCTTAAAATTTCATACATATTTTCCATACGTGTCTGTTAATTATTTTTGTACTTCATGTTCATTCTAACGAAAGGTCCTAGTGACTGTTCTTCCTAGTTTTCAGCATACATTGGAAGTGGTGACATCCCGATGGGACAACGAGAACGCAGACCAACAACATCACGGTCGAAATTTATAAGGAAATTAACATTAATTATAGCCCGACCATAAATTTGGGTTGGAACGGTGCTCGACTCCCACGGCAACAAACACGGGACCAATTTTACGCGCTTGCTCGACCTGTACACGCTTCCGACTCTTCCCCTCCACAGGCAATGGCATCCCTCGGTAGCTATATACACGAGTAAAAAAAAAAACAAATTTCACGACCGCGATACGAGCCATTAATTATTGAGAACACGTCGAGCATCCCGAACATTCCCCGCTAGGCTCACTTTGTGGTTGGCGCGACGATCGTTTCCACACCAGGATTGGTCCCTTCCGACCGGAGAGTGCAAATTGTTATTGTTTTTTCATCCACGTCAGTGACACATAGCAGATGGATTTTACGGAGCTTGTTGAGTGACAAACAAACTACAGAAAAAAGACATAAATGGACCGCCAATACCGGGAACATTTACCGTAGTGAATAATGGAATGGTTAAAAACTATTGTCACAAAAAAAATGCTGGTCACAGAATCATAGACATTATGACTGAATGAAGCGTCTTCATTGACAATGAGCCTGCAATTAGAAGAAAATCATCTATTGGTAACAGTAATCAAATTGATTTTTCAAAAAACCTACTTTTCATTTTCTTAAAAGATAGACTCAGTCAAAATTACTTGTACTATCGTGATGTAATTATCGTAAAATATTATGGTAATTTCAAATATTATAGTATTCTAGGCCGATTTCGTAAACATTCTACCCTGAAGCCTTTTAATGCGTTTCATTTTTATAAGCTGTAAAAAATAACACTGAATTATTTTCAACATCCTTGATAATTGAATTCCTTTAATGATTACATAAGTCACTAATATTTTGGCTCTGCACCTTTCGGTGTTGCCTGGCCAACGAAATAAAGTTGAATCTGACCATTCAATAGAAGCGTCGAGAAAAACCTGAGGCGTTTCTCGCAACTGATTCGAGACCTTGAGTCTTAACAACATAAGCCACACGTGATTATACACAAAGAACAAATAGTGTAATTAAACAGTATTCAAAGAAGGAAACGTGTTATTTTGCTATTATGAAAAAAAAAACATATCACTAACAGTTAGAAATATAGTAAACACCAATACAATCAAGTTCAAAGAATCTATTCTTACATGAATGTAATAGTAATTACGTATTGAACACAGAGCCATGCAACATAATTTTATTCAAATGTCTATTGAGTTTACAGGAAACCGAAATTGGTTAGTACTGCACGACTTAGAAGAGCCTAATGTCACTCTGCTATAAATGTAGAATATACTAGACCACTTAACATCATGCTGCATAATATTGTCGATGTATTTTTGATAGGTTGCATACTCGAGTACATCTTACATATTAGTGTCGCTGATATACTGACACGCTGCTTTTCGTTGCACAGGAACATTTCCTACATTGTGGCATCTTACGTACAGAGAGCATACACGGAGTTGAACCACTTGTTGATTTGACGTAGGTAATCTCCTTTGTCGCAAGCTGCGCAACGCTTGGGCTCGGGTGAACTGAAATAGGGTAGAGGTGCACTGGTACAACGCTCTGCATCACGGGGAATTAGTTTGCCCAACTACCTGTTTCTTGCAATAAATTGCACAGAAGTTGTCATATACGTGCACTGTGTTCGCTAAAGTCCTTCCACCTTTGGCGGTTGATATTTTCGGAAAATATTTCGAATGAATTATTTTCCTAGCTGAAAGTAGAAGTTGTTAGTTTTTTCTGCCTGCATATAGGGACATGCAACATTCCAGCATAACAAACGAAGGACTCTATAAAAAGTAGATACTATAATTGATTACGTGAAATCAAAAGGAATTCAGTGATAGTCTATCGCAAAACTTCCTGTTTATCTTGGAAACTCAAACTTTTGAGGGACCCCGATAAACAGTAAGCAATTTCGAAACAGGTTGACCGACTGAATTTGCTCTCCTCATTTTCACTTTATCATCATCATCGTCCTGGAAAATTGTAGAGGCTTTTAACGAGACAATATTGAGAGGCGAAGAAGTAAGAGCAGGGACGAAATTGCGAGAACCCAACCAAACAAGGGGACGGGGGCGCAGCTGAGTATACCCCAAACATAATTTTCCGTTTCCCTGAGAACGATAACCACTGTTTGCCACTGGTTTATTTCTGAAATTTTCGCAAAGCTGACACTATACTTATAACTAGTGGGAGGCAGCGGTGATTACAAAGACATCGGGTGTCTGTTGCCGCTCATTGAAGTTATATTGATCCAAAGTTGGATTTATTAGAATTCAAGTAATTCACTCGATAAGAAAGTTTTTATTTTTAGGGAATACAATTTTCACCCAATATGAAATAATTTTTCTGATTTTTCGGAATACTCATCTTTTTCCAATTTTTATTTATTGATTGAACAGGCCATTATATTATAATAAATGTTATCAGTGACCGGATGATTCTTCAATGCAGTTATCCATTTGTTGATAATGTTTGACTGAAACTATTTTTAGGCACTCACGTTTTGAAAAAACGCACAGAAGTGCCTATTAAACCCGCGTTCCACTGGACCTAATTCACTTTTTATACGTCAATCTGAATTTAAATTTAATAAATCCATTTTTTTTTCACTGCACATTTCTCAAACACAATGAAATATATATTTTTGGTGTGAAAGATTATAGATTTTCTATTATAAAATAAATTTTGTTATGAACAACAGATTTTTTGTTACCCGGACGTCCGTATTACATAGTAACTTTAGTTCAAATCGACAGAGCGAGCTAAAATTCTTTACACTTCTTATTTCCACATTAAGAAGTATGCACAAATACTAAAGTAATATTCCTCTTTGTTTATATTGGCATTTACCTTGAAAAATTGCCCTTTTCAGGTACGGATATGTGTACGGCTCACTAACTTTCCACTAAATTGATAAATTTGAACAAAATTCACAACGTACTCATATTTTACCTTTGGGCAAATAAATATTTTTTAAATATTTTTCCTTTAGATAATTATAAAGTGGTGATTACCTACCGAGATAAAAGCATATATTTTATCTGATTCATTTAATACTCATGACAATAAAACTTCTGTTTGTCTTCAAAAAATCACATCACACTACTTATTATACAGGACATGAAATGAAAACACTTGATTCCTCAGATTTTTTCTTTATTGTTTCAATTCTTGAATGAATTTGTACACTTCAATGGAAATTATAATTCACTAAGCTAATCACACGTGCTGGCGCGCGTGCCTAAAAATTCTTTTGCGCTGGTGCGCTTTTATAACCCTTTAAAATGACACGGATGTTGCAGCAAACGTCCTATTCTTATGTCAAATTTGACACCAAACTGAACTTGTTTCTCGCGGACTTTCCCAGCAACCAATCACAACTCGAATGAGCTGCTAACAATGCATTCCGTTACCCATGAACTTTTTAAAAGAGAGATATATAATATGTCTCATGGAACATCAATCAACATAACTTAAACTCAACATTCATAACCATATTTATCGGCGCCATTTATCTCATTTACACGGTTATGTTCAACATGTATATCTTCATACAAGTATTTTGTTTAATAATTTACACTTGCACTCGCATTTGTTCTTTTTTGTCTGTTATCATTTATAAATCGTCACTTGTCAGAAAAGACCGACGCCGACCGATCTTGCCGACAACGACGATGAAACGCGAAAATTTGAAAAAAAAAAAGTTTGATTCGTATAAAAAGTATACCGCACTACTGATTTACATCATAGTCCTACCTAAACCTTACTTCATGATATACGTGAACTAAATTGTACTCCGTATCTCACAAGTTGCACAATTTGATTTTTTTAAATGCACAAGTGATCAAAGAAAATATATCTTCCTCAAAATCTCTCTTTTAGAAAGTTGACGTTATAACAGATCGCAAGCATTGTCTTCGTTTTATATCTCGGCTCGCTATCCATGGCGTTCGACCAAGGAAGTTTCGTAAAGAGAAAAATATAATGAAAAAGCAATGTGCACGGTTATACATTGCATTCTCATTCAGAGTAAATTTCATAAACTCGATTTTTTAGGCACTCCCGTTTTGATAAAACGCACAAATGTGTCTATTAAACCCGCGATCCATCGGACCTAATTACCTTTTTATAGGTTAATGTTAATAAATTAACATTAACCTATATATTAAACTATATATTAACCTATATATTAAAAATGGCCCTTCGGGCCATTTTTAAGAGGTTTGGGGGACAGAGCCCCCCAACAAACAACCCGGCGCCCCTACGGGCCGACCGTAGCTTGTTTTTTCTTGAACCGAAATTAGTTTCCCGCCCTCAAGCAAGCCCCTCAAAACCCTCGTATCACTCAGACCACTTCACCATGCAGCAACGCAGCTGACTTTCCGTATCGTGTAACGTTTTTCTCTGGACAGAGCCTAGAGGAAAATGGAAAACCTATATTGATAGTCGGTTTTAGGTTAGTTTTACGGTGCCAAAGCGAATAGTTTTTCGCCGAGAATGAAAACACTCAGCCTACAGGTATATATGCATACATATATGCATACCTGAAGCTACACTGCGTCCGAACATTTCTTTTTTTTCGCAAAGCGATTGCAGGGGTGTTTGAATTCTCGATCTGCCAATATTTCTGGCCTAGAGCCCAAAATGTTAAAATCAATTCAATCATACACGATGAAAATACCAATCAATCCCAATCCTGTGATCACTTGTCAAAAACCGTTACGGTGATCATGTGGTCAGCACGAATACTCTGAAAATTCCAATAAATAGCTTCGTTACATCAATCAAACGTTTCAATCAATCAACAATAACAATTAGCGTGCATGTGTCTTTTCTTTTTTAATCAAGAAAAGTGACTGTACACATTGTTGAAACAATGAAGCATCAAGCGTAACGATTGGTGTGGCATCTGTTTGGAATTTCACGATCAGGATAAATTAGCGGTCAGTTTGACACGCACTACTCTCGGGCTCTTGTCTGCATGAACATTGTCTGCTGCGTGGCTAATTAATTCCATTACCCATTCAATCCGACGACTATCTCTCTACGTCCCCATATCTCTGTCCGTGTCCGTGTACGCCTTCGATAAATGTATCAAAGGCTCGAGTTGCAGTCCTGTATTGCGTTGACAAGGGTGCTTGAGTAGGCCTCTTCTCGATACGTATGGATATTGACGATAATAGATCGACGGTGGACTCCACAAAGGCTAAGTACTGGCAGCACACGATTGTTATATACGTCCGACAAACGATATTGTATATTATCGAGCCGGAACCCGGCATCATTGGCCTTTACAAATGTCCCTATTAGAGCCATGCTTTCAGATAAACCCGCTCGCTATCAAGTTGAACTACATGCGATAATTCTACGACGGTGCAATAGGAAAATATGGCAATGACCACAGCCACATTGTGCCATTTCAAAGCCATTAGCATGCAGCCTTATTCCCCTCTCAACGCTCGGTCGTCCATATCACTCCTTCCTCTTTCTGCTCTCTTTCACTGTGCCTGAAGTCGACTGCGATGCCATACATCATATTGCCCAGTGAAACTCGCGCAACGCGAGAAATGGACCGAACCAACTGGAAGCTTCAACCGTTCTCTCTGTCTCTTCCTCTCGTTGCTTTCAACCGCTCCGAACGAAAGCGATAGCAGAGCTAGATATCGTTCACCTTAACTTCACATTTTCACTGCTACGCGCTCAAGCCCGTTTTCGTTACGCGCTAAAGACCTGGGCATGCACTACGTTTGCCAGGCTTCTCCTAGCCCTGGCCACAACCGAAGGAGGACTCCGGACGCCAAGATCGAGGCTCAGTCCATGGTATGAGAAAAGCGATGAAGGGTAGCTGCGAAACGAGAGAGAGCGGCGAGTCGTTGGATGAGAGAAAGTTTGGGGCTGGGGAAGGTGGCTGAGCTCTATCCCCCAGGAACACTCTGCGCGAGACCGACTCACAGACTTATAAATCAAAGCCCTCGTACAAATCGCACCGAAGATCCCACGCCAGTTCAAGCGGTCTTCTTTATCCACACAGGAGCAGCTGAAACGGGCACTGCTTTGGAGTTTTTCTCCTTTATTTCACCTTCTTCTCTCCTCTTCAACATCTTTTCGATTTCCTTCCTTGCTATTCGTTTCATCAGTGCTCTGATGTAGCCCTCTATTGGCCCTTAAGACGTTTTGATGCAGCCTCGTTTTGCCATTAATCCTACTTAACTGCACCATGCCACCCATTCTAGTTTCGTGGATTCCGGTTAATGCCTTCGGTTTATAGCGTATTGACTTTCATTGGCATTAGAGGCTGTAAGAGAAATAACTCTCATCATGCACATACTGCAAAAGCACTTCTGATAGATTTCAAATGGAAAACATATTGGAAATTTAAAAACAGGATAATTGATGACTTTCATAAGCTTATGCAGCTCGTATCAAGGGCTGAATAAGGACAGAGATCGATTGTTTTGACTGAAGTCACAAGGGAATAATCAAGAAAAAGTTTACCAAATCTGATTGAATAAAACATCAATGTTTTCGGCTGCTTTATCACTCATTCGGTTTGAAGTAAGCCTACAAATGCCCAGACAGTTAATTGAGCCATTTACTTCGAGTCGGATCGCAGTCAGCATAAAAAATATTGTTTTCATCCGTCGAATTAGTTCGAACCAGCTAATGCTTTATTTTATTGAACTAGTTCGAACCAGCTAATGCCTTATTTCATTGAACTAGTTCGTTAACTAGAGTTGGAAAAAAAAACAGAATGCACCTTAATGCACTCTCTTCTTTATTCGATTCAAGCCTGCCGCAATAGAAGCTGATCTTCAAGAACAACATTTGAAAATCCGAGCACGCACCATCGCGGTCCACTTTACGGGAGACAATTTGTTTTAAATCCCTAACTTCCGTACGCTCAGGGGTCGCGTTAGATAGACGTGTTCCTCTCCCGTTTCTTACATGTAAGAAATATGTCCCGGGGCGTCTACAACGTCTGAAACTTCGGAGGGGATGACAAGTAGCACTCAATATCTCATTACTTCTCTCGTTGAACAACAAGTGAACTGCATATATCGACTATTTGTATTAATCAAGAGAATTAACCTGATGTAATCAACAGGGATGTCTTGTTAAAAGACCAACCAACCGCCTGCTAAATTTGCTACGAGCTTCATTCACCAGTTTTAATTGCAAGGTATGATTGGTCTTGAGTTTCCCAAACAACTTTAACTTTTTAATGAACTACGAATATCGTTGCATCCCCAATTCGTATAATTACGAGAGTTTTGCATATATGTGTACCTACAAATGTAGAGTCCGTACAGTTTATAAATCCACATACCAATGCGCGTCCGCTAATGACACAAACATGACCAACCGTGTGATGTTAGTTAGTTGTGACACTATGCAGAGTAAGAGGTTCCAGATAGCAGTACCAGGAGCATCAGTCGTTGCATACATAAGCGAGTTAGTGTACTTTGCAACGCGAGGCCACGTGCAAGGCAACACATTGAGAGTCGGGGTAAACATGGGAACGAGCAAGCATCGACGTTGGTATAAACTGACTGGACTCGGAGCTCCAAATTTTGTAGAAAGACGCAGTTAAGCTACATGTACATGACGGTATGTAACCAAACAAATATCACTGACAAGTTCCGTACCGCATGAGGCATCGCTTTGCTCGCAACGCCCTCTGGCAATCATCGAAAATCACTAGCTACTTGATGTGTGATTCTACCAATAGTAAATATTAAATTCCTATTACGTGGCAAACTACACGATAAAATTGTTGATCCGACGACAATTATCGGTGACTGTCACAGCTGATTATATTTGATAGAAAGAGACCCAAGTGTGCCAGTAATTATATAAATTATCCGTACAAGTGTTCAACGACTGTAGGATTCATCCCTTGTATCGATAATAGCTATAGCCACCAAATACTATGCCTACATTAGGAGATCTGTTCTTCGGTCCGTATGTGTATTCAACTGATTCGGCTAGGTACGGATATTCGTGTTCCACAAACACGAGATAAATGTTTACCCTCACTCTGCTTCACTACTCCGCTATTTGGCTATTCACCGGTATGTATTCACTAGCGAGCTAGGCCCTGAGGCGATCGAAGCTGATCAACCAGAGTGTGTCACGTACCATCGATATCCATCAGCTTTCAAATACCAAGACAAATTTCATTGTATCATCATCGACAGTTACGACAAACTATTCGTCCACAATCATTCGATT
Source organism: Tromatobia lineatoria (assembly GCA_949699805.1). Classification (NCBI taxonomy): domain Eukaryota; kingdom Metazoa; phylum Arthropoda; class Insecta; order Hymenoptera; family Ichneumonidae; genus Tromatobia; species Tromatobia lineatoria. The sequence continues at coordinate 3,410,273 of OX453044.1, forward strand.
GTTGTTTCGGGTTCAAGTCCCCGTTAGGCGGGGCGTTGGAAGGTAAAGCGCTTCACAATTCGACAGAACGTGTATGTTCGATATACCTGGTACCAAATAAAGACTCCCTTTGGAACCTTCTGCCACGATTCGTCAATTGGGAAACATTCGAAACCAACGAGAAGCTCAGGCAAATGCAAGAGAGGTAAAACGTAAACATGAGGCTGTGGAAAAGACAATAAAAAGTGAAGATATGTTCCTATAAAAGTGGCAGACTACCTGCATTTCTAGCTCTTGCCGTTTCCTTGCGTGCGACTTCCGTCTCCACTGGTACAACATACCTCGTAAATCCTTCAGATTGAGAGTGACTCGGGTGTCCGATATGCCACAAGCGACTTCAGAACGCCGGGTGAAAGAATGCCCCAGCCCTCTCGCGTGTCCCGAATGCGAAGCAACGTGTCTTCCAAGCCCCAACCTCTCCGCGTCCCACATCTACTCTTGCTTTTTCCTTTGCCTTCCAGCACGCAAGCGCCTTAAGTCCCTGGCAGCGTATTCAGCGTCACCTGCACAAGTCTCTTCGCCTAACTGTCTTTTCTCTGGCCTCTACTTTTCCTCGCTATTATACGAGCACAACCCACCTGAATTTTCTATCGAGTTATAGAGGTACCAGAAGTACTTTGGGTCGAATGTACACTCACCAGTATAACACCATTTTTCCTTTTGGTATTAAAGTTTTACCCAATCTCGAATGAATGACACTGAAATCATAAGAGCACTGGGGACATGCCGTGATATATAATTTTCCGAAGGCTAAATCCGAATGAGACTATAATTTTACTATAAATTTTGCAAACTTCCCTTAAGGCAGTTTTTTTATCGTTTTGACTCATATGCCAATGATTTCAATCGTTGTTACAAGAGCTTCTTTGATAAGTACGAAATCGTTAATTTATGGAAGCGGTGGTGAAAGTTTGATAGAGTTTTTGGTGCTTTCTCATCACATGAAGTATGTAAAAAAGGATTTTTATAGAAATACGTGTTTCGAGTGTCTTAGATTCTGAAAAACACGTTCACTCATTTCTGTCTGTTTGTATATTTGTCTGAAAGTGCAATAACTTTTAAAAAATTGTATGGATCGCAATGAAACTTGACGTGCGTCTTCTCCATCTAAATCCTAGTTTTGGTATTGATATCCAATCTAAAATCTTCTCTTCTTCTAATACGTTACCTGAAATATATGAAAAAATTAAATAAAAAATTTATTTTAGTTTTGGACCGCAAACTAATATAGAAATTCCGTAGTGCTTGGTACTGATACAAACAGATGAAATTACTTGCAAATGAGCTATAAAAAAGAAGTGATTAGTCTATAGCAAAAACTTTGTCATTTTTTCAGTCATTCACATAAGATTCCTGAAACCACCCGTCATGTAAAATGTCTACATATTTTGTGAAGTATGGATTGTGTACTGGTTTAATATACCTATAATATAATCCACGTTTCATTTAATACATTTTTTTAAACAATTGATGATTTTATAAATATTATGTAAATAATAAAAAAGACAATAACAGAATTTTCGTTGCACTCAATCCCATATTTTTATTCACTGCTCATTTGCTGGTAATTATAGCCGCATGTATCAAATCGAAGCCCAATGACTTTCAGATTAGCTTGCAGTCTAAAAAAGAACTACTATCAATGACCTTGTGCAATTTTTTAGTAAGAACTATGAATATTTAGCCCAAATATTAGATTGAAATATTGTATAAATAAAACAGATTTCAAGTTATTTACACCCACGAAGTTGAGACGGTATACTCTCATACCCACATCGTACCATATCACTTTTCATGACTTGCATAGCATTGTAGATGGATTCCAAAGGCTGCAGAGACCTTATAAACACCGCACGATTCGAACGTTCCGATCTCCGAATAACTGAAATGTTAATGCGACTTGTCAAACTATCACAGTGTCGCCAGTAATACCACCTAAGCGAAAAACAGATATTACGCGAGAGGCGCTAAACTACTTGCACGCGCCACCTCGCAGAGTCGGATCGGAGATTAACTTTGAATTTGAAAACACAATTGTGATACACAATTATATTTAATGACGTTTAATTATTTATTTTTTAAAAATGAATGACTCTCAATGTTGTAAATTCGGATCAATGACTTATTTATATATACAAATTAGCTTATGTTCAATAATAATTTTACAGAAATCGACATGTGCCAACGAACAAATGCCGGTTTTCATGCACTAGTGTCTAAAATGTCACCACTCTCGTTCAATGAGTGCAAGGAGAAGTACCTCCCAATTGCAGTGATTGAACGATAGTACCATTGGTCCCATAGGTTAGTTGCTTACGACTGAATGATTATTTTGTCTGATACGTAAATCCAGTATCTATTTGTTACGTAAATCTAGTCTTTCTTTGTTATGTGACCCGATGAATCATTGTTGTTTGATTATTATATAACCCGATCAATTATTGTAGCTAAATTATTATATATAAATGAGATGATGTGGCGTTTATTGTGACCACACAAATACATATTACTACTTGTATGGCACATATTTCAGATGTAAATTAAATGGTTTGAAGAGGGTCCACACATTGGACTGAAACGTCACCACGACAATTAAAAACAATTGGTTGTTTTTTTTACTTCCTGACATCTGGAAGATGGCCGAACCGTAGCCGCATCCCTACATAATTATAGACAATTATAGTGAGCAACGTGGATTGCAAATAATGTACGAAATTCTTCAAATTTCTATTCGTACAGTTCGTTAGTATATACTCCAGTAAATTCACGATAAAAACCTCGCGCCAGTAACAAGTGTGATGAGAAAGTCAAATGCTGGAAATGCGCTAGTAGCAACATTTTTTGTTACCCTTGCAGCTTTTAATAGCTTGCGCGCTCTACGCATTCATGGTAGTTTAATAATTATAGACTGGTTGAAATTTAGAAAGATTAGAGCTTCAAGAGAGCTCACATTAGAAGAACATTGTAGCAACAGACTTCAAGTCTGGAGATTTATGTTGAGCCCTGAACTAATTAGAATGCAAGACGGTTCAACAAGGGTGATTCAGAATAATCAGAACCTGATAGAGATTAAACGCGGGGTTTACTATACTCAGGGTCTGGAATTCTAGTAGAAGGACTTAGAAGAATGAGGACGTTAGTAGGCCTTGCAATAATCAAAGGCTGGAAAGGACATTAAAAGATAAAATAATATGACCTTGGATGAAAGGGGGAGGGGGTTTGAACTAAGAGATAAACATAGAAAAAACTTTCTAAAAGTATCTAGTAATCTCAGCTCATGGAATACTCTTCTTTCCGCCTTTTCCGAACTGGGCGACTCTTAGTGAACATACAATTATCCTCGGGGACTCTTGAATTACTTCAATTAATCAGGCTTAAAAGGCCGACGGGGTCATAGATAATTGAGGCCTTGGAGAGCCCAGAGAGATTATAGAAAAATATTCTACGCTTAAAACACGTTTTGGCCAACGTGTTTGTTTGATTTCACGCTTGCCATACCAAAACATCATACTTTTGACTGACCTCCGGTTGTGGTCAGTCTTCCGGAATAGCTGTAGTATCAGAGTGGCTAGACGCCGGGAGTGTCTTGAATCTTAGAGTAGCTACAATTCCGGAGTGGCTAGACTATCGGAGAAGTTGGTCGAATATCTGAGCAGACACTTAGGAAGAAGACCATGCAAACAAGTGAAAGTTTCACTGGCCTTCATCTTAGTAAAGAGACACTTAACGAAAGACAAGAAAGTTGTTGTCACATTTCAGTAGTCCCTATACATTACAATTCTCAAAATCACTGTATCATTGCTTATGTAATTCTCCGAACTAAAAATATTTTTTCTCGATAATACAAAGTATAAAAAAGAATCCTCCGATGTCAAATAAATATTGAGATAAACAGACGAACAAAGAAATCTATTTTTCAGAACTTTCCCGGGAAAAACGATTCATATATAATCATATATAATTGTATATAATTTCATGTATAGTTGTATATAATTATATATAATTGTATATAACGTAATATATCATTGTATATAATTATATATAATTGTATATAACGTAATATATCATTGTATATAGAAACATATATGAGCATATATGAGTTTATATGTACATATACAGTGGTATACATGATCATATATAATACCAAAAGCGCCAGCTTGCGATGTCATATGTGAACAGATATGATCATATATAGTTATATACAACTATATATCGCCCATTTTTAGCGCATAAATGATTGTATGTGGATCCATATACAAATGTATATGAGCGTATATAACTTTATATGTGTTAACGCCTGAAACGTCTCCGTGGCGACTTCTCTGAGCAACATTAGCAATCAGTAGCATTTTACACTACCTGGGGTCGAGAGGTCTTAGAACCTCGTGAAATAAGAGGTGTGAACCCCGAACGTGGGTCAGCTACCACGCTCGGTACCTTATCTCTCGCTCATTGTTCGCGAAGCCGTCGTCGACACGATACTCCGACACGTGTCGATTGGCTGAAATTCGATATCCGATAACTCAGTTAAATCAGTTGAAAGTCTCTCGATCTCAGTGCATTAAAATTACCATTGCGCTGTTTTTTCTTATGTGGTGTTTTGATTTATTAAATAAAAAAAGAGAACAAGTGTTATTTGTGCAAATCACGTGTTTCGCATGCATTATTTTCCCGAGTGATCCAAATCCCTCTTCGCTCTCGATCACCTCGAGAAACCAGCTACTACCATAGCCAGAAAAAACCTAATTCTAATGTGCACGAAGCGAAGGCGGGCACATTTTTTGGTCCTTCGAGCCGGATTTCTCGGAGAAACAGTGTGTATAGTGAAAACGTGTTCGTTATACATCCATCAGTGGTGAGATCGATAAATCGATACGGCACTCCAGCACCTGTGAAACAGCAGCATAAAGGGACTAATCAAGACGTTGAGTTGGCTGAAAATCTAAAGCAAGTATTCGTGAATTTCGATTTAGCGACAATCGAGCAAATCAAATGCGATAGCAATATTATCGCGTAGTTACGTAGCGAACGGTTTCGTTTTCGTTGAAGAAGCACAGTCGATATACGATATAGTGATTCTCAACACGCATTCAACTACTCCAATCTCGTGCGACAAGAAACGTGAAACGGTGTATCGTCGGACACGTGCTCGAAAATTCGGAAAACATCGTTCGCGCTCTCGAACTCAGTGTAGCGTTCACGCGTCACTGAATCTTGCCGTCTCTCTCTAAAATCTGCTCTCTGGTCGTATTCTCGTGAGATCGCGCAACAAGGCACCTCGCCGCCGCGTGTGAATCGGAATATGTACAGTTCGAGTGATTATTCAGAAATCAAGCAATAGTGTATTAATACAACATTCACGTTAGTAATAACACTACGCTGCTCTCGTTAACACCACGTTGACGACCACGTTCAGCAATGAATATTGCTTTGAACATTTTACAAAACAAAATTCAAACCTCAAGCGCGTGACATTGTTCGTTCGCTCATGCTCGCGCGTACGCAATTGAGACGATAAACAACGAAAGTCTCAGTGTTGTGAATCTAACGCGAAACAAATAATAACAGCGGAACGATCAATAAAATTGTAAACATTTCGCTCGCTTCGGAGTGATCTTTACACTCAGTGAATAAACGATTAAAATTGACATTTCGATATCGATTGTCAATGCGTAGACCAATACGTTGAAGAGACTACGAGCTTCACACGTGTAAATTGATAATACGTGATCGTGCACGAAACTAAACGGTACCTCGAAGTCAATTCGAGTGGTGTATTCGCGGTACCCACGCAGTCGGGACCTCGGATACTAACTCAAACAAACAACAATTAAATCGAAAAAAAAAAAAAAAAAAAAAAAAAAAAAATTCCGATCCCATCTCTATTACGGTACCCACGCAGTCAGGACCGTATATCCTCACCATGGCTGACGTTGACGAGTTGCTTTATGAGCATCAAACAACTGTAGCATCGATGACACGAGTGCTAGTCAATTTGAAAAAAGTGGGACGGAAGAACTTTACGTTACCCATGCTCCAATCTCGACTCCAGAACGTCAACATCACTTGGGAACAATGCCAGGCAATAAACATGAAGATTCATCGTAATACTACGAAGGAAAGCCGAGAAACACTGCCGTACTACACGAATGACGAACATCTAGCAGCAGAAGAAGTATATTGGAATGTTAATGATTATATATCTGAAGCAATAAGCGTACGTACAAATCCAATTACCGTAAATGCGTCCAATGCCGGTGATTCTTCGCTTGTAGACCGAAACCATAGTATTTCAGCCGCGTTACCGCGTATAACAATGCCAACGTTCTCGGGCTCTTATACAGAATGGATTTCATTTCGAGACTTATTTGATTCTCTAGTGATAAAGAACGACGGTATTACTAATGTTCAAAGATTGCATTATTTAAAAGTAAGCATAACAGGCGAAGCTAGTTCATTATTGAAAAATATAACGATAACAGAGGCAAATTTCGCCGTTGCTTGGAATGCCCTTAAGGATCGATATGATAGATCACGACATGTCATTGATGCGCACTTAGCAAAACTATTTGACGTTCCGGCAGTGAGTAATGAGAATGTAAAGGAGCTCAAACGTTTGCGTGACCGAACACGCGAAGCAGTGAGTGCGTTAGAGAATTTGGAACGACCGGTAGATACGTGGGATGATTTATTAGCATTTATGACCATCCGTAAGCTTGACCCTGTGTCACGCCGCGAGTGGGAGATGAAAATAGGAGATAAACTCACGTATCCTACTTACAAAGAAATTCACGATTTTCTCGAATACCGGGTTCGCGCTCTCGAAGCTATTGCACCGTCACAGTCAAAGAAATCAAATAAATCACCAACTTCCGGGGAAGGTGAAGCGAATCGAACTAAATCCCACGTGTCTACTGCATCGAGTTGCTGCGATTGCGATGGTGAGCACTTCCTTTACAAATGCGATCAATTCAAAGCGAAGCCTATTGAACAGCGTCAAAAGATTGTTCGCGATAATAACCTTTGCGTTAATTGTTTGTCGTCGGGACATAAAATGCCACAGTGCACAAGCAAATACGTCTGCTATCACTGCAAGCAGAAACATCATACACTATTGCATAACCCGGACCATAAGAAAAAGGGCAAAGGTGAATCAAATAAACTAGCATTTCCGTCAGGAGGTACAACCCCAAAAACTAATGTCATCGAGACATCCACACCTCAGCATTCTCCTGTCAGCACAAGCCAGCACGTCGTAGCTAATACCGAAAACTTACACGTAATGAAACAAAAACTTGCATCTGCTTCAGTGATGTTGGCTACAGCTTGGGTGCTCGTGACATCATCAAATGGTCGTAGCATTAAGATCAGAACACTTCTCGATCAAGGGTCACAGTCATCCTTTATAACAGAATCAGCTGTTCAAATGTTAAGAGCTCCGCGAACAAAAATCCGAGCTCCAGTGTCCGGAATCGGAGGCACTGATGCTGGCGTTGGTCGGGCACTAGTTGACCTCACACTACAGTCGTGCGTTAACAATGGAACAAGCATTCAGTGCGCTGCAATAATATTTCAAAAATTGACCTCCTACATGCCTCCACGATCTAATTGCTTAGCATCGTGGAGACATCTAGAAGGCCTCGAGCTAGCTGACCCTGATCCGAGTAGTAGCGAACTAATACATTTAATCCTCGGCGCAGACGTATACGCGAGTATTCTGTTAGAAGGCTTAAAACGAGGACCACTAGGGTCGCCGACAGCTCAAAACACAACTTTCGGTTGGATTCTATCGGGACCAACAACGAGCGCTAAGAACAAAAACAAAATAGCGACACTTACTGCGCACATTGCGGTAAATGATTCGAGCCTCTCTCAGGAATTGCGTCGTTTCTGGGAACTCGAATCGATCCCAACGTGTTCATCTCTCACTGAAGAGGAACAAGCGTGCGAAGCCCACTTTGCAGCAACACATAAACGGCTACCGGAAGGTCGCTACTCAGTAAAGCTTCCGTTCAAAGGTCCTACACCGATAAAGATAGGCTCTTCAAGTCATATTGCCGAAAAATGGCTCGTAAAACTAGAGCAAAAGTTCGTACGTAACCCAGATCTAATCATACCATACTACGAGTTTATGTCTGAGTACATAGCACTTCGGCATATGACCCCAACCAGTTTCAACGCTCCTGACTCTACTCCAGCCGTCTTCCTTCCTCATCACCCAGTTTTTAAAGACAGTAGTACGACACGATTACGAGTAGTCTTTAATGCGTCAAGCGTAACATCAAATGGTACTTCACTGAATGACCATTTGATGATCGGACCGAAGCTCCAAGCTGACTTGCCAACAATAATCCTACGTTGGCGTCAGTATCCATTTGCACTCACCGCGGACATCACAAAAATGTATCGCCAGATTGTAGTTGATCCAGAGGATCAAAAATACCAACAGGTTCTTTGGAGAATATCTCCAAACCAACCGATCGTACCGTTCAAACTCACTACCGTAACGTATGGCACCGCGGCAGCTCCTTATCTCGCTATGCGCGTTTTAAAGCAACTTGCTGACGACGAAGAGATAAACTTTCCAAACGCTGCGGCAATCGTTCGCGACAATTTCTATGTAGACGATGTCCTTTTTGGAGCGCACGATGAGGCTACAGCACAAGCGCAACGTCACGAATTACAAAAACTGCTAGATCGCGGAGGGTTTACTCTTCGTAAATGGATGTCGAGTCATGCGTCCCTATTAACAGATATATCGGAGTGTGATAGAGAAACAACGAAAATTCGCTCATTCGATTCAAAAGAATCAATTAAAATACTTGGAATCGGTTGGGTTCCTGAAACTGATTCGTTTTGCTTTAATGCCTCGTCACCAGAACGATCAAAACATACTAAGCGAACGGTGCTGTCAGTCACTGCCCAACTCTTTGACCCATTAGGATGGCTGTCACCAGTCATAATCACCGCTAAAATCCTAATGCAACAGCTATGGATTGCGTCACTGGATTGGGATGACGAGTTACCACTAGAAATATCCGAAAAGTGGGAAGATTATTGCTCGCGAATCCCCGAACTACAAGCGATTTCGATTCCACGATGGAACCAAATCGAAACAAATGATACACAGTATGAAATACACGGCTTTGCTGACGCCTCACAACGCGCTTATGCGGCCGTGGTATATTTACGCGCTGTAAAACCTGAAAAAGATCATAAGATATCCTTACTAGCAGCAAAATCGAAAGTCGCGCCTATTAAAACAATTAGTGTGCCGCGATTAGAGTTATGCGCTGCTTCCTTACTAGTTAAATTGATCAAGTTCGTGTTAACAGCAATGCAGAAAACCTGTAAAGTTTATGCATGGACTGACTCAACAGTCGTTCTAGCGTGGCTACAACATCACCCCTCAGAATGGCCCACATTTGTCGCAAATCGAGTGTCTTTAATTCAGACAGAACTCCCGAACGCGCTATGGAGGCATGTGCCTACCGATCAGAACCCTGCTGACTGCGCATCACGCGGTTTGACAGCAACGGAACTCTGTGAGCATTCACTCTGGTGGCACGGGCCAACGTGGTTAAAACTCGATGAATCAAAATGGCCGCGCGCGCAAAAACTGCCGAAAAATACTGTACTTGAAACTGCTACAACTTCCCAGTCTCACGTAGCTGCTAACTCATCTCAACAGTGGGAACTATACAAACACGTATCGTCATGGCGCAAACTACTCCGCGTTACTGCCTACTGTAAACGATTTATTTCTCAATGTCGAAGAAACCCTGAAATTAAAACAGAACACCTATCTGGTGACGAAATTCGTGATGCACAGTCATACTGGATCAAAACCGTACAAACAGAGGCATTCGCGCCTGAGATACAAGCTTTACAAAACGAAACTCCGTTACCACGCAGTTCTCCGTTACGAAACCTTAACCCATTCATAGATAAACACCAAATTCTTCGCGTCGGTGGTCGACTCGAGAGAGCTGAACTCCCGTTCGATGAAAAACACCCGATCATTCTACCGAAACATCGCGTAAGTGAGCTTATAATAGAAGACGCACACCTCCGATGTCTTCACGGAGGACCGCAGCTAACAATTAGTATTATCAGACAAAATTTCTGGATTCTCGGTCATCGGCCATTCGTGCGTAATCTCATTCACAAATGCATTCCATGCGTCCGTGAGCGTGCAAAGATACCAAAGCAGCTGATGGGAAGTCTTCCCACTGCGCGTATCACCCAGGCTCGTGCGTTTTTACATACCGGTTTAGACTACGCCGGACCTTTTACCGTTAAAACAAAGAAGGGTCGCGGACCACAAACGCACAAGGCGTATCTTGCACTTTTCGTGTGCATGTCCACCCGCGCTATACACCTTGAGCTCGTGTCCGACTACTCGTCCGAAGCTTTTCTTGCTGCATACCGCCGTTTCACTGCACGCCGTGGTCTTCCATCGGATCTTTATAGTGATAACGGGACAACGTTTCAAGGAGCAGATAAAGAATTGCAATCCTCTTATCGAACAATTATTCGTGATCCGGAACTCGGAACTATCCTAGCAAACGACAAGACCAATTGGCACTTCATTCCTCCAGGCGCACCCCATTTTGGGGGACTGTGGGAAGCCGGAGTGAAATGTACGAAGCACCACTTACGTCGTGTTCTCGGGGCTCGAACCTTGACTTATGAAGAACTAAATACACTTATAATCCAGATCGAAGCATGCTTGAATTCCCGACCTATTGGGCCCGCGCTCACCGATCCATGCGAATTCGCAGCTCTAACCCCGGGACACTTCTTGATTGGTGCTCCGTTACTAAGTGTGCCTGAACCCTCAGTGCTCAATCTCAAGGAAAACCGCCTATCGAGATGGCAGCTTGTTCAACAAACACTCGAAACGTTCTGGAAAAAGTGGTCGTCAGAATATTTCCATTCATTACAAATTAGGACAAAATGGACCAGTCAACAACAAAATATACAAAACGGAGACCTCGTCTTAATTCGTAACAGTAATTTACCACCCGCGCGATGGATGCTCGGACGAGTCGTCAAGTGTCATTCGGGATCCGACGATCGTGTTCGTGTCGTAACGCTTCGCACAGCCCAGTCAGAACTTAAACGGCCGATAAGCCAAATCTGTCGATTACCAATACGCGCCAACGAACCTAACTCCTCTACGACCTCAGACTCCTTAACCTTCCATGATTGCGAATCCAACGAACTTGGATCATCAACACTAAATACTGAACCATGAACAAGACGCCGGTACCGATGTCTCGCTGCAAAGTGACATTTAACATGAGTACGAATAATAACTTGAACCATCCTTTGATTATACTCGCTTGATATAGCAACTAGGTTTGACTATTATCTGTACTGGGCCTCACGGTCAACCAAGGACACACCAGAACGCAAGTTCACACTTCCACCCGTCCGTGTGTTCACGGCGGGCGGTCTGTAAATATTGTAAATAAATTAGCTTAAGCAAAAAAAAAAAATACAAATCGACACTTGTTACGATACCACTGTCCAACCGCCACTTCGATGATAGCGGGCGGCAGCACCCCGCTCCGTTAACAGTAAATTAAGCAATTATCGTCCATACGGTCGAAGCGGGCGGAATGTTAACGCCTGAAACGTCTCCGTGGCGACTTCTCTGAGCAACATTAGCAATCAGTAGCATTTTACACTACCTGGGGTCGAGAGGTCTTAGAACCTCGTGAAATAAGAGGTGTGAACCCCGAACGTGGGTCAGCTACCACGCTCGGTACCTTATCTCTCGCTCATTGTTCGCGAAGCCGTCGTCGACACGATACTCCGACACGTGTCGATTGGCTGAAATTCGATATCCGATAACTCAGTTAAATCAGTTGAAAGTCTCTCGATCTCAGTGCATTAAAATTACCATTGCGCTGTTTTTTCTTATGTGGTGTTTTGATTTATTAAATAAAAAAAGAGAACAAGTGTTATTTGTGCAAATCACGTGTTTCGCATGCATTATTTTCCCGAGTGATCCAAATCCCTCTTCGCTCTCGATCACCTCGAGAAACCAGCTACTACCATAGCCAGAAAAAACCTAATTCTAATGTGCACGAAGCGAAGGCGGGCACAATATGTATATATACATTGGCGTATATGACCCTATATATGACCATATATAACACCAAAACTGTTTGTTTACCATGTCATATATAAACAGATATGATCATATAGGATTGTATATGAGACGAAAATACGTATTATTAAGGTAATAAAAATATGAGTATTGAGGATTCAATAATTTGTGTTAGTCTACATGTTACTAAATCTATATGAAATGAAATCGTCGGACGATTTATATAATTATGGGCACGATTATATATGTACAATTACATTGTAACAATTGTATATGATCATATATAATCATGACTGACCTTATATGCTTCAGAAGATTATATCTATTTAGGCATCGTCTTATATAATCACATATATATGATTGTATATGCTCAGATACAATTATACACAATTATATTTTCTCATATAGGATCATGTATACCCAGATACAATTATATATGATCATGCATAGTCATATATGATCATGCATGATCATATAGAGACAAAATTCATATACAATCATATATGAGCAGTTTATATATGATTATATATGATTATATATGAATCGTTTTTCCCGGGTTTTTATGTCGCCACATTTCCTATGTATTTGTTTATCGCAGACGATGTAATTTGACTAAAATCTTAGTATTACACACAGAAAATAGTGACAAAGTTAATTAACGATGAACAATTGAACCCAAAAAACCGAAAGAAGCCACAATGGTCAAGTAGACGGTCTACTCGTGATAATTGGAGAGGAGTCGCTTCATCTGTCAAAAAGCTTGTGTTAGCGAACCGTTGCCTCTCCCCTTGAACTCAGTGTCTAGTCTCGACTCTCAAGCTCGAGAGTTTTTTCGTTGATGGATGCCACGAGCGTGCACAGGTGAAACGACTCTTATCCTAACATCGCATGCCGCGTTTCAAAAATGAAACAACAAAAATTCACTAAACTTTCTCGTGAAACTTTTCGACTGGCTCAATGTATGATGCAGTTGCTGGGAACTATTCAGGAAGTGCCTAAATTTGATCGTGGATTACCGTGGAGTCAATTTCGGCAAACATCTTGAAGCTAGAGTGGAAAGTTGTGGTGTTTCTGCCAGGGTGGTGGTGGTGATAGTGGTGCGGTATAGTGATGCTCTTCCCGGAGAATGGAAAACCACATTTACTCACCACTAGCGTGCACTTACTCCGTCCTGTTTCGTTGGTCTCCGGAATCGGGCTAGCATTATATAGTATAGCAGAACAGTATAGAAAATTATTTCAACCGCAGAATCTCAACAGGGTTTTAAGGAACAGACATATAAATTAGATTCGTTCTGAGGTTGTGAATGCAGGAGATATGCAAGAATAAAATTCCGACATGCATTAACTAAGGTTACGTAATAGCAGTGGAAAGTTCGTACTCTAGTATATTTAGTGGGATCTTGAACCTCGCTATCTCTCCTGCACTGACAAACTCGTACGGTTATTAATTCAGAGTCCAACTGTCACGGAAACAGTCCCGAGCTTTCTCCCACAGACCGCTGACACCTTCAACAATCTGTCTGCAGTTCCTTCCGGTCTAAGTACCCCGCCGCTCACTTCCTCAAACCAACAGCATGCGATGATACCAAAGTTTGTATCTCTGTGATATCTCACGACACTCCGGCCGTAGTTACTAAGAAGCTTTGGGATGTAGTCTTGTCAAATAATCAGTGACATTGATGCATTACCCCCATGGAAAAAAGTATGCTTAAAAAGTATATTTTTCGACATATCGAAAAATATATAAATAATCTACGTGGTATTTTTCTTATATATTTTTTATATACGTGGCAATATTCAATGTTTCGTCCAAACGTACATTTGGCGAATCTACGTAAAGTATATTTTCTTGTATATTAGTAGTATATAAAAAATACATCAGCTCATAAAATATAAAAACACGAAAACTTGACCACTTAGATTTCTTATATCAAAAAAGAATCTTAACAATTCGGTCAAATGTTCTTTTAACTAATTCGAGTGTTCAGCATTTTCTTACATAAATATATATATATATATATATATATTGTAACAAGAAATTTCGCTAAGGCAAAATCTCGCTACAGGCACCACCCGAACGCGCACAACACATTCCCGAAAACAATAACAGACCACAATGCCTTCCCCCCCGGCCCACCTATATCAAAATAAGAGGTGCTGAGCATAGGAGGGGGACAATGAGCGTTGCGGGGCGCGATTGTAGCGCGGATGACGTCATCGCGGAGCCGTTCAACGTAGGGAGAGGATCGCCAGCCGCCGTCCATCGACGGAGAATCGAGCGACGATCTAACGGGACTCCTGCCGCCATCCATCCCACACCTGTCGAACTACCACCCCACGTTACAGTTACTGCCCGCGGCGGCGTTAATGTCTCTCTCATATGCAAATCAGCCAATCAGGAAATTAGAAAATTAGAATAATTTGAGCAAGAAGACGGAGAGGATTCTTGGCCATTATTCTTCTTTTCCTTGCCTTCGTGAGAACAAGTGAAAAGTGCTTACTGCGAAAGAAATTATTGCTGAGTGCTCTAAGTTTCCATTAGGATTTAACATACCGTAAGTTTTCGCACCCGTATTTTTTCTACGACTCCGTGAAACCCCTCACCACCCCTATTCGCCACACAAACTCCCCTTAATAAAATAAACCGATAACGAGTGTCCCCTCGTTGCCCGCCATTTTTCCACCTGTCATTGCGCGTGGAATAAAGCACGGAGAAATCCCCAATCTACCCGCCACAATTATTCATTAATACCCGTCACCCTATTCCAAATTGTCTGAAGGAATTTTTCCTATTAATTTTTTCCTCCATAATGTGTTTTTTGGCATCATTTTTTAAATTAAAAATTCGTGAATCGTCCTTTGGACTTTTTACGAATTTTCAAGATGTGCTCTCCCCCCCCCCCCTTTTTTTATTTCCCCTTTAACCAAGTACCCTTGTTATTTTTCGACCACAAAACCTTTTTTTTGTGTCACCCTGATTATTGTAAAAGATAGTTGAGACCACACGGGTATAATCATTATAAGAGCCGACCGTTAGGCCATTTTGCCCCTCGCCCTGACCTTTGTCTCAGCCCTACCCGACAGCTAATGCCCCTGTTTCAATTATTTTGCGTATTTGCTCTCCCACTTCGTGGTTTGAGGTTTTGTAATTTTTATTCCTTTTTTTTATTGAATTTCCGAAACGGTGTTGTACCGAATTTGCAACTGGTGCCCATATTTTTTATAACATTTTTTTATTGCCCTCCGAACCGAGTAATCGGATTTTGTTTGTCGCCATTTTTTTCTTTTTTTTTTCTTTTTCATATTTTTTTGTATTTGTTGCTTTTTCTTGAATAATTAAAGTAGTTTCTAGTTTTCAAATGAAACTACCGCATTAATTATTTATTTCACCCGTTTTCCCCTCCCACCATTTCAGGAGCGAACTTCGGGTCACTATATATATATATATATAAGTTCCATAGAAAAAATATATATGCACATATATTTCCGAATACATAAAATACTGATTGAGATTTATATGAAGAATATCAATAGTATATATTCGATTTACCACAAATATATATGAACTAGTATACCATCGTATATACTTTAAAAGTATACTCAAAGTTTTATCCGATATATCCAATTGTTCGTCCAAAGTATAGTAGGTATAACAAAAAAATACTTTTCGATATTCTTCCGAGTATACTTTTCTTTCCATGGGGGTACTTTTCGACAATTGTTCGAAAAATCAGGACTGAAATGTGGGCTGAGAAAATGTAATTAATTGGTTTAGAGGACCCTGACAATCATGTACTGATTAATAAACTCCCGATTAGTCCATCTTAAAATCTTGAAATTACTTCATATCAAGTTGGAACTCATGTACAGTTATTGACAGTTTACAAATACACTTCACAGTCCACAAATTGCTTGCAGTAGAATCGTAAAAATGAAGAAATTAATGAATCACTTATTTGAATGTGTCTCATTGGAAATCCATTAATGGCGCTATTAAAATGAGAATCGAACTAATGCAATTTCAGAAATTTTTTATAAAAACATCAAAACTCCTATATTCTGATCATCTCAATTAATCTGAGAAATCTGAATAATCTAGAAATCCATCAAATACGGTCAACAAACAGAACCTAAATTACACGAAAATTCGAAAATAGAATATATATTTGCATCTATCAACTAGGAAAAAAAAATTAACTCATAACAAAATTTTATTTCTTAAGATTCTCAAGTACGTTTTTTATTTTGTTGGGAGGTATCATATGCCGCTAAATGATTCTCTATGTAACTTAAAGTGAAATTTCAGGTAATTCCGACGATTAATCATAAATTCAAACTTACGACCGAAACTTCGATCCTTCGCATCACCAAAAGCAAATTGTGTGCACTTTTCTGCACTTCAATGACTATCAATAATTACTTGTTTGGTGCTAATAACAATAGACCTATCCCATAACATCCAATACATTTCGTTCGAAAGGACTGGATGACAATCAGTAAACATAACAGAAATACAATGCGAAAAAAAAAAACAGAAAAAAATTACCATCAGTGTAAATTCACTCATATTCAAACAAACTATGTTTGACATATAAGGTTATAATACAAGTTCCGATCCATTGCTGAATACTGTCCATTGACATGGCAATTGATGCGGTCACATATGGACGTAATGTTTTCTGTTGTATTTTTAAACACTCAATTATTATCGTTGGCAATGCAATAATTGATTCCTTTTTTTAATTTTTTTTTTTTGTTTAAATCTTCTCGGGAAAGCGTTGACTCTGGTCAATTATGAGAGCTGAAATTGTAAACATTCGTTAGGCATTTAAAAAAAACCAAATTGTTCATCGATGGGATGCAAGTTGAACAAGATAATAATGATTAAAAGGCGGTTACAGGGTCCGTCCGTGATTGGATATCGCGGTAACTTCGTTATTGAACAGGAAACGACAAAACTGCAAGAGAAAACAGGAGAGAGAATGTCAATTCTGTCCGTCGCCACGAATGCGGTTTAATCGAAATTTCATGTTTCTCTGGGTAACAAGCGAGAGCCTGTCCTCTCTTATCAACCTATACCTTGTGTACCCTCTCGTGGCTTATACGTTGATAGGAACAATCAATTTGATAAAAATTAAAAAAATACAAGAACCGTAACTGCCACGTAGTTTCTATTAAATTTTAACGAAACCTCAAACTTGTCCAACGTTCCCGTCACCAGCAGAACCTATCGACGTTTCCAACTAACAATTCTCGTTAACACAAATAATAGTTGTGTGGAATGTCATACTATTTTATAACGAGTAGAGTATCTGGTTCAGCAGGTATCGAAATGTAATTTTTACCCAACCTCCTAAACTACAAATGCCTGCCTTGATTAATATTGTTTCTTAATTATTTTCCATCTGACACAATGTTTCTTTTGTGCGAAAGCATGTTGATTAATTTCAACTAACTTAAAAAGGAAACTTTGTGAATGGCGAAAGAAATGAGAAAGCACTGTGCAAGGTCCTACTTTGTATTATTGATTGAAACAGTTCTATGGAGGGAGGATTGATATTTAACGAGATGCTGCAGTGAAAGCTTCTTAGCTGAAAGTTTGTATACGCAAAAGCGTGAAAAGACTATTAACAAAAATCCTTAATTAGCATTGAATTCAATGTAAGCAAATTGTTTAGGTATATGCTTTTTGGAAGTTTTGACAAGCGTGCGAACAAAAATTCACTATCCCATTAATTAAAAAGGTGTGGTTGAATTTTAGACAAATTTGATATAACATTCTTTTGAACATTGGATGACGAATGGGAACAATAATAAAATATAATCTGCCATATTATCCAAACTCTTCTACTAACCTTCCATTAGTACAATACCAAACACCCGTAATTATAATATTTCGGTCCTGCAAAGCGTTTCAGTTCACATGAGCAAATGTTATATAATTCATTTTCCATATTTTTGTCGCGTCTAATTTGAAAAGTTATAAAAATATCAAACTTTTTCTCACCTCTAATTTAACAAATCCAAACTTTGAGAAAGAACTTTGAAATCTTTAGATTTCCAAATTCTTTCTCATTTCCAATACAACAATGAAAAATCTTCAATTCTCGTAATTGATAAGATATTCTCTGAGCCAAAAAATTTGACCAAACAATCCTCCGTACATTTTTTTTTAATTATCGAATTATCAGTACCGTTACTTACGAATTGTACCATTCAAATTTTACAAAACCTCATTTCACTGTGACTTCAGTTATGGGAAACTATTTTTTTCGTTTTTTCAAATCCGATTACGCTGTTTGCCAAAC
Organism: Tromatobia lineatoria; assembly: GCA_949699805.1. NCBI lineage: Eukaryota > Metazoa > Arthropoda > Insecta > Hymenoptera > Ichneumonidae > Tromatobia > Tromatobia lineatoria. The sequence goes on from OX453044.1 coordinate 3,428,743, forward strand.
AACGTTATTAACAAAATGAATATTCATATCTTCCGGGGAGTTGAGCTACATTTGATCTCTGAAAGCGAGGCCTGTATTTTTCATTTATCTGGTTGAGGCGAAAGGGGCAGAAATAACGAGAGGCGTTGGTATAAATTCACGAACACGTATATGAAATATGTTGCGGGCATATCGGAGAACGTTATGACAAATCGATAAGCGTGATTTTCGTTCGGAGATAAATCGTGTCCTGGGCGCGATGAGCGAGACCGAGGGAGATGAAAAGAGAGAGGAGAGGAGACCTTGGCTGACTGGCTGGTAGAGCCAACACTCTTCCCAAACAGATTTGGCTTGCTAATTCACTCGCAAGAGCGCTTCGCGCTTAGATTTGAGCTGGAGCGAGAAGGCGAGAGATCGTGAGGGGTTAGAGCATTGCTTTTCGGAGCTCACGTTCGGGGAAAGTCTCTGGAGAGTGGGACGCGAGACGACGCGTCTACAGCCAGTTGGCGGATCTGCCAACTTCTCGGTGCACTTTTCCGCTCTCTTTCGCCGTTGTCGCTGCTCATCCTCACCCTCCCACCTTTTCCTTCGCTCTACTATTGTCGGGAGATTCCCGGCCAACTCATCGATGTAACGGGAGCACGCTCAGGCGCGGCCTTCCTACGGCAGGAGGAATGGGGTGAGGGGAGTAAGGGTCAGAAAAAAGAAAAAAAATGTGCGAGTGACAAAAGCGTTATTTCGCAGTATTGCTGATGCCCCGACGCGGTTGCAGTATTTTATATATATAGTGAGAACATTGTAAGAATATTAATAGTCCTAGATTTCGATATTTTAAGCGAAATTGATTAAATCCTCACTTTTTGATAATGAATATGTAAAAAATGCTTATTTAATAATTACAACCAAAGAACCGACAACAGTGGACGCGTGGTCGGTGTGTGGTTTCGGCGGTCCCCGGAGTTAATTAAGCAGCATTGTTGGCGGCCATAACTTGGATGGGTGACCGCTTAGCCGCGAACTGGCTTGCGCGTAAATTGTTGAGTGGTAGGCGGTTTTTTAAGCTTCTAATGTATTCTAATACAGTAGCCTTCTACTGTATTAGATACAAAGCTGTATTAATTGTATTAGAATACGGCTTTATCTAACTCAGTAAAGATAAAGCCCTGAGCTCCCGTGCAAATGTGATACAGTAGTGCGTTAGAAAAGGTGGGTGCGATCAACACTCTAGAGGTGTCTCCAGGAACGACATGGGAAATAAAGAGGGAGGGATAAGTACAAGCCAATTGGCGTACTTGAGGAATAACCGATGAAAAATATAATAATAATAATCCCCAGACCTGGCACAGCTAAAACTGAACCAGACGATGCGACGCGTCGGACAATGGCTGACGGATCACGGACTGAAGCTTGCGACGGAAAAGACGGAACTAACGTTCCTGACCAGAAGACGCATACAGACTAGACTACCGATGCTGGTCGGGACGGACAGAATTGTGCGGGGGGGGGGGGGGGGGGGGAGTCAAGCGTTTAGGGGTAACTCTGGATACGAAGATGACCTTCTGGCCACACATACGGAAAACGTGCAAGAAGGCGGCCGAAAGGATAGTATCCTTAAGCCGCCTGATGGCCAACACAAACGGACCGGAACTGGGGAAACGACGACTGTTAATGACGACAGCTCACTCGATCCTCCTATATATTGCCCAGAGACCTGGGCAAATGCCCTGACGACAAAGAAATACGGCCACGCAATGCCGACGGTACAAAGACTGGGCGCGCTGAGAATCGACTGCTCTTACCGGACTGTCTCTGCACAAGCAGTTTTGGTGGTGGCTGGCGTAATCCCCGTCAACCTTCTAGCTTTCGAGCGAAAAAGGATATACGGGAGAATCGCGGACATAGGACGCGAGGACGCGGCAGTCACGGAACGCGACAGAACGATATAGACTTGGCAGGACCGATGGACGGAAGAACGTACAGGAGACTGGACGCGACGACTTATAAAGGACCTGAAGCCGTGGATTGGACGGAAGTTCGGGGACGTAAACTTTTACGTTATCCAGCTCCTGACCGGCCACGGGTATTTTCGACGGTACCTTTTTAAGATGATCAGAGTACAGACGCCAGACTGTGAGTACTGCGGACACGATCGAGACGACGCGGAACACACGTTTTTCGTGTGTGACCGCTGGACAGGACTACAACTAGAACTCTAGACGATCGTTGCTGGCATCACCTCGGACAACATTGTTCAGGTGATGCTCCACTCAACAGAGTGGTGGCAACTAGTGGCCACCAATACTGAGACGATACTGCGACGGAAAAACGTAGACAGCTGCCTCGCCTGACCGAGCAAACGGACTGACATATCGAAACGGAATACAGACAACAGAACGAACGAACAAACATAGATCGAACCCCCGGCTTGAAGTAATACGAAAGTAATCCCAGGCCTGGGGGGGGGGGGGGGGGGTCACCGAGGAGAGGGCGGTTTAGTGGGTAGGCCTAATTATATATTTTAATTTTAGGGAGTCCCACATACCCCCTCGGACTTTGAAGCCGAGTGGCATCTGTAAAAAGGATTCCCCTACTCCTCGATGTTAAAAAAATGAAAATAATAATAATAATTATAACGGCCAAAGAAATTAATTCTATAATTGTCGTGATAGTTGAACATGGTACAATGTTTAAAAAATATGGATAACTCATATATGATGCATTCTCTGTCGAATCAGCCACTTTAATTTACTCTCCAATCTGCTCCATAATTGGTAATATCAAAATAAAGGGCATTCTATGTGAATTTATTCTATATATTCTATGTGAATTTTTTTCAGATTTCTGATAACACTATTTCTAAAAGGGTAGTTTTTATCTAATCTTAAATATCTCGAGAACTTGAAGTTAGTAAAGAAAAAATGTCTCGACATAACAGTTACTGTTTTCTGTTAGCTTTCGAGCGGTATATTATAAATAATTTTCACGTTTGGGTGAGAATGATTTTTTACCGAAAAACGGAGTAATGATTTTTTTTTAATATTAATACGGATATTTCTTTTTACTGAGAAAATTGCAGTGTATTCCTACATGATTCCTTATATCTCTCGAAAATCGCCAGATCGAAAACCGATCGATGTTCTGGTATTCAAAAATGTATTTGTGTGAAAGTTCCGAAAAACATGGATATCATTATTTGAAAAAGTAAAAAACGGTTATTTTTTCCGGCTTATAAAAATACAGAGTATTCCTGCATGACGGTCGATATCACAAAAAAATCATCAGTTTCAGGAATCGAGTTTCCAGTATAGAAGAAAAAACATTCGTGTGCAAGTTTCGAAAAATTAGGGCATTTTTATTTAAACCCAAACGTCAATCCGTGCGACTCTGATGATTTTTTCGCAATATTAACAGACATGCAGAAATACTTCGGAATTTCCTTAGCAAAAACGAATAACGTTTTAATATTTTTAGTAAAATGATTTCCCCTATTTTCAAAACGTTAACACAAATAAATTTTTCCATAACACGGAAAATCGATCGGTGCCAACCTGGCGGTTTTCGTTAGATATCAACGGTCATGCAAGAATATTCTGTAATTTTTTTAGTCCAAGAAAAATATTTGTTTTTCAATAAAAAATAATTCCTCCGACATTCTTCCATGTGTGTGAAGTTAGCATATCAAAAATCGGTTTTCGGTAAAAAAATCATTGACGTCGGAACGTAAAAATTATTTGAAATATACCGCTCGAAAGCGAACAGAAAATGATAACTTTAATGTAGACACATTTTTTAGTAAATTTAAGTTTCCGAGATATGTACATTTGAAACAAAAGCGTGATTTTCTAAAATATTGGTTTGAGAAATCTGGAAAAATTCACCTGTAGAGTGCCCTTTACTGGAACTTCGACATGGCCAATTGTGGAGCACATCGAAGAGGATTAAAAAAAATTGAGTGAATCGACACAGCATGCTTACATATGTATAGAAATTCAATGCTTTGTATTCTTACTAAATCTGGGTAGGAAATTCAATTTGATATACGAAATCAATAAAACTTCGATGTTCATGTGGTAGAATTTAAGTTAACTCATTTTCAAAACGAAACTCGTATGTCGTATTTAGTATACTGGCCACTATTTGATATACCTTCTATAACCGATTTAGCGTGTATTAATTAATGCGATTTTTGTAATAAATTTAGCGAAATCGTACATCGATATTACATTATACTCGAGTAATAAGTTTTTCATACCCGTTTCTGTAAAATAGCTTCCTGCTCTGTATAATAATTTTACCTTAAATATTCTTAACACTGTAGATTAGTGGTAAGTAGTCGTGGACAATATTTCGAAAAATCAATACGTAAAAGTGAGCTAAGAATATGGAAATGATCGGTTAACGTAAATGAAGCAATCATATACTGATGAATTAATGCAGGCTTACTCCCTCTCCAGATCTTTAAGCCATTTCATCTTAGACCGAAAAAAGAATCATATGATGTATCGACACATGACAGCAATAAAAATATCGCTGGAATTGCTCGAAGCGAAATCGCGGAGAATTAAAAAATTAAAAAATTATTCATTTATTTATTGTCTTATTAACAATTTCTCAATGACGAATATGTCAATGAGAGCCGACATAATGTAATATCCGATCAGCGGCCAGGGAAGACCATACTTCGCCGAGGGGGAAGGGCAGAGGGCGTCAGAAAAATGAGAAAAAAAAATGTTCGTGTGGAGAACGCGTTGTTCTACAGAACTACTAATGATACGACGCTGTAGTATTTTATTTGTATAGTGAGAAAATGTAAGAATATTAATAAGCTCTCGATTTTTAAAGCAAAATTAATTAAATCTCCCTCTTCATTACGAATATGTAAAAACTGCTTATTTAATATTTACAAACAAGGGAAATGTTCCTATAATTGTCGTAACAGTTAAATATGGTAGATTAGTACGAAGAAGCAGTAGATAATTTTTAAGACATCTTGGACGCTTCTTAGAATTAAAGTAGCAACAAGTTCACATTTGAAAGATGGCACTTCTCGATTTCTGTGTAATCGTATTTTTTCCATCGTGGCATTAAAATGGAGGTTGCATTTCCGATTAAGATAAACAAAACAAAGAATAACAAAATGAATTTTTACATTATTTCGACGAGACATTATAAAAACAGTGTTTATGATGAACTAGAATTAGAAATATGTTGCGATTTCCGTTCTGCTATCCCGCCAAGTAGGAACAGTCAATATAGTCAGCCGACATAAATATCACCACAATAAATACAAGAATCCGATTAGTATAAGTGCAGCCTTTTCATCACATTTACATCGTAAATGTTTTGTATTATCTAGCATTCGGAAAAAAATGTTTATAGTTACAATTAAACACATCGGTTTCCCATGTCAGCAAGTAGTAACGGTCGATTATAGTCAGCCGGCTTTGAACTCGATACAGCAACTGCAACAGTGCGGAGTAGTGGCGTTCGTGAGGTATTGCCGGCGACGGACGGACGCCCATACGCAACGAAATTGAATTACTATTGCACGAACGGGAGCGTCGATCATTTCCGTCAGACGAACGGCTCCGGTATCGCGTATATCTACCGGGTCAAAACTTTTTCCGTTTACATGCAACTGTTCACCATACATCGTAGATTCACGGCTATTCTATCGTTCGCAACGGATGCATTCGTCGACAACGGCGTTCGCTCGTGTCCATTTCCATTTCCTGATGGAGTTTTATTATATAGTTTACTCTTGTCGGGATAGCTGTTACTGTGATATAAGACAAGTGAAGGAAAATTCTTCACTCTCGAAATTCAATTTGCGATCTCTCAAGTATTACTCACAGAAAAAAGATTGCACATCGCTTTCACATGATTTTTCTCTTCTTACTAAATAATTTCTGTAAAAAAGGATGTTAATCGATTCCGCTTTGTAAAAAGAGAATAGTAAGAAGGAGACAAAATTGTGCATTCAACTTTTCATCTTTGTTTTAGACACATCAATAAAATGCTTACATATATCAAAGTTTTCAATTATCAAGAAGTCATTTAAAAAAATTGTGATTGCCTAGAAAATCCGAACCTTTTCACCGACTTTCAGTGAATTAGACATATCTAGTGTCACTGAACATCTTTTTTGTCATACAGAAAATTTAGGTTGCTTGATGTAGTTAAAGTTTAATGCTACCTGTTACCTCGATAGTAGATTATTCGTTTGAGTGGAAGTAATACCAGATATTTTTTTATATAAAAATAATCAATTCATGTTGCTTGAAGCGATTTTCAAGATTTCCAGAAGGTTCAACTTATAATATATGTGTCAATCATCAGAGATATAAAAATAATTAACCACTGCTGAAAATTGCTGTCAACTTTTTGATGTAGACTTTTGTTACTATGAATTAATCGGAAAAATATATTAGAAAAGTACTCCAGAAACACAGCATTTTTCATTGCCACGCATTCCCAGAATACAACTAACTATTTTAAGCTTAAAGCGACGAGGTCGTCTCTTAAAAGCGACTGCCACCTACAGAAGAATATACAATTCTGACATTCTGCAGAATCTAAAAAGCCTCTACAAAATTCTATTGATGTAAAAACTGCTTTTCTGCACCTACACTTTTTCCTGTCAAAGGCAGGTTACCCGTGTTCGTTGTAAAAGGACCAACAGGGCGCAAAAGTTCACCCAAAGGGCGCGAAACGCAAGACTCTTAGCTACAAACAGAAAAGCTGATGCTACATAAAAGTACACGCTCGTCGCAGCGCCTGTACAAGCGGGGAAGTCGCGCAGACGCAGCGTCAATTTATATATTTCGTACTTCCGGTACAGCCGTATACATATAGGACATTCCATATCAACTCAACCTGGGTCTGACTCTGGACTGCTCGGATTTCATCCCCCATTTTTTATGTTATTGCTTCACTTCTAAGGAGCAATCACAATTTTTATTAGACTTTTCTACAAACAATTTACATACTTTTGATTATTTATAACGAATATATTGCGAGCCGGATTCGGATAATGTGAAAAATTTCTCATGAATCCTGTTCGACCATCAAAATTCTCAAACTCTGACTTAAAATGTCCTGTGCCTGGCTTCTGTTTTTTTCTATAATTTCTTTTGAACGGGAATCGAAAAAATTTTTATGCGAAATCCTTTTACTGCAGTGAAATGTATTTTGTGAAATCATAAAATAATTTTTATGCATATAACGCTTGCCAATTTTTTTTAAACAAAAATTGGTAAGAAAATTGTCTAATTTAACAATATCTCGTCTAATCTCAAATATATTGATATCTGAAACAGGACTTATTAGAATTGTGTTAGATTTAAAAAATGCGGTCCTCAATATATTCGTTACAACTAATTATAAGTACATGAATTGTTCAAGACAAAATCTCATAAAAATTATAGTCGCTTCTTAGAGATGGAACAATACCATGAAAAACGGGGTGGATGAAATCCCTAGAGTTCAAAGGTCAGACCCAGGTCGAGTTGGTATGGAACGCTCCATACAGTCTACCCTGTAGACCAATTTCAATATTCGGTTTTGCATCCTCCTATATTCGCGAATAAAAAAAGGGAGGGTTTGATATCGTGTTGGGCATTGGTGAAGAAGGATGAGGGGGAGACGAATTTGGAATCAGGAATTTCCGCCAATCCAATGGGTGGCCCACGCATGTATTGGCAAACCGTACGTGGTAGGTCAAACGTCTCTTTTGCATTTACATTATTACATACCTTGTACTCGAATATTATATTCCACATGAAGTATGCATGTTCCCAACGGATTTTTGGATATCCAGCGGCGAAATGTCTGTAATAGTTCATTCGGAAAGAGACGGTTTTCAGATTACGAATTGAGCGCGTTTTATGGTGAATAAAGTTTGGAATACCTTTCAACGAGCTTTTCCGCGACTGCAACGGCATATGAGACACGAAAACATTTTTGGCTGCAGCCTTTCTGGACTGTAAAAACTGTTCGTGAATATGAGAGAGACAGACGTCTTTATCTAGGATGCAATTCATTTGCAACATGCCATCAGGAAATGGGCGAATCTCTTGCTCGTACTAAATCTCGCAGAAGGAAATACGTGACTCGGATTCGGCTCGAGGCTTTGCGATGTCGCGCCAAATTTATCATGCATAGTTTCTTCGAGTAAGTGATAATAGTTCTGCAAGTATAGGTATAACAACGGCTGCTGGGTGAAGAGTCATTTCGAATTATTAATTAGAATTTGATTTTATTATTTATTTATGAAATTACAATCAATTACAATTATTTGGGATGTTAATCTCTACATCAATATGTTAATTATTATTATGAATTAATATTAATGAAAAAATATTATTATAATTATTATTATGAAATTATAATAATAATATGTAGTGATTATAAAATAGCGTGTAAACATATTCGAATAGCTGAAAATATACTAATTTTCGCTTCAATATTACTGTAATAAAATAATGAATGCATCACTTTATTGATGCATCAATTATGTTTTTCCATTTTTTCAAAGGATTACCGTGAACTTTTATTGAAAATTTTCATTTTTGCAGCTATGCTAAAATTTTGTTATCGTATTATCGCTACACGTTATTATTATAAAATCATGATTATAGAGGTGATCGTATATTATTTATTATTGCTATGAGTATTAGGTATTCACAACTCTGCCCTAGAGTACCAGCTACAAAAAATTATCGTATTTAGTGCCTTTTGGCGGTGGCAGATTGTGAAGTAATATAAACGATCTATGCGACCTGCAACTGCGAAAATTGCGGAATTTAATACATCCAGAATTTTCGGATTTACAATCATTCTCTAGATGTCCATTGCACCACAGAATATTCATGATTTGGATCTTTTTATTGCAATTCTGTAAAAGCAACTTTTAGGCGATCCTGATAAAAATCATCGATCCAATTACCAATTTTGGTCACCACTATTCGATCAGGAGTCGTATATTCCATGACTTGAAGCAAGCGTTCCACGACGTTTTACTGTTATCTTAAGTAAAAAGTGACTTCGCTCAACTTTGTTTTCAGAAATCACAGTTCCGAATTCTCGTCACAAAATTCAAAACAGTTTTTTGTTTTTTTAAATGTTATTTTGTAGGTTGGTCTTCGCTATTATTCTAGTCGTATATTCGACCACAGTAAATATTTGTTTCAAATAACTTCTGATTGCCTCCCATTTCTGAATTCATAAATCTAACTTCCGGTCGAAAAATTTCATGACGATATTTTTTTATTGGAATTGTAAGCTTTTATTATCGTAAGAATTTTATTTTATATTTTCGCTTTCATTTTATATTTTTAGTCTAAGATTTTATTGTATATTCACCATAAGATTTTATTATATTTTCAGGATAAGATTAAATTTCATTATGGCAACCGATCAGTCCAACATGATATATTAAAGTCACAAGTGAAAGCATTCTTGAAATAAAATGATAAGATGGTCTGTACAGGTATTAATAACGTTATATATATTTTATCAGAAAAAGAATAATACTTTTAATTTGACCATGAATATATCCATATATTAGACGCAAGAATTTTCGGTTTCCAGAATGATGATTGCTTTTACACTAACAAATTGTCGTAGGTAGGTATAACAAATACATATATCGCGATTACACATTCAAAAGTCGAAATTTCCAATGAAATCATGTTATAAACGGAGTCTTTCTTACTCAACATACAATAAATATAGATATACATATAAATACAGGCTCTCAGTTTACTTATCTCAATTTTTATATTGTTTTCCAATGGCTCCTCTCACGTCAGCTTATATAGGGACGTTCCAAAATTTCGAGAGGATACCGGTAAATTAAATGATTCGCACGTCCGCGAATCAATCAACGATAATCTTAATATTGAGACACGAAGATAAAGTGATACGTAACGATACAAGGTGAACGTTAGGACACAATGTATCGCCGTCGACGGCTCGAGGAAGAGAGCTATAATTTTGCGGTGCTCCGAGGATCACGATCGATTTTCGCGAAACTTCGGTAACGCCAAAGCCTCCCGAATTTGAGGGGGGTCCTGGTGCTGCGCTCTATACATATATATTGTAACGATTAGCTTAGCAATAACTTCATCTTATTCTTTTTATCGACCGATCCCCTGAATACAGAAACCGACTGACTGACTAACGATCGTCTTGACAACGCGTTGATTAACTTGACAGTCTCTGACGAGATCCAACCAAGAATAGACGCTTAACCTTTGACGCGACTTCTCTTTTTGTTAATAAATCCGCTTTCGTTACCTTTCGTTATTTATTATTTCTTCGTAAACGTAACAATATTTTGGCGGGTCACAGCACTGAATATGAAATGTATCGTTACAGAATATCGGATCTTGACCTCCACTTATTTAAAATTAGTCTCAATCTTGTCTGAATCTCTGCAATAAGTTTTCTTCCTTAACTTCAAGGTTCCCGATATTATATAAAATTCGTAGATCTGACTTCTGGTCGGGAAATCTCACGTAGATTCTTCTTTCCAAACATCGATGTTTAAAAGCATCGACTTTTGGCCTTCACAATCGTTCTCGAATTCTTAATTTCATCAAAGAAGTAGCTATTCTAAAACGTTTGCATTGATTCTTGACTATCCGACTTGAAAACATGATGGACTTTATACGGCAAAAGGATTATAAACAAATAAATTTCATATCCCAACGGAAACAATGGTCTTCGTTATATATAGTTTTTTTCAATAATAAAAATCTCCCTATATTCAACGAAAGAAATGCATTTCCACACTTGCGACTTTTTTTAAAATGCTCACTACAACATTTTTTTGTGCCAATAAAATTGACCGAAATTCGTCTTTTTGTCTTTTACGTTGCTCGTATTTTCTTCGGACTCTCAGTAGTGATTTACAACCAAAAAGGATATGAGGCTTGTATCCGAATCCACATAGTCTTGTTACTGTTGAAAGCGAAGAGCGGCTAAAAGAGTTCTGCGTATTCACGGAGCGGGCAAAAATGTGGAGCACGAATGGAGGGTATGAGGTTTCTGACTCGACGGACGAAAGCTAACGCCCGTTCTGCGGGGAAAGAAAGCATAAATCAGAAATTATAAAGCAATTTCACGAAAATTCCACAACAGAACACAATGGGAAGTAAAAGTAGGAAAGAGTGAATGCCACGCTGAGTAAACGAAAGAGAGAGGAACTTAAACCACGAGCTCAAGTTGAGTTCTTCCCTGTAAATGGCGAAGTAAAGGAGAAGGGGAAAAGCACAGTGAGACCGACCGATCGCCCAGGGATGCAGAATAGTCGAGGCGACGCCAAGGAGGCTGCAGGGGATGTTCATGGTGGGTATATCCCATGGCAGGGTGAAGAACGATGTTGAGGCAGGAGGAATGAGAAGAACGAGAAAAAGGCTTTGCTTCGGTAAACTATTATAAACGGCCGAGCGCTTGTCTCGATCGCACATTACTTTCTCGGGGTTTCAGGCATTTTCCTCCTGGCGGCCGCAATTTTTCCTTTTCCTCTCAGTATTTTTCCCTCGCTTTGCCTTTCACGATAATTATGCAGCGTATATCAGTGTAACCATTTGTTTTCCCTGAGCGAGTGAAAAGCACCGGTTTTCCCCCGTGACTTTAACCGCTCAGTTCATTTTTATGCATGTACCGCGTGATATGCTGGTTAGACGCTATCGAAATGGAATTTCGGTCCCCCTACGTTACCATTTCGTTTACAGCAAAGGAGCGTTATTAATTAACGGTATGTCACTCGCGGTGCGTAATTATCAAAGTTGCGGATCCATACTCTGTTGCACAATGAGGATTCTACGAAATATTAAACGCAGTAGCTCTACCAGTAATACTGCAGACCTTCATAAATACTGTCGAGGATTTTCGTATACGGACGCATATCTATAATGAGAATATATGTGGGGCGTTCTTTTAGGTTTTGCATTTGCAATACAGGCGGTGAAAATTATTAGTATGAATATTTATATAATTTTGACGAAAGCTTTTAAGCGTGAATAGCTATATTAAAATCGGTATTACAAAGTATCATGAAAAAATAACACATGATATACTTACACTTTAAAAAATAGATTGGAAGATCTGTTATATCTAAGATAGTGCAAATATTTATTGCGACCGGAGCTATATGAATACCACTGTCTATTATAAGGAATCGCATATTTCCACTATGATATTGTTCCCATTACTGCTCAGTTATTGTAGAGGTGAAATAATAAACTTCATTTTATACAAAATACACGTGGAAAACAGGACAGTAGAGAAAACCAATTTTTAAATACTTAGAGCGCTGAACGTAGTTTGGTTGTGATCACGAATCGGTTGGATGGCGTTACCATTCTAGTGGTCGGTGACCAATCAGTTGATTCTGATACACATTAATTTACTATAATGCCATATTATACTCCCATGTTTACTATTGCATATGTGGATCTTGCCCGAAGGGCAAGGGAACGCAGCGAGATATTCATGTTCATCGAGTAGTGCATTGTATCATCACTATTAGTATCCAGATATTGAAAAGCTCGATCGGGTGTCGGGATAATCGAGTGTGATATAGTTTGTCTAGTGCTTGTCAGTCGCTTCCCACATACCACATAATAATGCAGATAAAAAAATCACTAATAATTTTACATATATATTTCTGAACATTACCTGTAAATCACACTATCACATTTTGTAGTTTTTCTCATCACATACAGAGTATGTAAGAGAGAAAGTATTGCAATAAAAAAAAAAATACAGTAATAATACGGAAATACATGTTTTGCGTGTTCTAGATTCCAAAAAACACATTAACTCATTTCTGTCTGTCCGTCTGTCTGTCTGTCTGGCGTCTGTATGTGCCGTTCGGAAACACAATAACTTTTGAAAACAGCTGTTGACCGCAAAGAAAGTTGGTGTGGACTTTTTGCATCCGAATCCTAGTTTTGGTATTGAAATCCAATCCAAAACCTTCACTATTTCTGACACTTTACCTGAAATGTGAAAAATAATACATAAAATATTTTACACATTTTTGGTCGGCAGGCTGATATAAAATTTATTCTCCTTCGGTCTCATACATTACAGATAGACATACCAACAAATAAGCAGTAAGCAACAAGTAATTCAATATAGTGAAGACTTTATTGTCTTTTTAGTTACTTACATGACATTTCTGAAACCATCCGCAATAAGAAATTTCTATTGTGAAATATGGATTGGCTTACAGGTCTACTAAAAAAAGGCTGCTATCAATGATCTTCAGTAGTTTTCAGTGAGGAATACACTATAAATATTCACGCAAAATATTATATACAGAAAAGTGCACAGACAGAAAAGATTCAAGGTTAAGTTAACACTCATGATGTTAGACTATAAACACTGATACATCCATAGTTTTTATCACTCGCATAGCATTTCATATGAATTCTAAATCCTGTAGCAGCCTCATATACGCCATAATATGAGAAACCTTTGGTATATCAATAACTTAAATATAAACCGACTTGTCAAATTATCGCAGCGCTGACAACATGGAGACTAGAGTAAAGGAGGCCGAACGTAGTGTTGGGAAAGTGGTTCATGAAACCTCCGGATAAATCCGAATGCCAGATAGAGCCGGTAGAGGCGCGGCGGACGTTAAACACCGAGAGTGAGACAGACTGAGAATGGAACGAGACAGCGATTATTTGAAAATGCATTTTTTTTCTTTTGTACTTGCAGTCTATGAACTATTATTGTTACTTTCAACCGAAAGTTTATGTTCACAAAAGCACAAAGAATTGTTTTTTAAATTTTGCAGAAAAAATCAGTCAATGTACAGCTTAAAAAAAGAAGTAAATAGATAATCTATGAAACACTGTACTAAATTAACTTAATTGAAGTTCAAGTGTAATTATACACTGTGTTATTGCTTTTTTAAATACACTATTATTATCTCAATGTATCGCTATTTTAACTATTTGTATTCTTGCGGAATTTTCCTGAAAGGGTCAATAATTTTTTTTAATACCAGAAACATAAAACTTGAATATGATTGAAAATGTTTTGTTAAGTTATTCAAAAGTTTCCGTTAATGTTTGTGAATAGAATATTTTTGTTTAAAGATGGAAAAAAATTTGGTTTCTTTCAACAGGCGGGAAAAATGGGGAAACAATGGATCAAGCAATGATTGAGTTCGAACTTAACACGATTTTTATAAAAATAAGTACTTTTATTTATTTATTATGATTTTCGGACCACCTTCTAAAAATCTGTACCGAATTGTACAGAATATATTGCTTCACAAATGCCTTCAGCTTCGTACTAATTACAATATTTGCTGAGATATAAATATAAACTTATGTCGATATAAAAATATACACTAATACACTATTACTACTAAGATCGCCACGCATTCCCTCATATCTATCGAAACTTCGATAAAAGAACGTTTTTTAATATCATCATGACACACAATAGACAGTGAAGTCAGCTCATCTTATTTGACAGCCTCTTTTGCCCCTTCCTCGGAAAATAAATAAAAATTCACAAGCCATTTACGGAAAGCGAAAGGGTTATTAAATAAAATGCTCATAATGTATTAAAATATAACGGTGCTACCATGCGAATATTGATATTTTGCTTTAAAAAAAGGAGAAAAAGGATGCGATGTACAGTTTTAAACATTGCTCCTTCATGATTTTTGCAACCATATAAACTTCAAAATAAAACTAAAACTCTATAACACCTGTAGCGCTTTACTTTACATTTAAATCGAAATGTCCACCAAAGATTATATAACTTTGGGTAATCGCAAATTCTTCCTAAGTAACTTGATGAATAGATGGTGAAACGGCGACACTCCGTCTGTCGGGGACCAAATTCTCCAAAACTTTCCATCAGTTTGAGTATTCTCAAACCTGTAATATGGATATTGATATATTATCCGATATACCTGACCGATGTAAAGTAAAATTAAGTTTAGGACCCACCGTTACAATTTCGCATTTTTGCAGTGCATTTTGCTCTTTACTTTCCGCAGGTTGGTGTGGAAGTGCATCTTCTGTGCTTTCTACGTGACTCTCTACTTGACAGACAAGTTCAAAATTTTCCTGTAAATATGCAAAGAATTAAATCGTATCTAATGGTTGGCCAAAACTGACCGTCAAATATATGCAGGTTTTTTAGTAATGAACATTGAAAATATTGATATATATGTAGTAATAAGTTATTTTTATTTTTATTATTATTATGTGCATCAAGTCGTATCACCTTATCTATGATTGCTACAGGTATAGCATCTGGCGCAAACTTAGTCCTTAGGCGTGGGAGCACATGCATTGTATTCATCCTTCAACAACACCCTGTCTTCCCTAATGTTTTTGTCATTTTTGAAATGGAGCTCACAAATTAGGTCTGTTGCTTTCAATTTCTGTTCAAGAGCTTCAGAGCACTTCCGAAGGACATTATTTTTCTAATAGAAAAATACATATTATATAAAGAGAACAATTTCGATGATTAAAAAAAAACAGTATGCATATGAAATTACCTTTGGAATACTGAATACAGCAAGTGGACGAAGACCCAATGCCTCGCGCTCACGACGATTTTCGAGCGTTCCAGAGGAACACTCTCCAATTCCACAACCTCTTCCCATCCTGTACAAAGAAAAATATTAATAGGAAGAATGTGATATAGTAATAACGCGGCAAATAAGAGTAAATATGGTACGGGTTATATCTATACTAATGGTTCTGAGAAAAAAAACTAAATGAACATGAATTCTTCTTAAGAGGCAGTATCACTTTCCGCAACGTTTAAAATACTAAAACATATTTTTTTGACAAAACAGGTAAACAAATTGGGGCCAAATGTAAAACAAATCGTTTGAACTGCGTAAGCCGAAAAATAAAATCGAGGTTATGTACAAGAGAAACAGCCTTCTAGACCTTTAGCAAAGCGGTGCAAAATTCTCATGAGTGTACATAAATGAATGTGAAATTACTTACCTTCTTCTGCGTACATATACACGGTCACAATAATTAACTTCTCGATTGCCGTCCTTGCAAATGAACTGTCAAAACACTTTACAACACTAAACTGCACTAAACAACAATGGTGGTTGATAAAGCACTTCATGTTTCTCTATGCTTCCTTCAGAGCATCGTCAACCGAATAAGCGTTCACTTCACTGTGGTGTTTAACGATCGAAGAGACGCTCGTGGCAAATTTTAGAACC
The DNA here is from genome assembly GCA_949699805.1 of Tromatobia lineatoria. Lineage (NCBI taxonomy): Eukaryota > Metazoa > Arthropoda > Insecta > Hymenoptera > Ichneumonidae > Tromatobia > Tromatobia lineatoria. Next base: position 3,444,959 of record OX453044.1, read on the forward strand.
AATATTGCCCGGAGGTTTCATCGCCCAAAATTTCGTACTTCCCCCATATGCGTTCAGCCTCCTGTACTCTAGTCTCCATGGCTGACAAGAACACCAACAAAAAAAAAGAGAGATGTGGCGTGAAGGCGCGATCATAGCGCGCACGTCTTCTTCTTCTTCTTCTCTTCCTTTAACGCCTGGTTATCGCCATCTATGGATGGCATGTACCACTTCGTACCCATAGTTATAATGTTATGATTTACCGAGTGCTGGTACAAAGCCTCATATCGATTTAAATGTTCGATATATGTAAGTGGTTTAATTTCATTATTTATTTGTTTTAATTCTATTATTCATTTGATTTAATTTTATTATTTATTTGTTTTAGTTCAATTATTAATTTGATTTCATTTTATTATTTATTTGTTTTAGCTTATTATTATTATTATTATTATTATTATTATTTTTTTTTTTTTTTAATTTAGCAAGGGCTTTACAGTAATGTGAGTAGTATGGAATGGGAGAAAGGAGTTTCAGACAGTAATATTATTGTGAATAAGGAATTCACAGAAAGGTAACAATATTCTGTATTCTTTTAAATTGAACAATCTGGTGATATCCGTGAAATGGATGATTTTAAGTTTATTTAAGACCGGAAATAGTTTTTGTTTTCCCACGGCAAGCTTTGGACAGTGCCAAATCAAATGATTAATATCACAGGTGTGCTTTCCACAATTACAGGATTTATCCTGCACAATACCTTTTCTAAAGAGGTGAGCGGGCGTAAGAGTGTGTCCCGTTCTTATTCTGTTTATAATAGTTATTCTAGAACGATTAAGATTACAATTCTGAAGCCAAGGTTTAGAAGAAAATGGTCCAGATAGCTCGCAAAAAAGGGTGCCCTTAAAGATACTTTGAGAGGTAATATAAGCCTCCGTATTATTAATTAACAGTCTTTTAAAAATAGCCGACAGGTCAGATGGAATACATTTCTCAGTTCCATCAAGCTCTAAACTTCGAGCGTGATTAGCAGCATTATCTACAAATTCGTTACCTCGAATACCCACGTGTGAGGGAATCCATAAAAAGGAAACATTTTTTCCAGACTGAAACAGTGAGAGCAATAGGTCTTTGATAATAAAGTTATAAAGATGGGCTTTCGGGTTTAAGCCACGTTGAGAGAGAGTGATAACCGCGGACAATGAATCTGTACATATCAAGGAAAGAGGCCAATAATGCGTAAATGGACGCATTATTGTTTAGTCTACGATGTTTGACATAAGCGATTGTTGGGCAATAAACTGCTGCGCCTACACTATCTGGCACTGAGATTTTAGATCCATCTGTATAAATTAGAACCTGTGTTGGAAAGTAAGAATCCATGAGAGATAGAAATAATTGATTTTGTGAGCCATTAGGAGCGTTCTTAATCTGGAAGCCTATCCTGATATCATATGAAATGGTAAATAATTGTGACTCCGGCGAAAAAGCGAAACACGCCGGAGTGCGTAGTCTATAGATATCATTAAAGGACTCTTTAAATTTAAGCCAATTATGAAATAGGAAAGGAAAAAACGATTTCTTGCTGTATCTGGGGTTAATAAATAATTCATGCATAAGTTTAAGACAAGGAATAACTATATTAAATTGGTCATAATAAGATTTAGCCAGGAATTTCTGAGTTAAGAATGATCTTCTAAGATAAAGTGGGGGTTCGGCTGCGAGATGGAGGAGAGCATTAGTAGGTGTCGTAGAAATACATCCCAAACATGATCTAAGAGAAGCATACTGAATTCTGTCGAGGGCGAGAAGATGGGAGGCAGGAGCGTTCGCGTAGACAGAAGAACCCCAATCTAAGATAGCTCTAATAAGTCCTTTATAAATAGATAGTAAAGTATTAGGATGGGCGCCCCATTTGATACCAGAAATAGCCTTAATAACCCGGAGAGCTTTGATTACTTTTTTTTTGTATAGTTAATGTGTAATTTCCAAGATAGATTATTGTCTAAATGTACTCCAAGGAATTTTGCAGAATTAGAATTCATGATGAGAGAATTATTCAAAGTAATGTATGGTTGCTGATTAGGCATGTTTTTTTTAGCAAATATAACGAGTTGAGTTTTGTTTTCGAAAACATTTAATCCCAAATGATTAAACCATACATTCAATTTCTGCAAAGAAGAAGAAGTTTCATTGAGAGAAGCGATAAGGGTATCGGAATAGTTATAAACAACAATATCATCAGCAAAAGTTAAGATTTTAGAAAAAGGATTTATATGTTTAAGGATATCAGAAATGTAAATGTTAAATAGAATAGGGCTTAGTATTGAACCCTGTGGTAAGCCTTTGGAAATAATAGCTGAGCGGACGTTATTATTATTAACGGATATGAATATATTTCTTTCCGATATAACATTTTTAATAAAAGTGACTAGCAAGGTAGGCAGATTTAATTGTTTCAATTGGTTAATTAGCATACTCGGAATAACGTTATCAAAGGCACCTTCTATATCAATAAAACAGGCAGATAGGAATTTAGATTTGAGAAAATTTATGTTAATATCGGTAATGAGAGTAGCAATGCTGTCTGTACATGACTTATTTCTCCTAAAACCGAGAAATTGTCTAGGTAAAAGACTGATATTCTCGACGAACCAATGTAGTCGTTTATTTATAACTTTCTCAAGGAGTTTGAGGAAAACGGAAGAGATCGCTATTTTAAACCCTAAGTTTATTGGATCCAGTTTCAGGAATTAAACATACAGAATAATTAGACCAAGAAGGAGGAATGACACCTTGACCAATAAAGCATTGAAATAGTATAGTAAGTACTTGTATTGCAGAAGCAGGTAGATGACATAGCATCTCGTTAGAGATCATATCCAACCCTGGAGAGGCTTTTTTATTTGTATCAGAGAGTGCTGCATTAACTTCTTCTACAGTGATCATGTCGCACAATTTTGAATAGGACTCGCAAGAAGGGGGTATAATTATTGGCTTATTAACCGTAGCTGAAGCTATTTTGTTGATGGCCTCGAATACGTTGTCGTCTGTAAATGTGTTTTTTGGAGCAGAGTCGATGTTATTAAATCTGTTTCTGAAAGATTTTATAATTCTCCAGGTTTTAGCAATATCAGATTGTGGGTTAATGGATGAACAAAATTTTTTAAAACTTTTAGATTTTTCTTTTCTCAAAATCTTACTAGCATCATCAATAGAGTCTAAATAAGCCTGATAAGAATCATCAGGGGGAGAACCCAAGTATTCTTTTAAACAATCTCTCCTTTTATCCACCGCCGTAGTACAGGCTTGATTCCACCAAGGGACTGGCGGAGCTGACTTATATGCATTTTTTTTATTAGCCGATTTAGCACCAGCTGCAGTAAGATTGTCTTTAAATCCGTCGACAAATAGATCATAAGAAGAAACCGGTTTAGAGCTGTCAATTGGAAAATTCTTAGAGTATGTATCCATAGAGGTTTTGAAAGAGTTCCAATCAATTCTACTAGTGATAAATTTAGGTCTGGCTTTAATTGTGTACCTGAAAGGGAGATTAATCTTAATGTTAATCGGCAAATGATCGCTCCGCACGGCATCAGGAATAGTGGACCAAGAGGTAATAGTCAAAAGTTCCGATGAAACTAGTGTTAAATCTGGCACACTTTTTACTCCATGATCGATATGGATCCTAGTGGTGGAGCCGTCATTTAAGATGAATAAGTTAGAATTAATAATGGCGGAGGATAGTGTATTGCCAAGGGGGTTAATTAAGTCGCTCCCCCATAGTTAGTGTTGAGCATTAAAATCACCAGTGATAATGACGTTATCATATACCGGGGAAATAGAGTTAAAAAGTTCGCTCCATTCGAACGAAGAAACTTTCACACAAGGCGGGACGTAGATGTTCAATAAGTGAAATTGTTTAGAAGAATATTGGAATTTGATAAATAAACATTCGAATTTTTTATTAAAATTGATTTCGTCGATAATTTTATATTGAATATTAGACTTAATAATCATAGCCACACCCCCACCTTGAGTGTCGGTGATTCTATCGCTTCTGATAACATTATAAGAACGGAAAGTTAACGAGTTATTAGGTTGTAACCATGTTTCTGCAATACAAATAATATCAAAATCAACTATGAATTTTTGAAGGTCGGGGAATTTCCTGATGATGCTTCTAGCGTTCCATTGAGCAATTTCTAAGTTTTTCTGGGTTCGCTTATTCATCAAAGAGATTATCCTTGACAAATTGGTCCCCCGCAGCGACTATCGTGTCAATGATTTCCGTGGACTCAGGGAACCTCACTTCGAGGGATTCGTTTTATTTTTGATTAAATTTCTTAAAAATACGAGTGACCTCGGCTTGTACCAGGGATGAAATGTTGATAGCTGGAAGGATTGCCTCAGAATTATTATTATAGTTAGTGATAGTGACGTCTTCGATTTCTAGGGCTCTGGTATCTGAAATGTCGTACTGACTTCCTTCACTGCAAATGGATGATTTGTTCGACGAAGCCCAATTGTCTATCTGATTGATTGGTTTAGATTTTTTGTATAAGTTAGAGCGGGACTGAGAAAGAGGCGTCGATTTTTTTGGTGATAACCCTGGGAAGTCCAGGTGATCTAGGTGGAACTGACGACCGGTGTGTCCGGAGTGTCCGGGTTCGTTCTTTTGAAGGATAATACGTTTAGCTTCTGCAGCTGGGATATTTTTGGTGAAGCGCAGCTCGTTCACTTTCTTATAGAAAATGAAGGACGGGCAATTATCGGAAAGAGGCTCGTGGTCCTTGCTCTTGCAATTACAACAAAATGATGTTTGCGATTGACACTGCTCAATGGGGTGATCGCCTGAGCAGTGCGAACATTTTTGAGTAAAAGATTTACATTTGGCAGATACGTGTCCTGGTAAAAAGCATTTAAAGCATCTCTTGGCTTTTGGAATAAAAACGGAGACGTCTCGTTTCACGTACCATATCAAGATAGATTCTGGGAGGAATTCTTGATCAAAAAAAATTTTTACGGCTCTGGTAGGTTTCAAGACCGGAGAGTCCTTGTTTGAATTATCCAAGTATTTAATACGTTCGACTTTCACAATACGCGTATTATTACTCTCAGAGATATTTATTCCCTCGATAATATCTTCTTCTGACAGGTTGACATCTACTCCTCTCACTAATCCGAGTCTATAAATCTTCGTATCAGGAACAATAGCTACCCAATTAGAGTTAATCTCTTGTATTCCTCGCTCGACAAACAAGTTTGCCGTTATGGCGTCCTTGAATCGGAAAACGATTCTATCTCCTGTCGGCTTAATTTCTCTAAGAGAGTTATTATAATTTTTAAATAATTTGCCAATGGACATTGGATGCAAATTCCCAAGATTGTTTTGAGGATCTTTATAAAAAATCTCGACGTCGTAAGGACCGCTCGAAAAGTTCGAATAGCGATTGAACGCGTTTTTTTCTATATAGAGCTTGCGATTTGTATCTTCCTTTGAGGGGCCACTGTTGCGTTTACCAGGAGGAGACATAGACGAGTTAAGAGAATGTAGATCCGCTTTATCGCGGGGTCTTTTTTTACTCACAGGAGAAATCATTTAAGTGAGCTATATAATTATTTTAATATAATAGAAAATTGGAAATTACTCACCAAATTGCACCACACGAAACACCAATAAATAAAAGTGAGGAAACAAGTGAGTGAGATAAGTTAGGAGACGGGAAAAGATATTGCCCGTATATTCATCCTTATATAGTCCTTTTATATCTATAAAAAGATATAAAAGGACTATATAAGGTAATAATGTTTAATTAATAAATACAGTTATAGTAGTGTGGAATACTATTTAAAAATAGGTAGTTTTATGATTTGCTTTAGACTTTCTGTATGTTTATTTAAATATTATTTTTCTATTTATCATGTAATATCACAGTTTATTTAACTAGTTTTATCACAGCACTATTTAGAGTCGCACCCGGAAGAAGAAAAGATAATACTTATGGTGACTAGGTAATTATGATGCGAATTATCAGAGCGTAAGCAGAAAGCAACCGTACTTTACGAGGGTAGAAATTCGAATCCAGCGCGCACGTCTACGAGAGGGCGGGTCGTATGTTGAATTTGAATTAAAAAATGCGTTCTTAAAAAATTATAGCGCGAAATGTAGATTACAATTAACGAGCGAAGTTCTTAAAGTTCTATTTGTGTAGTTTATGCCCCAATAAATTCACATTAAAAATTTCACGACAGTAAGAAATGTTTCTAAATGGTATCTAAATGGTATTTATGAAGCAATCTAATAAGAACAATAAAAATACAATTAAAAAAAAAATTGGAAAACAATAAAAATAAAAATAAAAATTGAAAAACAATTAAATAAAAATGAAAAAATAATTAAATAAAAATTAAAAAACAAATAAATAAAAATTAAAAAACAATAAAATAAAAATTAAAAAACAATAAAATAAAAATTAAAAAACAATAAAATAAAAATTAAAAAACAATAAAATAAAAATTGAAAAACAATTAAATTAAAAGTTAAAAAACATTTTTAGGTAAAAAAACAATCTATTGTCTCAAATTCATGCAATTACAAAAAAAAACAAACGAACATTACAACCTAATTTCACAAACTATCTTCACGACAGTAACATGACGCCAGCAGCAATCGAGATGAGAAAGTCACGTGTTGCGTCACGCCAGTAGCAATTTTTCAAAATAATATTTCACAAAGTTTCGAATAAAAGATTTCAGATTGAAGGTTGTTTGGAAATGGTAAAAAAAACTAACCTAGTTATTACAAACCTTATTTTCTGAAGGATGTTGAGGAAGCAATGTGGAACGTTCAACTTTTCATCCTTTGTTTTAAATATACGAACATGGCTGTTTTTTATTTACTTAGTAAATCTCGGCTTGATATCAAAAGTTTCGCAAAAGTTAATGCGATAAAGTACATTTTTTAATAATTCGAAATTCTATAAAATCAAAATTACTTGAATTTTGCCACTAAATTATGTATTTATCATGACGAAATATGATTTTGTTTACATACTGAACTTGGTTTAGATATCTAAAGTTTTGCAAAAGTTAATGCTTATGTTAATAAAGTTAGATTTTTGATGGTCCAAAATTTCATAAAATTCCATTTTTTTACCGTTCGTTACTAAATGAAATATACCTATCATGGCTATATATTATTTTATCCTCATTGAATTTCCAATTGATATCTGATGTTTTGCCGCAGTTAATGTGATCCGTTAGTTTTTTTCATTATTCAAAATTCTCTAAAATGAAAAATTTTACACCAATTGCCACGACATTAAATATTTAAACCGGTGCGGTGGTCTAGTGGTTAGAGTACTGGCTTCTAAACCAGAGCATCGGTAGATCGCGGGTTCGATTCCCGGTGCTGTCGAAAATTTTCGTCGAAAAATAATAACATGGACGCGATGAGGCTCCAGATGTATACGTGAGACACACACAGGTAAGTGAGGGGGTCACATGTATACAGCTGTAGTCTGTGTTTACATTCTCGACGAAAATCGTGACGTAGCCGAACGGTGCCGGTGCCGTGAGGCGAACTCGAGACCGGCTATATCGGCATAAGGTTTTTCCGCAATGTTTTCCTATGCCCTTAGCAGAAATGCTATGGCAAATGCGATATAGAGGGGGAAGTCGGATGCGGCCGCATGGGGGCCTGGTTACTGATCCGGACCAGGTCCTCAGGGGAGACTGGCTACTGACCCGGGCCGACCCTGTAATAGGCGTAATGCCTGCAGACGGGAGGAAATGCGAATTAAATGAATAAATAAACATTAAATACTTATTTAAGCTAAACATTATTTCATTCTCATGCAAAATCTGCGCTCGATATGTCAGATAAGATTCAGGAAAAAGTAATGACATAATGTCAATATTTCAAAAAAATTTTAATTCCATAAAATCGAAATTACTTTGCCGATTTAAGCTAAATTCAATACCGAGCAGCATCGAGTACTCATGCTTATATGATAAATTATTCAGCATGATAGACCTATTCTTAAAAAATTTTACGACCGCACGCTTTTTCAAAACATTAAAAATGCTGCGCAACCTAAATTTTCGCATTTATTCAGTCATCGATTGCCGCAATTGAAGAGAACCTGCTACTTCAGTTGTGTACCAAATTTGACCACGATAGCTAAATTGGTTCTCAAGTTATAAGCATTTGAATTTTAGCAGTTGTGTACATACGGCCACACACATACATACTAGAGTGGTCGTTAATTCCGATGTTGAGCGATTTCGTCCGGACACCCCTTCATTATGTTTGAAATAGATTTTAAAAAAATTTGGTTAAAATTTAAGAGCTTTATCTCAATGGGAAAACGTGCCTGTCAGCAGAATTACTTTGAATTTTGTTTCCGAACCTCATAAAAGCAGGAAAAATCCACATATTGCACAAATTGTACGTCAAGTAGTTGTACTTTGTACACAAATTTTAATGACCATCTCATCATTATATTCAACATACTTAAGCCACTAAAGTCAATAAGTCGGCAAGTGCCTTTTTTCACAACTGACTTCAAGCTTCTTTCATTCGGTTACCCAACGTGCAAAATAATTCGAAACAGCTTAACACTATGTCGTTAAGGTTGCTCTTTTTAATAGTGCCAATAAGGAATTCCGGAATACATTTTTGATCACAAAAAAATGGTTTTTTGAAAAGTAACTAGGGTTACTTTTCGAAAAAACAGCCAATCAGAGTACGAATAAATTGCTAGCAATGAATTTCGCATTTATCATCCATGAACTTTTCATTTTGGATGAACTTTTTAATTTGAAAAGTAATATGATTTCTTAAACATTTTTTTCACGCTAAGTGGCTTTCCAGGACCTTTTAGCTTTGCTATAGAGGGTAAAACCATTTAGATCGTGTTATTAATGTCTGATCTTGAAAAATAGACTAAAGAAATTTCTTCGTCCTTGCATATAATTCAAGATGGCGCCTAAACTAAAAATTAAGTTTAGGAATGTGTAACTCAAATAAATACATTAAACTTTGGATGAAATGTGCAGGAAATAAAAAGTCTCGAAACTTATTTAAGGAATGATCCTGAATTTTTTCAGAATTTTCCGAGAAGTTTGAAAATTTTCAAAAAAAAAAAGCCGAATACGAAAAAATTCAAAAATGCTTTAAAGAATTCTGAAAAAATTCAGTAATATTAAGTGGCTGATTCTAAGCACTTTTTGTTTATAGAGATTATTTTTAAACTTCATAAACTTTGACAAAGGAATTACTGAACTCTGGGCGCCATCTTGAATTATACGCAAGGAAAAAAAAATTTCTTTAATCTGTTTTTCAAGTTCAGACATGAAGAACATGATCTGAAAGGTTTCAACCTCTTTAGCAAAGCTGAAAGGTCCTGAAACGTCACTTAGCGTGGAAAAAAATGTTTAAGAAATCATATTACTTTTCAAAAAACCATTTATTTGTGATCAAAAATTTTTTTCCGAAATTTCTTATTGGCAAGAATGGGCAACCTTCAAGACATGATGTTAAGACTGTTTCAAATTATTTTGCACATTAAGTATCCGAATGAAAAGAGCTCGAAGTCAGTTGTAAAAACGGCTCTTGCCGGCTTTAATGACTTTAGTAGCTTTAGTGTGTTGAATATATTATTGAGATGGTCATTAGAATTTGTGTACTGGGTACAGAAATTTTCGACGTTCAATAATTACTTACAACTGACGAACAATTATTACTTACAACTGACGTACAATTAGTACTTCTTGACGTACAATTCGTGCAGTACTCGGATTTTTCCCGTTTTTGTGAGGCTCGGAAAAAAATTTTAAGTAATTGTCCCAAAAATCCCATGTTATTCAAATGGGAAAACGTTTGTGCTTACAGGCACGTTTCCCCGTTGAGATGGGGTTCTCAAATTTTACCCAGATTAAAAAAAATTTATTTCGAACAAAATAAAGGGGCGTCTTAGATAAAATCGCTTAACATCGAAATTAACGACCACCCTAATACATACGTACTGACATTTTTTCTAGATCACTTTTTTTGGACGTTTTGGACAATTCTGAGTGTCCTGACATTAAAATGTCGAAAATGTTTATTTCATGAAAACAATGTATCTTCTACAGAAATCAAAACAACAATATTTAGTACAACACGGATATACTATAAGGGGGAATACGAGATTGTTGGGATTATAAATATATGTAGATATTTTACGGCAATATATTATCAATACAATAAATAAAAACTAAACTTCATAATAATTAGTCCTATCCCTGAACGAAATATAAAATATGCTACTGGGTAGTATTCATATGCTATCCAATAATATATATTTCTTTCGGTGTAAGACATTTAGAAGCAAGTAATGTGAGAGTATCATAATATTACTATGTGATTCATATTAACTTGAGTATACCAGTTTACGAATAAGTGCTTCCGGTAATTGTATATCAATTTACTGTATACTTTTACAGTGCATTCGATTTCTTTCAGAATTATGAGGGTGATAACGAAAGAACTCAATGGTTTTCAAGAAACTGCAAAGATACAGCTATACAATCATAAAAACGTATTTTTCAATGACTTCAGTTTGCTTGTATTTGCAATTGATCGATGCGAAATATATTTATAAATTCCGTGTACTGTTCCTGGACTATATGCATTATATGCATATGCTATATGGCCAGACATAAAACAGACATACATAAAATCTCTGTTTTAATCCTATATTAAAAAGTTCATGGATGATAAATGCGAAATTCATCGTTAGCGGTTAAAACATACCCCGATCGTCGGTGGTGGCGTCAGACACACTGAGATCAGGACCAAGTTTAAGCATTGAATTTATTTGTTTATGTCAGATGTCAAAACTGACGTAAAGAGACTCCAGTGCTTAAGCGCCCGTGTCGGTTAACCCTAGTTCTATATTAAAAAGTTCATGGATGATAAATACGAAATTCATTGTTAGCGGTTAAAACATACTCTGATTCGTCAGTGGTGTCGTCAGACACACTGAGATCAGGACCAAGTTTGAGCATTGAATTTATTTGTTTATGTCAGATGTCAAAACTGACGTAAAGAGACTCCAGCGCTTAAGCGCCCGTGTCGGCTAACCCTACAACGTAAAAAGCTCACGAACGGCTCGATCGATTTACATATCTCAGAAAGTTATCACACAAAGGAACAGTTCTGATTTATAATTAAAAACGGAACATCAGAAAAATTGAAAACGTTTATCTTCTGCTGTGTTTACTTATTTGCTGTTGAATTCTTTCTTGGTTAATTTCGAAAGCAATTGTTGTCGCAGAACATAAAAAAATTGGTTTTCATCATGTTCCTATAAAACCTAGTCGATGAATTAGTGGCTACGTTAGATCACATATTCCCAAAGCAGTATAAGAACTATTAATTTTCATTAAAAATTCCGTCATCACTATATTTAAGGAAGCCCGAATCTCGTAAACGTCGAATGAACCTTGAAAAATCTCCCTTGGAAACAATGTGAATATATCATGTAATTGTCATTCTTTTGAATAAAAATCACTAAAAGCACCAATATAAAAAGTTGTTTTCTTGATTCCGGCAATTCCTGTGCTAAAAGTATTCAATGTGCATGACTGAAAGTGGCGTACAAAGTTTTGTCGTTTTATAAGCATCACTGGAATCCCGGCCGTTAAAGAGGGTAAAAGTACTTGGCACTTTTGCCCAACTTTGAATAAATATTTTCTAAACTAAAAAGCGACAACATGCAGGGCGGAAGATCCTTTGCCTGTTCCCAGGCTCGGTCTTCCAGTACATCTCATGAATAGTCCGGAAGCTCCTTATACTGAGAGAAAGGCCGCAAGACGTGGAGTCAGGGAATGAAAATTACTGTGGATGCCGAGGGAGCGCCGACGTGAATTAGGGTTGAGGGTCGAGATATCTACGAGGCAGAGAGCTTCGTTGAGAGGGAGTGAAGCTACCTTCCGTGGAAACTGGTGGGTTCGTACGAAAAGGTAGTCGAGCCACCGTAAAACGTACGGCAAGGAGGAAAGCGAGAGGGCTAAAGATCGAGTACGGAAACGGGATAAAAGAGCGAGAAAGACAGCAAGAGAGAGAAAAAGAGGGAGAGAGGGAGAGAGGAAAAGATACAGAGATCCGACCGCCGTCCCGAACCGACTATGTACGTTGCGGGACGTCGTAGCGAAAGATGGATGGACCATCCGGCGCTATCGAGGGGCCTTCGTGGGAACTAGAAATACGCGAGAGAGGCTTTGCTGGTATGTGGTGGACAGCGATAGTCGAGAAGGTGGAAGCAAGAAGGACTCCGAGGTGAAGGAGGAGGAGGAGGAGGAGAAGGAAGAGGAAGAGGAAGAGAAGAGCGTATACGGTAGAAAGGGAATGGCCCGATATTTTGAGCTTACTCATAGGGTAGCCTGAACGTAGGTGATGCGATGCAGTGTGGTGCGGTACGGCTAGACGATCCCCTCGAGGCGCAAACCGTCTCGACGAAGGGACTGAGGAGTTCTCTCTTCTCTCCCACCGCAGGTTTCCACTATGCACACGTTTCGAGAGTACGATCACCAGAAGGAGAAGCAAGAGCTCCAGAAACTAGCTTCCCCGTTCCACCGAGGCCCTCGGTCCGTTCGTTCGAACGTTTCGACCCCACGACCCTCAGCCTCATCCGCCGTCGCTTTGACTTGTCTCCTCTGATGGTGTGTGTGTACTTGGGCGGCATCGGGTCTTCTCCCTTGCCGGGGCACTTCCTCAGCAACTAACGTTCCGATCACACGACGTCTGCAACTACATTCGGCCTGCATTACTTGAATGTTGGACGACTCCTGTGACTTTCAACAGTTCGTGGACCATGTCCATCGATAGATCATCGTTATTTAAGGATCACATATTACAGCCATGCGACAGCCGCTATTTGTTATGCAGGATATGATTCTCGTAACAGCTTTCAAAAACAGTCTTAAAGCAAAAGTTTAAAAGTTATTTCAATTAAGTTTTATTACGCGAAACTTGTTCTTTTCGTATTCTAGTCATCTTTGACTGAGAATTCATCCTCATCCGCCGTCACTTTGACTCGTCTCCTCTGATAGTGTGTTCTGTGGCACCGAGTCTGCTTCCTTCCCGAGACACGTCCTCAGCAAATAACGTTCCGATCACATGGCGTCTGCAACTACATTCGGCCTGCTTTACATGATTGTTGGACGACTTCTATGACTTTCAACAGTTCGTGGACCATGTCGATTGATCGATCATAGTTATTTAAGGCGGATGTAATAGTAAAGCCATGTGACAGCCGCTATTTGTTATGCAGGATATGATTCTCGTAACAGCTTTCAGAAACATTCTTGAAGCAAAAGTTTGGAAGTCATTTCAATTAAGTTTCATTACGTGGAACTGGTTTTTTTTTCAAATTCGAGTCATCATTGATGAAGGAAAAAGCCTCATCCGCAGTCACTTTGACTCATCTTCTCTGATAATGTATTCTGTGGCATCGGGTCTTCTCACTTCCCGAGGTATTTCCTCAGCAACTAACGTTCAGATCACACGACGTTTACAACTACATTAGACCTACATCACATGAATGTTGGACGACTTCTGTGACAGTTCCAACACAGTTCGTGGACCATGTTGATTGATGAATAATAATTATTTGAGGTTAACATTGGAGCCATGCGACAGCCGCTACTCATTGGGCAGGACATAATTCCCGTTACAACTTTAAGGGTTTGGTCTTGAAGCAAAAAATTAAACGCCATTCCACTTGAGTTTTACTACGTGGAACTCGTTCTTTTCGTATTCTAGTCATCATTGACTGAAAATTCATCCAAATCCACCGTGATTTTATCCCGTCTCCTCTGATGGTGGGTATGTACTTATGCAGCATCGGGTCGTCTCCTTCCCTCAGCAACCAACGTTCCTATCACACGACGTCTGCATCTATATTGGTATAGTTGCAGACCAATATAGTTGGTTTGCAGCATTACATGAATTTCACACAACTCGTGTGACTTCCAATGGTTCGTTGGTCTGGTTCAGTAGATGGATCGACTGATGAATTATACTTATTTGAAAATAGCATCCGAGCCATGCGACAGTCTCTATTTATTATGCGGGATATGATACTTGTAACGAATTTAAGAATTGAGTTTCAAAGCAAAAGATTTCACGTCATTGTAATTAAGGAGATGCGACTAGCTGCACCTTGTATTGGAAAGAATAAAAAGTTTAAAGCATAACGAAAATTTGTATCGTAGTCCATGCTATCCCGAGTTAAAATTTAGACATACATCAAAACCTAAATGTTGTAGACACGCAGGGTACACAAAGATTCCTCCTTTCATTTGACATTCCTCAAAACCTCCGAAAATGGTGGATATTACCCAATTGGAGTAAACGAAGGCTACTGTAGTCTGAAATTATTATGTCTAGACTTCCAATAAGGTAGTGATATAAGGTTCTTAGGCACTTGCATAGATCTTCGAAGCAGCCATATCTTACCCATTCCCATTCAACGAAGGGTGTTCGAATGGTTTCAATTTCAACTCGGGATTATAAAACCTAAACCCTGTTTAGCCAATTACGTTCTGAAACCCGCTTTCGGATCTAAATCAACAGAAGTATTCATATAAAGTATGTAGAACTTCAGGAGTGGCACATGCTATCATCAGATGGCGATAGCCAAAAAAAGCAAGAAGAAGAAGAACTTCAGGACTAAGTGGGGACTATGTAGTACCTCTTTCAGATCAGAAACACTTCTTGAAATGATTCATCTCTCAGGACTTAATCGAATACATATTTCTTCATAAATACTGCAGCAGATAAGCAAGCCGGATATCCTTCAATAAATATTAGCAATTTTCTTTAGACTTTCTCCTGGTAAAAAACCAAATACTTACGAGAGGAGCGTCTATGTCTTAGTTTTCTTAACCAAACAAAATGGAAACGAGCAAAATACGTACTTGATTTGTTAGTCAATAACAAATTTCAGCATATTGAATACACGAGTAGCATTTCGCTTTACATGTAATGTTTCTATATACCGTCACATAGAAACTAGACGTCGAAATTGCCAAGCATGTATTTGCGTTGAACTCACTATCCAAATATTGTAAGTACATCCTTCATATTAATTTCTCTTCCATATTAACATCAAAATCAACAAAACCATTTTTCAGGTTTTCACAGTGAAAACTTCCATTTTAATCAGCATGTGATTTGAATATATTCATACGTCAATTAAGACTCAACATTTTTTGCGGAAAAACCTCAAGGGACCTTAAGAGAGTCAGGTAAATATTATTGATCTTAACAAACAAATATCTTGATTTTTCGCCTATAGATATTAGCAAAACCTTTTAATTATTATTATTATTTTTTTTTTTTGTGAAATTGGCAAAAGGTGAAGTTATGATTGATTTGTGAAACCAACTGTAGGAATCACTGTGCATGTGTTAAGAATTTCTCGAATTTTTCTTCTATCCTAGATCGCTAAGCTCATGGCACGGCAGAATGATAAATCTTTTACACAACTGATAATTTTTTTTGTAATTATTTTTTGTTTGAAGGTTCAACAATAAATTTTGTTTTTTTAAAATATATTTATAACCCAAAAACCACGATATATTGATGTTAACATCATTGATTCTTAACTGAATCCCTCCACTCGAAATTTATCGAAAAGCTTGAGCAGCTCGTCATTATGCATGCTAATGGCGAAAAAAAAGCCTTTCCAATGTGGAAAGGAATGGAATTTCCAGCGTGGATCGCGTAAAACATAGATTTCAATAGGTTTTTCTACGCAATGTATAAACCCTTACAGATATATACTATACGTTCCTGATACGGTGGAGTCAGATTTGCACATAAACATTCCATCCATGATTGCGATTTGAGTGAGCCTTGTATTTTTATGGCCAAGTTTTTAATGTTACGCTAGAAAGCCGCTGAAAAGGGGTGACGAGAATTTGCTCCATTGCTGGAAAAATATCGGAAAAACATGTCCTCTGTTTATCGTTCACTTCAATGCTCATCATTTTCTGCGTGCAGTGTTCATTTTATTTTTTTATTTTTTGTAGTATCGCGTAATATTTTCCAACATTCATATCGTTGCCGTTGATCGGATCGCAAAAGGAAGAAATTTAAAAAAAACAACGGATACATTGATATTCATACCCGGAAAGAAATAGTACGAAATAAAAACTTTACTACGTAACAACTCAATCTAATCAATCTAATGCGCGGTATACCGCAAAGTAACATCTCGATCATATTTAAATTTCTGTTGTAATAAAACTCTTCGAGGAGATATATAGCATTCGAATAAATGCCTAATGTACGATGTATTGTAATACAATTCAACGATATTAAAAAAGTGAGGAGCGACGAGCACATTTATAATCCATATTAATATATTTTTATGGTGCCCATGGATATTCGAATGATATATATCAACATTTGATTACAAACACATAAAAACTTATTTATTTCCACACACATTCGTTTTGAAATTTCCGTAAATATAACAAAGAAAACGACTCATTAAATTTTCTTCATGGCGATATCGAAGCAGCTTACCATAAACAAAAGTTTTTTTCAATTAAATCATCGGACCTGATTTTATTAATATTGCGGGATATAACAAACATCAAATAAGAAAATGGATTAGTTGTGACCCGAACTTCGCTCCTGAAATGGTGGGAGGGGAAAACGGGTGAAATAAATAAGTAATGCAGTAGTTTTATTAAAAAACTAGAAACTACTTTAATTATTTAAGAAAAATCAACAAATACAAAAAATATGGAAAAGTCCGATTACTCGGTCCGGGGGGCAATAATAGTACATTACGATACTAGTGCGATGAAACTTTTTCGCGACGAGTGTGACTTTGCAGCACGAGCTGAAGGCGAGTGTTGTAATCACACGAGATCAGAAAAAGTTTCTCGCACACTGTGGTATAAAAAATGTTATAAAAAAAATAGGGGCGCCAGTTGCAATTCGGTGCAACACCGTTTCCAAAATTCAATTAAAAAAAACTATTAAAAATTACAAAACCTCAAACCACGAAGTGGGAGAGCAAATACGCAAAATAATTAAAACCCGGGTATTAGCTGTAGGGTGGGGCTGAGACAACGGTCAGGGCGGGGGGGTGGGGGAGGAATGGCCTAACGGTCTGCTCTTACAATGGTTTTACCGCGGTGGTCTCCACTAATGTTTAAGTTGGTCAGGGTGGCAAAAAACGGGGTTTCGGGGTCGAAAAATAACAAGGGTAATTTATAAAACGGGGAATATAAGGAGGGAGGGGGGGGGGGGGATTTATGTTTGAAAATTTGCGAAAAGTCAGAAGGACTATTCACAAATATCAAACTATTAAAATTATGACTTAAAAACAAATTAATGGGGAGGGGAAAATTTATTGAAAAAAAATCCCAAATTGTCTGAAGCAAAATTTGGAATAGGGTGACGGGTATTAATAAATAAGTGTGGGGGGTAGATTGGGGATTTCGGTGCTTTATTGCACGAAATGACAGGTGATGGCAATATGGCTGATAACTAGGGGACACTCGCTATCTATTTATTGGGTATTACGGGGGGGTTTCAGTGGCAAATGGGGGTGAAAGGGGTTTCACGGGGTCGTAAAAAAAAACAGGGGTTCGAAACTTACAGTATTTGTAATCCAAAAAATCAATCAAAACACTCAGTAGAAATCAATTTGGTCGTAGTTGCACTGTAATCGTTCTTATGACGGAGCACGAAAAAGGAAGAATAATGGCTAAGAATCCTCTGTCTTCTTCCTCGAATTTATTCCTAAATTCTCTAATTTTCCTATTGGCTCATTTTCATAAAGAGTGAGACATCAACGCTGCCGCGGGCAGTAATTGTAACGCGGGGTGGTAGTTCGAAAGGTGAGTGATGGATGGCGGCAGGAGTCCCGTAAATCACCGATCGATATCCTCTCGCTCAACGACGGCTTGCGATCCTCCTTACTTTGAACGGCTCCACAATGACGTCATCTGCGCTACAATCCCACTCCGCGGCGTTTATCGTCTCTCTCCCATGCTCAGCACTACTTATTTTGATATAGGCAGGCAGTGGGGAGGGCATTGTGGTCTGTTGTAGTTTTTCGGAAGTGTGGTGGACGCGCTCGGGCAGTGCTTGTAGCGAGATTTCGCTTTCAGCGAAATTTCTCGTTACAAAGTAAACGGGTTCAAAAGGTAATTTTGCATGGAGGACGGTATAATACTTGTTTTATAAAATCAATCACATAAATGCACTGAAAAATAATATTATTGTTATTTTATTTAATTAATAACGAATATCGTCTAATATGTAACGACAAAAGTTGCCAATGACGGAAGCAATAATGTTGGTACTATGATCAATAATATTAACGCCGGTGAAATCGCGAGGTTTTTGGAAACGCGACGAGACCATCATAGGAACCTCAAAGATATTCGCCTATGAGCGAGTAATAGTACGGTAACACGTAACGAGCCACTCTAATGGCGCACGTTCTTAATTAGCTGATTGAGGCATGGTCGTTGAGGGAAAACGACAAGCTCATGGAGACGGACCACCATTGATTGGAGGATGATGGAGGACTCGTGGTTTGTACTCACATTCTGTTATGGGATGACATAGCATGCTCGTATATGCTAGCATGTTAGTATACTCTTTCAGTCCACCTAAATGGAGAGAGTATCAAAGGCAAAGCTAACTCGCGTGGCTTTCTATGAAGTATTAAGATACGTCTTTCATCGTACCCTTACGAGTATTTTCCCTTAATGGATTCGCTTTCCCGTTATCAATTGGACCATTAACTCGTCTAGACTTTCACATTCGGACTCAACAACGTGATGCACTACAGGGTTCTAATCTGGTAAAGGCGATTTTGACATGTTTGTCTTGACATTAGCTTTAGTACACCACAAAAAAAAATTAATTGAAACTTAATGTACATGGACTGTAAGTTTTCATGCATAAACCGGTATACTAAAGTTACTATTCAAGTGCGATGTCAAATTTATTTTTGGTATAGTAATTTTGATAGTTTTCTTCGATCTTACTGCAAAGGAACTTTAATTTTTGGAATTTGCTTTCATTTCATTCTAAACGTCCGTTAATTGTACATAACAATTTTACATACGATTTAATTAACGAGTTAATGCATAATAACTTCCGGTCTTTTCTGATAGTGTACTTAATTACTCAATAGAATAATTTTGACTATATTTATATTTATTTTACAACGTGCGAGATAAGCGCTTTATTGGTACGCTCCGTGTGAGTAGAAAACGTTTTTCGTATCTGGTAAAATGAAATTTTGTTCGATACTCGTGCGAACCATTTCCCAACTCGTACGAATACAACACTTGTTAGAAAAAAATGTACTATATTCCTAAAGCTTTCTATCGCTAGGAATGCTGGTAGAGTAGAACCTTGCACATTGTTCCGTCGGTATTTTCATTTTCCACGAAAACTACCTCGTTGAGAAAGTTTGAACAGCAATTTTGGTTTACTCTTACACTGTCAAGAAAAATTTAGGTGAAATCACTACGCGGTTTAGGAAGCTCGCTTACGAAGAGGGGATGGAACAGTATATTACGATACGAGTGCGATGAAACTTTCTCTGACGAAGGTGAATTTGCAGCACGAGCCGAAAGCGAGTGTTACAATCAAACGAGTTCAGAAAAAGTTTCTCGCGCGAGTTTTTAATTAGTATATTACGATACGAGTGCGATGAAACTTTTTCTGACGAGAATGAGTTTGCAGCACAAGCCGGAGACGAGTGTTGCAATCAAACGAGTTGAGAAAAAGTTTCTCGCACAAGTTTCGTATACAATTTTATTTCACGCGTGCGAGAGATATGATATCTCACACGCAAAGTGTGTTAGAAGTAGGCCGTTAGTTGCCTAATAGTGTATTACGATACGAGTGAGATAAAACTTTTTGAATGAGGGTGAGTTTCGCCTTCGGCTCGTGCTGCTTTCGAAGGAGTTGAGAAAAAGTGTCTCGCACGAGTTTCGCATACAATTTTATTTCAGGGCTGCGAGAAGTGCTATTTCGCGCACGCAAAGCATGTGAGAAGAAGGTACTTCTCGCACGGATTGCATAAAATGTACTACATGAGTATAGCCCAAAATCGATGTACAATTTGTGACGTTTAGAGTTTTAAATAACACAAAAACAAAAAAAGGAAACATATATTGAGACGGGGCGGCTGCCGCCGAAACCCTATAGGGAATAATTTAAAATCTATATTCGAATCGATATTTGAATAGGTAACGTTTCCACCGGCAACATCGTGTTTTTGCTATCAGCGACTGCCGGTAAACATGTTAGCGCCCTTCGGGAATTACCACGGGCGTCAGGCCGGTGAACCGTGAATTTAGTAGAAAACAAGTCTAGGCTAGAGGAGTGGGGAGAGGGAAACCCGCGCATTGATAAGGAAGAGCGCGCGGGACTCCCGGCCCCTTGGCTCTTAGCCGATGTTCTTCGCGGAGAGTTTTCAGCCGCTGCTCTTAGCAGTTACCTCGTGAGAAAGACGGACAAGTAAAGCGACAAAAAGAAAAAATACAAATACAAAAAGAAAAAATACAAATACAAAAAGAACAAATACAAATACAAAAAGAAAAAATACAAATACAAAAAGGAAAAATGTTTAAGTTCTTGCATTGAGAGAAACAGAAATATTGAAACATGGAAACAAACAAATTGATTATTTTATTGGAAAAAACAATTTGCCCTTAGTACTTGGCGAGTTTGTGAAATATAGTAAATTTTTTGATTATTTTATGCGTTGATATAATATTATAAACGAAAAAAGATACGTGAACGTCAATATATCGTATCTGCAATTTAGGGACATGAATTTATTGAGAGTCGCATTCATCTACATGTTAATCAAATGGAAAATCTATTCATCGTTTGAGCTACCTCTAAAAAAAATTTTCTCGCGCTAAAATGTTGAGAAGAGTTACTTGAAGGTACAAACTATAGATTAAAACGATGCAAAATTTAAAAAAAAATCGACACACCCTAATATATATCTCTTTTAAAAAGTTCATGGGTAACGGAAAGCATTGTTGACACTTATCCGAGTTGTGATTGGTTGCTGGGAAAGTCCGCGAGAAACAAAGTTTGGTGTCAAATTTGACATAAGAATAGGACGTGCGCTGCAACGTCCGTGACATTTCAAAAGGTTATAAAAGCGCAGCAGCGCATGAGAATTTTAGGGCACGCGCGCCGGCGCGTGTGATTAGCCTAGTATATAATAAAAGTAGATGTACACAGAGCACGTCTGCTCACTACGACAGTCGAAGGAGAAGAGAGAATAAGCCGAAACATCGAGATACCATTAGACCCGTGGGCTTAATTTATCTACTAATCATATTACCTATTTACGGCCGATACGTGATTATATATTTGCGAAGATCGAACGTTTATGAATGAAACGTTTGATCGTAGATTCGCGAATGAATTTGAATAGCAACACAAAATATATATATAAATAAGAAAATCTCACATTATCCCCCTAAATTTGCACGATACAGATATAAATACATAAATATATGGAATGCAAATTTCTACATCAGTAAATTAACTCGAGGAAAACGAATTCGTCATTATAATTATCTACACATTCATCCATCCATCAACACACATTCCTTGACTCCACCCCAATAAGGGTCTTGTCTTAAATCTTAGTCCAATTATAGTTCTTAACTCCTAAATATATTTCAGAATTGGTCAATTGGTACGTTAAACTTTCTCGGACTTTCACGATTGTATGTACCTTTAATTTTTTCACAATTTTCTACTTTCGATAAAACGTACGCGTTAGCACGCGTTTAGTTTTAATAATTTTATATGGTCCCTCAAACAAGTGAAAGAACTTATGTGTCACGCGATCGGTACTACTAAATCGTCGATCAAAAGTGGTACATTAGAATAGTAGCTTACGATACTAGTGCGACGAAACTTTTTTCCGACGCGTGTGAGTTTGCAGCGTGAGCCGAAGGCAAGTGTTGTAATCACACCAAATCAGAAAAAGTTTCTCGCACGAGTATCGTATACAATTTTATACCACAGTGTGCGTGAAGTGGCTACTTCACGCACACTGTGGCACTTCGCTTCGCTTGCGTGCGTGAAATAAGCACTTCTCGCACTAGTGGCATAAAATTGTATACGATATTCGTACGAGAAACTTTTTCTGATCTCGTGTGATTACAACACTCGCCTTCAGCTCGTGGTGCAAACTCACACTCGCCGTGAAAAAGTTTCATCGCACTAGTATCGTAATGTACTATTATGCCACTAGTGCGAGAAGTGCCTATTCCACGCACGCGAGCGAAGCGAAACGTAGCCACTTCACGCACACTGTGGTATAAATACGTTTTTGATTTTTTCTACGGTCTCCGAAATTCTTAAGATGCTCCTCTCTCTTGCGAGAGTTATTTTATAATCATGTGATTGATCCTTCGATTCGGGAAATTCGATTATCTTCAATATCTGGTCTTTTGGTTTCGTTCCCCACTGTCATTCTAAAGGCATAAAACCAGTACAATGTACTGTATTATTCAGCAATATCTCCATTTTTGGGATGTGGTTCGCCCACCTAGTATGTTGTTCAGCACAAAATGTGCGAAAGAGTTTTCCCAATTCTCGCATGACTTTTTCAGTCGGATTTGACTGAAGGTGTCGTATGGACGAGAAAACTATATTAATGTCGTGATTTTTAAATGCATTATTCCAAACGTTCGCAGTAAATTGAGATCCATTATCTGCAAGAATTCTATTAGGTTTTTCAATTTCACAGTAATCACTGATAATCTTATTAACCACAGATTTTGCCGTTGCTTTGATTCTTTAAAGTATACAACTTTATTAACTTCGCGAATGCATCCATCACTGCGGAAATTTATTCGACCCCTCCAATAGATCGAGGCAATAGGCCATACAAATCAACAGTAACAAGATCACCTGGTTGCTCCGATTTTACTTGACAAAAAGTTCCCTCCATACTTCTCTGAAAATGTTTAACCCTTTGACATAAATCACAATTTACTACATAACGTTTCACATCCTTATTTAGCCCTTTCCAGTAGTAACATCGTTTTATATAACATCAAGTTTTATAACAACCTATGCGATGATGCTCGACTGATACCATCAAGTGTCTCAGATTAAATGGAACCAAAATACACCAATTCGATAGAAATGGTGGTTTATAAAACCAGATGACGTTATATAATTGTATATGTTCTTTGTAAGTCTCTTGTAGTTTTGTAACTAACTGCATTTAATTTGCATCCTCGTTTTGTATTTTACTCAATTTTTTTTATTCCTTTTTTAAAGCTGGCTTCAACTCTAATTGTGTAATCATAATTAATGCATTAACAACGAATTCTTAGGATTTCTCTACATCATCGAGTGCTAGATTTGATATGATTATGCGTTCGAGGTTTTCTTCTTAAAATTTTCGAATTGGGTTCCTGCTAAAAAAATCCGCAACAACATTATCACTTCCCTCACAATGTCTAACCATAAAGAAATACTCTTGAATCAATAAAAGCCACATATATATGCGCGCTGTATGATAAGGGGTTCTAAAGAGTAAGTTCCCTATGATTTGTAATAATTATGAATGGTCGTTTCAGGATATAAATTCGGAACTTGTGGAGTGAATATTCAATTGCAAAAAGCTCTTTGTCTGTCGTATAATTTACTTAGGCCTGTATCAATCCTCTACTGACCAAGGAAATTATTCTTTGATTGTTATTTTTATCGATTTCGAAAAGTATGCCACTGATACCTTTATCTGAGGCATCAGTTTGTACGTGAAATGTTTCAGTTGGTATATAATGAAATAACTCGATAGTCTTCTTGAAATTTTGTTTTAAATCTTGATATGCTTTCAAATATGTAGGGGTCCATTTCCAACAAGAATCTTTCTTTAATAATGATCTTAATGGCTCTATATAATCAGCGTGTCGATAGCAGAATTGACGGTAATAATTGCAGACTCCCAACAATTTCTGAAGTTGCAATTTATTCCGAGATCCTTCAAAATTCATTATAATATCAAGTTTATGTGAGTCGGGTTTTATCCCATTTGCTGATAGTACAAATCCAAGAAAATTAACAGATTCTTTGCAGAGAAATGCTTTATCCAATCGAAGTGTAAAATTGTATTTTAGAAGTCGTTGAAAAAAAATTTCCAGGTGCAATAAATATTGGGAAAACCCTACTGATGCAATTAGTAAATCATCGACATAGTATGTTAAGAAGTAAAAAAAATCGATCTGAAAAGCAAGACTCAACGTTCGAATAAAGCCACTACCTGATGTCGGTGTATTTCCGAGATTCTTTCTTTAAGGGCACTTGCCAATATTCATGAGTTAGATTCAATGTACTCAGACACGTTTTGCCATAATGTTTTTGCATAATTTCATTAATAATTGGGGGAGATTCGTTGTCACCTTCAATGATAGCATTGAGATATCTCGCATCAATACAGACGCGTACACGCCCATCTTTTTTGTCAACAATACGCAGCGGATTGTAGTAAGAGCCACTTCCTAGCTCAATTATCCCTGCCTCACAAATCCTTACAATTTCTTCTCGCACTGTACTACGCAAATGAATTGGTACTGGATAAGAATGATGAGAAATAGGTTTTGATTTTATTAGTTTAATTTCTTGTTCGTAAATCGTAGTTGATCCTGTTTTATCCAAAAATACCGTTTTCTACTTGAGAATCAAAAAGTTGTAACGATAAATTTCGCTAAAGCGAAATCTCGATACAAGCACTGCCCGAACGCGCACAACACATTCCCGAAAACAATAACAACTAGCTTCTTCCCATGCTTTCCCTCCCCGCCCGCCTATATCTAATAGCAGTGTTGAGCATAGGAGAGGGACAGTGAGCGTTGCGGGGCGTGATTGAGGCGCGGATGACGTCATCGCGGGTCGACAAGTAACGAGGATCGCCAGCCGTCGTCTATCGATTAGGGATCCAACGGGACTCCTGCCGCCATCCATCTCCCACTTGTCGAACTACCATCACGGGTTACAATTGCTACGCGCGGCGGCGTTAATGTCTCTCCCCTATGCAAATCAACCAATAGCAAAATTAGAAAATTAGGATAAAATTCGAGGAAGAAGACGGCGAGGATAATCGCCATAACCGTTTTTACTTCGAGAGTGATAACGTTTTCTACATCGACAGTGATACCCGTGTTCTTGATCATCAACGATAAGAGTGTTTAAATTGTGCTGAGAGCTTTATTTGGATTTTTGTTACGAAAGGATCGTAAGTTTTGAGCCCTATTTTTTTTACGCCCGTGTAAACCCTTTCACCCTTATTTGCCACCGAAATCCCCCCGTAATACCCAATAAATAGATAACGAGTGTCCCCTCGTTATCAGCCATTTTGCCACCTGTCAATACTCGTGCGAAGAAGCACCGAGATCCCCAATATACCCCCCACAGTTATTTATTAATACCAGTCACCCTATTCCAAATTGTCCTTCCGACAATTTGGGATTTTTTAATTATTATTATTATTTGTTCCCTCGATAATTTGTTTTTTTTATTATTATTATTTTTTTTTTTTAATTAAAAATTCGTGAATCGTCCTTCGGACTTTTTACGAATTTTCAATATAAATTCTTCCCCCCCCCCCCCCCTTTTTTTTCGTATTTCCCCTTGAACCAATTACCCGTATTATTTTTTGACCCCAAAACCCTATTTTTGTGCCACTCGGATTATTGCCGTAGTTGAGATCACCGAGTTTATTTATAACAGCTGACCGTTAGGCCATTTTGCCCCTCATCCTGACCGTTGTCTCAGCCCTACCCGACAGCTAATGCCCCTGTTTAAATTATTTCGCGTATTTGTTCTCCCACTTCGTGGTTTGAGAGTTTGTAGTATTTACTAGTTTTTTTAAATATTAATTTCGGAAACGGCGTTGCACCGATTTGCAACTGGCGCCCATATTTTGTTTATTATAATTTTGTTTCTCGCCATTTTTTTTCTTTTTTTTTCTTTTTAATATCTTTTGTATTTGTTGATTTTTTTTTTTTGAATAATTAAAGTAGTTTCTAGTTTTTGAATAAAAACTACTGCATTGATTATTTATTTCACCCGTTTTCCCCTCCCACCATTTCAGGAGAGAACTTCGGGTCACATAGTATATAGCATCCGCTTGACCTCGATCTAAATGAGTTAGCTTACGCGCAAATTCTCGAAAGTCCGCAGAGAATACTTGTTCCGAATTCAATTCAGGTTGAGATGCTACATCGTATTCGTCCTGACTATTTTCGCTTTCATATAAATAATCAAAATTTAAACCATCCCCCTCGTCCTCATGCACATTAACCTTGTTAAGGTGACCATCAAAAACGAAATCATCAATACTCAAACAATTTATTTTAATTTCATTTTCATGTTCAGATTTATCATTCTTCGAAGTTACCCCCATGGAAATAAAGTATATTGAAAAAGTACATTACTTGATATAAGGTGACATATATTGGAAATCTATTCGACATGTACTTGATTAGATTTGTTCCGTCTTATACGGAACGCGAGGAATAGTTTGAACATTCTTTTTTAACAACCTCACATCTGTCGACCATCGGGAGACATTTTCATATTTTGTATTGACCATAAAATATTCTCGTCTTGAGGAATAACGAACTGTCTATAAACTCGGTGTCTTAGATCCTTGCAAGCAATAGAAATAAAAAACATCTGCAGAGCAGCCGGAGTTACACTGCAATAACTCAGTAAAATATAAACCGCGAAATTGAGAAAAGGTCACGGCAGAGTAATAAACACTGCTAGCACATCATTTTCGAGCCCGCATGCTCTCGGACACAGCGCGTCACTGCTAAGGGTCAGCGCGAAACCTTTTTTACCAGGTAAAAAAGGCCAAACCTGGCTAGCATTCACCTCCTACTGGGAGTTCCCAAAAATGCAGTCGACGCCTCGTGGAGAAAATCCCTTCTCAAACTGTCAATAACCAATCAATTTGAGTGCTCTAGACGCTTCAAGAATCTAAGACACACCTACTATCTTTGCATGTTCTGAAAACTCAATTCTAACTTTAGTCTACAATCTACCACCGCAACGAGAAGTCGCATCTTGGCTACCAGTACCAAATGCAGACTTCAGTAGACTCACAACATAATTCAACTTAACATTCTTAATCTTCATTCAAGTGAAATCGTGTAAATATCTGTAGTGTTTATCGAATAAATATTTCATGGTAAAATAACACCTTCACTTCTTCATTTAAATAAAACTAACCAAGTTCGTTGGTGATTAATTTCACTGACGGCATTTCTGACCAGCGAGAAGTCGTCACCACCAGCGTGAATTCAGGCCTTACAACCCTGATCGGTGAATTACTACCGCGACTTCCTAGAGTCAGTACATTTTTTGGTCCTTCGAGCCGGATCCACGATCCACGGCTTACACAGTGCACAGTGCCAAGTGTTAAATAAACAGACTTGCGGTGAAGTGACTTCAACGGACGAAACTAAGGCCGACGCCGAACTCCAGGAAGGACGAGCATCTCAACTTCGATCATTGGATTCCATCGTCACCAGCGCCAACGTCATCGCTCCAAAGGGGTAAGCTCGTTAAAAGTGTACTATTGCCGATCACCTTTCTCGTTCACTTTCCCTTTCCAATCGCTTCACCCTCGCTCAGAATGCCGCTCACAGGCAACGATTTAAAACAGCGCGACCACCTCGTCCGCAAACGCGGGGCCGTCAAGGCAAAATTAACAGTGTTCAAAAACGTCTTGAACGAGTCACAGGATGCACCCGACATCCATAAATTAAAAGCTCACTTGGAGCGCCTACAGAATGTCTTCGCCACGCTCGACAAAATCACAGGCGATCTTCAAGATCTCGAACCCGCAATCGACCATTACGCGGAACACGCCTCAATGGAGGAGAATTACACCGATCTTTTAACGGTGTATTATAAATTGCAAGAGAAAGCCGTCCAGTTAGCAGCTGCCGCGAGTACATCGAATGACCCGCCGCAATCGTCACCGAATCCCTTTGCGCACTATCAACCGACGTTTACACGTCTTCCGGAGCAAGCGCTACCGAAATTCTCGGGGAAATACGAAGATTGGTTGAGCTTTCAAGACGATTTTCAATCAACCATCGGGCGACGACCGGGGCTCAGCGATACCGAAAAACTCAAATATCTACGCTCGTGCGTAAGCGGCGAACCCGAACGTATCGTGAAACAATTTGAGACAACAGACGAAGGTTATCGAAGCGCGTGGAACCTTCTCAAGCAAATGTTCGAAGACAAGGGCAGAATACGCGAGCGTCACGTGTCCGAAATTCTGAACATTTCTCCTATGCAACGGGAATCGGCCCAAGATCTTAACGAGGTCATTAACACCTTAGAGCTTCATAACTCTGCGCTCAGATCGCTATCCGAAAACACGTATAGCTCACTCATGCTCGGTATAGCAATATCCAAAATCGACAAAAATACCCGCAAACAGTGGAGAATGTCGCTGAAGGAAAATGAATTGCCGACATATGAGGAACTGATCGCCTACCTCCGTCGGATCGTAATTTCATCGGACGAGCCGTCCATCAACTCCAAGGAGGACAAGTCGAACGGGCAAGGAAAAATTCGCGGAAATCCACAACATTCACATAACGGAAGAGGATCTAAGCCCATGCGCAACTTCGCGATTACCACGGTAAACGAATGCAACAGTTGCAAGGGCAACCACCATCTCTTTCAATGCGCTGATTTTAGAAGACTCTCGCCACGCGACCGATTTCAAACAGCCACTCTTGCATCCGTGTGCATCAATTGTCTCCGGGCCGGCCACACCACGAAACAATGCCCATCGGCATTTACGTGTAAGACGTGCAGGAAAAAACACCATACCATGTTGCATTTCCCTGATTCACCTCAATCGTCGTCAAGCACAAGCGAGGCGTCTCAGCCGGGATCATCACAGCTGTGACTAGCAACACCGCACGCCGCGTCCGATAAACCGAGCATCACCGCGCTTACAGCCATCGTTCCCTCGCGAGATCTATTGATAACGGCCGAGGTCAACGTGTACGATTCAGCAGGAGGACTTCGACCATGCCGTGTCCTTCTCGACACGTGCTCCAACGCCAATTTCATGACGGAACGATTTGCGACGCGGCTCAACTTACGGAAAACGAAACTTTCAATTCCGATTGGAGCAGTGAATGAGACTCGCACCTTTACGAACAATCTCGTGGTTGCGACGTTCAGATCGCGTTTGTACAATTACGAAAAAACGCTTCAATTTTTGACTATCGACGAGATTGCTGGCCTTGTACCTGACGAGAGAATCTCGAGGAAGGCAATCTCTCTGCCACGCAACGTGCACCTGGCAGATCCAGATTTCGATCAACCCGCCGAAGTGGACATGCTAATTGGCTCCGGCACAACATTGTCCACATTTTGCGTGGGACAGATCAATCTGTCTCCATCCAATAGCCCGGATCTACTCCTGCAGAAGACACGGCTCGGATGGATCATCGGGGGAGCAGTTCCTACCGACGGCTTGTCGACTTACAATCGACAATGTCACGCCACTTCAATTGACTCAATAATCAAACGCTTCTGGGAAATCGAGGAGATCGACGCCAGCCGTCACAACTCACCGGAAGAGTCAAATTGCGAAGAGTTCTTCCGAAGAACGGTCAGCCGAGACAGCGAAGGACGATACATCGTCGCGCTCCCATTTAACAACAAAAGGGAACAACTCGGCGAGACGCGTTCGATGGCCATGAAGCGGCTCATCGGACTTGAGAGGAAACTCCATAAGAACCCTGATCTCAAGGATCAGTATGGAAGGGTCCTCCAAGAATATCTCTCATTGGGACACATGTCCAAGGTTCGCGAAGGGGCTGCAATGGGGGGAGGCTTCTATCTTCCTCATCACGCAGTTCTTAAAGATAGCAGCCTCACCACCAAGGTCAGAGTCGTGTTCGATGGGTCTGCCAAGTCCAGCACTGGCATATCCCTCAACGAAACTTTGATGGTGGGACCCACAATTCAAGATGATATTTTTTCACTCCTGCTGAGATTTCGTAATCACCAGTACGTTCTCACAGGTGATATCGAAAAAATGTATCGTCAATTCATCGTGCGAAAGGCCAATCGGAAGTATCAACGGATTCTCTGGCGCCTTGACAATGGCTCGATAGCCACGTACAAATTAAACACGGTGACCTTCGGTTTGTCACCTGCACCCTTCTCTGCAACGAGGTGCCTCCACCAGCTGGCTGACGACAAAGCGGCCGATTATCCGCGGGCCGCAGAAATTATCAAACGCAATTTATGCATCGACGACTTGCTCACGGGAGCAGCAACGTTCGATGAGGCTTTTCACCTTCGCGACGAAGTGAATGCACTACTGCGGCGAGGCGGTCTTAATTTACGACAGTGGGCATCGAAAACGCAAAATTTCACATATCATGGCATCCTGTGGCATTTCATTGCACCCCAATCTCCAAACTTCGGCGGGATTTGGGAGGCAGCAGTGGAATCCATCAAACATTATTTAAAGCGTGTCATCGGCAAACAATTGCTCACATCTGAGCAATTATATAAATTTATCACTGAGGTTGAAGCGATACTCAATTCTTGTCCTCTGACTCCTCTATCTTCTAATCCAAACGATCCTCCCGTATTATCACCTGGTCATTACCTAATTGGCAATAGTTTAACGAGTATGCCGGAAATTGATCTTCGCAACACTCCGACCAATCGGCTGTCATTGTGGCAGCACATACAAAAAATGAGGGCTCTCATGACATTGGGATCAGAAGTCTGGTTCTTCTCAAGAAAGATAATCTGCCACCACTTCGTTGGCTCATGGGCAGAGTCATCGAGACTCGACCAGGCGCGGACGGCATCGTGCGAGTCGTGCGAGTCAAGACGTCCCGTGGAATCGTCGACAGGAACATCCCCAAGCTTGCACCACTCCTACCACCCACTAAGGAAGATGATGCCGACAAATGATTTGAGGACAATAAGATCTCCGTCGATACATGAACATTGCGTTTACAAATAATTCGACATTAGTGTAAACAATCATTTTAGACTTGATCGCTCCACTCTCAAGGGGGGAGTCTGTTCCGTCTTATACGGAACGCGAGGAATAGTTTGAACATTCTTTTTTAACAACCTCACATCTGTCGACCATCGGGAGACATTTTCATATTTTGTATTGACCATAAAATATTCTCGTCTTGAGGAATAACGAACTGTCTATAAACTCGGTGTCTTAGATCCTTGCAAGCAATAGAAATAAAAAACATCTGCAGAGCAGCCGGAGTTACACTGCAATAACTCAGTAAAATATAAACCGCGAAATTGAGAAAAGGTCACGGCAGAGTAATAAACACTGCTAGCACATCATTTTCGAGCCCGCATGCTCTCGGACACAGCGCGTCACTGCTAAGGGTCAGCGCGAAACCTTTTTTACCAGGTAAAAAAGGCCAAACCTGGCTAGCATTCACCTCCTACTGGGAGTTCCCAAAAATGCAGTCAACGCCTCGTGGAGAAAATCCCTTCTCAAACTGTCAATAACCAATCAATTTGAGTGCTCTAGACGCTTCAAGAATCTAAGACACACCTACCATCTTTGCATGTTCTGAAAACTCAATTCTAACTTTAGTCTACAATCTACCACCGCAACGAGAAGTCGCATCTTGGCTACCAGTACCAAATGCAGACTTCAGTAGACTCACAACATAATTCAACTTAACATTCTTAATCTTCATTCAAGTGAAATCGTGTAAATATCTGTAGTGTTTATCGAATAAATATTTCATGGTAAAATAACACCTTCACTTCTTCATTTAAATAAAACTAACCAAGTTCGTTGGTGATTAATTTCACTGACGGCATTTCTGACCAGCGAGAAGTCGTCACCACCAGCGTGAATTCAGGCCTTACAACCCTGATCGGTGAATTACTACCGCGACTTCCTAGAGTCAGTACAAGATTAATAATACATTGAAAATATATCTTCAATACCCAATTTTTCGTGTTGAAGTATATTCGACGAATATAAATGAATTATATGCGAAGTATATACTTCATGTATGTTGCTTTATACGTGCAATTTTAAAAACTATCTAATATTTCGACATCGTGAATACAAACCATACATATAAAAAAATACATTATCAGTGTTTCTTTTTTATAACTATGATATTGTAACGTGGTGTTTTTCTGCACACCGCGTTACTGTTGCTGTCGGAAGTCTTAGGGCTATAATTTCGCACGCCGTCCGCTGTCGAGCTCTCTCCAGGGAAAAATTAGGTTTAAACTTAGGTTAAGAAACTGGTGCGTGTTTTAATATATTTTTCCGTAGAACAAGATGAGAATAATTTTGTAAACTCCGGCCCCTCACAGGCCTCTTCAAGAACGCGAACACCGGTGGACTTTAGTATTTTGAGGCTGTCATCTTCATCCGCTGTCGGCAGGCTGTCTTGGTCCCAAGGACATGCCCTAACCCCGAGGAAATGAGGAACCCGAGGGATGGTTTATTTATTTCCTCACCTTCATGCGGAGTGGACGCCAAGTGGAGGTTAGATTTCGTGGTGAGATCGTCTACCTCGCCGACGATTTCCCACAAACTTAAGGCAGAGGAGCATGGGCGGCTGAAATTTCACCGTCGTGCTCGCTCGGCCCGACTAGCGCGTCGGACCTCCAATATTTTAACCGCCAATGTAACAATAAAGAAGATGAGGTACCGATCGCTTGGTGGGACAATTTATTAAATGCCCCGGAGTAGCCCCTGGACTCCGTTGGAATTCTTGGACGTACCCTCTCAATTGGACATCCACCTCTCGGCGATCTCGAGCCATGAGGCGGCACCTCCACCACCCGACATGCCCACGAGTTGTCCATTCGAGCAGCGTTGGCCGGTTCGCAGGTTTCACCGTACCGCAGGCTGAGGCGGGACCATGTAACGTTGTCGGAAACTCGGACATCCCGCGAATCAAATATGGATGCAAAATTAATCACGCATACTTCTCGTGATTAAAAATCAGCAACAGCATTGATTATTTAAAAAATTTCTTTCGCTGTCGGATGTGGAGAATCCGACAACACTTTTCGGATCATAGACAGCGGGTTGAGGAGCAGCGAAGAGGCAGAAATTAAAGAGTAAGGGAAATCGATCGGCACGCGTCGTAGATTTTCGGCGATCGACGACCAGAAGTCGGGATCATTCGCTCCAGTTTCGAAAAGCGAAGGATCATCAGTCCCCTTCGCGATTAGCATCGATCGACTGCGGACGTGTCTCGTTCTCCCAAAATTTTAGTAATTACGTTCGCGTTACCAGCAACTGCCGGACCCACCGGAGAGAATCTCTCAAGTATCGACACGAGGACTAGTGCCAGTGAGGACCGTGAGTACCCGTATCCCGGGGTTCAGAATTGTCGGATCCGGAGACTGTGAGTTTTTTTTTTTGTAGAATTACTAAGTATTAATTATTTCGCGAGTGAATTACTCGTTAGTCTAGGCCCTGGAACAGAGGAAGCTATCGTGAAGGGTCTATTCTCTCTATTCTCTCAAGGTCTAGATCTTTTGTTTACTCGTACGTCTACTGTCTGTTTTCTATATCGTCTATTGCTGTATCTTTTCTTTCTTTATTTATTTCTCTTCCTCTGCGTTCGTGCGTAATTGAGACAATTAATTAGAAAAATCAGGTGGTTAGTTTTCTCGAGATTTTCGCGCTGTCGTATTGGCAGATTGGTCCCACGTGAACGGAACGACTGTATTGTTAACTCGGAGCCGATGCTTTAGCTTAAAGAGCGTGCCCAAGAGTATTTTTCCAGCTTATTTTCTGTTAGTTAATTCCTAGCTTAAGTTACGTTAGCATTAGGAAGCGATGAGACGATCTGCGCACTGCTTGACCTTAGCTGTCGACAAATAGGCCAAATTATTGTTCACCAAGTCCGCTGATTTTCCATTATTCGATCTCATTACCAGCTATAATTTTGCGTTTGGTCTCCGTAATTAAGAAATTCATAGACGTTCTCGAGAATAAGAGGACGGGAACTTAGCTGTCGTGTTTACAATTGATTTAATAAATTTGTCCTCACCGATATAATTGAAAGTACACCTTCTTGTTTTTCCATTGAAATTTCGCCGTAAATTCCGTTAATTTCACATTGAATGAAGTTTTGTTCGAGTCATTCTAAATTTTATATTTTTTTTTTTCACTCCCGGAATTTTCAAATAACCACTGTTGTAACTTAATAAACTTTCATTTATTATCTTTCAATTGAATAACTGAGTTATTTTTTTTTGTGTTGCGCGTGTCGTCCCCGCCCCTCTACCGTATATCCTGAACTAGTGGCTAATGCCAGTCATTTTTCCTGCACTGTCGAAATTAGATATTAGCCGAATAAAATCGGTGGATATTTAATTATGGCGGCTGGCGCTCTGGGAGACTGTCGCGGAAAATTGGACAAAGGT
Organism: Tromatobia lineatoria; assembly: GCA_949699805.1. NCBI lineage: Eukaryota > Metazoa > Arthropoda > Insecta > Hymenoptera > Ichneumonidae > Tromatobia > Tromatobia lineatoria. The sequence goes on from OX453044.1 coordinate 3,479,475, forward strand.
GCCGGCGAGTAATTTTCCGGTTACAATATATATATCTTATAATTATGGCATACCATTTATGTAATCTGGCTATAAAACAAAATATATCTCGATTTGTATTTACGATGCGTTATATATATATATATATGTATACGTATGTGTACATATATATCTATACATATACTTATAGACATATTAATATTAGTATTAATTTTTGAATATGCATATACTTAAAACTTCAAAAGATTTTTAAGATACTGACATCGTGACTGCAAGCCATGAGTATAAAATGAATACATTTTTAGTGTTCCTTCCTGTGACGAACTTCACTGGAAGGAAAATTTATGCATTTCTTCACCACTCTTCACCACTGTCAAATTCCCTGTGACGGCGTTTTTTTTTGTCCTAATGCAAATCACCTATTATTCGAGCCTATACCACCTATTATTGATCTTGATCTTTTCAAACCCTGATTTATATGAGAAATGAACTACATTTATATGAAGTTTGTCAAAATTGGTTCATTGATAACTCAATCGAGTATAAAAATAAAAGATGCAGACATGCCCTATGTCACGATATGCACCATTAGAGAATAACTTATAACTGAACTGCATTAAAAAGATACAAAAATATATATAAACGACTACATGGTACGAGGGTCAAAATCACATAAGAAAGTATACATTATAATATATTGAACCCACACGAAATATGTATATGATTGTGTATGTTATTTTAATTTCTCAATATACTCAAATATATATTTCAATTACTGTAAAAAATATAATAACGAGTATAAAGTATGAGGTCCTAAATCATATCACAAAGTATACTTTACAATACATTAAACACTGTGACCCGAAGTTCGCTCCTGAAATGGTGGGAGGGGAAAACGGGTGAAATAAATAATAAACGCAGTCGTTTTTATGTAAAACTAGAAACTACTTTAATTATTCAAAAAAAATCAACAAATACGAATATGAAAAAGAAAAAAAAAGAAAAAAATTGCGAGAAACAATATCCGATTACTCGGCTTGGAGGGCAGAAAAAAATTATTATAAACAAAATATGGGCGCCAGTTGCAAATTCGGTGCAACTCCATTTCCGAAATTAAACAAAAAAAAACTAGTAAAAATTACAAAACCTCAAACCACGAAGTGGGAGAACAAATACGCAAAATCATCAAAATAGGGGCATTAGCTGTCGGGTAAAGCTGAGACAAAGGTCAGGGTGAGGGGCAAAATGGCCTAACGGTCGGCTCTTACAATTTATAGCCGTGTGGTCTCAACTATAATTGGCAATAATCAGGGTGGCACAAAAAAAGGGTTTTGGGGTCGAAAAATAATAAGGGTAATTGGTAAAAAGGCGAAATAAAAAGAAGGGAGGAGGAAGAATTTATATTGAAAATTCGTAAAAAGTCCGAAGGACGATTCACGAATTTTTAACGGCAGAATGATGACAAAAAAAAACAAATTATTAAGGGAACAATTAATAGAAAAAAATCCCAAATTGTCTGAAGGACAATTTCGAATAGGGTGACGGGTATTAATAAATAATTGTGGGGGGTAGATTGGGGATTTCGGTGCTTCTTTGCACGAGTAATGACAGGTGGAAAATGGCAACGAGGGGACACTCGTTATCGACTGATTATTTTTATTAACGGGAGTTTCTGTGGCGAATGGGGGTGGTAAGGGGTTTCACGGGGTCGTAAAAATTATGAGTTCAACACTTACGGTATCAATTAAAAAATAATCCAATATAATGATCACAGCACTCAGCAGAACAATCTTTGGTTGGCGAAATAAACGCTTTTCACTTTCTCTCTTACTGAAGGCAAACACAAGAAGAATAATAATGGCCAAGAATCCTCTCCGTCTTCTTGCTCAAAATTATCCTAATTTTCTAATTTTCCTATTGGCTGATTAGCATAGAGAGAGAGAGACATTGACGCTGCCGCGGGCAGTAATTGTAACGCGGGGTGGTAGTTCGAAAGGTGAGTGACGGATGGCGGCAGGAGTCCCGTAAATCCCCGATCGATATCCTCTCGCTCAACGACGGCTTGCGATCCTCCTTACGTTGAACGGCTCCGCGATGACGTCATCCACGCTAAAATCCTACTCCGCGACGTTTGTCGTCCCTCTCCCATGCTCAGCACTACTTATTTTGATATAGGTGGGCCGGGGGGGAACGCATTGTGGTCTGTTATTGTTTTCGGGAATGTGTTGTGCGCGATCGGGCAGTGCCTCTAGCGAGATTTCGCTTTAGCGAAATTTCTCGTTACAACACATACGATAAATACATATGATAATGCATATGTCATGTATACTTCTCGTTATATTCTGTGACCCGCTGTCACTTCCTAAAATGGGTAGGAGAGGAAAGTCGGGCGAATTAAATAATTAAGTAAAAATAAACACTTTTATTAATATGCAAAATTCGTTTTAATAATAATAAATTCTTAAATACAAAAAAAAAATATGAAAAGGAAAAAAAAGAAAGAAAAGAAAAAAAAAAAAAAAATGGCGTTTACAAAATAAGGGTATACTCTAATGTTAGGGGATGGGCGCCAGTTGCATTAGGTGCAACACCTTTCAATAAAAAAAATAATATTAAAAAAAACTAAAATTTATTACTCACTCAAACCACGAATGGGAGTTGCCAAATAAAAGAAGTAAAAATAATTAATAATTTTGGAGGGCCGGCTAGTTGAGGGGGGAGAGCACGAGTCGGCAGGGCGAGGGGTAAAATGGCCTACGGTCGGCTCTTATAAATTACCTCGGTGATCTCAATTCCGGTAATAATACGAGTGGCACAAAAATAGGGTTTTGGGGTCAATAAATAATATAAAGGGGAAGGAAAAATATGCAAGATAAATCACAAATTGTCTGAAGGACAATTTGGAGTAAGGCAAAGGGTCTTAAATAACAATTGGGGAGGGCAAAATGGGAATTTCTTATTTGACGGTTGACAGGTGGGCAAGATGGCTGATAACGAGGGGACACTCGTTATCTATTTATTGGGTATTACGGGGGGGTTTCGGTGGCAAACGAGGGTAAAAAGGGGTCGCACGAATTGTAAAAAATGGGGCTTCAAAACTTACGATAGTTTCGAAATAACTCCAAAAAAACATAACCAATTATCAGCACTCAGCAGAAAAATAACTATGCGCAGTCTCTCAAAAAAACTTCTTTCACTTGTTACAGTTAGAGAACTATTATGGCGATTATCCTCGCCGTCTTCTTCCTCGAATTTTTCTCCTAATTTCCTAATTTTGCTATTGGTTGATTTGTATAGGGGAGAGACATTAACGCCGCCGCGGGTAGTAATTGCAACGCGTGATGGTAGTTCGACGAGTGGGAGATGGATGGCGGCAGGAGTCCCGTTGGATCCCTCATCGATACCCCATCGATAGACAACGGCTGGCGATCCTCGTTCCTCCTTGACCCGCGATGACGTCATCCGCGCTACAATCACGCTCCGCAACGCTCACTGTCCCTCTCCTATACTCAACACTGCTATTAGCTATAGGCGGGCGGGGAGGGAAAGCATGGGAAGAAGCTAGTGTTATTGTTTTCGGGAATGTGTTGTGCGCGTTCGGGCAGTGCGTGTATCGAGATTTCGCTTTAGCGAAATTTCTCGTTACAATTCAAACATATATTCGGAGACTAAAAAATATATGACATAAAGTATATTTCGTGGTTCTAATTTTTATACATAAATGGATGTATTTTAAGAATAAAATCAATATACATTTGCTTATATTTCTGAGTATCATACTCATATTATCGAAAGTATATAAGCTGTATACTTACAGCTTATGTAAAAATGTACATTTGATTTATAAAACAATATGCAAAAACGAATATATTTCAGAGTATCCCCGTCAAGTATACTGTATTTCATATGAATAATATACCATAATTCGGAAAAGTACATTTAATATAAAAATAATATATTTTCAGATGCATTTTCGAATGTACTTTATTTCCATGGGGGTATACACTTATCATTTTTTTAAAATAACTCCCTTAAATACAGAAATGCAGCTGATTTCTCCGATACAGTGTCAATATTCGTTTTTGATGTCATTTTCTTTGGTGAATTCAATGTGTACGTTTTTTATTGGTACATGAGTGAAAGGAGAACAAGTAACCCCGACGCCCCTGCGGGGCGCCGGGTTGATTGTTGGCGGGGCTCTCCCCCCAAACCCCCCGAAAAATTGCCATTAAGGCAATTTTTAAGGCACTCACCCTGACCATCGTGCTTCGAACTCCTCATGGTTCGAACGTCGCAATCTGTATGATTTACATGTTGCGCTTTGGGTTTCAATGTTAACGGACATCGCTTTTTTATTGTTAATTAATTTTAAGTTTATTAACAGGGTCTTTTTGCTACACCGTCTCGAAAAAATTTCACCGTGTAAAAAACGAGAATGATCCAAGTTTCCGGGAAACTGAACAGACTACGCAGTCAAGTGTTATACGATCGGTCGAACGGCGTGGAGATCAAGCCCGGAAATAAAACGAAGACAATGCTTCCGATCTATTGTTCCATCAATGTTCTAAAAGAGAGACTTTGGACAATATATATTTTTTCAATCACTTTTGCGCTACCTTGTGCAAATTGTGAGATTCGGAGTCCAATTTGGTTCACGTATATTGTAGAGTGAGGCTTAAGACGGAATATGATGTAAATCAGTTGTGACGCGTATTTTTTTTTTTTTTTTTTTTCTTATTAGAGCGTCCCAAAAAGTCAGGTTTTCTGAGGGGCCGAGCAGTCTCTCGTGCGCACCGTACTCTTCGACCGCTACTCAGGCATTCCACCAGGCTAAACTATATAGGAAATTAATATTGTACTAATCTCTAGGAATTGTTTTGAATATTTTTTTTTATGTCGACACCGAGGGAACGAGAGAGGAGAACGGAGCTACGAATAATTGTCGCGCAAGGAATCATTCTTACAGGGAGCTCCTACAGGGTATCCTCACCACTTAACAGCAGCCAAGAGACCGCATCGGATTTTCCACGCCTCGAAATACTCCGAATAATAATCTTTTATTATTGGAATTACTCCCCTTTAATTCGCTGTCAGGCCGATTATTTCCCCGAATTCTTATTATATTTTCTAGAAGTCAGGTACCTTATATTTTACCTGCTGAAAAATTTTGTCACGACATTATTATCGGTGCGACCGAATATAATAGCGGCGAGCAATTCGAACAACGAAAAATGCAAGAAGTCGTTGACGCGTATCATGGGCCCTGATTGGTTGCCGTAGAGCGGGAATAGCCGACAAGGGCTGAGCATATCAGCCAAGTGGGGCAGAAAGATCGCGAGCGTGCGAATCCCCGAATAAAATTTTATCTTTGGTCTATGGACATCGAACAGGATGAGTGCGTGAGAAGAGGAATACCGGAGTATTACTCCTGTGGAATACCGAGAGACGATCGGTGAACCCGTCGCAAAGAACGGTGACTTCGTATCGGTAAGCTCTCCTTTCATCGTATTTTCGGACTCGTTAATATTATCTATCGCGCTACTTTTATAATTTTCACACGTTTTCTAAGCGACCGCGAAGTTGTGTCGGCGGGCGACCTGTTAGGAATTTTTGGGTACCGCTGGCATAAGCGCGACAGATTAGCTTCCATTCAATAATTAGATTTTTAGATTCAGTGCGTTTATTAATTTGCCATTGATGACTATTCAGCCTGCATTAATCGCGTGTATTGTGTGCTCAGCTACGGCTGTGTTACCTTGCCTATCGTGTTGCGGCCAAGAATAAATTTCAAAAAGGATTAACTCGAGAAGCGGTACCAAAGATCGTAATATTAAGTGTTGTCTCCGCAACAAGTGCGAGAATTGCGGGGACCTGACAGAGATAATAATTAGTGATAGAAGTATTTTCCAAAATTGAAGAAGAAAATCGCGCTCACCCCCCCAACTTCTCACGGTAAAGCGCACCGCGTCGCGGCTCGAAATTTCGCGTGTAATATTTTTGAGTTTTATAATCATCGTGCGGGTGAGTCGTGTCCAGTTAAGGCTGCGGTACATCATCGAAGCATTGACGAGAATAATTTTTTTTTTGTTTTTGGTCGAGCTGCGCGCGGATTTGTGTTGTATTAGTCCGGGTTTGTCCAATCAAAATTCTGGAGGGTACTGCGGGGCTGTGCGTTGGCCTAGGTACCGTATATTGACCGTTTTGACAAATTGCGAGTATCTTTTCGAGATATTTTTAAGATAGGTAGGAAATTAGAGAAATTCTAGCGCTTCGGACCTCTCGGTACCGTTGCGGTTATTGCGTGTTAGCAAATCCCGGCGGTGAATATAGTAGCCGTCTTGGATTTTAAAAGGGAGAAGTATTTTTTTTGTAATAATTTATTTTTCTATTGGTGTTTTATATTGTTCAGTACCATCAATGAAAGAATAAGCCGAACTACTTTTGTTGCCAGTTACTTTGAAGTTTCAACTAATTTATTTATTTTGTTTTGTTATTTTTGTGAAATCATTATCCAATTGACGGAGTAAATTACGGACCGCCCACTTTGCCGTAAGATCACTGACTCGCAGTTTAGTCGGCAACCATCTCCTTTTTGGACATATTTTATTAAGGTGAACATCTTTTCTCTTCCATTGTCGCTTCGGCGGTTGGCGCCCTGAATAAATTTGGAAGGAAAAATTCATAAAAAGGAGTTTATGACTGCAAGACGGGTAGTCGTTTTCACTGTTTTTCACTTTTTGGGAAAATTGCATCACACAGTACAGCGGTATACTTTTTATACGAATTACCTTTTTGCTTTCAATTTTCGCACTTCATCGTCGTTGTCGGCACGTTGCCGAGAACAACGATGTGTTGTCGTCGGTAAGGATGTAATTGCAGTTGTCTCGGGATGCTGCTGTGTCTGTTTTTGACAGGTGACAATTTATAAACGATAACAGAGCAAAAATGAAAAATCCGAGTGCAAGTGTAAAATAGCCAACGAAATAATTGTATGAAAATATACGTGTTGAACATAATTCTGTAAATTAGATAAGTGTCAGTGGTAAATATGGTTACGAGTGTTGTGTTGAGGTTATGTTGACTAATTTTCTAAATTGATAGGATATTTATGAATAATTACTTCAATTAAAGTGTACAAATTCATTCAACAAATGGAGAAATAAAAATAAAAGCTGAGGAATTAATTTATTTCATTTGATACGATGTATAATATGTAGTGTGGTATGTATTTTTCAAGCCAAACAATATTTTTTCAGTCATAAGTATTCAATCAATGGAAATTGAATATTTGCTTCTCATCGTCGAAGGTAATCACTACATTAGAATTCTCTAAAGGCAAAATGAAAAAAAAATGTATTTGTATTGAGGTGAAATATGAGTACGCTGTAAATCTTGCTCAAATTAATCAATTTGGTGAAAAGATAGTGAGCCGTACACACATGCGTACCTGGAAAGGGCAATTTTTTAAGGTAAATGCCAATATAAACAAGTGAGAAAATGACTATAATATTTGTGCATAGTTCCCAATGTGGAAATAAGAAGTGTTGAAAATTTTAGCTCGCTCTGTCCATTTGGGCCCAAGTTACCATGTAATACGGACGTCCGGGTAACAAAAAATCTGTTGTTTATAACAAAAATTATTTTATAATGAAAAATCTATATTCTATCACACCAAAAATATGTATTTCACTATGTTTAAGGAATCTGGAATGAAAAAAAAATTGATTTATTAAATTCACTTTCACACCCACATCACACCGAAATATTTTTGAAATATTGGTACAATATTTCCTTGCAATATTGCAATGTTACAGAAATATTGTGGAATGTGTATTCAATATTGTTTAAATATTGCAGCAATCTTGCCATGTTTGCTTTGAACGTGGCACATGTAACATTGCTATAACATTCCTGTGTAATGTTCCTGAACACATGCTGAACAATATTTTTCAAATATTACATTTGCTTCTGGCGGATCGTTATATTGGCTGTTAAAATAATGTAGTAATATTTTAATAAGGTAGTTGCAACATTTTAGAATATTCCTGTAATATTCATTCGCTATTTTCATAATATTTTTTCACCATATCTGCGCGGAAATTTCGAATTCCCGTCCTAGGGGTTTTACGTAATTCAAACTTTCCGCTGCAGATATGGTGAAAAATAGTATGCGCCACTCGGGAGTGACAGTAGACTATGCCCAACCACTTGTAAGATTACCACCCTCGCCTTCAGCTCGGGTCGTGTCGCGGTTGGGCATATTCTACTTTCGCTGCCTAGTGGCGTAATATACTATTTACAAGTAGTACGTATTAAATATTTAAATTGAGGAACAAGGTAAGTGAAGCACTACACGCTACGTAAGGTCGAATGATTATGAATACTTTATTGATGTATATATTTACAATGTTTCTCTATATTATTTTCTATTTACTTAAAAGAATGCAGTAAGGGGAAAACGGCGAAAGATTGTTGATCGAACAGTATTATCCATACTTTAGCGCGAATTTCAGACACGGGCCATTTGTGCAATATCGAGGAATTGCAGGAAATTTGACTTCAATTTGAATGATACTGGAATTTAACAACATTTCATACAGACTCCTTAAACAAGTTAACTGTTTGCCGATTATAAACAGTTCGCCAGTTGTATGCTCGATGATATTCATAATCGAAATGTAGTTGCCATTCGATAGCAGGCAGCAGTTATTCCTACCATCGCATCAAAACGAAATACGATTATTGTACATTGCTTTGAATTGTCGACATTTAATGTCGAATACGCCCAAGATTGGCCCAGCGCGATGTTCTTCTTCGCAACGCATCGATGAAGTCTCAAAATCGGTTTCCGTCAAACACGCAACCATTTCAATTTCATGAAGTCTTCTCGCTAGTTGTTGGAGAGGTTTATCTCCTTTGCGAATAAGCTTTTTCAACGACTGCATATAATTTTCGAAACGAAAAGCACTGAATTTATCCAAAGCACCATATTTTATGACATCCTCGGAGATATGTAATAGAAATTAATGGATTATTGTTTCGACGAATGACAGCTGGCAGATGATCAATATCCTCCATTACGTTTCGCTCTGATCAGGGCCTCTTTAGAATTTATTGTCAGAGTTGATTTTTTTTTTTACATATTTAAATCCTTATTCTTTTTCTATTTGCTGGTCGGCAAATTCTTGTGAATTTTTTGAATTTTTATTTTCGTTCTTGCTGACCGGTATTTTCTATGTTTAAGGTTATGTGTTCCTTTGATGTTTAATTCTAATATGTCGCACCTATTTTTTAGTAGATTCTTTACACTTTATCGGGTTTTTGGTGAACCAGAGAGACCGGTCACCATGTGGCTAATTTTTCAACTACTCATGTGATAGATATCCCAGTAAACACGTTTTTGAACGGCAATGTAACATGGAAGTTACATGTGATTGTAACAGTGTTACCCTTATGATATGTCGAGGATATATAACGTAGGAGTAACATTGTGATGTTGCATTAGTTACATACAGGTGATGTTACCGTTATGTGACATGTTTTCGTTGCAGTTGCATAACAAAAGTTATGAAACTGCAACGCAACGTGCGAGTAACAATAGGAACGTCACTTTCGTGACAGGAACGCACTGTTGTAGTGTTGTAACGTGGCAACATAACAAGTATATTGCAAACAATACGTAACATACATATTACAGTGGTTATATTACACCGTGAACATTCACGTTGTGCAACTGTTAAATACCGTAGTTCCGTTCCAGTTATGTAACGAAAGTGTGTAACTGTAATGTAACATGTATGTAACGACTGTAAGTCACTGCAGCGATAGTGCGGTCATGTTACAGTTACGTAAATGTGGTAACGTTACAAGAATGTTCCAAGAGTATGTACATTTGACGTTACATGCATATCACAGTGGTTATGTTACATCGAGAACATGCACGTAACGTAACGGTTATAAGCCGTAGTTGTGTTGCAGTTATGTAACTAAAATGTGTACCTGTAATGCAACATCTTTGAAACGATTGCAATGTAACTGTGGGGATAGTCCCGTCATATTGCAGTTACGTAATGTGATAACATTGCTAAAACGTTGCAAAAATATGTAACATCTACGTTATGTAGTTTCGTTACAGTCATGTAACAAAAATGTATTAATGTTACGTAACATGTGTATCACGATGTGATGTCCGCTAGATGGCCTGCGACTCAAACGTTTCTCGCAAGCGATTCGTGTCACTAACGTATATAAGTCAGCGTAACGGTGCAGCTTCATATGCACACCGGAGTGATACTCTTCCGAGATTTCAACCGGTTCGCATCATTTGCCAATCGCTTTTTCTACTTTTAATAGTAGCAGCTAATATTTTTGACTCCCAAGGGTAGCAATTTAGCAACCCTTGAAGCTCTTTTGTGGACTGTAAGTCCACAAAAGTAAAGCTAATGTATTGTCAATATGACTATACTTTAGCAATATAACGAAACAGTAACAGCTGTGTGATTCAAGTTGCACAACACAACATAACTAAATTGCAACGTTTACGTAACACACGTTACATAACACGGTAACGTTACTGAGCGGGAAATTATAAATTACACGTAAGTCACATGTAAGTTACAAACAATTTTTTTGATTATGTTGCTGTTACCTTGCAGTAATATCCTGCAACACACTACTAACATTGCAAGACCGTAACGGTTATGTAACACACGTTATATAACATTTGAATGTTACTTGTTACATATCTGTTACACTACGAAATATACGGGCAACGTAACTCAATTGTAACAGTTACGTAACACATGTTATATAACATGGTAACATTGCTGAGTGGGAAATTGTAAATTACGTGTAACTTACATGTAAGTTACACGTGAGATTACTTGTTACATTGAGTTACATAGCCGTTACGTTGCTGTTACAATACCGTGTTTACTGGGACCCTTCGTATAAATTTCGCCATCATGCCCGAGTATCACATACTATTTTTCGTAACAAATGCATAAAATGCGCCTAAGAGTGTTTCATAGAAATAGTAATGGACAAATGAAAGGGGGTCCAGGGGCGCAGCCCGGGTGGGCGGGTCGGGGGGCGGAGCCCCCGCATGGGAAAAACAATTTATTTAAAAGAATAAACATAATAACTTTCATTCGTAGGTTATTATTTTGATTTACGTCCATCGTCTCGGAACGTTTGTGGGACTCTAACGTTGGAAACACTGATTCTCGAAGCGCCTGCCCGGCATCACACTAGGTGGCGCGTCGAAAGTGTGCGTGAAGTAAATTATTGAGAGGGGAAAGTGTGCGTGAAGTAAAATCGAGTGCGTGAAGTGCGATCGGCATTTATATATCATGCCCTATTGTAATTCGCAATTTCTGCAATATTTTTGAGGCATGTAAAACGGCACATTTCATGCATATGTTACAAAAATGATATTATTTGATTCGAAACTGCAATTCATCAATCTTTATAATGCTATATAAGAATGCAAAACAGTCTGCAAAGTTTAAATGGACCAAATCACCTAAAAAAAGTAATAACAAAAAAAATTCTCTTATGAAAATGATATAACCTTCTTTAAAAAAATGTTGGAATTAAGCCTCGTTAAGAACATAACAAGCATTATAATTCTGCGATTTTGTAAGAGCACGAGAATATTGTGTGGTCAAAAGAAAAAAAATTCATTTGCCGTAGTTTCCTGATCAATCCGGTGAAACAATTTTAGTGTTTGATGTCTTTTTTTATCTGACGAAGAGTGCATTCTGGATTGAGTATAGCAATTCTGGATGCAGTGAAAATTAGATTTACTATTAAAATCATAGCTTTGTTATAAAGACCGAAAATAAAAATTCTTATATTCAATCCAGAATGCACTCTTCGACAGATAAATTAAGTCATCGAGCACTAAAATTTGTTCACCGGTTTGGTGTAAAAGCTACGAAAAATAAAAAATTCTACTTTTTACTTCAGACCATCCTATTGCGTTGTATTTCTTTACAAGATTGCAGAATTGTAAAGCTTGTTATCTATTATTTAACTCAACATTTTTTAAAAGCAGTGTATCATTTACAGAATTTTTTTTCTTATGACTTTTTTAGATGATCGGGTCCCCTTAAAAAAATGATGTGGAATATATATCATGAGTAGTGCGCAAAGAAAATTTATTTTCCACTATCTAATGCTAACATTTTTTATTTTCCGATTGTAGAGATTTTATTAGTTGTCTACTTACCGATTCTCCGCTTAGTATGATAATTGCAACGAGTAACAAGTAGGCAATTACTATGTTGTATCTCATTGTACAAGATGTTGGACGAACAAACTGCATCGTTTTAAAGCCATCTCTTCATCTCAAAATATGTGGTTTGCAAGCATATGGGGTTTTTTATAGCAATGCAATATCCTTCAGTAGTGTGAGTGCATACTGTGTCACCCATTTGATTTTATTGTGTGTTGAATACACTGCAATTCAGGATTAAAAGGATTTCAGTTTGAACCAGAGTTCTATTTACTGATGGGTCAAAGTAAGAATTCAAATCCAAATTTCAAATTTATTAATACAATTTAAAAAACCATTTTTTGACCAAAAGGGACAGAATATTTATATTCAATGGCAAAAATAGTGTTCATTTATTCGATTCAAGAATTTGAGATCTGTGAATCACATTTCAAAAATGATGACATAATTTTTCCCTCAACAGTGAAACGAAACTTTTTTGATTAACTCGTCCCCCTTAAGTTTTCAAATGAGTTATGAGGTATAAAGGTGCTATCACCAGCACAAGTTTCAGAACTTAGGTAACAAAGTATATTTAATAACACAAAAAGTACTAACCTGTTCTAATTTGAGAATGTGAAATTCGATTCATCTGTGGCTTCAAATGTCGCAAGAACCGTAGATTTCATAGCACATGAACGCGATTCAGGCTCGCGAGAAGACAAAGGAAAATTGCTCGTAAATCTAAGGAATCCCCCAAAAAAAATTTCCCCCAGAAAAAATTGGTACGCCAAGTATTAAAAGTGTTATCATCCCATACAAAAATCACTTGGAATAAAAAAAAATTTAACTGGAAAACCTTAAAAAACAAAATTGATTTTCAAAACTATTCAACTAAATCTTATTAGCCAAGTGAAAACCTTAGTAGACAAGTAATATCCCATGAAAAAATCACTTTGAACGAGAAGACACTTCGTTAAAATATCTTTTATAATTAAAAAAATGAATGCTAAATATTTCACCGAATCCTATTGGCCCAGTAAAAACCCTCGATAAATGTTAAACAGATGAAGATGTTTCTCTAGAAAAAACTTGGCGTCCCTGTGACTAGCTCCCATACATAGTCCATTGCAGTAAGTGCGGGAGAAAGCAATTTTTAATTATAACATAATCATAATATAACTATATTTCCGCTTCTAGCTATTTCGTAGCTCTATTTGTTTGCGAGTTTAAAGGCGTATCTGTCGTGCCACCTTACGGCTCTTCAGCTTTTTAATGCCGAACTTGCAGACTACAAGTTAGAAGTTACATAGGTTTTCGAGTTAATGGACCATGAATACATACGAAGTGATGTTATATACATTGATCAGTTATTTGTATCACTTGAATGGAATCCTGGTTGTTGTTTGTATAGACTTTCTTTAAGACCAAAGCGGTCGTTCCACTGAGGAAGCAGAGGTTCTTGATATTCCGCGAAACCTCTGGAAATGGCAGATATCACCCGATTGGATTAAACATAGAAAACTCGGAATGAAATTCTTATGTTTGTAGCATATAGTACCCGTTTTGACTCATTGAAGAGACTTTAAAGGGTTTAAATTTCAATGCCGGATGTTTTGCCAATAATTTCCTAACTCAGTACTTGGGAATTCTTATGCAGTCTAATAATATTTGAAAAATCATGTTTTCCGGTTCTTACGGCAATGGCCGGTTCCTTTGCCTTACGATTTCTGCACCATTTAGTTGTATTTTTTTTTTTTTTTGTGAAACTGAGCATCCGTTTCCTCTCCAAGAATATTCATAATCATTGAACGAATGGTCGTAATGTCAGACACGTTGTCCTACCGTCCTTACTCAAATGGACTATGTACGGGAGCTAGTCACGGGGACGCCAAGTTTTTTCTAGAGAAACATCTTCATCTGTTGAACATTTATCGAGGGTTTTCACTTGGCCAATAGAATTCGATTACATATTTAGTATTCATTTTTTTTATTACAAAAGATATTTCAACGAAGTGTTTTCAGTTTCAAAGTGATTTTTTCATGGGATATTACTCGTCTACCAAGGGTTTTTACTTGGCTAATAAGATTTAGTTAAATATTTTTGAAAGACAATTTTGTTTTTTAAGATTTTCCAGTTAAAATTTTTTTGATTCCAATTGATTTTTGTATGGGATGATAACACTTTTAATATTTGGTGTACCAATTGTTCGGGAGGAACGTTTTTTTTTGGGATTCACCATCTTTTTGAAAATCTAAACGCCATTAAAAAAAACGGTAAAGTTAATTTGCAGTAATCCGTAAATACAGATAAGTAGACTCTCAGTAGACTCTCGTAAATGTTCAAACAGACAAGCCCATATATTAAATGTACACAGGCTGCAGTAGAAATTTAATAGATGCTTCGTCTAATAATTGAAACGACAGACTCAGTATAGGCGCCGAGAGGATTCAGAATGTGGTATGCAACGTTATCATTCCATCGTTTATTCTAAATATTATATCTACGCGTCTTTAGAGTTGCAAAAATCGTCGACGAATATTCAAGCAGTGCCTCTGCCTCGCATCATTGTTGTATAATGTGAATCCTGTTTAAATGTTCGAAAAATCTGTTTTCCCTGTACGAAAGTTTTATCGGTGTTTATATTGGTTTGTGTTTTTACACAGATATTTTGGAGGTAGTATGCCTGAAGTTGAACTCTTGAAATCCAAAATGACGACTGTTGAAGTAGAGATTAGGGATATGCGCGATATCGTATCTTGCCATCCGCGGCGCTGATCTCGATGACCTCGGCTTACCATTTAGTTCTTCAGAAGCTTCTAAAGTGTTCGGAAAGGAATTGTTGGTTTCTGACGTCCGTCACTCTATGGTATATCATATGTTACTTTGTTCATTTTTTAAAACTATTTCTTCATAATTCGAATAAATAGCATATCCGTTAATTTAATATTACCATTTTCAACCGGGTTAAGACTTTGAAAGTTATCGGTGGTATTGACTTACAATCCATAACTTCCAACGGATTGGCGAAGATTATGCATAACGGACTTGCTAAAGAATATAGTTTTAAATTACATAAAGACAAAATACCGTTCAAGGAACTGCTCAACATCGTGAATTTGATTAAAAATACATAATTAAGAATAAATTTTTTCATCTTGAACTTACCTTGAAAATTACAGTCATCATTTGGATATGACGAATAACTCACTTTTCAGACGTTGTCAGAACCCACAAGCCGCACGTAACAGATAAGGATATTGAAGAAGCAATTGGCATGTGGTTATCACAAGCAAAAATCCGCCGGTTGAGAGAAGAGTGAGTATAAAATACAGGGAGGACACGGTGAAACTAGACAGTCCAATGTGGCTGCGTGAGAATTTAGGAAGCCTGATTGGCTACTGCCTACGGCCGTCAGTGCGTCTCATCCGAGCAGCGACTGTGTCCCCACGCGCCATCAGAATGGGCCAGTAAGGGTAGTGGTAGGGGCAAGGGACCTGAGCTGGAAGGGCAGACGCCAGAAACCAAGCTTTATTTAGAACAAAACATTCCCCCTCTCCGTTCTCTCTTGCTGGCCCGACTACTCGGTCTGCACGCATAGAGTGAGAACCGTCGGTTTGACGCGCAAGCGCATTAGCGCTGTCTAGTTTCACCGTGTCCTCCCTGTATATATATATATAGATATATACGTACCCAAACTCGCCGAATATTGTTTATCAATATTTTAAATTTTATATGTAAGGGAGAATTTTATATTAGCGAAAGTCAGATCGTAAAATAGATTAAGAGACGATTTTTTATTTTTTCAAATGATTTAAAATAAAATAAGCAGTTTTGCTGATTCTTTGTGAAATTTTGTATTTTTTCAAATGCAAGATAACTTTTTTTATGAAGATATCGTTGTCGCGGTTGAATTTACAGAGGAGCAATACAGCTTTTTCATTTTCTTTATCACGGAGAAAAAGTAAAACTAGAGCAACTGGTTGAATGGGTTATCACGATAGATTATTTATCAAACGCGAGGATTCTCAATCGCGATTTCAATTTATTAGCATCACAATATTTCAAATATATCCTGTTTCTAACATGTCACTGTTCAAACATGTAATATTTAGGCAGTGTTTATAGGGAAGTCCTGTTCTCTGAGAGTGCATTTTTTCATCTTTCATGACAATATTTGTTTCTGCACGCGAAACACTTATGTTTTGCTCACTTAAAAAAAAATGAAAATATAATTCTGAAAATAGAGTAGTATACATAATGTCTACTCTGCAAAAGACTTATGGCGCATATGGGGCGGGGTTAAAGTTCCGAACGGTAAATACACGAAGGTCTAAAATTCCGAAAATTAATATCCCACCTACATTTTTGCCGAAATTCGCTAGAAAAATTTTCGTCAAAAATGTAGGTGAGATATTAAATTTCGACATTTTAGACCTTCGAATATTTACCATTCGAAACTTTGTCCCCGAGACGCAAGGAAATCGGGGTTAAAGTTCCGAATAGTAAATAAACGAAGGTCTAAAATTCCGAATCTTATAATCGCACCTACATTTTTTACGAAATTCGCTAGAAAACATTTCGGCAAAAATGTAGGTGGGATATTAATTTTCGGAATTTTAGACCTTCGTGTATTTACCGTTCGGAACTTTAACCCCGCCCCTAAAGTAGCTGGAGAAAATTTATTCATCATTAAGATAATCCAGTGATGAATAATCTGTGCCCTGTGTGTTAAAAGCACACGTGCACCTTTGCATTTTCGTTATAATGGACCGATAATTCAAGGGACTACATTTTTATCGCACCTCTAGGACAGACATAATTTCTTACTGCCATGGAACGTTGTTTGCATTTATACGGCGTACAACTGGTGCATCGCTGAATGCAGTTCGTTGAACACTTTATATTATAATTTTGCATATTTAGTTGGCTTCATTCTATATACTATATGAAGAATAAATGTCATATTATTGATTCGGGCAGAAAACTTACCCGACGATGGCTATAATTAAGCAATCAGATCGCTTTAAGTAAATGGAAGAGCTAGCTCACCTTTCAATGCAGTTCATTCAATCATTTACTTCACAATTTGGAATATTTAATGTGCTCGATTCGATAAATCTATTTAAGAATTGTAACATTCGAGGTCCGAACAAAAATCTTAATCAGAAAATCTGTAATGCCAACCGAGTAATTAGCTCATTCCAATCAAGGTGAGTGCTAAATAAGTATTATTGTAAACCAGTAACGTGATTCTTCAAGAGATTCGAATAAGGCAGTCTGAACTGTCTGAGCATCCCGAAGACTCCATTATAATAAGCATTCAGCCAACACCGGTTTTCATATTTCGGATTATAGTGACAATACAAAATATTCGCTGATGATTTCAATCATGTTACCGGCGCGGCGGCGTCGAATGAGAGTGAGAGTGAGAGTGAGAGTGAGAGTGAGAGTGAGAGTGAGAGTGAGAGTGAGAGTGAGAGAGTCTATCTCCCCTGAAAAGTACTTGTGTTTGAATTTGTTTGTGGTGGCTCTGAAAAGGGCCGTTTTTTTTTAAGATTGATTTTTTATGTGTATTACTAGTCTCAAAATAAGTATTAATGTTTCTCCTTCCCTTTCCCTTTTCTTTCTTTTTAGATTTGATGACAGGAAGGACAGCGAAAGTTAATGTGAAAGTTATGTGAACATTAATGTGAACTTATATTAAAAACACAACTTTCTTAGCGAATTACGTAGCATTGTACATTAACTTTACATTACACTCCTTGTAGTAACATTTCTATACTCGTTCCTGTAAAAGTGCTTCCTGCATATGTGTAGTATTTTTATCCTTAATACATCCCGTGAAAAATCTTATCAGAGTTTTCCCAAGGTCCTGTTTGATTTTCCCTAATTATATTGTGGGCCTTGTGCCGAAGCCTTATAGGGTTTCTTAAAGCACGGTCACGCTTTTTTCCGGGGCCTTTAAAGGCTTAATGGTAGGGGCCTTTAAAGGCTGCCCTGTTAAGTCCTTACTAAAATAATAAAGAAATTCAATTAAAAAATATGTATTTGTTATTATTTAGTTGGTTAATATTGCACCTTTAATGAGATATTTTGTCTTTCTCTATACGGTGGTACATATTAATCGCGGAAAAAACATATTACTTTTTTTTATACTTTAACGGGAATCGAACCTAGAACTCTGCGGATGGTTTAGTTGCACAGCGCCTTCGCTCTCTCGGCCATTCGAATTATACGAATAGGCAATTTTTCTGTCTATCTGAATGACTGTAATATGAAATAAAATTAATGTAATATAGTCAGAACTTAATAGATTTACATGACTTCGTCTGATGTGTTAAAATAAAAGCACACTCAGTACTTTTTTTACAGAAATTGGTTATATTCAATAAAGTTGTTCTATTGCTTGCGCAAATTAGTTTGGTTGCATCTAGGTTCGTGACTGTCTAACTGACCTGAGGACCAGTATTAGAATGAGTGACCACCCTGCTGACTTTGGCGGTCATTAGTTGGATGGGTGACCACCAATTTTGCCATGGAAACTTCGGATTGCCATATAAGACCCTTATCTGGCAAATTTATTTTTGATTTGTTTACTTTATGCCATGGTTAAGTCTGACTAGGCCTTCAATTAAATAACTTATCAAGGCCTTCCTAAACTTCACCATGGCCTTATGAGATCCTTATTTGGCAAAGTTATGATTAATTAGTTTACGTGGTATCATGATGAAGCCTGACTGGGGCCTTATCCTATTGAGCCCTTATCAATCTTCGCCGTGGAAACCTAGAATTGCCTCATGAGAATCTTATCTGGCAAAATTATTGTTGATTTGTTCACTTAGTGCCATGTTTAAGCCTGACCGGGCCCTTAAGTGATTACCCTATCAAATCCTTCGCCATAGAAACCTAGAAAAACCTTATCAGGGCTCTACTTGGAAATAGAAAACCCTTTTAAAACTTATCAGGGCTCCAATGGAAAACCCTTTTAGGGTGTCCACATTAAAGCGTCAGAGAGCCCTACTTCATCATAAGGCATCCCTAATAATTTTCTTCACGGGAGAGTGGACGAGGTTGTTGAAAAATAAAAGTCAACTCATATTACAAACACGACTCGTACAACCTATTTAATACACTGTACATCAATTGATATGTATTGTGCAACAAACTTACCAGACTGTACATTGTTACAGGAAGATTGTGCCACTAGCTTCCAAAGTTGGTATTTTCTACCACCACGACGTTGTTTTCCCATTAATAAAATTTGAAGTTTCAATAGTAAAAATAAATATGACTCAGGCTTAATACCTAGTCTAAAATAGTTAGAAATGCTACGACTTCGCTTCCCTGCGTACAGTCAGCTGTTATTAAAGTAAAACGCGTGCAACTGTTCTGCATTCGTTTACTGTTTAAAGCTGGGTCTGTCTGCGAGAGAAAACGACAGTCTTTGAGGAGAATGGTTTGCAACAGTACTGCAAACGCCTTGGATTTTAAAGGTTTTGTAGGAATGAACGTTTGCAACTGTACTGCAAACGCTCTGGATTTTGAAGGTTTTTGAAGGAATAAACGTTTGCAACTGTACTGCAAACGCTCTAGATTTTGAAGTTAGGAATAGAATGAATGCAACTGTACTGCACTCATTCCTGGAGGTTCTGGGTAATGAAGAGAACTTACTAGTTGAACTGCTGGGTATAACACTTTACTTCTGCAACTGGTGGTCGTTGATTTAAAGAATTTTCCAGACTGACAAAAATACAAAAATTGTGTCCTTATATACTAATCCAGTCGGCTTCTTGTCTTACGCAGAGTTAGGAGAGGGTAGTTCCTTGAACCTTCTAATTGGTCGGAAAAACTATCGTCTCCCACTTTACAAGTTAGTTTTCTTCGTCTTAGATCTAGTGAGTATATTTTTTGGGGGTTGAAAGAGGGCACAGTTCACGCTTCATTGGCTGTCAATCTGCCGTCTTCCACTTCCCTGGTATTTGCGTGGGGTATACGTCGACTTTGAGCTAGTGAGGGCCTTACACCCCTCTTTTACAACTAGCCCCGCCTACCCCTCCTAAGATACTATATCTATTTTCGTCTTTACCGGCCACCGACTGCAGGACCGTTCTTGGAGATATTGCAGCGATGCTTGGAAAGATATATCTTATTCTGAGGGTAACACTATTTTCCTCTAAATTACCGACCACTGATTACAGGGCCGTTACTCCCGTATGCAGCGTTGTTTGGAGGGTTGCATCTCCTCAGGATATATTTTATTCGGGGACGTAACAATATCACTAATACGATTTCCGTAACGAATGTAGAAAAATTCGTGAGAACTTTCTATTTATATATATATTTTGTGTTGCTATTCAAATTCATTCCCGAATCTACGATCAAACGTTCGATTCATAAACGTTCGATCTTCGCAAACATATAATCACGTATCGGCCGTAAATAGGTATATGATTAGTAGATAAGTCAAGGCCACGGGTCTAATGATACCTCGATGTTTCGGCCTACTCTCTCTTCTCTTTCGACTGTCGTAGTGGGCAGACGTGCTCCGTGTACTGTGACCCGAAGTTCGATCCTGAAATGGTAGGAGGGGGGAACGGGTAAAATAAATAAATAATGCGGCAGTTTTAGTAAAACCAGAAAACTACTTTAATTAATCAAAAATTCAATAAATACAAAAAAGGGAAAAAAGAAAAACAAAGATAAAAATTGCGAGAAAAACAAATCCGATAATACGGTTCGGGGGGGGGGGGGGGGGGGGGGGGGATTCAAACAAGGGCGCCAGTTGCAATTCGGTTCAACACCGTTTGTGGGATTCGGCAAATTGAATTCCTCAAATCTCAAAAACACAGACTATTAAAAACTACTAAATCTCAAACCATGAAGTGGGAGAGCAAATAAGCGAAAATAATCAAGACATGGGCATTAGCTGTAGGGTAGGGCTGAGACAAAGGTCAGGGGAGGGGGAGTTAGCCTAACGGTCGGTTCTTACAATAATTTACCTCGGTGGTCTCAACTATCTTTCAAATTTATCAGGGTGGCAAAAAAAGGGTTTTGGGGGTGAAAAATGACAAGGGTGGAATATACGGAGGGGGGGGAAGAATTTATATTGGAAAAGTCGCGAAAAGTCGGAAGGACGATTTACGAATATCGAACTCCAAAATTATTACAAAAAAAATTGGTCCTGGCGTGACGCAACACGTGACTTTGTCATCTCGATTGCTGCTAGTATTATGTTACTGTCGTGAAGATAGTTTGTGAAATTAGGTTGTGAAGTTAGGTTGTAAAGTTAGTTTGTACTGTTCGTTTGTTTGTTTTTGTAATTGTATAAATTTGAGACAATAGATTGTTTTTTTGC
Organism: Tromatobia lineatoria; assembly: GCA_949699805.1. NCBI lineage: Eukaryota > Metazoa > Arthropoda > Insecta > Hymenoptera > Ichneumonidae > Tromatobia > Tromatobia lineatoria. Next base: position 3,501,030 of record OX453044.1, read on the forward strand.
TTAAAAATGTTTTTTAACTTTTATTAATTTTTATTCTTCTTTTTATTGTTTTCCAATTTTTATTTTCATTCGTATTTTTATTGTCTTTTTAATTGTAATTTACATCTCACCCTATATTTGTTAAGAACGCATTTTTTAATTCAAATTCAAGCTACGACCCTCCCTCTCGAGGACGTGCACGTTATGATCGCGCCTTCACGCCACATCTCTCTTTTTTTTTTGTTTGTTGGTGTTATTGTCAGCACTGCGATAGTTTGACAAGTCGGTTTATATTTGTTATTCATATACCAAAGGTTTTGCATATTACAGCGAATATTAGGCCGCCGCAGGATTTAGAATTCATATGAACTGCTATGCGAGTGACAAAAACTATGGATGTATCGGTGTTTATAGTCCAACATCATGAGTGTTAACTTAACCTTAAATCTTTTCTGTTTATGCACTTGCTTATATATAATATTTTATGTGAATATTTATAGTGTATTTCTCACTGAAAACTACTCAAGCTCATTGATAGCAGTCTTTTTTCGCTCAGGTTTCTCGCTGCGCAACAAACAACAAAGAATAAAAACTATGGATGTATCAGTGTTTGTAGTCTAACATCATGAGTGTTAACTTAACCTTAAATCTTTTTTTCTATGCACTTTTCTATACATAATATTTTATGTAATTATTTATAGTGTATTTCTCCCTGAAAACTAGTCAAGATCATTAATAGCAGTCTTCTTTAGTAGACCTGTAAGGCAATCCATATTTCACAATAGAAATTGCTGATTCAAGATGGTTTCAGAAATGTCATGTGAGTAACTGAAAAGACAACAAAGTCGTCACTATATTAAATCACTTGTTGTTCACTGCTTATTGAATCAAAAGCATCAAAAATGAATAACTTATTTTATTTTTATTTTTTCATATTTCAGGTAAAGTACCAGAAATAGTGGAGATTTTGGATTGGGTTTCAATACCAAAACTAGGATTTAGATGCAGAAAGTGGACACCACATTTCATTGCGGTCCACAGATTTTTTCAAAAGTTATTGAGTTTTCGGACGGCACCTACAGACGCCAGACAGACAGACAGACGGACGGACGGAAATGAGTTAATGTGTTTTTTGGCATCTAGAACACTCAAAACATGTATTTCCATTAAAATCTTGAAGTCGAATTTTTTTCGGATCGCAATACTTTCTCTTTTACATATCTGTATGTACATCTGTATGTAATGAGAAACTAAAAACGAATTAAGGGGAAAGAAAAATCACAAATTATCTAAAGGAGAATTTGGAGTAGGGTGACGGTTCTTAATGATTATGAGGGGGGGGGGGGGGGGGGGGTAGATCGGGAATTTTTCTGTACTTCTATGATACACGATGACAGGTGGAAAAATGGCGGACCACGAGGGGACACTCGTTGTCGATTTATTTGGGCTACTAAGGGGAGTTTCTATAGCGAATGGGGGCAGTAAGGGGTTTCACGGGGTCGTAAAAAAAAGGGGTTCAACACTTACAGTAACTGGGTATTCCAACAAACTTAAAAGCACTCAGCTAACAAATTTGGCACAGTAGAACTCTTTTTGACACACTCTATACGGAGCCGAAAAAGGAATAACAATGGCCAAGAAACCTCTCTGTTTTCTTGCTCGAATTATCCTAATTTCCTAATTTTCCTATTGGCTGATTAGCATAGAGAGAGACATCAACGCTGCCGCGGGCAATAATTGTAACGCGGGGTGGTAGTTCGAACGGTGAGTGATGGAGTCCCGTAAATCACCGATCGATATCCTCTCGCTCAACGACGGCTTGCGATCCTCCTTACGTTAAACGGCTCCGCGATGACGTCATCCACGCTACAATCCCACACGCAGCGTTTGTCGTCTCTCTCCCATGCTCAGCACTACTTATTTTGATATAGGCGGGCTGGGGGGGGGGGAAGGCATTGTGGTCTGTTGTTGTTTTTCGGGAGTGCGGTGTGCGCGCTCGGGCAGTGCTTGTAGCGAGATTTCGCTTTCAGCGAAATTTCTGGTACATAACATCTACTTTTTTTATACAGAACACGGTGAAACTAGACAGCACAAATGCTCTTGCGCGTCAAACCGATGGTTCTCACTCTATGCGTGCAGACCGAGTAGTCGGGCCAGCAAGAAAGAACGGAGAGGGGAAATGTATGAACGTAGCGTATGCCCGTACCAGACGGCTACGAACTAGCGCGCCGACCACAGCTCACCCAATGCCCAATTCCTTATCATTTGTACGACACATTTCGTGTGCGTAATATGATAAATGGAAAATTCCAACACAAAAAAAATTTATTTCATTTTATTTCCTCAAAATATCGTTATTTTTTTAAATAACTCACACGCTTTTGTAGACCGCCACAAACTCTGCATATCAAATACGAATTGCAGTTAGTTGACTGGCATACGAAAAGATAATTCAATATGTTGTTCTGTACATTAATCTTTTTCTTTATAATAGCTGACTCGTTTTTGAAAATTGTAGTACACTGTGTGTACTAGTTTACAGCTGTTTTGTAAATCCTTATTTGAGTAAACATGCATAATATTCGCTTAGAAGATATTATTTTGCAACAATAATTCGCAGTTTCTATAAAATTATTTTGAATAGTTTTAACTAGCACCAATAGAAAGGACTTTCATAATGAAACGTCGGAATTTTTATGAAGAAATGAGACTAAACACTTAAATAATTTAAAAAACAATTGAGAACTGTTGTCCGTTTCAGCACAAGCCTGACAGACAAAAATAAATCTTCTGCACCACCAGCTGCATCAATTTTCAACAAAATTTAGACTTTCTTCTAACATTCAAAAGTTGTACCAAATATTACAAATTATCTAGAGCGTACGATTTTCTAAAACTGAAATTCATATCTTTCAACCAAAGTTACTTTTGTCTAAAATGTACAATTTTGCCGAAAGTTCTCTATTCTAACAAAAAATTATTTTCAAGCAGTGTGTTGATTTTTGTCCACATTAGCTTACGAAAGAATATTTCGCTAGGACCTGCAGAATATCTATCTTTTTGTTTGTAACAGCTTACACGCTTCTACAATATCGTCGTGCACTGTGAGTATCATTTAAGAGCTGGGTTGTAAATATCCATTATTTCCTTCGGTAAATATGCATCGTATAATTTTATGGAAAGGTATTACTCAACAACGGTAATTCACAATTTTTTTTAACTATGATCAAACATTTGAACAATCGCAAAAATAAATTTATCGCATCGAAATATCGATTTAAAAAAAAATGAGACCATACATTTTACCCTTTGAGCTATTAATGACTTGTAGATGGGTTGTGACGCAAAGGGTTAGAGAATTCAAGAATAAATAAACCAGTCCATTATGGCTGGTTCATACATTTTTTTAAAATTACCAGCCACAGTAGATGTTTCTAAAGATTCGCATTAGTGACATTTGGGTTGGGTTTCGGGTTTGTGAACTTTAGATCTAGCGATCGGTCTCTTAGGCTACGCTGTCTTAGATATGCTTTGCAGCATTTCGTCATTACAAACTTTCTCTACATGGTCGCTTACGACAAAAAAAAAAATTGTTTCTCGTAGTGTCAAAATTTTCATTCTTACACTATTTTGTAGGGAGTCTATGAGACTCACTGATCTATCCGGAATGTTGAAAACTGCGTTATCGGTCAAAAGTAACAGTCAGGCAGCTGTTTCCGTAAAGCGCCGTATGCTACGATTTGTTCATAATTAAAGCTTATGTATTTGTATTTCTTTTCAGTCATTAATAACAGAAAACATTTTATTTATTTTTCATGAAACAGTGGATTCTGAACCAAGCTGGATTTATTATTCATTTCATTAGTGAATAATGGAACGAGAAGGATTTTTATTCACTTTTTGAATCGGTACAGAACCTAATGGATTCAGTATTCATACCAAAAATTAAAAAATAAATCTGAGTTGATTCCGTATCCGTTTCAGAAGCGAATAAATTGTTTCAATGTAATATTCATAACAAAATGAGTAATTGCTTCGATTTAGTATTCATTCGGTAATTGGATAGCATTAAATTGAATATTTAGCTAAAACGGACGAAAAAAATATCTGTGTCTAACTTAAATATTTATTTTTTATTCGTCAATATTATGTACATTAAACTCGTAGCAGTAACTCAGGATATGGTGAATTGTGTTCTTAAAGTGCGCAATCGTAATTTGTAGCAATAACTAAAGCCATTTTTTTTTTCACCGTTTGTCATGAGAAATAAACACGCTAGTGGCTATGCTTCAAACCATATTTTCTACTAATGGCACTTCTGGTACTAAAACATATGGTCACAATAACTCTAATCGATTAATATGTCATATGTATTAAAATGACATATTTTAAAAAAGCGTAATAAATTCGATGTACACCGTTAAAATTATCATTCGCGCACAGGTATGGCATAAAATACATTTTATAATAATCATTAAGAGTCATGGTAGCGACTCGATGCCAAGTTATTAAATTTATTGAACTGCTACGTGACTTACACATCCTACTTAGCAAATTTCAATTAATGAGTAGTATAGCCCGTCAGCTGTATGTCATTAACAAAATTAAAACACACAAACTTGATTTTACAAGTCGCAGTATCAGCTAGCTGTTTGCTGTTACAACGGATGAAAGTATGAAATCCCGCTTAGATTTTAAAAAAGCCTGTTTGCATTTCCTGGAAGTTTCGCAAAGCTTAGTTCACTGCGATTTGTTAATTTAATACACGTCATCAAGTCAAGTACGAAGGATGGACACATTTGAGTAGTCTCGCTATTCGGATACTAAATAATTCCAATTACAATAAGTCTAATCGTATTATTTTTTTCAGTAATTTATACAAATCGATTCAGTGTTTATTCCAAAAACAAACGATGAATCCATTCAATTCGGTAGACATTTCAAAATAAATAAGAAATTCATTCGATTGAGTATGTACTCCACAAGTTAATTACAATTCAACTCGATTCAGAATTTTTTTTTCAATTAATGAATCCAACGCCATTCAATAATCGTTTCAGAATGGATAACGAATGAAACTTCATGCCCACTTACTGAATAAAGCGTGCGAACCTAAGCATTAATTTAAAAAAGAAATAATGAATCCACTTTGATTCATCATTTATTCAGTAACCGGATACCATCAAATTGAATATTTTGGTAAAAGAGACCGAAAAATATTTTTATTCATTCTATAGATTTATTTTATTCATTAATAATATGCATATTAAACATTATACAATATGGTATTAATTATAAGTAATCGAAACGTACATACATGAAAACTCGCAGCAGTAACTTAGGTCCAAGTAAAACGCGCTCTCAAAGTAAATATTGTTCTTTTTCACCGATAATTCAAGCCGCAGTTGTAGATTATACTACTATGGCCCTGAAGATATCTGCATTCACCTTCGACACGACGTGGCGCCCTTAATCTTCATCGCACGAAGACGAACAAAGGCTTATTTTTTTCGTCTTGAAATTCTCTGGATGCCGTTATTTTTAGTTTTTTTAAATCGATCTTTGATTAAGTTATATAAGCAAGAAAGTACAGATGTAACCTTTGACAAGCCGCAGCGCCCTTAATTTCCGTCCTACAGAAGTCAACCAAGGCTTCACTTCTTTGTCTTAAAATTCTCTAAATACAACTATTTTTTAATTTTTAGATTTTTTTATTGTCAAAACTGCACATGTAACCTTTGACACGGCATAGCACCCTTAATTTTAATCGTACGACATTCGTACTGGCTTAAATTTTTCATCCGAAAATTCTCTAGATGCCGTTATTTTTCGATTTTTTTAATCGACCTTTCATTCGGTGATATCAGCAAAAAAAGTGTAGATGGAACATTTGACACGGCATAACACCCTTAATTTTCGTCGTAAGTTTTACAAGGACGAATGCATTGTTGAATATTAAAATAGACCTGCTTTTTAACGACCCGTAGCAGCCTCATATTTCTATCCTCCTTTATGAAAATTTACTGGCTTATGTAGCAACTGGTCAAGTACATTGAAAACGCAAAGTTAAACGATATGCAGTTTCCAATATTTTGCAAGTACGATTAGGCTCTCAAAAAAGCGAAATTTTTTTTTTTACAGCTAGATGTGATTTTATCTAAAAGCTATCAAAATTAAAGTATCTTGTGACGCTACTTGTACTTTACTTCTTTGAGTACTTTTAAATAAGAGATGGCTACGATATTTGAAAAGTAACAAAACGAACTTATCGACATGTTTCTTCTAAATTTTGTAGTGGCGGTCTTTAAAAATTCGCAATAAGTATTGCCGAAATTGTTGTTTATGTTGTCACTGGCTGATTTAACGACTCATATGGGATACGCAGGCATTACGATGATTGGCAAAGTGTATGAGCTATTCACGACCTGAAACATATTTATTTTTTTACTGATCATTTGTTTGATCATATTGCTAGAGAGCAATTTGAATTCCACTCTATTTTTTTCTTGATGGAGCATTCGTGCTCTACCATATTGTAAATGAACCAGCTCGCTAATGTGAGATTTAATATTAATTGAAATGCATCCCTAGTTATCCGGTTTCCTATTATTCAGTTAATTTTCTGCAAGATATTTGTTTTGCTCTAAATAAATCTTGGCTTCTGGCGTCTGCCCTACCAGCTCGGGTAGCGTCCCTTGCCCCTACCACTACCCTTGCTGGCCCATTTTGATGGTGCGTGGGGACACAGTCGCCGCTCGGATGAGACGCACTGGCGACCGTAGGCAGTAGCCAACCAGGCTTCCTAAATTCTCGCGCAGCTGCATTGGACTATCTAGTTTCACCGTGTCCTCCCTGTATATATATTGGATCTTTAAAGTTATATATTTGTCGGCCGAATATCCAATAAGACAAGTACCCTTATTGGGATAAATTTAATTATTATATCTTTTGACAAAGAACGAGAAAGAAACGTTATTATCTAAGAGAGTATTTACTATAATGTGGGAAAAATGTTATTGTTAAAATTGGCACTTATTGTATGTTTAGCCGTAGCTATATGCGGACTTGATCAGATAAAGCAACGTGTGACGGTAGAAGCCCACATACTAATAAAAATAAATGCACCTGAACGTTTTTAATTTATAGTAGTTATTTATTTACGTTTTCTTTTTTTGTTTGTGTGTTATTTGAAACTCTAAACTTCACATTTTGGCGCCCAACTTGATGGCATAAACTCATTTGAGATAAGTATATATGACATAATAATTTTCCATTCCTATATTAAGTGTTAAAAAAAAATTTCGCCACGTGTTACTCGTTCTAAATCTGTTACTTCAATTAGATCGTCCTCAATCTCAAAAGAAAGTAAGGAAGGGGAAAAATATCGTGGCCTCGACAGATAATAACGAGTAAAAATACTAAAGTTATTTGCAATAATAGGAAAATAAATATTCCACAAAAGATCGCGGAAGGCGGAAATGAGGATATCCTCGATATACGGGAACAATGGCAGCGTTTGAGAAACGAACAACGACCCATCGATGAACAACGAGAAGAATTGGAGACGTTACGAGTTCAACTCAATGGAATTAACGGACAAAGCCAGAATCAGCTGCCTAACCCGTTAAATCACCAGCCACATAACGAAAATGATGGGGATAATCAGTTGGTTAATGGGTTAGTAACTCATGTACAGAATCTGCACATTAATATCGCGATTCCTAAATTTAACGAAGAAAATAATCCTCTCGAATATATTGAAGATATCGAACGGTACTTTAAGCTGAAAAGTGTTCGCGTTGCACAACAATTGGTAGTAATTGGAAATATAATTGAAGGTCGTGTAAAAATTTGATACGTTGTGATAAAAAATGACATTGCAACTTTTGAGGAATTTAAGAGGGCTTTCAAGCAAGAGTTCTACCCGATCCCGGTTAAAGTTCGTTGTAAAAATCAATAGGGTAATCGTCGCTATGAGTCAACGGAGATTAGCATGCATGCATATGTCTACAAACAGTTCAAAGAAACTCGTTATTTTGGGCCTCTGTTGACGACTTATAAAATGAATTACTCTGTTATTCAGCAGTATCCTCCACGTATTAGATCTCGTTTGGCAACAGTAAATTTCGATGATACAAATTTAGTTGCGCAGGCTCTGTCTTGATTGGATCTTGCACAAGAGGATTTTTATCGAAATAAAGATTCGCGAGAACACCATAATTCTCATAACAGTCTGGTCAATAGTGCACGTGTATCTCAGTCGAGTCTACTGGGTGATCGAGCCAATGGCGATTCGCAAATGTATCAACAGTATAATCGAGCGCGTGGCTCAAATACACACAACTATCGCCAATTTCATCCAAGATCTCAATATTCGAGACAAGAAAGGATTCCTCGCAATGATCAAAATGAAGGATTAGGAAATAATATCAACACGCAATCGGGATACTTTCCTGATTTTAGGTATCCGCCGCCGAATATTTCGTTAAATCGTAAACAATATAATTTAGTACCTCGGAACAATCAACAACAAATACATGATATACAAGTTACACTAAAAAATCTGTTAAACTAAGGCACGACACGATGAAAAGTGGTTCACCACCGTGTCGTAAATTTCTCGATTTTATAGAGGACCTAAATAAAGATGTTAAAGGGAAGAATTCTGACGTCCGATAGTAAAAAAAAAATGCAAATGCCCTGTATTAGATCTTAGCTACGGCTAATTGATCTGGGGTTTGTCCTGAACGATTTGATCTTTAGAATGAATTTTCTTTATTAAAATAAAATGCGTATCTCGGATCAGTTGTCGGAATATATTTCGATTTTCAAGATTTTATAAAGAGCTAATTTTCACTAATTTATATTCAGATTCAAATTCATCAGTTCATTGTAGATTTTTTGAGATAATCGGTCGTCAAATAACCGTGACAATCAGATTCTTCAATCTCCCCACGATAGACCTTTATTAATTTTCTTAATTGGTTCTTAAGACCACCATTCTTTCGGTTTTTGCCCATTTGAAGAATCGAAGGATTGAGTCGTCAATTATTTTATGTCAAGTCAAATGTTCAAGAAATCTCAGAATAAATGTCGGGGGTTGACCTCGCACACTCTTTTTGAGAAGAAGGATTTAGAAATGTCGGGGGTTGACCTCGCACATTTGACTAAGTCCAAAAGATGTACCAAAAAAACTTTGCTCTTACCACTATTTAATCACTTAACTCTGGAACTTGTTGATCGTTCATAAAAATTTTGAGCCTGGAGATTACATTTTTACTGACTAACTATTCTCCTTAGTTTTGGAGATGTTGCCCGGTGATTTTACATTTTGAAACTCATGAAAAATACAAAAATTGCGTCCTTATATACTAATACAGTCAGCTTCTTGTCTTACGCAGAGTTAGGAGAGGGCAGTTTCACGAACGTTCTAATTGGCCGGAAAAACTGTCGTCTCCTACTTTACAGGTTAGTTTCCTTCGCTTTAGATCCAGTGAGTACAATTTTTTTGTAACGTATGCATGAAATGTGCCGTTTTACATGCCTCAAAAATGTTGCAGAAATTGCGAATTACAGTAGGGCATGATATATAAATGCCGATCGCACTTCACGCACTCCATTTTACTTCACGCACACTTTCCCTTCTCAATAATTTACTTCACGCACACTTTCGACGCGCCACCTAGTGTGATGCCGGGCAGGCGCTCCGAGAATCAGTGTTGCCAACGTTAGCGTCCCACAAACGTTCCGAGACGATGGACGTAAATCAAAATAATAACCTACGAATGAAAGTTATTATGTTTATTCTTTTTTTTAAATTGTTTTTTCCATGCGGGGGGCTCCGCCCCCCGAACCCCTACCGGGGCTGCGCCCCTGGACCCCCTTTCATTTGTCTATTTTTATTTCTGTGAATGAACACTCTTAGGCGCATCTTATGCATTTGTTACAAAAAATAGTATGTGATACTCGGGCATGATGGCGAAATTTATACGAAGGGTGTGAAGTTCGCCATCACGCCCTTGTATCACAATGTACTATTGGGGGTTTGAAGAGGGCAGAGTTCACGCTTCATTGGCTGTCAATCTGCTGTCTTCCACTTCCCTGTTGTTTGCTAGGGATATTCGTCGACTACGAGCTAGTGGACGGCCCTACACCCCTCTTTTGCGACTAGTCCCGTCTATCCCTCCTATGATACTATATCTATCTTTTTTTTTACCGACCACTGACTACAGGGCTTCCCTTTAGGATATGGAACGATGCTCGGACGGATGCATCTTATTTGGAGTTTAACACCACTTTCCCTCCCATGTAGGAGCGTACAATTGGCCCAGTATTGGGTATGTGTTGGTGGCCAGTCTCTCAGACATGGCACGTCAACAGAAACAAGCATTAGCTGATTGCTGGATAATTACCGAATGATAACTTGGGCCCAGTACTGGTAGTTGTGTACGGCTGGGTACTGGGGGCTAATGATGCCCAGGAATGGTAACAAGCTCGGCTAGTATCGGGCAAGTAACGGCTGGAAATATTCGGAATAATCAATTTAGTAATTATTTATTAATCTTAAGAAATATTATTCCCAACGGACCACCTCCAATAATTTTGATAATATTATTGTATTAAAGAAAAAAAAGGAAATCGTCCAGAGACACAATTTTTTTTGATAGCTTTCTAGGAAGTGATGTTAGTGGGATGTGAACCTAAGACCTATACGACCTACCTAATCTACCTAACTACCTCACGAGCACGCTATCCACTAGACCAAACCGACTATATGGATTGCTTTTACTTTAAGTCCGTAATAGTTGCACCTAGGGTAACAATCACAGAAACATCACATGGATTTGGATAAAATTTGGTACACGGCTGTTTTTGAAGCCGCGCACTGATTAAAGAACTCTACCTTGAGCTCGAAAATTCAAAATGGAGGATCCTATATGGCGGTTCAAATGGCTATAAGTTATATAATTTGTGTGAAACACGAAACAGAGAGACTTTTCGAATCCAATATGGCTGCTAATAGACAAAAAGTGACTCCATGTTCATAAAATGAGTACTCACGTGCCTTAAGAAAATTGACTACCAATCTCAACTTAAACATAACGAATAAAAAATGGCCTATTAAAAGAGTTCGAGTGCAAAATCTTGTTTGAGACTTCGGTGAAGAGATATGATTTTTTTTTGCTGGTCGTCGCTAGTGATGCTGACGGTACACGGTATTGAGGTTATGTCAATTATTGGCATCAGAGTAATGACGCATGTATGCCCACGACTGACTGACTGGCATGCGTGAAAAACCTGTTGGAACTAAGGCAATGGTCCCCAACATTGGCATACGGCTGATAACCTTTACTCGGCCGTCGAACATTGGCCCATGTTGGGCGCCCGCACTGGTTCGGTGTATAACGAGTACCGGCAGCCAACGGTTGACAGCCATTACGCAGCCAACCATCGGGCCTATTGTTACTGCCGGCGTTTAATTGAGTTAAAACGTTTAGAAACAGGCAACCGTCGATGACCTAAAATTCGAAAAAGTTACAGTGCCACTGATTGGGAGTTGTACGTCGACCATGTCTCGGTTAAATAGTCGTAAACATAAACAATAAATAATGCTGGTACGTGATGGAAAACTGATGATGGCCGAAATTTGGTGCAGAATAGAGTGCCAATGATTGGCAGTCGTTTATTGGCCATATGTTGATTGAACAATGGCAGATATAAGAAAATGAATAATGATGGTGAATAATTGGCAACCAAGAATGGGCCACGGTTAAAATCCTGTACTCGGCAAATAATTGGCGCCAGTACATCAGCCAAAGTCGGTTGAATGATCGTAATTGCAAAAAAATTAATGCAAATGGCGACCGATTCTAATCCAATCACGGCCCAGGCATAGGCGAGTTACACTCGGCCGATTATGAATAAACGTATGTTGGTCAAGACTTGGGCCTGTTTTCAGTATTGGCAATTCCTACATGGGCTTTTTACCGACCACTGAATATAGGGCCTTTTTATGGTACATGGAGCTGTGGTTGCGGGGTTGCCTATCTCTGGGGTAAGGGTACGTCGGGACGTAACAGAATTCACAGTCGCATTTACCTTGAGCAATCATACTACCTAGCCCTCATGTAAAGCTTACGATAGGGGATAACATTTCAAAAGTTTTAGTTGACACTGACAGCCAAATTACATGCAAGTCAGAAAAATTTTACAATAAATTACAACAATTTGCAAATCGAATACGTTGCCAGTAACTAATATGTCTGTATCTACCGCAATCGGTAAGAAAAGTACAACAGTAAAATATCTAATCTCAATGGAAGCTTCCATTGGTAAAAGTAAGTTCCAACAAGTTTTTTCTGGTTGTACCTTATTTGACATCTAATTGCATTTTAGGCAATGATTGATCAAATTACAACAAAGGAATAATAAATTATGAAAACAAAATAATTAGTATGCAAGACAGCTCGCTCGACTCTGGTTTGGTGAGTTTCGATCGGGAGTTTGCGGAGAGACTTGAGCTGAGTTAAATAAGGCAGGACATGCACATTCGAATAATTCGAGTAACAAAATATATAATGAAAATATGATTAATCAGAAAGTGCGTACGGAATTAGAAAATCAGGGTCTACCGAAGTCAGATTCTCGCGGTTTTTAGACACTCACGTTTTGAAAAACGCACAGAAGTGCCTATTAAATCTGCGTTCCACGGACCAAATAAACTTTTTATAGGTCAATGCCCACAAAGCACATAATATTGCCTAAATATTGTAGGAATATTTCCAATATTTAATTCCTATTGAAATATTGTCGATACCGTCTAGTCAAACATTCAGAAAGATTCCATTTCAATATTTTAAATTTGATTTTCTGAAATATTGCTGAATACAAAAAGCTGAATATAAAAGTTTTTAAAAGTACCGGAAACATAACAAAATATTACTCTTAAAATATTGAATTTTAATTTTTCAACAACACTGGACAAAGTTTCAAATAAAAGATTCTCGGCAAAGTTACGATGAACGATTCTGTAATATTTCTAGAAGTTTCTCATGGCGGATATTGGCATAACAGCCGCAATTCGTTAAGTTCGCAGCATCGCAATGTCAGGAGAAGCTCAGCCGATTTGAATGGCTGAAAATTGAAAAAGCTCACACTTAAATATGACAATAAATTATCCCTCCGTGATGTTGATTCATGCGCAATTGATTTTTTATCATGCACCTTAACGCTATACGCTATGCTTGCTCTTTCTAGTATCTTGGAACACTCTGTATAATGATAAAACGTGAAGTCGTATATTTCATCACTCTACTATACTCCGAAATAATATTGAGTTCCGTTCATTAATAAATTCAACATTGGCTGACACTTTCCATCTAATGTTGATGCCCATTATGCATCTCTAAAATTTGCGGATATGGGTGATGGACTGAATAGCGGTATTTTAACGTTGTAATATCACTTGATCAAGAACTGCTTTGTTTACTTTGATTGTACAATATCAAAAAATCAAACATTGTGCGGGTAATTTTGTTTATTAATAATTAACAAATATTAATGTAATCCATAAACTAAATCATACATTTATATTATTATACAAAGAAAGCAATGTAGCTGTAACGGTAGTTACATAAATATTTGTGAACGTAAAAGCATACTGCTTTAAAACAAAAAATAAAATGTCAAATGTCTCATATGAATCGAAAGCGGGGTTGTTTCAAATTCTATCGATTTTCTTCCCTCGATAACGTAATTAAACTACATACACGGAAAAAAAGACTTGGTTGGAACAACCAAGCGCTTGGTTAAATATGCACCAGCTGATTAATTGGTTAGACTAATCAAATTGTTGGTTATGCCAACCAAGTCATAGGTTGGTTTAACCAATTAATTGACTGGCGTATACATATATAACCATTAAGCGCTTGGTTGTTCTAACTAAGTATTTTTTTCCGTATAGGAAAGAATTCATCCCGTTATAATAATAAAGAATATTATTATATGATAGATAGTAATGTGCATGATGGTAAATGTGGAAAGTATTACGGCATACTTTAGAAATTTTTCCCACCAGTTTGGTTTCGCCCCGCAAACTAAGAGTACAAATCGTAATAAATGAATAAAAACATTTAAAAAATAAACGAAGAATATTTTGCATAAAATCGACGACCTTAATAGCATGGAAATTTAAATTCATAAACCACAAGAATGTACGAATAAGTTTGGGTCTGATTAATTTTTTTGGTAGATCGAATCATTATCGACATCCCATTTTTACTAGAGAAAACAACAGTGAGATGTAGTAAAACCAAAACCCGTTCGCTGTTCCTCAGAAAGAACTGAAAACGATGTTTTGGCTTTGTAATAAGATTCCATAAAAATAAGTAATGTATCTTTAAAGTAATCTCATTCTAAAGCATTCTTTATATAGTTCCAAACATATTGCTTCCAAAAATCTCGGGGGTCATTTATTTATTAATATTGAGTTACAATATAACATGTTCAGACTGCATATGCGCGGGGCGGGGTTAAAGTTCCGAACGGTAAATACACGAAGGTCTAAAATTCCGAAAATTAATATCCCACCTACATTTTTGCCGAAATTCGCTAGAAAAATTTTCGTCAAAAATGTAGGTGAGATATTAAATTTCGACATTTTAGACCTTCGAATATTTACCATTCGAAACTTTGTCCCCGAGACGCAAGGAAATCGGGGTTAAAGTTCCGAATAGTAAATAAACAAAGGTCTAAAATTCCGAATCTTGAAATCGCACCTACATTTTTTACGAAATTCGCTAGAAAACATTTCGGCAAAAATGTAGGTGGGATATTAATTTTCGGAATTTTAGACCTTCGTGTATTTACCGTTCGGAACTTTAACCCCGCCCCAAATATATTTATTTGTATATCAATGTGTATCTGGCGAATATACGTAAAGTATATTTATCTGTATATCAGTAGTATATGAAAAATACATCAACTCGTAAAATATAAAAATACGTCATCTCGACCACCTAGATTTCTTATATCGAAAAAGAATTTGAATAATCAGGTCAAATGTTCAACTTTTCTTTCAATTAATTCAAACTTTCAACATTTTTTTTTCATAAATGCATGTAACAGTTCTACAGGAAGACTATATGTACACATATATTTCGAATACATTACATATGCATTGAGAATTGTATGAAACATATCAAAAATCTATATTTGATTTACCAAAAACATATATGAACTTGTATACCACCGTATTGAATTATACGCAAGGACAACAAAAATTGTCCATAGTCTATTTTTCAAGTTCAGACATAAAGAACACGATCTAAATGGTTTTAATCTCTATAGCAAACCTGAAAGTTCTGAAAAGTCACGTAGCGTTAAAAAACAATGTTTAAGAAATCATATTACTTTTAAAAAAAACCATTTTTTGTGATCAAACAATTTTTACCGAAATTTCTTATTGGCGATATCAAAAAGAGCAACCTTAAAGACATAGTGTTAAGCTGTTTCGAATTATCTTGCACGTTAAGTAACCGAATGAAAAGAGCTCGAAGTCAGTTGTCAAAGAAGGCTCTTGCCGGCTTTAATGACTTTAGTGGATTAAGGGTTTTGAATATAATGATGAGATGGTTATTAAAATTTGAGTACAAAGTGCAATTACTTGACGTACAATTTATACCGTGTTTGAATTTTTCCCGCTTATGTGAGGCTCGGAACAAAAATTGAAAGTAATTGTGGCAAACCTCCCATATTGTTTGAATAGGAAAATGTTTGTGCCTATGAACACGTTTTCCCGTTGAGATAGAGCTCTCAAATTTTAAGCAGATTTTTTCGAATTTATTTCGACTAAAATGAAGGGGTATCTTGGACAAAATCCTTCAACATCGAAATTCACGACCACCCTACACCGTATGTACTTTGCACGTATCCTATAAGGGATATCCGATATATCCAATTTTTCGTCTAAAGCGTACTTGGTATAAAAAATCTACTTCTCGATATTTTTCCGAGAATACTTTTTTTTCCATGGGGGATTGCAAAAACTAACAGACCCTTATAAAATTAAGCACCGATTGTAATTTTTGTATTGTTTAAGAAATATACATGTTTATTTACAGAAATAAAATCTTTCTGTAGCCAAAAATGGAAAATGGCCAAAATTGAAGTCCACCAGGAGAATTCAGGGGAAACATCCCCCATGGAAATAAAGTACATTCGAAAATGCATCTGAAAATATATTATTTTTATATTGAATGTACTTTTCCGAATTATGGTATATTATTCATATAAAATACAGTATACTTGACAGGTATACTCTGCAATATATTCGTTTTTGCATATTGTTTTATAAATCAAATGTACATTTTAAATACAGCTTATATACTTTCGATAATATGAATATGATACTCAGAAATATAAGCAAATTTATATTGATTTTATTCTTAAAATACATCCATTTGTGTATGAAAATTAGAAAGACGAAATATACTTTATGTCATACATTTTTTAGTCTCCGAATATATGTTTGAATATATCGAGAAGTATACATGACATGCATTATTATATATATTTATCGTGTGTGTTCAATATATTGTAAAGTATACTTTGTGATATGCTTTAGGTCCTCACACTTTATACTCGTTAATATATTTTTTACAGTAATTGAAATATATACATTTAAGTATATCGAGAAATGAAAATAACATACACAGTCATATACATATTTCGTGTGGGTTCAATATATTATAATGTATACTTTCTTATGTGATTTTAACCCTCGAACTATGTAGTCGTTCATATATATTTTTGCATCTTTTTAATGCAGTTAAGTTATAAATTATTCTCTAATGGTGCATATCGTTATCAATGAACCAATTTCGATAAACTACATATAAATGTACTTTATCCCTCATATAAATCAGGGTTTGAAAAGATCGAGGTCAATAATAGGAGGTATAGGCTCGAATAATAGGTGATTCGCGTTAGGACAAAAAAAAACGCCGTCGCAGGGAATTTGAAAGTGGCGAAGAGTGGTGAAGAAATGCATAAATTTTCCTTCCAGTGAAGTTCGTCACAGAAAGAAACACTAAAAATCGATTTATTTTATACTCATGGTTTGCAGTCACGATGTCAGTATCTTCAAAAACCTTTAAAGTTTCAAGTATATGCATATTCGCAAATTGATACTAATATTAATTGTAGTGTAATTTCCTAAAAAAAACCCCAATACACGACAAAGCTAAAGTCCCCAAGAGTTCTTCCCTTTATTTTATATGGGCGCCAGGCGCTTTCGCGCCGGGAGAAACTCTGCGATCTATTCGGGACCAAGCTGCTTTTGCCGGACTAGCAGCAGCCGTCAAGAATTGTAGAGTGGCGGGATTCAAGGCTAGGTTCTCGTGTAGAAATCAAAGAAAATAAATTACAAATTCCAAATTACGGGAATCACAAAATAGCTATTTATTCGCAGTTAACAACAGTGAAACGATTTTAAACTTCCCGTAAATATTTCAATTTATTATTCGAATAGCCCAGAGGTTCGATCGGCTGACACACACACATACACATCCATCACTCATACGAGAGGAAGTTCGGGAATAGATTAAAACGAGCAATAACAATTGAATTTTCCTGAAAATATCCCATAAATAGATCGCGCACCTCCACACCTCTCGTTTCCAGGCGACGCGGTCTAATCTTCTCTCTCTCTCTCACTCTCACCCGTCCGCGGCACACGGGAATGATTCTACACTTCGAACGAAATAGATCTCTTCTATCATTCCCGCACGCAACACATTTACACTATGACTAATGGCAAATTTTCCAAAGATCACTCCCGACGATCCCCTTACGTTAATTCCCGTTCCTAATATTTCCCACAGACTCGATCGTGTCGACAACGGCCCGCCGTAAAGTCACACGGGACTCCCGAAAATCAAAATACCCAAACGATAGAGCTCGCGGACTCAACCACGCGCGGGATACCGTCGCCGAATACACGCTATACAATTTAAGAAAAAAAAAGAAAAGAAAGATAGTGCCAAGAAACAGGGCTTACCTCCACAATATCCAAGTCTCGAGGAAGTCTTGTTCTTGGACCTTCTTCAATGCGGGAGTGTTTTCGCGGTGCTCTATCACGTTACTCCTCGCAACACCACGTATCCTCGGAAAATGCCACGAGATGTGTCGCTCACGGGAATACGAAGCGTTTCATCCCTACCCTAATTGTTTCGCTGGCGATCGGTCAGGCAGCCAACTCTAATTTTTCGCAAACTATACAATTATTCTAAGTAGTTGGTGTTTGTAGCGCGTGAAGTCCAAATCGGGACTTCGTAACACAGTGCGCGAGACGATGGCATAGGCAGGTGTTGTTCTACGATAATTCAGATGGAGAGTAGCATTTCCTTATGCCATTTGAGATATTCGTAACTTCCGTCATTGTAATTCCCGAAGAAAAAGAGGAAGTAAGTGCGGTTTTGCAGCTCGTTGCTTGTTCATAGTTTCCGAGATATCCTTCGAGTGGTGGGGAAAAATACCAAAGTGTATTCGGGCGAGCCCTCATCTCTCGGCGTACATAAATGAAAATAAATAAGACACGCGGGAATTAGAAATAAAATTATCAATATCGAGAGGCCCTATGGATCTGTCGGAAGTCGCTGTATTGCGAGGAGCTGTACTCGTGATTTTCTGAGCTTCTCACGTCTCATAAAATTTTAACTCGTTACATAATATATCTATAAGCATATGTATATATATATATATGATGCATCGTAAATACGAATCAAGATATACTTTGTTTTATAGCCAGATTACATAAATGGTATGCCATAATTGTAAGATATATATATTATAATTATAAAAAAGAAACACTGATAATGTATTTTTTTATATATATGGTTTGTATTTACGATGTCGAAATATTAGATAGTTTTTAAAATTGCACGTATAATGCAACATACATGAAGTATATACTTCGCATATAATTTATTTATATTCATCGAATATACTTTAACACGAAAAATTAGGTATTAAAGATATATTTTTAATGTATTATTAATCTAATCAAGTACATGTTGAATAGATTTTTAATATATGTCACCTTATATCTAGTATAATGTACTTTTTCAATATACTTTATTTCCATGGGGGATGTATTCATGGAAAAACAATATAACTTTTCAAACAACATTTTTATTCCGTAATCAGGACTTAACAAAGAATAAAGTGGTCATAGTGTATCTTTCCGGACTCAGTCTACGTTTTATTTCACCAACGTATCACGTATATCTCGAAACTAAAACCGTATCCTACCCTGGCTTTGGTGCTCTCCACTCCGAATTAACCCAAGGATTAAGGTGAATTGGTCCTTCCGAATTCAATAGGGGTTTCTCGCAAGACTCGGATGACTCGGGAAGTCTTTCTTTATTACCCATCATTCGATACATTTTGCTTTCTATTTTACGGGGATTGGCCAGTTTCTCCACCATAATGTATCAATTAAAATAGATTTTGAAAAATATATATAACATCTTTTACATTCCCTTTCTTGTAAAAACAATGATATTGAAGAATTCGATATACTTTTGTCTATTTTTCTATATTGTAAGATCTGGGGTCTATGACATCTCTGTTCACCCTAATCTTAGACTCCAATTATTTGAAGTTTTGTCACATTGGTAATCCTGAGAGATGGAGCTTCTGAAGAATTGCTCTGCCGACGCATAAAGATCCCGAGCGATATAAATTCTAACGGCTAGAGATCCTGGAAGAGTAAAATCCTGATGGATGAAGCTGCTTAGTCATAAGATTCCTGAGGGATAGAAATCCTTCGGACCAGACTGTTGAGGGATAGAGTTCCTGAAGGATAGATTTCCTAAAGGATGGAGCTCCTGAAGGATAGTTTCTGAAAGATAGAGCTTCTGAGGGATGCAGTTCTTGAACGATAGAGCTCCTGAGAGATAGAGTCCCTGAAGAATAGAGTGTCACGTTCGCAGTCAACCCTTATAAGCCAGTGCCGTGCAGTGACAATGACCATCTATTAATGGACTTTATGATGAACTGTATTATTATTTGATTTTTATATTGCATTATATTTAAGGGGTTCCTTACGCGTACGGCGCGGTGAGGAGACTGACCTGTGGAATGCTGAGTAAGCATTGATACCACTATCGTGCTGCACACGGCGGCCGTGCCTGGACCACGAGATCGTCACCGTTTCACACATTTAAAAACGATGCATCGAAACGCGCTCATTTTCTCACTGACGAATGTCTCCCCACCGCTCCGTACATCCAAGGATTTAGTATTAGTCCTACTCAAGCATTAATACAAACTACCGATTTACCGTTTCATGACAATACGAATAGAGGGAACGAGCGTCCGTCGTCAGTCTCTCATCATACTTCGAACAAATTTAATAAATGCGTGCCTCTTGGCTAAACATACAATGTCTACCAACGGAAAGGTAAAATCGGTTTCATTCAAAACCTTGCTACTATCACTAAACACGGCTATTCCGGTCTGCTCCCCACAGTCAAGAGATTTATTTATCAGAACTACAGAATTTTTCTCTTAAAGTTCCTTTTGGTAAATCACCTCGACTGACGCTCGTATACCATCAATAATATGAAAATATATTGTATTTTCCATTCGTGCCTCTCACTATCCTTTTATTTCTTAATAAGACCTTGATTCAATCTGTTTAAACTCAAAAATGAAGTTGATCTACTTTTTTCAAAAATGCTTCCTAATGAGGACGGAGCAGTAGAGACTGCTCACTCACACCAATCCATCTCAGTGAGGACGGAGCAGTAGAGGCTGCTCACTCACACCAATCCATCTCAGTGAGGAAGAAGCAGTAGGGGCTGCTCTCTTACACCAATCCATCTCAGTGAGGAAGAAGCAGTTGAGACTGCTCACTCACATCCTTCTCTTCCCCATAAAAACCTTAACACTTTCCGAATGCCCAGAACACGCAGAGCCGGACGAAGATATCAGCTCAACTCCATAAAATTCAAATATAGTGAACCGAACCACTACCATCCAACGGTAAATACTGAAGAGAACCCACAACCAGGGTCGAAACCTGAACAAGACTTTTATCGATAACCTGTTCGACAGTTACCATTGCGGAATCAAACACACATCATAGAAATAGAACTCCGGATAATTGAAACTTCTAAAGAATAGGGATCGACCTCCCACGGTCTAAAATTCCGGAGAACCCGGAGAACTGACGTGATAGTCTTTGAGAGATGAACTTTCTAAAACATTGGGTCATGCCCAATACGAGGGTTTCCAAAAGATAAGTGATTCTTGAAAAGGTAAGCGAGGTACTTGCCAATCGATCCGAGTGGCCCTGTTGAAAAGAGGACCTCGGAGTTTTGTGGAGAGATGCTTATTGGGCCAGGATTGTCCTAGGAATGGGACTAGAATGTAAGATCTTTTTTTTATTTAGAAATTAATGAAAAGAAATCGCTTTAATAATAATATCTTTGCTAAATATTTTTACCCAGATAGCAAAACCAAGGAAACATACTCAAAATTATATCCATTGGAGTACAATGGTCATATTGATCACATAGACATAATTACCATTGTGTCTATATATTATATGATTCCGGGAAAAGTTTTTTTTTTTCGTTTTTACACGATAATTCTCGCAATATCCATCAAGCACATAAAGTTTTAATTGATACAATCATATTTCCATAGTTGGTTAAATTCTTTGAATAAATCAAGATTTTCATTATATCAGCGGCAAAATAGAGTTGCGATATGAATCGTCCGATGGTCCCACGGAGAAAGATGAAAAGTCATTACCATTTCTCTCACAGATCGACTATAATATCTCGCTTACAAGATCTGGATTATTTGAAGTCCTCTTGAAATCTAGTTCACCTCTTCCGAGAGTTGATAATTTTAAGGTTTCACGAGTCAATGCACGGAGAGAATTTTTTGGTTATAGTCTCTATAAAAACATGGCAAAGACTCCCATACAAAATAGCAAATCGAAAATATTTCGACAATCAAGGGGAATCTTCCGATACTGTCGAGTAAAAATGAATTTTTCGAACGCACAATACAGTACGGGAATCTTCTGTTCTTCTCCATGCTTATAGGGTTCATGCAATATGTGAATCGTCTCCGTACAGACAGGGTTCAATTCATCGCAGAATTTACAGAGGTGACATTTTCATCGTTGATGAACAAATAAAACAATAACAAATATATTCGAAAAACAAAAAATCCTTCGTATGTTATAGTAAAAACAGAAAAGATGATTAATATACGATTGTGATCCTATACATATATTTATTCATTAAAATGTATATGAGGATTCATTCACCCGAATTAATTTACTTACTTTGGTCATTTTTTTACGAGTCTTCCAAATGCCTAAATACATTTCCGTATGAATAAAGTTCATAAGGTATCCTAGGTTATCCTAGTGTATACGTATAGCCTTATATATATATATACACTAGGATGTTGTTGACCCCACTCAATTCAATTTAATTCAATTTAATTTAATCCTCCCTCTCTCTCTCCCTCATTCATAAGACTGAAATAGAACAAACAGTAAATAGAAAAAGACCAAAGATTTTATGTTTGACTGGGACACACGTGACAGAGGATATTAGTGATAGTGAACTGGCAATAAGGAATTATAGGTTAGTACGGACAAATACAGAAAACAATAGAACAGGTGGTGTATTAACATACATATATCGGGCACTAGTGATGCGTCAATCGAGACAAGACGAGAAAACAGCCGAATCAAGACAAAATCCCGAATTTTATACACGAGACAATTTCTCGTCTTGATTTTGTTTCGGCAAGCTTTTCGATGTTCCAGCCTCTCGCTCGAACTTGTCTCAAGGCCCGACAGTCTGGTATCAGCTGTTTTCTTTCAAACGTCAAACGCGTTGTATCATGCATTAAAGTGACTAGTTAGATAGTAATTCGATGCAATGGAGAACGAAGGAAAACGAACGAAGCCAAAACGAAAATTGGCAAGCAAAACATCAATTGCCAACGGTACTTCAAAAAAAATTAAAGGCAAAGAGAATGCAACTGTTGAGAACGAGGCTGCAGTTAGTGCTCCCGAAAAAATGGATGACGCTACGCTCCAGATTGTTGATGAACACACGAAAGACGAGGTGCCCAAAGAAGCTCGGGCTACGCACGAAGTGGTTCCTGGCACTTTCGATAGAAAAGCAATCCAGCTGTTACGAGCACAAATTTTTCAATTCGATGTTGATGAAAATGGAAAAAAAGTAGCAATCTGCAAGCTTTGCGCTCTAAATGCCGTGAAGATAAAAATGAAAAATTCGAATACAACTGGAATCAAACCACATCTCGAGACGTTTCATCCAGCAGAGTTTGCGATTATTTATCCAGCGTCAGCGGCTCCAAAACAAGTGTGACTTCGCTCGGCGTATTATTTATTATGCAATTAGTTATTCACACGTATTTACTAGGCAATTATTTATTATTGACAATTTTTTACACGTATTTATTGGCCAATTATCAATTATTCACAATTTTTTATTTACACGAATTTATTAGGCAATTATTAAATCTATTTACATTTATGTACTTGTTGATTATTTATTTACAAATAAATATTTTCATTAATTTTTGTCGTATTGATTTCTAAAATATTTCATTTTAGAATCGGAGCAAGGCAACTGATGAATTTTCGCAAGAGACCTTCGATAATATGGTAGTGGATTGTATTGCTCACAAGTACTTGCCATTTAATTTCTTCGACAATGAAAGAACGCAGGATTTTTTTCGATATTTGAATTCGTATGCTGCTGTACCGGAACGAGACGCGTTGCGAGAAAACACGCTCAAGAAGTTCTACGACGCGTGAAAAGTAGTGAAAGAAATATTCGATAAAAATTCGTCGAAGGTGTCGTTCACAGTAGATGGTTGGACATCCGTAGCAAACGAATCGTTCTATGGAATTACAGGTTTACTACCTCTAATTTAAACACTGTTTTGAGTAGTATCTGGTTTTGTTCGCTCGGGAAGGTTTTAATGGATGAAATAATAGCCTGGTTATTTTCTCGTATTTTCGAGTCTTTAATGAGTCACTGTGCACAAAAGAATATGATCAATTAGCCGAAGAGGAAACCAAGAGTTGAGTGCCGCCGTTGCCAAGATGGCTGAGCACGAGCCGCGTGATTCAGCACAAACCGCGTGAGTCTTTCCCGTGAGAAAAGTACCGAAAACAGAATATTGTCCGAACGCTGAGTGTACCGCACAACTGATTTGACCGATGAGCAAAGATCTAGATATTGATTAATTATCGATTAATTGATTATAAGCCCGATGAGTTATCCGCGATATGCCGAACACCGAGAGATTCTTCGCACTTGAACCGTTGACCGTTGATGAAAGAGTGGGACGAGAGCCTTTCTTCCCGGATGTTAATATGCATAAAGAAAGGGAGAATAGGAAAGGGCTCTCATAATTGGCTAAGTAATATGGCGTGAGAAATCTCGGTGATCGATTGGCCTATTGACCCGAGTCGCGAGAGGCTGTTTCCGCTGTCCGAGAGGTGCTGCCGCGCCAGCTCACGTGAGTCTCGCCGAAACTAACCGAGCTCGGCAACCATGTGAGAGTGAGAGAGAGAGAACGCTCGACTCTGTGTTCTCGCCGTCCGAGAGCCACATGAGCTAATTCTCAAACATTCCGCACGCCAATCGACGATTCCGTCGATTAGTTATCCGATGATGAGTCCGGTGAGTAGACTGGTAGAACAGCGAGTTTGGAGATAGGCCGAGTGAGTGTGGTTGATGCTGTCCTGAGAGTTACGACTCTGGTGAGTCCGTCTTGTCCGGGATGAAGAGCCGTTACCCTGGCGAGAGGCCATTTCGATGGTGGAAACCTCTCGTCAGTGAGTAGAACCAATGAGCCGATGCGAATGTTATTTGAGGGATGGTGCCACTTTAAGATTGATTGTTGCCGTTGTAAATACTCAGATGACCAGCGAGACCAGAAGAGCTGCATCTTCTGCTGTATGAGTTGCCACCGCGATAAGCGAGACTCTTTGATGAGTGTGAGTGAAGGTTCTGGAACTGAGGTGTGAAGGTCGTGAGTGGATGACTGCGATGTAAATGCTGACCAGATGAGATGACCGAGAGTTCCGAGGCGAAGCATTCCGCCTGTGTGGCTGTTACCCAATATAGCCGTGAGTTTTCCAGGTCTCCGGGTGTGATAAGGTTGGTCGTTTGTGACTGTGGTATCCGTTTGAGTGCTGTAACGAACTTGAAACAGAGAGCCGTGATCCTCAACAACCGAGTAAGCGTGGAGTACCGTGAGAGCAGATCCCAGGAGGACTGCGAATGAGGTTTCGTTGAGCCGAGATGAACTAGACCTGGTCGCTCCTCAAGAGCGCACTTGATTCCGCAACCGATGAGTTGAGTTGGCCAATGATCCGCTGATTTTCCGACCCACGGTGGCCCTTCCCACCATAAATGATGTGTAGCTAGCTGTGAGATAGTGAGTCCCAGTGACGCGCAATCAGCGGGGTTTTCCGTTCCTGGGATGAAATGCCATCGACCGCCTGGGAGTATCTCTTGGATTGGTGAGACCCGATTCCGAACAAAATCCTTCCACCGTGCTGGATGGCTTTTGATCCAGGAGAGCGTTACCGAAGAGTCCGTCCACAGATGTGGTTTTATGTGAGCCATGCCGAGAGTATCTTGGGTATACTTTACGAGTTTGGTGAGTAGTAGCGCAGCCGTGAGCTCCAACCGTGGTATTGTGAGTTTCTTGAGTGGCGCCACCTTCGTCTTGGCACAAAGTAGTGTTACTCGTGTACCGAGTTCTGCCGAGGTCACTTTGATGTATACAGCTGCCGCCATGGCGAGTTGTGAGGCGTCCGAAAAGCCATGGAGTTCCACTGTTGAATTACTGGTAAGTCCGAGCCAGCGTGGAACTTTGATTGAACCGATTTCCTTGAGTTTCTCTCGAAATTGTAACCACCGATGAGTAATATGTGATGAGAGCTGCGAATCCCAGCCAAGCTGCTCTAGCCACAGCTCTTGCAGTAGCGTCTTGGCTCTGATTATGACCGGAGAGAGGAATCCGAGAGGATCGAAAATCTGAGCGATTTCCGAGAGTATGATCCGCTTGGTGAGTATGGATCCAGGTGATGATGCCCAGGGTGAGAAATGAAAACAATCCGTGTGAGGGTACCAAGATAAACCCAAGATCTTGGTACTCAAACTGTCAAATGAGTGAGATTCCGATGAACCGCTGCAATGTGACGTGAGTTTAAAGAAGTCTTGATGATTTGATTGCCACTTTGCAAGCGGGAAGCCGCCCGCCGTGCAAATTCCGATGAGTTTGATGAGCCTGGTTGATAAGATCCGTCAGTTGATCCGATCCGCCGAAGATATCATCCACGTACCGTCCGTGGAGTAGAGCTTGAACCACCGCAGGATAATTATGCCTTTCATCTTCCACCAGCTGAAGGAGCACCCGTACTGCCTAAAATGGGGCTGACCGTGTACCGTAAGTGACAGTAGTGAGTCGATATGGAACCGTGTTGAGTTGCTCATCTACCCAGAGTATTCGCTGAAGATCCTGATCGTCCAGATGAACCAGGATCTGACGAAACATTTTGCATATGTCCGTTGCGAAAATGTACCGATGCCGCCGAACCCAGAGAAGAACATCCGATATATCTCTCTGAATCTTTGCACCCGTGTGCAAAATGTCGTTGAGTGATTTTCCCGATGATGTGAGGCTTGAACCGTTGAAGACGACTCTCAGTTTAGCCACATCCCCTTCCTGCTTCAGGACGCCATGATGCGGGAGGTAATAGGCTGGTGAGCGTTGAACCGATGAGTCCGAAACCCGTGTCATGTGATTCATTTCTTCATACTCTTGAAGAAACTGCGAGTAGAGGCCGTTGTATGCATGATTGACAGAGAGCCGACGTTGAAGACGCTGAAGACACCGTTGGGCCGTTGAGTATGAGTCGCCGAGTTCCGTAACCGATGACTTGAGCGGTAGTCGTACCACGTACCGCCCTTCCGATGTACGTGAGTAAGTAGCCACGAAATGAGCCTCACATGCTGCCTCCTCAGGGGTGAGATGAGCCGTAGGAGAAGTGGGAACCTCCTCCTGTATCCAGAACTTAGAAAGCAATGCATGGAGCTCATCTGTTCCGAGTTGAGCCGTGGCACTCTGCGAGTAACTTGCGAACGTGGGAGAGCCAGAGACTGGTCCCAGCACTATCCAACAAAAAATCGTATGCTGAGCAATGAGAGGTTGTAAGGCTCCCTTGACAACACCGGGTTTGATTAGCAGTCCGTATGAGTCTGCACCGAGGATGAGGTCGACCGATCGTGGAGTGGTAAAGTCCGGGTCCGCAAGCTGCAGCTTCTCGAGGAATGACCAGTCCTGATCTGCATCCGTAAAAGAAGGTAGTGTAGTCAACAGGTTTGAGAGTACGTACGCATGAGTAAAAATGGTCTCCGATGAGTAAATTGACCGCAACTGGCATGAGACGACTCCACGAGTTTGGCCAGAAGGAGTTCCGCCGATTCCGACGATTGGTATTGCTGCGTGATGTCGAGTGAGTCCGAGATGATTCACCAATCGCTCAGAAATGAACGTGAGTTCCGAGCCGGGATCAATGAGCATGCGGACCCGATGAGAGATGCCGGACTGAGTTAATAACCAAGCTTAACCAGTTGCGAGCAGAACAGCTGGTCGTGAGTAGAGTGAGAAAGTCGGTTGAGCCCGTGCCGAAATGAGTCATTGAGCTGAGGAGGCCGAGTTGCTTCCATTAGGAGGCTGAGTTGAGCGTGGTGCTGCAGGTGGAGTTGGAGCCGATGAATTGTAGCCCGATGATCGTGGGGCGACTGGGCTGCCTTCCGAATGAATCATAGTGTGGTGTTTGTTACCACACTCTCTGCAGCTTTTTGAGCTCATGCATGAGTGAACCGAATGATTGCCAAGGCAATTGAAGCAGAGCTGATTCTTGATGACATGCTCCCGTCGAGCTTGAGAAGTCATCTGCCGGAAACGAGAACACATCACAATGTAGTGAGTAGCCTTGCACACCGAGCAGGGATAACCGGGGTTTGATGATGCAACCGGCAGTGAGTGAGATGCCGTTTGATGAGAGGTTGTCCGGGATGATGATTTGCCACGTTGAGTTGATTGTGATGGCTTGGATGGAGCCGAGCTTTCGATATTCTCGAAGGCGCGTGCTCTCGCTGTGAGAAACGTCCTGAGACGCTCGAAGGTTGGGAATTCCGTGCGCACGCCCAAGTGCACTTCCCAAGCCTCCCGAAGAGATGAGGCAAGCCGCCGAGTGATTAAATGGACTATGAGTTGATCCCAGTGCTCCACCGGTGAGCCGAGGGACATGAGAGCGTTGAGTGCTTCCGATGTTGAGCTGAGTAAATTGTTAAGGCTCTCCGCCGAGCGAAACACTATAGGGGTCGTCCGACATGTCGTCAAATGACCTCCAAAGGCACTTAACTGAGTCAAAAGTCACTGGATACGCGTGAGAAAGACCGAAAAGTCACTTGAGGGAACCCGAAAAAACTGTGAATGAACCGAAAGAGTCAATAGCGCCGGAGCGTCACTTGAGGAAAACCGATCAAATGTAATTAAAACCGAAAGCGTCAATAGCACTCCGTAAAGGGCTGAGTAAAAAATTTGAAAAAACCGAGGTAGTCAATAACTCTGAAAAGTCCGAGATGTCACTTGATGAAAACCGGAAAATGTCAATAAAACCGAAGGAAGTTAGAAAGCACTGAGTAATAGCAGAAGTGTCACTCGAGGAGCCCGAAAAAAGTCAAGAAACCGAGAAATGTCAAACACACTGAGTGAATAACCGATGAGTCACTTGAGGAACCCGAAAGATATGAATAGATCCGAAAAATGTCAAAAGCACTGAGTTAATGACCGATGAGTCACTTGAGGAACCCGAAAAATATGAATCAATCCGAAAAATGTCAAGAGCACTGAGTTAATGACCGATGAGTCACTTGAGGAACCCGAAAAATATGAATAAATCCGAAAAATGTCAAGAGCACTGAGTGAATGACCGATGACACTTGAGAAACCCGAAAAATGTCAAAAAGGCCGAAAAATGTTAAAAGGCACTGGGTAAATAACCGATGACACTTGAAAAACCCAAAGAATATGAATAAATCCGAAAAATGTCAAGAGCACTGAGTGAATGACCAATGACACTTGAGAAACCCGAAAAATATTAATAAATCCGAAAAATGTCAACAAACACTGAGTAGAGTCACTTGAGTAAACACACCGAAAATGTCAAAGTGTTTATTTACTTATGATAACCACGAGCAGTCGAGAAAATCGCAGAGTGTTAGCGATCACGAGTTACCGACCGTAGTTAATAAGAGCGATTTACCGACCGTCGTTACTGAGTGTGATTTACCGACCGTGAGTTACCGACCGTGAGTTACCGACAGTGAGTTACCGACCGTGATCAACCTTGTCGGTCACTTGAGTTCTGCGCACACCGCAAGTCCGTGTTCCGACACACAAGACTGATGAAAAGTGCTTTTTACCGGCACTGAACCCACGCACTAACTCGAAAACCACGAAAAAAAAACACACACGAATGCGCACACTCTTCCCGAGATTTCACCAGATCCGGCTCGAAGGACCAAAAAATGTTTTGAGTAGTATCTGGTTTTGGTCGCTCGGGAAGGTTTTGATGGATGAAATAATAGCCTGGTTATTTTCTCGTATTTTCGAGTCTTTAATGAGTCACTGTGCACAAAAGAATATGATCAATTAGCCGAAGAGGAAACCAAGAGTTGAGCGCCGCCGTTGCCAAGATGGCTGAGCACGAGCCGCGTGATTCAGCACAAACCGCGTGAGTCTTTCCCGTGAGAAAAGTACCGAAAACAGAATATTGTCCGAACGCTGAGTGTACCGCACAACTGATTTGACCGATGAGCAAAGATCTAGATGTACGGTCGAACTCGCGAAAGACTAAGAATTTCCACGGAAGTTGTAAATTTCCGTGCGCTGTTGCGACGAAATCAAACAGTACGGGTTGGAGTAGAAATTAATCGACTACAACTGTTTTCGTATAAGGATAGATTGAATAAAAAGTGGGTGCAGTAGATTGGATAACAAAACTTTATTATCTGTAAAAATCACGATTAAAATATAAGTGGTGCGTGTGGATAGATTTGACTTCTCGATGTTGACTAGACGGAAAGTAGTTGAAGACTGACTAAAAATTGTAAAACGACTAACGCCTGAATTTTCGTTCCCTCCCTTAGAATCGGGAAAGAAACGCCTTCAAGCGCTTGGAGTCGCAGATATTCATTGGCTAATTTTTCTGGAGACCGTTACTCTTTACAATGATTGGCTTTAAGGGTCGGCGTCCCTCGCAGGTAGATAAGACGCGTCTCGATGCGAAGGCGTTCGGGTTTTTCCTCGCGGAAAAAACCCAAACGGTCCGCTTGACCCAAGCATCTGCGTGCCAGACGACCTACGAGTTCCTCCTATCATAAAAACTCTCGGTACGCGTACCTCAGGTACAACACCCTAAAATGTTCAACAAAAGATTGGAAAGTCCCGAAAACCTTTGAACATCTGCGACTATAAGCGTCGAATATTACGTTGTCTGTGTGTGTGTGTGTATGTTTGTGTACGGATGTGAATATATGTCTTAATTTGAATTTAACATTTTCACATGTCGTCGCTGTCGACGATCCACTAGATATTGATTAATTATCGATTAATTGATTATAAGCCCGATGAGTTATCCGCGATATGCCGAACACCGAGAGATTCTTCGCACTTGAACCGTTGACCGTTGATGAGAGAGTGGGACGAGAGCCTTTCTTCCCGGATGTTAATATGCATAAAGAAAGGGAGAATAGGAAAGGGCTCTCATAATTGGCTAAGTAATGTGGCGTGAGAAATCTCGGTGATCGATTGGCCTATTGACCCGAGTCGCGAGAGGCTGTTTCCGCTGTCCGAGAGGTGCTGCCGCGCCAGCTCACGTGAGTCTCGCCGAAACTAACCGAGCTCGGCAACCGTGTGAGAGTAAGAGAGAGAGAACGCTCGACTCTGTGTTCTCGCCGCCCGAGAGCCACATGAGCTAATTCTCAAACAAACACAATCAAGATCAATTGCGCAATGTAAAATAATGCGTATATTGTACTCAAGTCATTTCATCGATAAGGACTGGAATTTCAAATCCTTGGTCGTTGATTTCGTACCTTGTTTCGGAGCACACTCTGGCCGAGACATAGCGCACATCTTCTTCGAGACATTGAAGGTTTATAACTTGCAGAACAAAAGCCAGGGAGTAACTGTTGATACCGCCTCTGCGAATACGAAATTCATGGAAGAGATGGCCTCACTCATGCTCGCGAATGGTCTAAAATTCGACCCAGTCAACCAGCATTTCCGGTGTTTCGCGCACATTTAGAATTTGTCCGTTCACGATATGCTGCGATTGATACAAGCAGATATTAATATAATTAACGACTCCGAGAACAGCTGTGAGGATGACTGCGAGGAAGAAGCAACAGCACCCGACACGGAGGCCGAAAAAAAAGCGAGAACGACGACAGCAAAAATGTTTTGACGAAGATCCGGAAGCAGTTCATAAAAATTAAGTACTCGGAACAGTGGCGAAGAAACCCATGTGCGAATCTCGGTATTGTGCCAAAGTTGCCAAAATGGCCCAGAACTGGCCCGGCCATGGTAGCCAAGTCTCGTATGGTGGCTCTGCCCCAGTACTGGCGAACAAATTTACCAATAATGGGCCAACGCTGGTTGCCAAGTCTCGTGTGGGAGGCCCTTGCCAGTACCGGCAAACAAATTAGCCAAGGATGGGCCAAGTCTGGTTGCCGGTGCTAGGAAAAGTACTGGGGTGACAAGGCGGCCCAGAACTGGGACGACCCCGGTTGCCAAGACATATTTAGTTGGTCTGCGCCAGTACTGGTGAACAAGTTTACCGTGAACGCCCCACGCTGGCTGCCAGTGCTGGGCGAAGTACTGGGGGGACAAGGCGGCCCAGAACTGGGACAACCACGGTTGCTAAGGCATTTTCAGTTGGTCTGTGCCAGTACTGGTGAACAAGTTTACCGTGAACGGCCCGACGCTGGCTGCCAGTGCTGGGCAAAGTACTGGGCGACAAAGCAGCCCAGAACTGGGACAACCACGGTTGCCAAGACATTTTTAGTTGGTCTGTGCCAGTACTGGTGAACAAGATTACCGTGAACGGCCCGTCGCTGGCTGCCAGTGCTAGGCAAAGTACTGGGGTGACTAGGCGGCCCAGATGTGGGACAACCACGGTTGCCAAGACATTTTTAGTTGGTCTGTGCCAGTACCGATCAACAACTTGACCGTGATTGCCAGTGCTGGACAAAGTACTGAGGGGACAAACCGGCCCACTACCAGGACAACCACGGTTGGCAAGATTTTTTTTATTGGAACTGTGCTAGCACTGTTGGTGACTAACTTTGCCGTGAACGGGCCGACGCTAGCTGCCAGTGCTGTGTAAACTACCGGGGTGACAGAACGGGCTAAAACTGGGACACCCACGGCTGCCGAGCCACGTTTAGTGGCTTTGTCCCAAAACTGGTGCAACAAATTTTCCGAAAATGAGACAGACATGATTGTCATAGATCTGGACACAGCCTAGAACTGTGAATACGACGCAGAAATGGGGACAGCTCTGCCACCGAGTCTTATCTCGTGACATTGTCTTAGTATAAATAAATTGAAAATAATTCCTGAACGCCACATATTTTTCATAAATAAACAATTTTTACTATACATTTCAGTTTTCAACACAATGTCGATTTCAACTTGCTATTCACAGTGCAAAAGTGTTACTGCGCATGTACGTTCCTCAATTTCAAAAATCAAACATTTCTCTGCGATGTCCAGTGTCGAGTAAATTTTCGTTGCTCCAAACGGGATACCTATCTTATAAATTCCGATCAGCGAGGAAGACATTGGGTCCGTGAAAGCATCTCCATTCTGTTTCACTGCTTTTCCTTTAATTAATATTTTAGTCGAGTCGTCCTTCGCGCACAAAATACGAGACAATACGAAAATTTCGTTGTTTCTCAATTTTACAACATTATCAGGTGCGCTTGTGCTGATGGTCGTAGTCTTGATATTTATTGTCGTGTATTCGACATAGTTAGTTCCAAGATGTGTTATATTTTCCCGTATTATATTTTTACAATTGGCAATTCGCACGTCATATTTCTGTATGGCTTGAGAGCTTGAATCTGTTTCCGACAGACGTCGAAAAACTTGAGCGACCGGATTTCTTGGTGTTCTGATGAGTTTCTTTATATGGCCCAAAAGATTTTCGAACGGAAACGGCGAATACTCCGTTAAAGGAACTTGTGATTGCCTAACGTCATCAGTCACATGAATTAAATTGTGTACATTCATGACTTGCGAATCCTTCCCATAGAAAGTCGGCATTTGGTTGAAAAAATCGCGAAGGAAAGATTCAGCTCGATCGGCGTAGAGTAATGCCCAGTTACGGCTACATAATATTCGACTCGCTACGGAGAGAAGTAAATAGTGACGATACATCTCGCGTGACAACACTTGGCGTAGAATAATTCCACCAACATACAGTAATAAAAATCTGTATTGCGTTGCTTTCCAGTTACTAATGTCTGCTGTATCAAAAACTTTTCTTTGGAATTCCATTGGAATGTGAGGCCTTAACGCGAGAAGGTATTCCGACAATTTGCTTCTGTCTCTTCTTCCCAGCTTTCCTTTTTGTTTTTTTGTCGAGAACCATTCATCGAAAAGACCTTTTTCCACACCGCAGCACAATAGGTGCATATAATCCAGTACAACTTGTTTGACTGGGTCAAATCCGGGGATTCGGATCAAAGGTGTTGTAGTGTCCGGTATATGATGCTCAGGTTGTCGCTTCTCTTCAAACGAAGCTTTCGTACGCAAACTACAGTTCATATCGGAGTAAACTCGTCTTTGGTTGATCGTCGCTCCGCGTACAGTGCACCTTTCACAGCCGTAAAAAGCAGTATGCCCTTTACAACATTTAACGAAGGCACATGCCGGAGTATCGCAAACGAAAGCCGAAATTTCGAAAGTGAACCGATCATTATCGATTTCTAAACCCTGTTCGATTAATTTCGTACATTCCACGACGAAGTCGTTTAAAGAAGTATCAGCACTGTGAGGTTTCGAATTTCCACAATATATTGCCACTACGAAGGACTTGCAAAAGTAATCTTTATGTAGAATCTGCATCAAAATAGGCCAAAATTGTTGCTTCGAGTGATTGTAGATTGGTAATCCGTCTGCATTAACAAAGACTTTTATAACTCTGTCTTCAAATCCCGAATTGGAGATTTGCAATCGGAGATGATTCTCTATGCACATCTAAATGTAAGTGCCATAGGTATTTTTTTTCGACAACATCGGTTGAATGCGACCACGAGTTCTCTCGGTGCGCAATAGTGTTTCTGCAGTTTTCGGGAGATCGGTGTGCCCTTCAGACCTCAAAATCGACAGAAGATCATTCAAAAAGCTGTTAGTGATGTGTTTCGCATGCTTTACAGCACAATCTCGTAGTTTGTCTCGTAGGTTTCTCAGATCCTCAGAAGAGCTGGATAATGCTGGATATCCGGGCACATCGGATGCTTCGCTTGACTGCATAAATTGAGAATCACTATCGGATTCTGATTCGCACGATGCGTCCGAGAGATGTACGTTCGAGTAAGATCTACACAACAAAGAGAAAGTGAAATCGATGATTAATTACAGGAATAGAATCTACCATGTTTTGCAAATTCATTTAAATATTTTACTGTCAGTATTGGTATTTTCAATTTAGCGCATGAATGCTTTAGAAATAGTGCGGTAAGAAAAATAAATCATTATAAACATGTAATTAACATGCGATGCCATACTTCGAAAATATCTGCAAGAGTAAAAATCATATATTTACCTATTACTGCATTGGGAATCATTGTGTGAAATGTCCATGTCTCCGGAAATATTGCTTGGCAAATTTGACGTTTCATTTCTGAAAAAGTAAATGTAGGCTTTAAAAACACATAAGAATTTTACGTATTTCCTATCCTTAGAAATAAAAGAAAATAGTGAAAAACATAATATGATTTGAGGTAGAACAACAAATTTGTTCCATATTGAATTTCTCCTCAGACTTCTCCTGAACATATTATTTTTACAAATGACTCCTCAAAATCTTGATGTTATTTTTATACAAAACCGAGGTACATATAACTTTTGAGGGAAGCATGTCGCATAAAAACTTTGCGAATAAAACTGTATAATTGCACATTGTTGTAATTATTAGAGATGTTTTACACAAATCTATTTGTAAAACAATAATAAAATAAAAGCAATTATACTGATGAAAGAATTGGCTCATAGGACAAAAACCATGACGCAATTTGCAACAAAAAAAAAAACAATTGTACCATGGCGTAACTTCCATATTGCGCTGCATCAAGTTTTCTTTCATAATTAGATATACAAATCTAATGAGATAAAGCTCTTCAAAAACTTGATGGTATTGCTATGCAAAACCATTTTACATATGATTCTTAAGAAAATCTGGTCGCAAAAAAATCTTTTGAATAAAACTGTGATATTGAAAAAATGAAATAATTAATAAAATAAAATAATAAAAATAAAATGACATGATGAAAAATAAAATAATTTGCTCAATGGATACAAAAAACTATGAGGCAATTCACCAAAACATATTTTTCTATTTCTACTTGTCGCAGCCCTCATATTGCCCTGTGTCAAGTTTTATCCTTCTTGTAACCAGATTTTTTTTTGTCTGCGAATAGGGTTTTCATTCAAAATTGTAAAGCAGCAGATTTTTATTGAACATTTTCACTGACATTACAAGTTATAAAATGGAAAAGCATTCTCTGCGATGAACTGCTATAAGGATTTTTTCCATTGTTTATCCTTCGATTTTATAAGGGGTTTTCTAGTAGATTTGAGTCAGATTTTTCAGGCCATTATGATGTGCAATCGCACTCAACTTGTACATATATGGGCACCTTTTCAAACAATCAATTTAGATCGAATAATTTATCTCATTAATATCTATGGAAAATTGTTGCTCAATTTTGCCCCATTTGCTTCTTAGTCGATAAAGTACGAAGTGACATTTAACAAGATTTTTTTCTTACCTGTTTGGTGCTGAAACCGACACTGCAGCATCGTTATTGTGTGCTTCTACTGCTGCCGATGAATCGTCTGTACTGCTATTTCGCGAAATATCAGTGGATATCGATTTACTCGAATCGGAGATCACATTATTGGTACTAGCATTACTTTCATCGCTACTCTCACTGCGCCCGCGGAGATGCAACGCTCGAAACTTTTTCGTTCGAGAATATGACATTTTATAAGTCGAGACACAGAAAACTCTTTACAGTGGTGGAATGAAGCCTCTGTGGGCGTCGTGGAGAAAAACTAACCTACAAGCGGAATCGACACTTAGAGAGTAAACTTTTATTATCACTCTATTTCATGGCCTGCGACAATGTGAGCGAACAGTCAAATTGATCATTTTTTCAAACGTATTATGCGAATACATCGATGATCAATGAAATGGCTACGCTTTTTTGACGGATCATAAAATCTTACCGACAGAGAGGCCGCAGTCGCGGAGTGCGTTTCCGTGAATACGATGCTAGTGCGGCCGTGTGTGTATGGTACGATTCACCGCCGCGGCGCTGCTACAAAGTACAGCGCGGCAGAGGTTACAGTGGGGGTCATACGCAGGACAGTCTGCTCCCCCGTCCCGTAGAGAACGGTTGATCTTGTGCTGGTGCGTCAACATAGAACGTTCAAGAAAGACGACGATAGAGAAGAAAACTCAACGAGAAAGGTAAGTACCAGTATTATTATGTATACACCACATCGCGGATTTTCCTACTTGTATTTTGTATTAACTATTCTCACGTTTATTAATTGCTCGGGTTTCTGTTTATCCGTCGTTCGTTTCGATTCGCGACGTGGCACAAGCCAACAGCGGTATCAATTTATGATCGCTGTGTTATTACACTGTTTCTCGACATCGCATAATTTCTTACCCGTTGTGTATATACGACTTTGGTGTTCATTGGTCGCTTTGTTCGTTTCATGGCTAGAGGTGAACGCCGCTGTAGAGGCAAATGTTAGACTAATGTACGGTGGTTGTCAACACAATCATAGTATGAAATTTCCTCACGGTTGTTCAATAATTGTGGAAGAATCTTATTCGCGTTCTTCGAGTATAATTGAATTTATATATATTGTAAATTACACAATGTTGACTTTCGGTTACGCCACGATTTACGCTGCGTGTCCAAGGAACAGAAAAAAGATAAATCGTTTTGTATACCCACGTCACGTGTTTGAGAAAGAAAAGGCAACTTTGTTGGGCGACGTTTCTCGCCTCGTGTTCTACAAAAATAAAAGTAACAAAAAATTGTTCACGCCACCTACTGAAAAAAAAAATTGAAAAAGTTCATATTCGTTCACGCTATCTTTCTGTACCCGGTTCGCATCGACGTTGATACTTTCGCATTTCGCAACATCAACTCGGACTCGAACAATGGCGGCGGTGCGCGACCGCCTGATATCGACAAGATTGACTTTTTTTACGCTTGTTTTTATTCTTGTTTTTTCGGCAGCGACACTTTCGTTCCGATTTTAATATGTTCAAAAAACAAATTCGCTTATCAATTGTCGTAAAACGTTAGTTTTTTCAAAGAGATCTTTCAAGTCTCGTGTATCGATGCCGCGATAGTTTGCGGCCATCCGAATTTTTTTTTTTACGATATTTTATTTCTCAATTTTGTAATTATTCGTGAATCATATATTGAAAATTTTCCCTTTTCAGATGACTACTGAACGGCCCTACGTCGTTGTCTCGTTTTTAAACGAGAAAAAAAAGGAAAGCAGATGGTTGATCTTGTGCCAAAATCATGGCTTATCGATGTCAACGGTAACTTCGCTACATGTTACTATCCACCACAGGCTATAGATGGTAATGCATATGTGAAAGAAAGGAAAAAACCATCGCTCTGTTGGACGAAGTACAAGGTGGAAATTATTAAACGAGCAGGTATAGTTACATCACATTTTTCTATTGTAATATATCTATGAATTCCTTATCATCCGTTTTAACATGAATATTTAGTAAATTCACATCAGTTGTTGATTAGATTCACATGTTATATGAAGTAAGTCTATGAAGTAAAATTTTCAAGGCGGTCGGACCAAGTCGAATTCATCTAGATTAAACTTTTTTTCACTTCTACAAAACTTTTAACGTCAAATAACTAAATTACTCTCATGGAAAAGGCCATATTGTCTGTATAATTAGACCTTTTGTGTGCCGATTCATTGATTCAAAATATTAAAATTTGCCCACATGTACACTTGAACTTGCACCGATAAACCAAGTTACCCATTCAGAGTTTTATAATTTACTAATTTGCTTAAGTTGAAAGTCCATATGACTTATGTGGGTAGATATCTTTGTTTTAGGCGGAAGCCCGAAGATAAACTGACTTTTTATGAACAGTGTTTATAATATTTCATGTATTAAGTAAGTAGAAACGATGTTTTTGTGCGAGTTAATAATTCCGAATACTTGTACCTTACAAAATCTTTATATGAAGAGAATGACACCTTGCACAGTGTGTTCTGTTTATTGACGCAGTCTCAAACTTTTGAATATCGATGAAATAAAGAATTCTTTATCAGTGTATTACATCACTAATTTACTGTCATACTTGTTGGAGGAATTCTTTTTTGCTCATCAAGTAATTTTCAATTCAATCCTAAGATATGCGATATGTGCTGGATTCTTACGATATTCACACAATTTGCCCACCAAATGTTGAGCAATTCGTAGATGCTGAGTGTATTTTTTGTTTCTTTTTATGATTATCTAGATAGTTACGAACAAGGAATCAGAAGGCTGGAGAAAGCGTTCGTCGCAGCAGACGTCGAGAGCACAGCTGCAGAAGATTCGGATGCCCACAGTCAACACTCACAAGTTGTGGAAAAACCGAGTAAGTGAATATCTACAATTCTCATGTATTGATATCAGCGAGATTAATGGGCGAAACTTTGTATAAGTTTTCCGTCTTATACGTTTTTGCGTTAGATCATATTCAAATAAGATATATGTATTGCAAAACAAAAAGAAAAATGACAAAATTTTACGCTGTGAAAGAAACTACAGAAAATATTAATAGACGAAACAGTGTCCAAGCTTTCATTCATTGATGTAAACGATTGTAGATAACATTCTGTAATTTCATGCAGATCATAGCGACAAAAATGAGACAACAACGCTCAACACGCTCGACGAAACGACCGATGAAGGCGAAGGGATAATACCTCAATCTCCGCTAACAAAACGTATTCTCAGGCGCTCGCGATCCTTCGAAAGATTACCATCGGAAGGTGACATTTTTAGATTTTGGTAACATTTTGGTTTTTCGATATTGCAGGAATCGTATTAACTGTGATTTTTTTTTCATATTTCAGAGTCAACCATTGAAAGCGCCGATTCTGAAATCAACGGTGATAGAAATGAGAAACGAAGGGAGAAAAAAAGAAAGCGGAGTAGGTCGCTTGATGGTGAAACACCGATAAGAACTTCAGGTTGTTATTTAGTTGATTTAATTGAATTTATGCGGTATGTTTTCCCGGATTATGGTAACACATTGTTATTTGTTTTAAAACAGGGGGAGACGTCTCGGAGGTTCTGGCAGCTATGGAAAGGCGCTTGTTGAAGCAAATGAAAGGCGTGAAACAGAGCTTGCAATATGACATGAAGAAGTACACCAACGAGTTGAAGAACACGTTTATAATGCACAAAGTCCCGACCGTAGGCGACAATCTGAAGAAAAATAAGGAGACTCTGGGAATTAAAATTCCCATTACAGAAGATGCGACGCTCATCCAATTCGATGAGCAATTGGCAACAGATGGCGAAAAAGAAACTGCTCTGGTATGACATGAAATGAAAATTTGATTCCGATTTTTGATCTCACATGCAGATATTTTTTTTCTTCTTTTTTAGTAGTTAAAATTTTTTCAACAATCAAATAATATCAATCTCAAGTGATACATATAGCGATAAAAGCTGATAAATGATAAAAGTTCAGTATTAAACAGTGAAAGTAAAAATAAATGGATGGTAAAAGTAAATAAAAATCGTGCCGCTCTGCGATCATTTGTCTAAAAATGGGGAAAACTTGGCTACTCTCATATTCTAGTGCACTATCTTAAACTCTCCTATATTAATTGACGAAATGATTCCAAAATAATAATTTTTAAATCGCTGCAATATATAATTTTTGCAGAAGGACTTCATGACGACGCTGGCCGGTCAAGTTATAGAGGTGAGAGAAGCTGTTTGCAAAATACTAGGCGGTCTCATTGGAAAATCAGTCCAAGAATTGTACAGCGCTACTGGAAGGCCAGGTGCTAATGGCATGAAAAAGAAAGGTTTCAACCAAACGCACGTATACACGTGCATGAGAGGTAACCAGCACTCACACTTCATTCATAAACACCCAGGAAAAGTTTGCCAGTGTTGACAATACGGCCGAGCTTTGGGCCAGCACTGTCACTCGACCGACGGCGGGCGGCGTAGGTCCGACTGAGCGCCGATGGTAGCGCCAGTGCTGGCGTTACGCTGGCTCTAGTAACTAGGCCTGACAGTGCGCCGATAGCAGCGCCAGTGCTGGGGTAACGCTGGCTCTAGTAACTAGGCCCGACAGTGCGCCGACAGCAGCGCCAGTGCTGGGGTAACGCTGGCTCTAGTAAATAGGCACAGTACCGGTCATTGGTGTTGGGCCATTACTCGTTTCGATATTTCGCCAATGCT
The DNA here is from genome assembly GCA_949699805.1 of Tromatobia lineatoria. Taxonomy (NCBI): domain Eukaryota; kingdom Metazoa; phylum Arthropoda; class Insecta; order Hymenoptera; family Ichneumonidae; genus Tromatobia; species Tromatobia lineatoria. The sequence goes on from OX453044.1 coordinate 3,541,933, forward strand.
TGTCAACTTGAACGTATTCGAGCGTCCGTTAACGTCGCGGGCGAGTTAATTGCGTTGTTAACGTTTTAAACATCCCGTGATAGCACGGGGAAATAATTGTGGTTCTCCTGCCAGATCAACGATGTCTAAACAAAATTATAAAAATAAAAAATATCGTTTTCTTAAAAACGTGGAAACAACGAGTGATACGAGTGATAGTGACAGTGAAATCGATCGACCAAAAAAAAAAGCAAAGTGTGACATGCTGAGAGCGATTTCTCGCGAAAGTGTTGACAATGACAACGACGCATCGGTCTCAAGCAAACTAAATATTCAAGATATTAGAGTTGATATACAAGCGCCGGACGGTAACCTCAACGAATATCACAGTAGTACGGAAGGCAGCGAACATAACCTCCCGGAACGTCAACATGATTTGGCTGATAATGAAAAAAAACCTAGCGAGTCGGAACAACCACCGAAAACTTTCAAGGAAAAACTTATTGATTTCGCTCTAAGGAACGTGCGTACGTTAAAACATGTTGTCCTCTCTGAAATTCTTGAATTATTAATAAGTGAAGGATATGACCTTCCCCGAACAGCGCAAGCTCTATTAGGTACGAAAACCTACAAGAACGTAGTACCCATGAATAGCAAGAAAAAAATAGTTGGCAAATTTATTTATTTAGGGATTGAAGAAGCTTTACAAAAAATGATTTCGCCAGATATCTTCACCGAGGACACAATTCGAATTTTAGTAAACGTTGACGGAGTTCAAGTTTTTAAAAACTCTCGAATGCAATTTTGGCCAATAGCAGTCAAAGTACATAACCGAAACTATGAAAATAAGCCATTCATAGCTGGTATTTACAGCGGCTTTGCGAAACCAGCAACTTGCTGGCAGCAAGTGCAGAGGTATTTTTAGCCGATTTTGTCGCTGAAGCCTTCTTATTAATAACAAACGGTATTGTGATTAGTGGAAAACATTACTCCTTTAGAATAGCTGCGATAGTTTGCGATTCTCCTGCCAGATCATTTTTGAAATGCTGCAAGGGCCACAATGGCTTTTACGCATGTGAACGATGTATCACGAAGGGCATAACGACGAAGAAACGGGTCTATCCAGAGATGAACTGCGAACAACGATCGAAAAAATCATTCCGCAACCAATCGCAAATAGAACACCACCTCCCTGATATTGTCTCACCTCTAATGCGATTGCCGAAATTTAATATAATTAAGTCAGTCGTCCTCGATTCGATGCATTTATTGTACCTAGGCGTTATGAAACTTCTCCTCGAGAAATGGACCTCCAGAAAATGTACGTTTCGCATTAGTAAACAGCAATGGAGTTGTTTTCAAGGAATGATGACCTCTATTAAAGGTGACATTCCTCACGAATTTCAGAGGAAAGATTTTGACGTAGACGATATAACGCGCTGGAAAGCAACACAATTTAGATTCTTTTTATTATACTGTGGTGCAATTACTTTGCCCCAGATTCTTCCCAATGAATTCTACAAGCACGTCTTGTTATTAGTAGTATCATGTCGAATACTTTGTAACGAACAGCTTGCCGTTGCCCAATCAGATTATGCTGACACTTTGCTAAGAAAATTCTTTTACCTGATGCCAACTTTGTACGGAACGGACTCTCAAGTATTAAACGTTCATAATTTGATACATCTTTCCGACGATGTTCGACAATTAAAGGCCCCTCTGACTGAATTTTCTGCCTTTTGGGCTGAAAATTATATAGGTAAACTCAAAAACTTCGTTAGAACACCTAAAAATCCACTTGTACAAGTTGTTAATCGACTATCGGAACTCGATTCATTAGAAAATAATAAAGTTCAACGTATCACAGAGATGAGAGAATGTAAAGTACACGATGGTACGGTCACGCAAGTAAAACTAAGAGGTATGCTAATTACTTTGAAGCATCCAAACAATTTGGTTCAACTGAAAAATAAAACGCTTTTTGTAATTAACAAAATTTCTCAACAAAATCAACTACGCGATAACGAAAAACCGAATAAAATTGACGACTTGTATATTGAAGGATTCGAAATATCTCGTACGACTAAAGTTTTTAATCAACCCGATTCGTCCAAAAAATGTGGCATCATGATTATAAAAGAATTGTCCAAAGCTATCACGATTGTATCGATGGCAGAAATAGAAACTAAATGTATAAAAATGACTGTAAATTCCGTTCCATTTGCTGTAGCTCTCCTTCATAGTGAAACTTGAAAATTCTATTGCTCAAGAAAAGAATAGCAAACAATTTGTAAACATTATTAGTATTGAGGATAAACAAACATGTATAAATATAAGTAGCAATAAACGTATCATTCTGAGAAAAAATGTAAATGAGAAGTATATCCGAAAATGTCGGTAATATATCGACGGCGGTCGGTAATATGTAGCGACTGCGCAATATCACGCGCATCGGCCGTCCGAGCTGGCCGGGATGAGTCCGCACGAGTTCCCGCGCGAGTTCCCGCGCTCCAGAGGAAGCAACAACGCAGCGAAGCCGGCAGTACCGAAACGATCGACGAACGTAAAGTACAACGACAATTTCGCGTAAAAAGTTCTTCGAAGTACTCTGCGTCCCCTAATTGGCGTCACGCGTAAGAAGAGCGAAAGAAGTAAGTAAAAATATATTTCCTAGTGCCTTGCACGCTTTTAGGTTAGGTTAAGTTATTCGCGGCACATGCTTCTTTCGCGGCATAATTCTTTCTTGCAGATGGAAGACCCCGATCTGTCAAAACCCTTCGTCGTTATACAGTTCGACGAAATCCTAGAAAATAACAAAGTGGCAATCGAATTAGTACCAACATATTGGCTATCATTTTGTCAAGGGGTATGGCACTGCAAGTATCCGCAGAAAAAGGATTATCCGAAAATCAACAAATGGGTCCAGGACGAGAAAGCTGCAGAAAAAGACTGGGTTTCTTATCCCGGAGTGAAAATACTGAAGACTGCGGGTAAGTTGACATTTTTTCACGTTCTGTACTTCGTAAATTGAACTATTAACGCACTATGTACGGGTACTAGATATTTTGTGTGCACTAAATTATATACTAGTCGTAATGTGTATTTCTTTGGATTAGGAAATTACGAACGAGGTCTACGTAGACTAGAAAAAGCATGTACAAATCTCAACCAGCTGGATACCACGGAGGTCGAAAGCGAAGCATGTACGACGCCAGCAATACTGTCAGGATCGCAAATGAAGAATTTGCTTGAAACGCGAGTGAAAATGACAGGAAAATCCTCGACGAGCGGAACAGGTCTGTAGAAATAATTTTTCACATATTATGAGTATTCACGTTCTCCAAAAAAAATTATTATTTATTCACTTGTGAGTTTTTTTAACTTTTAACAAGTATTTATTCAATTGATTATTATTGTATGAGTAATAAAGATAAATTTTACTAGATTGGTATAGCAATTTATTGAATGCGAATAAATAATGTTTGTACGAAAATATTGTCTATTACGCTGTAAAATGAATAAAATGTATTTGCTTAAGGCGTCTGGCCTCCTTGACCACTGCAGAAATGGGTATAATTTATAAACTATAATAACCTCAAAAATATGGGACGGAAGATTTTTATTTTTTTCAATTGTAAAAAAAAAATGGTTAGCCTAAAAAACAATGTTCTGCTCTTAAAATTTCGGTGAAAAACGCTACATTCTTTTCGGCCCACCATATTTTTTTAATGATTGAATAAAATATATATTCGGTCTCATACTTTCGAATTTATAATGGTTTAAAAATCATACCCATTTCTGCAGCGGTCAAGGTGGCCAGACGCCTAAAAAATAATCGTTACTCTCGTTGCCGTAACGGATAATATTGCATGAAAATAATATTCTGTCGTTTTATGCAGGTCCGGTTAAAAGTATGCGGAAGGCTGCTGTGTGTGATTCCGAAGATGAAGAGTTAGCGTCCGACTCTGTGCTGGCAAATAAAAATTACCGGGTCGTTACTGACACACCATGTTCGCTTTTGGGTGCAAGGGATGAAAACCAAAATCTTCCCAAAATTGTCAGCGCGGAATTCGAGTTTGTTGGTAATAAATTTGATATATATGTGAACGTAGACTGAACTGCAAACCATGCGTATGGAAGCACAAACCCGCTAGCATCAAAAGTTGCATCACCCAGTACATCACCCTAATTTTTCTCGCTGCGGGGTTTGTGCTTCAATCGTTGTTGAAAATAGTCTCCAGAATTGATACAGTGTTTTTCAGATACTTGGAAAATTTACATCGACAAAAAAATGGAAGCGTTGGACACCAGCTTGGGAGCCAAAATAAATGGAGCTAAAAGAAGCATATTATACGATTTCGACAAAAAAATCACCGAAGTGAAGAATACGATTCTGAGGTCGATTGGCCAAAAAGCGAACGATATTGGAAACCCTCGAGCGGCAATAGGCACGACCTTACCAATTAAAACATTGGACGACTTCCTCGATTTCGACTCAACGATAGCGACGAACGTGGTGATACAACAAGCTTTGGTAATTCTTTCAGATCATCTTTTAGCTCGGCTGATATTCTTTCCTTTAATAATTGACTTTGTTTGTTTATGAACCTCATAATTCATTATTCAGTTCAATAATTATTTTCAATTGTTATTTATTGGAACGTTTTGGTTTAAATGCTGAATAATTCATCTTCATCCGTCCTTATATTGCAGAAATCACTCATGAACATCGTCACTGCTGGGTCGATGTGCTCGAAAACTGATATTGCGAAAATCATCAGCCGCCTTATAACCAAAGATGTGCAACTTCTTTATAGTGGATGTGGACGCACAGTTAAAGGCGTGGGAAAACGGAATTTCAGCAACACATCGGTATATGATTGCATAAAAGGTAATGCCATGTGATGTTATGTATTAAAAAGACGAATTAATCGGATTCAGTTTCATGACATTGATTTCGATTCTTCATGATTATGTTCTCAGAGTTCATCGCGGGAAAATATGCCGAAGCTCAAGTGCCCGTAAAAATCGCTGCAATTACGAGCAGATATTTGGCTGGTGCACTGGATCGCGAGGGCGGCCGTCGAGTTCGCGGTACCGTACGAGAGGAGAAAACATCGGAATTGAGTTCATGAAGAACGCAGTCCATGTGGAAACGTATTTCCTACGTTTTTTTTTAAGTAAAAATAAGTTCAAACCCTCTAGAGCTGTTTTGTGGTCAGCTCAAAGACCACCAAAATAGAAATTACGAAAATTATTATTTTTTCACAGTTTTATGACGTTTCACAAATATTAAGTAACAAATAATAAAAATCGTTGACATAATTTTGTTTTTATTTGAGAATAAACCCCTTATAAATGTATAGAATGTATAATATTTAGATTTGCCGATCGAGAGCCAGCAATGGCACTGTAGTCGTGCCATCACTGGCGGAGTAATGGCACTGTGGTTGCACTATTGCTGGTGGAGTAACGGCGCTGTCGTTTAGCCGACACTGGCGGAGTAATGGCACCGCCGTTTAGCCGACACTGGCCCAGTGTCGCTGCCAGTACTAGGACAGAGCTGGTCACCAACCGTCGGACCGAAGTACTCATGCCAGAGACATACCGGGGTTCGGCCCAGCACTGGCGTCCAGCGTCGTGCCAGGCCTGGCTAGCGTTGGCACGACGTTGGGCCCATACAGGCCCGATTGTACAACTTCTCCTGGGCAGTCATTTTCGTGAGTTGATACACCGATTAATTTCAGACGTCATCTTGGAGCTGCTTCCCGAGAGATCCAACACCGCGGCGATACTGACGGCGACAAGTCGTTACCTGTCCGGCGTTACCGACCAAGACGGCGGAAAAAAACTGAGGGAGAAAAAAAATTCGGTAGAACCGTAAAATTCTACAGACGTTCCGAAAAGCCACAGTGACGAGTTTATATCGCTTGCGAAAAAAACATAAGCGCGTACCACGTATACTTGTACACCGAAGATACGTCTGTATTGTTTTTTAAAAGTATGTGCAACCTATTAGTTAGAACGCAAAACACGGTCGCATACTTATTTCCAGTTATTAATGTACTACGAAAACATAGAAAAGTGTATTACTTCGTACTTATTTACCACCGATAGGATTACTCATATCAACGCATTATCGATTTACCAAACAAACACGTGTAAGTGTAGGCAATAAAGGTCGATTTTGATAAATTTATTGATCGTCCGAGCATTATGTGGCGTAGAAATATAGACATATATTTTCATGAATCTGAATAGTCCTATTTACGTCAAGCGCAATAAGCCTGCCCTGGGGAAGGCCTGGTGGTAGTACTGGGAATCATTCTGGGCCTGAGCCGAACCAGATGCCAGATTAACACAGGGCCAAGCCTGAAATGTTATATCGGGCCAACGTCGGCACTCAAAGCCGGCACGGCACTATGAACCAGTAACGTTATACAGCATCGGGCCACACTTGGATGTCTGGCCTGGTAATCATTACTGGCACTACGGTGACTGCCAGCATTCGCCCAGACTTGGGCGCTTGGACTGGCTCTGCGTTAGCTGCCAGCATTGGGCCAGCCTTTGGCGTTTGTACTGGCACAACTATGGCTCCCAGAATTGGGCAGGTGTTATCATTTCTGTGCCGGCCCAGTACTGACACTGTACTCGCCGAGTACTGGGCCTGAACCGGCGGCCAGTCCTGGAAGCTCTGGCGCCAGTACTGTGCCAGAGCTGTGCCGTTCTGAGATTCGCACATGGGAAGCTTCAATCTTGTTGTGAAACAAATTTGATGATGCTGTCACCGATCCTCGGCGTTCCGACTAGATGGAACTCTACCTTCGACATGATCGAATCTGCCTTGAGAATGAGACAAGCCTTAAATTTGTTGTGCGATAATAACGCTGATTTAAAATGTTTTCGGATTTCCGAATCCGCGTGGAGTGTCATGGAGATGATTGCCAAGGACTTGAAGAATTTTAAAATATTGTCAACTGTTTTCAGTGGCAATACGTACGTGACATTACCACTGGTCGTGATTGGCATCAACATGCTCCAGGATAAAATGGAGCAGCATATAATACAGTATAGACAAATGAAGTCTCCAACGCTTGTCGAACCCTGATATTCGACGCTCGGCTCGCGGCAAAGGATAAAATTTTAAAACACTACCACAAATCTAATTGGATATATTGCGTTTCGCTCATCCTCGATCCACGTCATAAGCTAGAAGCGTTCGACTTGACTCATTGGGGTAAAGAAATGGCTGCGGAATCGAAAGAGAAATTCGAAGAAATATTCGAGAACGAATATTATCAGCCGCGAACTGTCGAGACGCAGCTCAACATTTCCGAACCTCTGGAAACGGGTAAAGTGCATGAAGACGAAGAGGTCCTTGATCTATCTTCCCTTTCCGAATCAAACACACCCAGCAATTCATTTACTTTCAATACTGGATAGAGGCAGGTTTGGATTCGTATTTAATGCACAGACGTGCTGAAAAAAACGAAAATATTCTAACATGGTGGAAGTTTCACGCAGCGAAATTCCTCACTCTCGCTTCAATGGCAAGAGATTTTTTCAGCATAATGGCAACATCAGTGCCTGTCGGACGTGTCTTCTCTCGAGGATCACTGATTATCAGGAAGCATCGGAATCGTCTCTGCAAGGAATCAGCGAGAGCACTTTTGTCCTTAAATTCATGGGTAACGAGCGATCGGCGACTCAACATAGTAAGAAGAATCGACAAATTCAAAACCACGCGAGATTCCGACTGATCTCCGCTGCTCTAACAGTAAAAAGAATAATTATTTCGTTATTCGTTTTATAGTTGGCACGATTGAAAAAAAAAACTTTCACGAAACCTATTTTTTATTAGTTGTAACTGTGTAACGTATGGTGATCGGACGATATAATTTGGATCCTTGCCTACATGTCGAGGCTCGAGATTCCCGCTTGCCTCTCTTGACAGACGAGAAAGAAAGTGTTTTTTGTTTTTACAAACCGATACGAGACCGAGAAATAACCTGCAATTTCAAGTGAGGCCGAGCGAGACAGTCAAGATTCTCGAATCTTGTCGCATGACTATCGGGCACTAAAATTTCGAGTTTTATTTACAGAATCCGTCGAACAATATATGTGGATCAATATTATTGAGTTAATGGGAAAATACGCAAACACAGTAATCTGTAACATATATCACTCACCAAGTGAGAGTGACGGACGATTGTTGGAGATTTTAACATTGACATAAGTAAGAACAATCGGTATACGAAAAGACTGATCAAGAACTTATCTAGCTTAGGAATAAAACAATATGTAAAAACACCAACCAGAATTACAGAAAGATCGGAGACGACAATCGATCTAGTCTTTGCAAACATAGAGGTACAAGCAGACGTATTATTAACGCCAAAAATAACAGACCATAGCATAATAAAAATACATATAAATAATGACAGTGATAACGACAGTGATGAAGACAGGGAAATCATAACGTACTATAAGAAAAATTTGAGCAGATTCAACGAAGGGCAGTTTAACAATATACTGAAAGAAAAAATGGAATCATTCAACGAATCGGAAGCTAATATATTCGCGAATAATGTAATTAGTTGTATAGTTGATACTATGAATGAAATGGCACCAGTAGAAAAAAAAACCATTCCCGTAAAATGGCTTCACAAGCCATGGATAAATGAGCAAGTCAGCGATGCTATTAAAAAAAAGGACGAGACACGAGAAAGCGGTCGACACGAAGACGGAGCAAGTATGGATATTATTTAGGGCCCTGAGGAATAAGGTAGTAGATATAATAAGGGAAAACAGGAGACAATACTAGGAACGAAATATAGATGGCCAAAAACATGATCAAGTAAAAATGTGGAAGACTCTGAAGGAGATAATAGGAAATAAGACGACAATGAATAAGGAGCAAAAAATTATACTCCAAGGAGTGGAATACACAGATCCTAAATTGATAGCGAATAGAATGAATGAGTTTTTTGTTAAAAGTGTAGAGGATATAGTAGATGATATAGGAGAAAGGACAGAAAGTGATGATTACGGGCAATGTATAGACAAAACAATAGAAGAATTTAGACAAATATCACACATAGAACTTGACAAGATGATAACGGACTTGGATAAAACGAAAAAAAAGTGGTTAAAAAATGAGTCGCTGAAAGTAAATACTCGAAAGACCGTTTTTATGCCGATACATGACCCGAGGAAAACGGACGTGAGGAATAAGTGTAGGATTATAATAGGGAACGATTTTATACAAGAAGTAACGGAACCGAAATATCTTGGCGTGGTGATCGACGATAATCTGTTGTTTTGAAAGAATGCGTGGTCCACAGCGAAGAAAGTTGGAAAGAAAATTAATTTCTTACATCGAATCAGGAAGGATATCTCCCCCCTCAGCAGGGTGATTGTGTACAGAATTATAACAGCACCACACTAAGATTATTGCAGCACCATAATGCTAAATTACAGCGAATCATGCATGGAGATGCTGCCAAAAACTCAAAATAGAGCCGTGCGAGTAGTGCTTATGGTTAACCGTTATACGAGGATCAAAGACATGTTGAACGCCCTAGGCTTTATGAGTATAGCACAAAGGATGCACTACAATGTGATGTTATTAGTGTTCAGAAAATCAGCAGAAAAATCAGTGGCATATAAGGGTTTCAATATGGTTAATAAGCTGCCAAATGAGATAAAAGAAGAAAAAAATATAGAACGATTTAAGAGGAGTTTAAAAGAATACGTAAAAACAAACGTGCCAGTATGATAAGAAAATGCGGGGTGAATAGTAGAGTAGGATAGTTTAGATGTAAGTCTAGAAAGTAAGCAGTTATTGTTATTGTATTCCAAATTTGTTGTACAAGGTAGCTAAAAGCTAAATATACACAATCAATCAATCCCTCTCCCTCTCCCTATCTCTATCTCTCTCTCTCTCTCTCTCTCTCTCTCTCTCGTGAGTATTAACGTCTTTTTCAATTGTCTGTCCATAATCGTTTAATTTATTGATATTTCATCGTCTGACACTCATTCTTGTATGTGTCCACTATTATTTGACAACTGACGATTCAAGGGAATATTAAGTTTATATTAATTAATACATTCTGGACGAGAAAAGACAAATTTTATAAAATCAACACTGACATAACCTCACTTTATACACCTGACTAATACCAATTTTTGTGAGTCGCACGACAATTCCAGTGTGGTCTTGTGGCACTCAGGTGTTTTATACGAATATGTTTCACATATTTATATAAAAAGCACACCTGCCGAGTGGCAGGGGACCGACTCTACACATCCCAAGTCATCACGAAGATCTACATTTGCGGCTACACAAATAGTCGACACAGAATCACTTTACACGCATGCAACTTGACGCGAAATAACTCGATACCTAGCACTAAGCACCGTCGGCTTTCCGCAAGAACGAATAAATGTCTTCGTGTCGATTTGGGAGGTGTAGAGTCGGTCCCCTGCCTGCTGAGTGTATTTGCTTGAGGCAATAAATAAAACAACATCTACACACCAACACGGACACGAAGATCACAGACAAGCTGCACACACCATATGACAAAGGGGCGGGTCGTATAACCAGCGAACAACGACCTGATATACATAAGGACATATTCGAGGGAATCCCAAAGAGCAGTGAACGCAGCCATTCGACCAAAGTCTGACATTCATAGAAGCAGTCCACAACGCGCCATTAAAACGACGCGATATGTCAAGCTTAGGCAAATGCTCGCATTGTAAGAAAGTGGTCTACGAAGATATAAGATGCAAGTGTGGCCGCCTCTACCATGAGGAATGTAAGCAATTGCGGGATGTGGTTAGCCAGGGTATGTCAATAGGGTGTGTAACGTGTGTTAAACAATTATAAAAAAAGAGCGCTCCCAAAAAAAGACAACACGAAACGGATGATGATAGCGATATTTGAAGATTTGGAGCTGATTACACCAAATTATTTCGAAGGATTAACAAATTTTTTTAAACAATTATTAAACGATAAAACAGACGAATTATAAAGAGGAATCCTTCATTTGAAAAATGAAATAAAACAGCTAAAAAAAGACGAACCAGAGAAAGATTTGGACATTTTGAGGTTTTCGGACGTAGCAAAAAAAAAGTTAACAGTACTGTCATTATTAAATCAAAAACCGCTAACCCAAATTTAGAGAGTGAGATTGAAGAGAAAATTGATGTATCAAAATTGAACGTGGGTGTTAACAATATATCAACGAACAAAAAAGGCCCAGTGGTTGTTAAGTGTAGTAAAAAAGAAAACCAACAAATTTTGAAAACCGGGATTGTACATAGGATGGGAGAAGATGTACAAATAATTGAAACAGCACAAAAAAACAGAAGCTATCGACTAAAAGTAGTAGGAATAAACCACGACTAGTTGGAGAAAACGGATAACGACTTGAAAACGACTATGACGGACCAAAATGACTGTTTAAAAAATGACGAACTAAAAATTGTAAAACGTATTCAGTACAAAAGTGACAACACAAGAAAAACCAATTGGTCGATGGTTGTAGAAACTGGGTGTGTGAGGCATCAACAGCCCTTGAAAACAGGAATTCTGTATTTAGGCTGGGAAAGATGCAAAGTATTTGACCAGGTAAATATAAGGAGATGTTTTAACTGCTGGGGATGAGAACACACTCACAAAACGTGTAAAAAAGGCAAAAGCTGCATCCACTGTGCCCAAGAGCATGATGGTAGAGAGTGCCCGAATTTAAATAAAGTTAAGAAATGCACGAATTGTGTAAACCGGAAAGCGAAATACAACTTAAAAAACGTAAATGACAACCATGAGGCTACTGACCGGAATTGTCCGCATTATTTGCGAATCTTGAAGAAGATCGACGATACAACCGAGTAGCAATTAAAGAACAAAAACAAAAGCAAACATTTTAAGAATTCAAAGATTATAACTTGTATAAATGTCCAAAGTCTACTTAACAAATTTGATCAAATTGAAAATTATTTAGTGTATAAAAAAAATATCGATATACTTGCATGTACCGAGACAAGAATAACGCTAGATATTACAGATGACGAAATAAAAATAAATGGATATGATATGATACGAATTGACTCGGAAAGCAGACTAACTGTTGGCGTAATACTTTACGTTCGCCAGTCTGTAAAATACAAGGTGTTATTCTTGACTAGAATGGAAGGAAATTATTGGTTTATTGCAATTTACGTTGACATCTCGTTCTACAAGGGAAATTTGTTGATTGTGTACCATTCCCCGAATGCCTCCGATATGACTTTCTTGAAATTTTTAGAAGAAAAATGTGACGAACTATTGAAGATGGACAATCTCATAGTAATGGGCGATTTTAACATGGATATGTTGAATCGTCGTTACTATGAGAACAAATTAGAAAATATTTTCTTAACGAGGGGAATGGTGCAATCAGTGAAGGAACCAACTAGAATTACATCTTCTAGTAGAACCATGATTGATTTAATATTCTCGAATATTGTATTGGACTGCGAAGTTGTCAGTGAACCAAGGATTTCCGATCATTCATGGATATCGATAAACTTTAATAAGGACAAAATTGGTGAGAGTAAAACGATAATAAGAGGAAATTATAAAAACTTGAATGACGATGAATTTGTGGCTAGACTAAGGGACAAATTTAATGAAGTAAGTTCTGACGATAATGAAGAAAGCATAAGTTATTCTTCAAACGCGAATGACAACATGAATAATATGGCAAATAAATTGACAAGTTCAATTTCAGAGACATTGGATGAATTGGAACCAATGTCCGAAATTGTCATAAAAAACGAAGAGAAAAAATGGTTTACACGAGTAATTAAAGAAAAAATTAGGGGACGCGACAAAACTTTCGAAATGGCCAGAGATGGCGAAACCTACTGGACTCAATTTAAACGGCAATGAAATGAAATTCTAAAATTAATAAAACAATCGAAAAAACAACATTATGGAAACAAAATTGACGTCACAAACAGATGTCACAAACAATAAAAAAAATATTAAAGACAGATAAAAGCAACGAAATCAATTTTGATAACATTAAGTTTGAAAATGACTAAGTGGAAATACAGAATGATAAATAGTTAGCGAATAAATTTAATGTTTTTTTTTATTGAGAGCATTGAGAACAAAGAGAAAAATAATTTTAGAAAATGAAAACACTAGGTTTAATCTTGACTTGCTTAGTACATTTAATTATCATTGTATAAACTATTTAAATAGTTTTGACGAAATTAATATGGATGGACTAAATAGGTTAATAAACAACTAAGATAAAAATAAAGGGTCGATAGACGAAATTAATAGAAGAATTTCAACAAACGTTCATGAGTCAGTAGGGAATGCATTCATGGAAACATTAAATCTTTCTTTGGCGACAGGCTCATTCCCAGAAAAATGGAAGATCGCTACCATTACTCCGATTCGTAAGGTGAATAATTCAAATAAGGCGGAGGATTTCAGACCAATCAACCAACTGCCAGTGTATGAAAAAATCCTCGAATCGATTGTTAAAGAACAGCTGGAAAAATGTTTAGACGACAATAACATTCTAATTAACGAGCAAGTTGGATTTAGAAAAGGTTATTCATGCGAAACGGCGTTACGAATTGTGTTAGATAAATGGACGACAGCATTGAGTGAAAAAAAAATATGTTAGGGTAATATTTATTGACTACAAACGCGCGTTTGAAACGATCGACAGAGAAAGACTTATTAAAAAATTACACACATATGGAATGGGTGGGGTCCAACTGAGCACCTCCCAAGTCAGCACGAGAATGTTGGTCTCACAAATAACTTAACATATGCTGGTGCTAAAATACCTAAAGTAAATAAGAGCTATAATTCACCTCCCCCCGTTCCATGGTGGACTCAAGCATGCACTAATGCAGTTGACAAAAGAAGACTGTGTTCACAGAAGTATTTAGACAATCCTTCCGACATAACATATCAAGTCTATTTAGATTCGACCCAATTTGCCAGTAAAATCTTAAAAAAAACAAAATCTAGAAGTTTAAAAAATTCTGCTTGACTATGAATCCCCAAGCCGATTTTTCTAAGACATGGCGCATTATTGAAGCATTTAGAAACAGATATAACAATATTAACACTGCCCCGAGTACTTCCATTGACAACCAAGCTGTTGTAGAAGCAATTAATAAAATAGCTCCACCTACTGTAAACAAACCAATAGAATTATCCCCCACTTGTGACCTTCTATCCGAACTATCATATGACATCAATATTAATGAAGTTTTGTACGCCACCTCTACTATTAATAACAAGTCTGCTCCAGGAGTAGATATGATTTCGAACGAAATGTTAGTTCACCTACCTACCGCAGCTATACAGGTCCTAACACTACTTTTCCAGTTGTTTATTAAACTGGAAGTTATTCCACCTTCTTGGTCGGACTACTATCTCTGCTTAATCCCTAAACCCGGATCTAAAAAACTAAGACCAATATCTATATCATCCTCTCTACTCAAACTACTCGAACAGGTCATTAATCTTCGCTTACATTGGTTTATTGAAAATTCTAGTTTTCTGCCTAAACAATTTTTTGGTTTCCGTAGATTAAATCATGTACGGACAGTATAGCTACTCTAGTAACAGATATTAATATTAACTACATTAGATCAATCTTTTTAACCACCTGTCTTATTGACATAGATGGTGCTTTTGATAATGTAATCCCTAGCATCCATATTGAACAATTAGAAGCACTCGGAATGCCTACTATGATAATTACTGTTATAAAAAATGTAATCTCTAAAAGAAACTTACATATGTCCATCAATACTACTAATATCGGTTCAGCAACAGTATCAAATGGATTACCACAGGGCTCTATTCTTAGCCCTATACTATTTAATATCTATCTATCCGAAATCTTGAAGCATATATCGCCATTTACTAAAGTACTTACTTTCGCTGATGACGTTGTCGTTTATAATTCATCACCAGACTTAAAACTCGCGCTGGACGAAATTTCAACTTCACTAACCAATTTAGATAGGTGGTTAAAATACAAGGGTCTACGAATTTCTGGAAAAAATACTCAACTAGTTATTTTCACAAAAAAAAAAAAAAAAACCACCATTCTCCAATCCATATATTTCTTTGAACGACACTCGTATTTATAGTACCGAATATGCGAAATTCTTGGGTGTTTTCCTAAATTATAAGCTATTATGAAAAAAACACATAAAATACTCTAGATTCAAAGCATTTAGAGCCCTAAAAATAGTTAAGGCCATGTGAAACACACGGACGCGCACCTCGAAATTTCGGATATGCTTTTTTTCGCGAATTATGGGCGGATCGAAGTGAAATTTGGAATACAGACGCCAAAAATGTGCATCTCGGGAATGAATTAGGCCGAATTTTGATTTTCGAAAAAAAAATTACAGATCGATTACTGGCAGATTCCTGTAATCAAAAATTCGATTTTTTATCTCATTTTTGGACCAAAAATGAAAAAAGTGACTAATTCATTCCCGAAATAATTCAAAATCACGCATGAAACGTGCATTTCGATTTCGATTTAGTCACATTTTATAAGGAAAAACCATATCCGAAAGAATTGTCGATAACTTCACGAGTTTTTTGCGTCTCTCCTGTCTTGCTAGATGGCGCTGATGGCGCATTCCAATTTTGTCACGAGCCCGCGCAGAGCGCCCATAGGCGCGGCAACCTTTTATATTGCTGTCTCCACCACGCTGCGACTTCGAGTCGATTTTATATATTTTTTGTGTTATATAGATATTATATTTTATTATTATATAGATATTATATATTATATTATATAGAGTGTAATCACTCGGAAAAATTTCCCAGTGATTCCAAAAGTCACGGGTGTTTTCCCGGAAAATCGGAAATTGTAGAAAAGTGAAATATGTATATATCAACAACAACTGGGACAAAACGAGGACAACAGGAAAAGCAGCAGCACCAGCAGCGGTAATCCGTATGTATTTATTTATACAAATAAATATATATATATATTTTTTTAATCGAATCGCCGAGCACACGGCTCTTGCGCGATTTGTAAGTCGCCGAGACGAATAGCTCTTGCGCGACATACGTTGAATCTTGTAAATAATTTTTTTTTTTTCAACAGGTGACCAGCCGACGAGAAGCAGCAGCGGTGGCGACGACAGCAGCAGCAGAACCGGTGGCGGCGAGGACAGCAGCAGCAGCAGCAGCAGCAGAGGAAACAGCAGCAACAACAGCAACAACATCAGCAGCAGCAGTCGTAGCTATTCATTTATTTATTTACGTAAATCGCCGAGCCCGCGGCTCTTGAACGACATATTTTATATCTACAAATGCTGCTTCGAGAACTTCGAGTTCTCGAGAACTTGAAGTTCTCGAAGCAGCATTTTTAGACAAATTAAATCGCCGAGCTCGCAGCTCTTGTGCGATTAAAAAATCGCCGAGCCCGCGGCTCTTGTGCGATTTTTGTCGCCGAACCCGTGGCTCCAGTGCGATTAAAAAATCGCCGAGCCCGTGGCTCCAGTGCGATTAAAAAATCGCCGAGCCCGCGGCTCTTGTGCGATTTTTGTCGCCGAACCCGTGGCTCCAGTGCGATTAAAAAATCGCCGAGCCTGTGCGCTCTGGCGCGATTTTGAAATCGTCGAGCCTGCAACTCTTGGACGATATAAAAATCGCCGAGTCCGCGGCTCTTGTGCGACATATTTTATCCATCTGTCACAGAGGACATTCTAATGTGACTGTGAAATCATGTCTATCGATAGCATTTCTTTGTAAAAAAATCTCCATCGATAGCATTTCTTTGTAAAAAAATCTCCATCGATAGCATGTCTTTGCAAAAAATGTCTATCGATAGCATTTCATTGCAAAAAATGTCTATCGATAGCATTTCTTTGCAAAGAATGTCCATCGATAGCATTTCTTTGCAAAGAATGTCCATCGATAACACGTCTTTGCAAAAAATATCTATCGATAGCATGTTTTTGCAAAAAATGTCTATCGATAGCATTTAATTGCAAAAAATGTCTATCGATAGCATTTCTTTGCAAAGAATGTCCATCGATAGCATTTCTTTGCAAAGAATGTCCATCGATAGCATTTCTTTGCAAAGAATGTCCATCGATAACATGTCTTTGCAAAAAGTGTCTATCGATAGCATGTCTTTGCATCAAATGTCTATCGCCAGCATTTCTTTGCAAAAAAAGTCCATGGACAGCATGTCTTTGCAAAAAATGTATATCGATAACATGTCTTTCTAAAAAATGTCTATCGACAGCATTTCTTTGCAAAAAAAGTCCATCGATAGCATGTCTTTGCAAAATATGTCTATCGATAGCATTTTTTTGCAAAAAAAGTCTATCGACAGCATTTCTTTGCAAAACAATGTCCATCGATAGCATATCTTTGCAAAAAATGTCTATCGACAGCATTTTTTTTTTGCAAGAAATGGCTATCGATTGACATTTTTTTCAAAAAATGTCAATCGATAGCATTCATTGCTAAAAAATGTCGATGTTTAGACATCGACATAATTATTAGTAAAGAAGCTAAACTTCACGAACATAGTTGTTCGCCACACTTTGATTATCATCACTACTCACTAGAGAGTGGCACCAACTCACTTTTCGTTGTCACGTCACCTATTCAAGATTGTTGTAGACATCGAGTAAATCGTTGTAGGAACTTATTTCTGGTCAACTCATTAAAGCTGAGTTGGCCCAACTTCTTATTTTTCTCCGTGTAGTCAAATCAAATCGCCGAGCCCGTGGCTCTAGTGCGATTAAAAAATCGCCGAGCCCGCGGCTCTTGCGCGATTTGTAAAGTCGCCGAGACGAAGAGCTCTTGCGCGACATATTTTGAAAATTGTATATAATTTTTTTTGTTTTCAACAGGTGACCTGCCGATGAGTAGCAGCGGTGGCGACGACAGCAGCAGCAGAAGCGGTAACAGCGACGGCACCAGCAGCAGCAGAAGCGGTAACAGCGGCGGCACCAGCAGCAGCAGAAGCAGCAGCAGAGCCAAGAGCAGCGGCAGCAACGATGGCGGTGAGGACAGCAGCAGCAGCAGCAGCAGAGGCAACAACAGCAGCAACATCAGCAGTCGAATTTTTTTATTAATTTTTTTTATTCAAATCGCCGAAACCGCGGTTCTTGAGCGATATATTTTATATCTACAAATGCTGCTTCGAGAACTTAAAGTTCTCGAGAACTTGAAGTTCTCGAAGCAGCATTTGTAGACAAATCAAATCGCCGAGCCCGTGGCTCTAGTGCGATTAAAAAATCGCCGAGCACGCGGCTCTAGTGCGATTAAAAAATCGCCGAGCACGCGGCTCTAGTGCGATTAAAAAATCGCCGAGCACGCGGCTCTAGTGCGATTAAAAAATCGCCGAGCACGCGGCTCTTGTGTGATTTTTGTCGCCGAGCCCGTGGCTCTAGTGCGATTAAAAAATCGCCGAGCCCGCGGCTCTTGCATGATTTTGAAATCGCCGAGCCCGCGCGCTCTGCCGCGATTTTGAAATCGTCGAGCTTGTCGCTCTTGTGCGATTAATAAGTCGCCGAGCCTGCGACTCTTGTGCGATAAAAAATCGTCGAGCCCACAGCTCTCGCGCGACATATTTTCAATCTACAAATGCTGATTCGAGAACTGGAAGTTCTCGAATCGCCGAGCCCATGGCTCTTGTATGATTGAAAAATCGTCGAGCTCACGGCTCTTGCGCGATTTATAAGTCGCGGAGCCCAAGAGCTGTTGCGGGTTATACGTTCAATGTACGAATTCTGCTTCGAGAACTCTCGAAGCAGCATTCGTACGTAAATTGAAATCGAATTGCTGAGCCTGAGGCTCTTGTGCGGTTTCAAAATTGCCGAGCCTGAGGCTCTTGCGCGGTTGCAAAATTGCCAAGCCTGAGGCTCTTGCGCGGTTTCGAAATCGCCGAGCCTGGATCTTGCGCAATAAAAAATCGCCGAGCTTGCATGCTCTTGCGCGTTTAACAAATCGCTGATCCTATGAGTTCTTGCGCGACAATTCTAATTAACGAATGCTGCTACGAGAACTTAAAGTTCTCGAGATCGCAGAGCAGCATTCGTGAAATTGAATCGCCGAGCCTACGTGATCCTGCGCGATTTCAGATGTGCCCCCTTGTGGCGACGCCAATGGACGTCATATCTTTAATTTAGAAGTTGCGTTGGGCGACACCTAGCGGCAAGCGGCAGTGTTACCGACTCGGTAACCTGCCTTACCGCGGGAGCAGGGCCGCGTCGCGTCGTTCTGGCGTGTTTCACATGCCCTTAAAGCTATTTCTGGTATAAACTGGGGTGCACATCCTAGCACCCTTCTCTATTTACAAAGTTCTTAACAAAGCTATCATAGATTGGGGTTCAATTTTTTTACACAGATGTCTCTAATACCTGCCTTCTTACATTAGATAGAATTCAATATGCGTCTTTAAGAGCTTGTTTGAGTTGCGTTACCACTACACCTACGAACACATTGCTTCACCTAGCTTTTGAGCCCCCTCTTTATTTAAGAAGGAGATATTTAACAAAAAATTTTTTAATTAAATCCTATTGACACAGGTCTAATATCACTACCCCTAGATTACAACATTTTCGGTGAATTGATTTCAAAACCTCGCTTTGATAAGAAGTCCAAAACTTTATCCATTTGCCTAAAACTTTTTTCCCTTATCATTCATATCTACACGGATAGCTCAAAAACGGATTCACCGCCAGGTGTAGGATCAGCGGTTTATTGTCCAGTTATTTTATACGTCAAACATTTGCGCCTTAACAATTATGCTTTAATTTACACAGCTGAACTTTCAGTTATTATACTGGCCCTTCAGCTTGTTCATGATCAGGATTGGCCTTTTACTCTCATTTGTTCAGATTCTCTCTCTTCTATTTTGGCACTTGCTCATTATGGACTTGCCCCAAATTCGCATCCTTATTTATTCACAATCAAAGAACTCTATATTCTCTATCCATTAATAATTAATCTGTTTCTTTTCTTTGGATTCCTTCACATGTGGGTATTCGGGGAAACGAATTCGTTGATCAGGCTGCTAATATCGCTCGTGTCTTGCCTGTAGGTGTCGAAAAATGCGTCGCAACTGATTTAGTGTCTGTCTCTAAGACTACATTAGAAACAGCCACCTCCTCATTTATTCTGTCACAGGGAACGCTTAAGGTAACTCTTTAAAGCGAATTATTTCCACCATTCTCTTTCAAGCCTTGGTTTTACTCATATAAACTAAATCGTCAGCGTATTACTATAATGAATAGCATTAGAACAGGTCACACTCTTGCCCCTGATCACCTCTTCAGGAAAGGTATTATTCAAAACCCGGCCTGTGTATGTGGCTATCACTCGTGTAGCATTAATCATATTTTTTGGCACTGTTCCAAGTATTTATCTGACAGAAAAATATTAACTTCAGCCATAAGTAAGCTTAATATACTGGAATTTACAGATATAACGAGACTTTTCCTAATTGAAGATCCTGAACCACTTATGCCCTTTTGTGATTTCGTAATAAAAAATAACATATCAATTTAAGCAATTCATTTTAAAACACACGACCTACTCTTACCAACTTCCCTAACATCAAAACCAAATCACCCAAAAGGCTTGAAGCAAATATAAAAATAAAAATGTGATAATGAACAAATAACTTTGAAAATCAAAAAACAAAAACAAAGGAAAAAAGGCTGAATGAAGAATTACCTAGATCCAAGTTACGTTCACACAATAAATTTCGCCACTATGGTAAAGCAGTATGCACTTCATTAATATCCAGAGGGGACTGGCACATGCTGTCAACAGATGGCGATAGTCAGGACAGAAGGAAAAGAAGAAGAAGAAGAACGACGGTACTTAAACGCAGTCGCTTCGTAGCAGGAATCCGTGGTGCGTCGGCCAAAACAACACACGATCGTGGTTCAATATACACGAAAATCGTTGCCGAAATCCGAGATCAACGATATATAAAGGCTATGAAAGTACATAGAGATGAATTCTAACGCGAACGAGAAAATAGAATGCGATAAATGTAAAAAAACCATCCATCAAACGAGACATTATTGTAAGGTATGTGATAAATCATACCATCCAGGATGTGTAAAATTCCACAAAGTACTCGATCAAAAAAATGCGCTAGTTTCATGTACTTGGGATATTGAGGAATTCGTAGTTACACCACGTAAGAATGGTACATCCAAAAATGACAGAAAAAGGAAAAAACGCAGACTTGGAGAGGGTGAACCTGAGGGGGAATACACGGAAATAGATGATATAGTGAAACGATGAAGAGGATAGGGTACGCTCGATTGAAGTTATAATCAGGGAGGAAATAAAAACCTGAAAAATGAAATAAAGACAATGAGTAATAATATGAAAGAAATCATTCAACAATTTATAAAAACAGAAGTAGATAAGACAACAAAAATACTTAGGAACGAAATAAGTGAGCTTAAAAAAATTATAGAAAAACAACAAGGAAGAAGAGAACAGGTTATGGAGTATATAGGTGATAATGAGAAATCCGAAGCCGAAAAAAGAAGTAAACAGAAAAATTTATATGCAGAAGCAGCAAGAAAGAATAAAAAAGAAAATATTATAATACAACCAGTAGGCGAACAAACAAGTGAAACCACTGAAGTTACGATAAGAAGTAATATTGATATAATGGAGCTAGGGGTAGGTAGTGTAAAAAGGAGTTCAAACGGAAAAGTGATACTAGGATGTGAAAAAAGCAAAGATAGGGAAATGTTAGCTGAGGCATTAGAAGAGAAACTCGGATCACAATACAAAATAGACGCACCCAAAAACAGGCTGCCGAAACTAAAAATAGTCGGGATCGTAGAACAGTCTAAGAAAAAAGAAGAAGCACAGTTTATAGAAAAAATAGCGATGTAAAATAATTTAGATGTTAAAAAAGAAAACTACAAAATGAAAATAATAAAAAAAAAGCCAACGAGAAGAACAGCGAGCCACATTAATTCTGGAGGTAGTAGATTCTGTGCATACGCACAAAGACATGATAGAGAAAAGGAAAATGAAAGTCAGCTGGAATATATGTCCGGTCCATGATTATGTTAGTGTCAATAGATGTTTCAACTGTTGGGGTTTTAACCACATCGCGGCTGAATGTAAGAACGAAATTTGTTGTAAAAAATGTAGGGAAAACCATGATAGCAAATGCTGTAAATCGAAAACTAGAAAGTGGATAAACTTTACAAAAATGATAGAAAAATACACACCCGACGACCTAAGAAATTACCATGAGGCTACAGATATACAGTGTGAATCGTATGAAATAATGGTAAACCGAAACAAAAGAAATATAATATACGGGGCTGAATAGCAACCAGATAAGTTAGAAAATACAAACAAAGATTCGTTTATTTTATTACTGAACGCACAAGGATACATAAAAAACAAAGAAGAAATAGAAAGTTTAGAAGGAATGGTTTTTTGGCTATTGGCGACCAATAAATCAAAGAAGAATGTGATCTTCAATAAACGTTTCGGCCCTAATGTGGGTCCTCTTCAGTATATTTTATAGGACATTGCTTTCATTATTATTGATATAAATTGGGTGGATCTAACTAAAGGTGGCTGGATTGCTTGGTTATGTGGTTTATTGTTTTGAGGTTAGTCTTGATGTCGTAGATAATAAAACGGTGTTCATGTTATATGTCAATTAAATAATAAAGTCACATTTTTATAAAATAAATAGGGCCAGGCAACCCAGCCAGCTTTTAACATGAGAGTAAACGGTTATATGCTATTTAATCACCTTCTAATGTAATAATTGCGGCCACAACACATCATTACCAATAGAAAGTTTAGTACTCAAACGTAAACCCAAAATACTGTGCCTTACCGAAACTCATGTTAAAACAGAAATTAGTGACAAAGAAATGAAAATTGAAAATTATAATATAGTAAGATGCGATACAGAAAATAGTAGAACAGGAGGGGTAATAACATATATACAAAAAGGAACAAAATATAAAGTTTTTACGACAAAAAGCAGAGATCAAAATGTTTGGATTAGTACTATACAATTAAGGGGTAAACGAAACGATGTAGTAATATGTAATGTATATCACTCGCCAAATAAAAGTTATGGAGTAATTATAGAGGAAATTTTAGATGAATGCGAGAAAGTTATAGATTTAGGGCAGGTAATATTATTAGGAGATTTTTAACATAGACGTCAGAAAGGAAAACCGAAACACAAAAAGACAAAACCAACAACTAGGATACATGGGGATAAAGCA
Organism: Tromatobia lineatoria; assembly: GCA_949699805.1. Classification (NCBI taxonomy): domain Eukaryota; kingdom Metazoa; phylum Arthropoda; class Insecta; order Hymenoptera; family Ichneumonidae; genus Tromatobia; species Tromatobia lineatoria. The sequence goes on from OX453044.1 coordinate 3,565,225, forward strand.
ATATGTCGAAGAATACACTAGAATTACAGAGACAAGTGAAACAATCATTGACTTAGTATTTTCAAATTTTTACACAATAACGGAGGTATTAAAAACTCCAAAAATCACAGACCATCATATTATTAGCGTAAACATTGATAAAAAGGACGACAAAAGTAACAAAGTATCACAATACCATACACGTAATTTTAAACAGTTTGACACAAATATATTTAACGATTTAATAGTGAATGACTTAGAAAGCAAGTTTAACGCAATGGGAACTATAGAAGAAACAGCAAACACAATAATCACATGTATAACAGGAAATTTGAATAAAATCGCACCGGAAATGATAAAAAGGGTACCAGTACGTTGGCAAGAAAAACCATGGATCGATAATAAAGGCAAAGAGGCACGTAACAAAAGAGACATGGCGTATTAGAATGCGGTAAGAGAAGGTAGGGGAAACATAGAAAATGTAGAAAGATGTTGGGAAATATATAGAAACATACGACATGGAGTAGTGGCAACTATAAGGAGAAAGAAAATAAAATATTACGAAGAAAATATTGACGCCGTTAAATCAAACCCGAAAAAAATGTGGAAGACAATAAAATCACTAGTCAATAATATAAATGAAAGGGAAAAATCGGAAGAAATTAGTTTTAATGGGTGTTTAATATCCGAAGAAAAATCACTTAAGGCGAATTCAAAAGGAGAAAGGGGATGAGTGAGTGAAAGGTTTACAATGAAATAAATACACAGTATTCGCGGGAAACAACCAAACACTTGCTTCGGCGTCAAAACCCTCACGAATTTGAGGGAAAAGCCGTAGCAAGCGGAATATTTATTAAAGAAAAAACAAACACATAAGGAAATATTACAAATGTTAAATTAGAATCGAATCTATAAGAAACTGTAAGCAAAAGACGTCACGAATTTATTCTCTTAAATTAAGGCCTTATCGCGAGAGATCTCTCTATATTACTTACGTATCTGTACTAACCGCACACGGCGTCTAAACGCGACGTTGAACCAGGATACGCTGGTCAAGCCGGTCACGGGGAGCGCAGAGATGGTCGCAACTCGCGCAATGCGCGCCCCAACGTCTCGGGGAACCAAACGCAAAGCGCCAGGGCAACTGGATTGTTGCCGCTTGCTGCACTCGCCCTGGAACGTGTCACGCCCTCCACGTGGACACCGTTCCTCAAACAAATCCTATCCAAGCCTATCCAAGCCTATCCAAGCCTCGAAGCACACACTCTCACACAAACACACTATCCTTATAAATAATTAAAATAAGAATAAAGTCACTACAAATAACGAACACAATGATTACAAAAATAATTGAATATAGGTAGGTTACAAATGTAACGTTCACGACTGATCCGATGAGAGGACTGCCAGAGAGATTTCGATGACGTTCACTAGTTGATAGCTGTCGATCGACTGCCTAACTGGCGCGCCTCTCTCTAGTCTCTCAACCAAAGAACAAAGGCCCACGTGACCCGTCGCGCGGGCCCGCCGCGCGGGCCCGCCGCGCGCGAAAGCCTCATTACCCGCGCCTTCTTCAGCGCGCGAATCTCCGCCAATTCCAACCGCTCGCTGGCACGAATTTCGAATTCGACATATCTTTAGAAATGTCCTGAACAATGGGGAAACCAAAACGGATGAGTGGATCATAGCTAATAAATTTAATACATTTTTGCTTAAAAGTATAGAGGAAATATCAAGTACAAATACAGTGGGGAATATAAGTGAATACGATGTAAAAATACATACAGAGTCAGCTATTTATCGATTTAGAGAAATTGAAGTAGAAGAAATGGATGAAACGGTAATTAATATGCAGAACAACAATGGAACAGGCGAAGCGATCAGTACAAAGATATTAAAAATAGCATGGAGAAGTGTATGAAAACAAATGTTGTTACTAATTAATAAATCACTAACAGAAGGAAAATTTGTCAAAGAATGGTCAACTTCAACAGTAATACCGATACCCAAAATTGCAGGAACAATAAAAGCAGAGGAATACTGACCTTCAAACATGTTACCTTTATACGAAAAGCTACTTGAGACAACAGTTAAGGAACAAGTAGTAGATTCTATAGAGGAATACGAAATATTAGTAGACAAACAATCGGGCTTTAGAAAAAATTACTCATGTGAAACAGCACTTCAAAATACATTGATTAGATGGAGAAAAGCCTTAGGCGACGGAGAAGTAATCAGTGTAATTTTCCTTAATTTTAAAAGAGCATTCGAAACAATTAATAGGGAACGATAATTACAAAAGATCGAAAAATATGGTATGACAGGTACGCTGCTAAAATGGTTCAGAGATTATTTACAAAATCGTACGCAAAAAGTAAAGTACGGGAATAGCATGTCGGAAAAGAAACCAACAGAGCATGGGGTTTCACAAGGCTTAGTACTGGGTCCACTTTTATTTATACTGTATATAAATGACATTAAAAAGCATATAGACTATACTGTAAATGTAAAATGTTTGCGGACGACACTGTGATTTATATAAACGATAGAAGCATAAGTGAAGTTCAATGGAAACTGAATGCAGATTTAACAGATATAGTGAGATGGCTTAAACAGAATGCACTAAGACTGAATACAGCAAAAACCAAATTCATGGTGATACATGATCCAAGAAGAATATATATTAAAAACTACAACTCTAGTTTTAATAGCCATGCAATGTATATTATAAAGAAAACAGTAAAGAAAGTAAATTTTATGTACAGGATCAATAAACAAGTATCGCAAAATGCACTAGAAACAATATACAAGACGATAGTAGCTCCTCACTTCGAATACTGCAATACGCCTTTTCAGAACTGCAGCCAACAATGGTTAGATGCGATGCAAAAAGTACAAAACAGAGCCATGCAAACAATCCTAAGGTGCGATAGATATGCGAGAATAACAGACACGATAAAAGAGTTAAATATAACGACAATCAGACAAAAAATGCGTTACAATGTATGTATATTTGTATGCAGAGTTTAGACAAAAGCCGAAATACTAAATTTTCGAAGAAGCTTTTAAAATCAGAGTTTGGATCCTCAGATCTGACAATTCATTGTACAAAAAGCCAGATAATTAAGACGTATAATTTTCACAGCAACAACCATAACACCGAAAACTTCAGAGGCTGGAACTGAGATCATACAAAGTGCTATACAAATGAGTGATCAAGATGGGGGTACACATAGCAATGTTCCGTCACAGATTACTGCTGAACCAGCGGTTCAACAGTTAAGTCTTCAGATGATAAACAATGCTAATCAGAGTGCTCAGTTGCTTGCTGGGAAATGCACTTAGGGTATTCCGATGGAGCCTCATGCAGCTGGATTAAAGAAGCTGTTGATAAAGTAATTAGAGCCCATCAAAATGTGCTTGAATTGGAAAAATCGAGACGAAAGCGCATGCAGCCCGCGGAATCCAGAACCTACGAAAACCAAGGTTCAAATACAAATTCAGGAAATTTGATTGACTTCAGAATAAATATACAAAGAAATTACAAACTCACGTCTAAATCAAACTTCGCAGTCTGGTTGAACAGTCTCAAGACAGAGTTGACGAGCTGGGAGCTACTAGACTTAGTAGAGCCAAAGGTTACCCGTCCAACCGGAATCTCTGTAAGAAGTGGTGCCCAGAGGGAAAATTCCATCAAAAACATTGTTATCAACCACATTGACGAAGACTATCACAAGAAAATTCTGGGACTAACAGAGCCTATGGAAATGTCGCAGAAGTTGAGAGATAGCAGAAGAGGTGAAATAAGAATAACACCTACTTCAGTGAGAACGAGGCTTTCCAATCTGCGGGACGAATAAAGGTGAAAGAGTTCAACAATTCTGTGAACGTTTCGCCCAAATTACCAGAGAGCATGAATTAAGCGATGATCCGCAAAAGCTGACTGAACAGAAAAACGAGCCATGTTCAACCATGCCATCATTAAGGTCATTCCTGAAATAAGACGTACAGACTCAACCATAATTGCTACTACAGGCAAAGAGATGGATATGGCAGCATTGACAGGAACGATGCAATGCATTCAAGAATACAATGATGCAGCAGAAAATTCAGATGTAAAGAATCAAAATCGAAACCCTGCAGCATCAAGAGCACGCATTGTCAAATCAACGAAATCCAACAATAAATGCTTTAGATGCAATAAACGGAGTCATTGGCAGAGAAATTGTAACCTCAACAACACTAATCGTTGGTTCTGTTACTTCTGCAATTGTATCACGGACCATAAGGGTAACGATTTACCTACTGGGTCTAAGCGGTCAACTTTCAATAAACGATCAATCAATCAAGAAGCTAACTCATACGAACCTGCTGCTAAAAAGTATAATCCTTCAAGTGGACAAAACTTCAGAAGGCGAGGTTCAAGAAACAACTGGGATAATCAAAATCGAAACAGAGGAGTTAACAGGGGCAACTCCAGAGGCAGACACAACATAGGTCGTGGATCGAACAACGATGCGACGGTTCGAAAAGCTGAGTATGAAAACGACGAAAATCAATCTTCAAATAGTGAGTACGGGTTCAATGAAGAAACGCAGGCAGGGAAAAGCTAAAACCAAAGAACAAAGTATATTGAAAAAAGTTTGAATAATCACAGTAATATAGAATTCAAAGCTGATTCAGGGTCGACTGAACATATAATGAACAACGGTTTCATTTTATCAGATTTCAAAATATCTAAAAATAGGATAATTAAAAGTGCCAATAAAAATAAGTTTGCAGACATCATGATTGATGGAAAAGGGAATCTTTTGTTAAAAAATTATCGACTAAATAAGAATCATATAAAATTAACTAATGTAATTGCTGCAGAAAATATCTCGGAGAATCTGTTATCATTGTGGAAATTAGTCGACGCGGGTTTTGGTGTTTACGTAGATGACAAAGTATTCAGATGTTATAACAAAGAAAATAACAAAATAATATTTGAGGACGCATACGAAAAACCTAACTGGATAGTTAGATTTGAGGTTCAATAAAGCACAAACGAAAACAATATGACAGCCGAGGAATATAATAACTATAGCTGCACAGCGTTCATGACAACTGACAATGAGTCTTCCGAGCAATCGCAGACTAATAGTTGTAATAATCGTAACGACAATTAGATGTTAAATTCGGAAGGAGATATCCTAGAAGGTACAGAAAAATTGCCGATCGGAATAGCGTCTGCGATTAGGAGCGAGATTTGGGAAGATCTCACTGACGAAAACTGTGGATTAGCAAATTCAGATGTGACTTCAGAATGGAGCGTGAACCTGACGTGTCATAAAATTGTAAAAATATATTATATACAAGCTTCCGATGATTTAAAAGAATTGCTTGTCGAAAATCCGGTGGAAGAAACGAGAAAATTAGTAAAACGAAGTGACGCAATGCTGCGTCATGTAAGGCTAGGCCATGTATCTTGAAAGTATTTGAAAAAACTACAACAGATAGAAAAGAAACTAGAAGGTGTCAAATTTGACGAGTCAATTAAAGATTGTGAGATATGCATGCTGACCGAAATTGAAAAACCACCGTTTAAAGAAACAAGAAAAAGAGCAGAAAGGCCACTTCAGATCGTCCTTTCAGACGTAATGGGCCCAATCAAGCCTATCTCATGGCCGGGCCAAAAGAGATACATCATAACTTTTATGGACGATTATTCGAGATTAGCCAGAATATACTGCCTTAAATCAAAAGACGAATCAGGCCATGCCTTAGAAAGTTATTTGGTATCTGCTCGCAATCTACTGGGTAAAAATGAAAAGGTATGTTACATTAGGTCGGATAGATGTACTGAGTACTTAGGTGGAAAGCTTGCAGAAATTATGGTACAAGAAGAAACAGAGTCTGACTGTGGCCCACCCTAGCCACCCCAGAACTCGATGGCGTTGCAGAAAGATTCAACAAAACAATTCAGCAAATTATCAGGGCATACATGTGTGAATCAGGACTAACATCCAGTATGTGGGAAATTGCAGCATACGTTGCGGTCCACTCTTACAATATCACACCACACAAATCGATTGATTATGAAGTCCCTCTAACAAAATACTCACCCAAGGCTAAGTGTCATTTAAAGCAGATTAAGAGATACAGGTGTATTGCATATGTAAAACTTCTTAAAACGGAATTCAGTTCAGTATCTATAAAAGTTGTGTTAGTGGGATACAGACCCACTGGATACATTCTGTGGCATACTGCCTCAAGAAAAGTCTTCGAATCCAGACACGTATGATTCATGGAAAAACTAGTCTATACAAATTTTTATAAATCGGAACAAAAAGAAACCCCAGGAGACAAGCAATATAACGTTGATATTGAAACTGGAAAGTCTCTTGACTTTAATATAGAAAATTCAGATCTACAGTCAAACCTGACTTGAAAAATTCAGAAGTAAGTAAGCCTGAACCTTAGAAATGGGGTAGACCAAAGAAAATACCTGCAAAAGAAAATGAAAAACAGAACGAACAAAAATCACAGAATACTCAAATGAACAAAAATGATGGTCCTTTAAGAAGAACTAAAGCAAAGAAAATTCAAGACGTCAGCTTTGTTCGCTACACCAAAGAGTACGAAAGGGAAATTATGAATTAGGTCACATCTTTTTAGCGTCAATCCAGAAGGATCCGATCACATATGAGTAAGCCAATAATTCAGATGAGAAAGTACACTGGATACAGGCTATTGAAGAAGAGCTAGATTCCATGGAAGAAAACAAGGTATGGGTACTGATTAACAGACCCAAAGTCGATGCGAGGAGAAAAAGGCCCAATATAATAGACTCTAAATGGGTTTTTGAAAAGAAAACTGAATGCGATGGTACAATAAAATATAAAGCGAGACTGGTCACAAGAGGCTTCAAAGATAAAAATCTATACCATTTAAAAGAAACGTATGTTCCGGTATCAAGGTTATCGTTAATAAGAACGGCCATTTTCATAGCCAATGAAGAGAATTTAGACATGTGCCAAGTGAACGTAAAAACTGCATTTTTGGATGCAAAACTCACAGAAGGAGAAGAAATTCTAATGGAAATTCCAGATGGGTTAGACGTCCCTGAAGTAACACGACTGACCAAAGTCTGTAAGTTAAAAAAGTCACTTTATGGATTGAAAGTAAGTCCTAAGAAATGGAACAAAATATTCTCAGATGAAGCACGTAAGCTAGACTTGGAAAACGATCTACATGACACATCCTTATTTACTTGGAGACAAGAAGGAAAAGTGGCATCAGATATGTTATATGTAGATGATATGCTAATTACTAGAAATGATTCAACGAAGTTAAAAGAAATCAAAGCTCATCTAAGTGAAGTGTTTCAGATGAAAGACATGGGAAAACCCACTAATTTGTTAGGAATGACAATTCAAAAAGATAGAGAAGAAAAAGAGAATACAATACACCAGGCAACGTATACAAGAAAAGTCTTAGAAAAATTCGGCATGTCAGGTTGCAAGCCTGTGAGTACTCCAATGGTGACTCGACAGGTAAGCCATATAAATAGAATAGACAAATACGAAGGGGAGACCTTAGAAAACACACACGAAATAAAAAAGGTTCCTTACAGAGAAGCTATTGGAAGCCTCATGTATTTAGCCAATATGCCACGCGACCGGATATAGCTTTTCCAATAAACTATCTGGCCAGAAGCAGCTATATCCAACAAAGGTCATCTGGAATGAAGTAAAAAGAGTGATCAGATATCTGAAAGGCACGATTGATCTGGGAATTAAATTCACGTTTAAATCAGAATCACTAGAAGCACTACCAGATGCAAGGTTCAGAGATTGTCAAGATTCGACATCCACTGGCGGACATGTTATAAGGTTGTTCGGAGATGTAATTGCCTGGAGAAGTCGCGAGCAGTCATATGTGACATTGTCCACCTGTCGATAATTGGCAATGAGTGACGCATGCCAGGAATTGATATCATTGGATAAATCAATTAGATACATCATGATCGGTCGAACCTTATATCCGATAAATACCTTCGATAAAAGCCTGGAAAACATTTTTTTTAAATGGAGATTCAAAGAAAAATCTGGTCACAGAAAGCACATGGCTGACACTCACGGTGATTTTGTCAAGCAGTGTGTCGATGAAGGAAAAGTAAAGGTACTTTGGGTATCCACTGAGGAGAACTTGGCGGATATCATGACAAAGCCTCTACCTGAAGGAGCTCACATTTATTTGAGAGATAAAATAACTAATATTAAACTGATACAACAGAACTAAAATAGTTCAGAGATTTACTAGGGTAAACTAATGTTTATCTGTGTATTAATTCAGAATAGTGGTGATTGGAATATGTCCAAGGGACGCCAGCTAATCGTAAAACTCGTAAAATCTAATTAAAGTTTTTTTTTTATTTATTCTTAAGTATATCTATATATGAATTCATTAGTTCAATGTTGAGACATAAGAGTTTAATTCTACAGAGTATTCGGATAAATGATCTAAAATTTAACTTAAGGTAAAATCGGCAAAGGGAGGGGTTGTAAGGTGTGTGTATATATATATATGTCAGGCTTTGCCGATCCGCAACGGCGACTTGCTGCTCCCCTCTCGTTTTCGTAAGTGACGCGCGCGGCAGCACTCACAAGTTAGCGGTGCGCGCTTCCCTTTCGACTTCCGTAGCTCGGACTAGACGGTCGGTCTGTCAATCGTAGTGTGTATATATTTAATAAAGAATTCAGAGATTTGATATACAGAAAGAAATGCCAGTTGTTATTGAGAACCTTGTTGCCCTCGTTCCAATATTTTAAGTCTTATGAAGTTCATTATGCTGTCGAATTTTAAGTTCTGATTGTGACAGAATAATAATTTAGTTCCTTTACCTCGACGTCAACGTTCAAATAGACTCCTCGAGCGTTCGTCAGGGATATAATAATTATTTGTATTACGGCTAAATTCGAACACTACTTCTCCGCGAGAGAGACGAATGCGCCCACTCGTAAGGGACACAACAAACCGAGCAAGACAACGCGAGAGCTGACGACGCAAGCACGTAATATCGATTTTCAAATCGACTATAGATCTATGTTGATATACATGGAGCACATGAGCCGGCTGGCTAACGAGCCGGAATCATCACGTCGACGTCGACCATAATATCAGAAAGACGAAAGTGAAGTCCTCGGGGAGTCTCGCGTAACGTCCGTTTATTGCAACGGAAAATTTATATAAAGTAGAATTATAATTACGACAAGGAAATTATATTATGATAACCGGATAATTCGTAAAAGGATTGTTATTCATAGAAGAATTGAAAACCGTCGAAAGATTATAATTCGACAAAGAATCGGAAAATAAAAAAACGTCAAAATAGACGATAGATAAGATTTGTTGAAGGAAATTCACGTAAGTTTTGAATAAATTGATATCTTTACCTTGGATTTTTATTGTTTGCTTTGCATTTCTATTAATCCTAGTCATCAAGCTACCCACCCGGCGATTAGCCGGATAAATTAAAATAATAATTAATAGAGATAGTTTATTCGTTGATCTCAAAACTAATTGGCGCACACCAGAAACACGAAAGAATTTAATAGAAACACAGAGCCCTGGCAGCCATTGACCAAGGTCACGCCAGGTGGAATATTTTTCCCGAAGAGAAAAGTAATCTTTCTCATCATTCATATCAACACATATCAAAACGTGATTTTGTCAATACTTATATATATACTTTCGTGGTATCCCCGGTATCCTCCTATACGAGAGTCTTATATTCTTAGAGCACTGGGAACAAAGACGTTTCGGAAGATATTCAGTCGAGAACTGACGAAAATATCGGAAGAGACGTACATCGGCGAGTGCCCAAAAAGTATGGGGAAATGCTTCACACCGTTGCGCTAGGCTATCTATTCCTGGTAAAAATAATTGATAGAAAACCATTTCAAACAATTCTATCGTTCCGAATACGGACTTCGTTACTGAGTTTACGAAGTCTATCATTAATTTACGATCCGAATCCTATATATTTCCTTCATATCCTATAATATTATCATAAATAGTATAATTTTCGCATTAAATTAAATTATAAAAGGATATGACACTACGTATGTATACATGAAGTAATATTCCAAGCGTAAAAAAAATAAAAATATAAATTGGCCGACAATCGTGATTTTTGTTCAGTTATCCATCTTTGTAGTGACCGCGGCTCAACCTGCTTAACTTTCATGTTCTCTGATGTCCTGCCCAACTATTCCATCCAAATTTGATCTTATAAGATAAAAGGTATCAATAATATATAAGCCATTTCACGAACTTATGAGTAACACAGCAAACTGAGCAGGTTTTTAGCACTTTTCTCACTAAATTATTAATGTTAACTCTCTAAAAATGCTTTACGTATACATTCCTTGCCTAAAGTTGTAGTTTATCCGTATTTTAATACTTTGCGGTAAGTAAAACTCTACTAAATAATCAAACATATCGAAGATGCTAATAAGAGCGTTTATTTCGGATAATGATAGTTCGAAAAATTATTTTAAAAAGTCACTTCAAAAAAAGTTTGTCAAGTTTCCGAAAAACTTAATTTTCCGTCTTATGAAATATTATGAATTCATTCACTTTTCTGAATGCATATAATTTTTCAATAATTTTCTTTGCTACATTTTTATTTTTAGAAATGGCTTAAACGTTCTATGTTCTTGTAAGAACGTTTCATATTGAAAAAAAATGATAGAAAACTGTTCCATTTATATCAGGGTTGTAACATAGATTATGATAATTATTTCAGTCTGAACACATACGATTAATTCCGATATACTTTTTATAATTGTAAGACTATAGAAAATTATAGGATCACGTCGTTAATCAAATTTATATAATGTGCGGCCGTCAATGATTAATAATATCGAAAATAAGCGGCTACGATGCGGCTAATTCCTCGTTGGTTAGGAGTGTGGTGTTAGGAGATGATTGGAAGAAAATCTCAAAAGGTGTGGACCTTTTTCAGACCGTTTTATGTTTTATTAACGTGCCTGTCGTGCAAAATACAAAAAATAAAACGGTGTGTGGTCACCTAACAGAATAGTGATTTAAAAAATCTACAATTAATTACAAATATAATTTATATGTTATCAATTTGGTTTTGTCTATTTATTCTATAAGCGCTATTGTTTTAGTCAATTGTGAATTGTCATTACTCTGTTGGTACAACAATCTTAAATTCAGAACGTGACTATATAGTTGTGAGTGTCTTATTATGTACGGAAATACTGACCTGTGTATCTCAGCAATATGTAACTTCCTTTGGCTTATGTCCTTCTAATGTCTTATAGTTTTTGTCGATCATTTGTAAAATCAATCTTGGTAGAAAATTTGAATATTAAGCAGAAAGTTTTTAAGTGAAATTTGTAAGATGTGAGTCGTGTCGATTGTTGCATGACAAATTTCATGTTCCGTGGAATCAATATTGTAAGAAATAATTATGTGGAGTCAATATTGTTAGAAATAATTATGTGGAGTCAATATTGTAAGAAATAATTATGTGGAGTCAATATTGTAAGAAATAATTATGTGGAGTCAATATTGTAAAAAATTATGATGGTGATTTGTAAAATAATTGTTTATGAATAAACTGTCAATGTTTTAAATTAATATTTACCTCATGTTCAACTATTTTATTTTCTTCTGTATGATCGGTAAACTAATAGAGGCTCGCAGGAAACTCGGAGCACAAGGTGCATGTTTCCGTGTTTCGGTGCGAGATGAGACTGTCTACTATGTGACTTCTGACCCTAGTGGTCACAGTTGTAGCGAGTAATGGTGCTGTATGTAAATTTGGTGCCCTGTCCTTATTTCTAATATAATATTTATAATAATTATAATATTTATAACAATATAGTTACGTTTTGAATTCAAGATAAAGTAATTTCATATATTTCGCTCGAAAGGTAACAAAAAACGACAACTTTTATGTAAGAACATTTTTTTTAGTAACTTTAAGTTTTCAAAATATTTGCACTTAAATAAAAAACGGTATTTTCTGAAATAATGTTTAAAAAAATCTGAAAAAATTCACATAGTGTGCTTTTTATTAGTGCTCCAAAATATCAAATTATGGAAGAGATCAGAGGGGGTCGAAAAAAAATGGCTGAATTGACAGAGAATGCTTCATATCATATTTTTTACCACAGGGATTGCCATTGGACGCGTCAGTCGCGCATATGGCCAAGTGAACGAAACATGTAGGCTAGTTCGGCAAAAGACGATGATTGAATACATTGCCATCTCTGTGTATTGAGAAGTTTAATGCAATTTAGAAGACACTGCCAAAATCATACATGCTGTTTGACTACTCGTCATGTATTTCTACGCCAGAATAAAAATAGTGTGAGGAACTCATGATTCGACGTACGACCGCTCAAGCGTATTTTTTTCTTGACAGCAACTAATATAGTTCTCAATGTGTATTGAGAGGGCCATTCAAATCTGGAGAGATAAAAACGTCGGTATAACATCGATTTTCCTTCTTTTAATAGAAGGAGCGTTACTCATAGTAAGAATATATACGTGAAGTGTAAAGTCCCAATAAACCGATGTATAATTCGATTACTATGCTGGGTCGACAGATTCCCATATTCTTCTCTCCGTGTGATAAACGAGTTTAGCCCATTAAAAACACGAGTATATTTTTATCTTTGATTCGTTTACTTTTTCAATGAAAATTTTCTTTCTTTCGTAATACCGATATTCACGTCGAGAAATCAAGAGACGATATTGACCATATCACTCTCGTTGAAGTTGTCTTGACGTCGAATTCTTGTTGAACTTGGTAGATAGCTTGAAACTCACCCTCCCGTGAAACTCTCGTGGGCCAAATAACTTTCTCCGGAACGCGACGAGACGTCGTCCATGGCGTCACGGCGTTGCGCTCTCTGCACCCCACTCTCTTCTCTCTTTCCCTATATAGTACCGACTGGTACAACACTTGTATGATTGTTGAACAAGATGAGCAAAGGTATAGGATATAACGACACGTAACTTCATGACGGGTCCTTTCGACTATATGAACAACCGATTGTCAATGTCCTTTTTGCCATGAAGTATTTTGGTCAAAGAAACCGACAAAGGGTCCTTGAAAAAAAAAAAAACTTTCTACCCATTTACTGTTCATGCCTGACCACTGGAAAAATACCTAGGAATCGGCGAAAAGCTTTCATCGCCATTTGTATCGAAATCCTCCATTTATAGTTACAATGAATAATCTCTCTTTTAAAAAGTTCATGGGTAACGGAATAAAGCGTTGTTGACACTTATTCGAGTTGCGATTGGTTGCTGGGAAAGACCGCGAGTAACAAGTTCAGTTTGGTGTCAAATGTGACATAAGAATAGGACGTGCGCTGCAACGTCCGTGACATTTTAAAAGGTTATAAAAGCGCAGCAGCGCAAAAGAATTTTTAGGCACGCGCGCCAGCGCGTGTGATTAGCCTAGTAATAATAAAATAATCGAACCTCACTACCATTATTTTATTATGCTAAAATTTCACTATTATTGGCGCAAAAAATCGGAGAATCTTCTAAGGTTTTTATTTTTTTGTATTCGCAAACTATTTTCAGGTTGTCTTTACAGAACTATTCAATGAAATGTAATCTCCGAAACTCAAAACTTCTCAACTATTAGCATAGTGACTTTATTTAGCTTTTATCATAGAGAAAGTTTTGAAAAAATATCAATTAATCAGAAGGCAAACAAAAGTTAATAATAATTTTTTTTTAAAGCATGAAAACGAAGTATCTCTTGCAAATATTATTCAGATTATTGTGACGGCTCTACATTGCATATAAGAAATATATAGGTGAGATTAGCGCAGTGGTTAGCACTCTTACCCAGTCACTGAATAATCCCGGTTCGATTCCCGGTGATCACCATATATTTTCTCTCTTCGATATTTCGGCAGTTCATCGGCGATGGACTGACAATATATGCACTTCCCCAAACTCTCCGTTTGGTCATTGCATTAACTAAAAAATGTGCTTCGCTTTAATAGGCTACTCCGGGAACGATGTCGGAATACAATTACATAAACCGAGCATGAAGCCCTTCCAAGAGCGAAATACCAGGAATTAGTTTTCTGATGTTATTACCAAAGACACGGAATAATTTTTTCAGCCTATCTTCGACAGTTGACTCAATCATCTTAAAACTCCTTATAAACGTAATATAATAGTTGAAGGCTGTAATCAAATATCAAGTAATGATAAGCCGAATAAAATTACATAAAGTTATCTATACAAAAAAATTATCAACGAAAAATTGGTGATAAAAATTGAATAAACACAAACTTTCTTTCTGCAAATATTGATCTGATTTTATGCTATTTTCACAATAAAGCAACTCTAAAAATGAGGTCGAAATAGAGTCGTAAGAACCGAGCACTAAACCCTTCTAAGACAATGACAAGAAAGGAAGGAACGCAGAAGAAAACTGGCGAAGCGTATACTTCATGCCCTGTCGAGAGAAAAGCGTTGAAAAGTAGTATTTGGACAGTGGACCTGGGCGAGCTCTGGAGCGATCGATCGCTCCCAGTATTCGGGCAGCAATGACTCACGATTTGCACAGAGAGAATGTACTAGCCCGGGCATGAGACGTTTGAGATTTTTGCACACACCTTTTGTACATCGAAAAGCTTTCAGGACGTTTGGAATAATACATGTGCGGCGGCAACAGTACGAGTGACAGAGACAAGAAGTTTTGGCAGTATGTACGAATAAGGAAACCCGGTAGCGAGAGAGATAGCGATTGTATTCGAGTATACACCCATAATGCGCGAACTTACGTGCCATTCCACTGTTCAGTTACTCGCGTATTGCTGTTGCGCTTAGCTGGCATATTCTTTTTCGTGCCGACAGATAGAAACTCGTATCACGTACGTTTGACTCTATAGCAATTTCTTCGGTAAAGCTTTCCACAAGCAGCAAACGAACACAATAAGAGCTTTTCGCACGAACACCCAGTCACTGCAAATTTACTTCGACTGTACAGCGATATACCATTAAGAAAGCCAATCTATAATGGTCTGACTTTATTGATTATTTTTTTAACCAGTGACGCTCATATATCTGAGGCATTCCATATGAATTCAGCCACCCGAGAAAGAATTAATTCAAGAAAAAAGTCTAAGAATCAGGTTCAGGGGTCATAATGAATACATCAAATTTAATTTTTTTGGAATTGTTTTCTGGTAAAATATCCCGTGTATTTCATTTTTCATTTAACCTATAATATCTCGGAAACGATTAATCGTATCAACATCGCTAAGCAACAAAATTATGCATTTTTTCATGGCCAAGAAACACAAGGAAAAAATTAATTCGAAATTAATTCCTTAATTTCAAGAATTTCATTAACGCAAAATCAAGGGAATTATTTTTTTCTTTGCCGACAGGACTAGAAAAACTGCTGCAAATTCTGTAAGTGAATGCCCAATTTATATTTTTTTTCTTCACGGAACCCTTCAAAGTTCATAAGTTATCGCACTTTACAATATTTTTCAAAAATTAATATCGAAAAATAGCAAGCGATGGGATAAGTGCTCTACTCAAGAGAGGTGCTGTCCAAAAGAGTCTCTAGATTATATCGAGTAAACCTATACTTTAACCAGAAGCTCTGTTTCAATGAGCAAAACAGAACGCACCTTATGGAATTTGCAACACCTTTTTCGATATCAATATCCGAATTCCTGTCTACAAAAAAAAAAAAATATTTCCATGAATTTCGCCGTAAAGTGTCTGAATTATGTCTGAAATTACACAATTCTTGTGGCCATGAAAAAAGGATCACTGAGCATATTACGCCGGAAACAAATTTTTTTTTAACTTAATTTTTGTATATTTATTATAATCACTGAGCTTGACTTATAGACTTTGCTCGAGAATTTTTTTTCTTTTTTTGGGTCGCTGGATTCTTATGGAATGTCTTATTAAATTTGGAAATTCAAAAAATACAGTAAAAACAACCCTGTAAAGTACGAACTGGTAATATTCTTGATTTATCGAAAACTGTGTTTAATTTTCCGTTCGTTAAAGAGAATGGTTCTAGGGAAATCAAAAAATGTTCTCATATTCAGTTAGTGAAAACCAATATTTAGATTTTTCTATAGGGAATTGAAGAAGAAATAAAAATGTGAAATAGAAAAAATGCTGACAGCGTCTGCTAATCGATTACAATGATAAATTTCTGTGTGATTACGATTTACCACTACAGAAGGCAATTTATAATGGTCTGACTTTACATATTATTCGACTAAGCATATGCTTATATAAGCGATACATGATGCTCATATATCGATATTTTATTAATGTCGCTGAAAATATAAATTCTAGGGATTTGAAAAATTCACTAAAAATAATCTTGCAAAGTAGAAACTTGCACATTTTTTAATTTTTTTTCTACATATTTACAAAGCTATTTCTTTGTGGATGTATGTTAATCAATTTAAGCCCTTTTGTGGCAGAAGTTTAAGCTTTTTACGAAAACACTTTGTAACGATAAATCGCTACCACCTCTACCCCGAAGGCCACCACACTACTGGATTTTTTCTAAGTTAATTTTAATTCCTATTTTGTATATTTTTGGTTTATTCAAAGATTCGTCTTCACCCCCCCCCCCCCCCCCTGTTGTCCTATACCTAGTATGAGTGTGAGAAAACCAGTGAAGCCATCAAGGACACCATAAGAGACACTACGGCAGCCTAGGCAAAGTGACGTGGTGAGAGTGTAGGCTGGAGACGGAGGGAGAGATCAGCCACATCAGCCAGCTGAGGGGTACACGCCGAGTTATACGAGCAGCCTTCACTCGTAGTGGCGTATGTTGGAGTTAGCCACCCAACTGCGGGCGGCGTGTGCTCGCGCTGATGACCGCTAGCGGCACTCAAACCTGCTGTATTACTCGGCCTCGCCACAGCACAGTCCGAGCGCCACTGACCAGCCACACTCGATCCTCCGATCAATGCTGAAAGAAATGAATTTTTGTGACAATGAAAAGAAGACTAATGACATTTTCGTCACTTCGAGTCAGCAAGCGAGACGATTAAGAAGTCCGAGAGGGGGGATATAATTTAAGCTGTGTGTGTGTAGACCTGTAGCGTAAGCATTGTATAGTGTGTTTGTGATCCCTTTTCCCCCTTTTTCAAGCATTTTATGGTCCATTTTATTCAATGATAGTCTCCAAAGAAAGTCCAGTAATGAGACCGGTAGCCATAGTTGAACCGGTATTCTTGTAATAAACGAGTCAGGATTTTTCCAGCTTGCGCGGTAATGTGGTGGTAATCGAAGGTAATGATCTGAGGTTCTGCATAGCAAAATAGTGCCTCTTTTTTTAGTGACAGGCCCGAGTATTTTTCTCCTCATTCTTAGCCAGTCGTATCGAGGTAATTTATAAGAGCCATCGTGTTCGGGAATTCACCTTCTGAGCCCCTCTTCTCTCCCGGCTAACCGAGCAGCAATGAGCGTTATTTTTACAAGCCGCATTCAGTGAAATATTCAATAAAGGTAACGGTGCTACTGACGTACAGTAGCTGGCGCCCAAACTTGAATAGTGTCCCATAAATTCAAAGGACAGAGAGAATTAACTTCTAATAACCCACCGATATCGGATAGTGAAGCCCTTTTCCCTGTCCTTGTTCTTACGTATTTTAATATTACCGATATATCTGTCAGTTTTTATATCGCGTGACCTCTATGATAATGACCTTTCTTTGTTCTGATTTTTCATGAGCCATGACTTCTCATAAGGATATCAATGACTGGATATTTTCCCTCGTCTACATTTAAAGTCCCCCCCCCCCCCCTCCCTGTCTCCTTCTTTCTTTCTCTGCGGCTAAAGATGCGGTTAAAAATAAGAGAAACAGATTATTATATATTTTGTTCTAAAGAATTAAACCTTATTATTAGCAAATTATAAATCGTGTGTTATGTCAGCCTCAATTTTCTACTCAACTTTCGTTCTTCATATTTTCTTTCGCCTATGAGGAGCTAAAATATACATAAATAAATGGGCTGATAAAAACAAAAAATGTGAAGCCTTATTATTATTATTGTTGAAGATTTCATAAAGGGACTTCCGCGTTGAAATATATTGATCAATCTTAAATTTCATGTGTAGAAACCGTAAGCTTCTTGTAAGGTGCGAAAGTATTCACCGCCCCGGAGTAGCAAATCAAAGTTCCCCCAATACGAGGTGCTAATACGCACGCTCCAAAATGATTTCGGAGCTTCGGCGATCGATGCTCGAGGGGCCTCGAGAGAGTTCTCCCTGGAACGCCACACCGACCACACGCTGGACTAAGTCACCTTGCTATAATCTGGGGTTCCTGGAATCTGGCCCCAGCCCCAATACGAAACGACTTTTTCTCATCGGGCGGAATTTGGAATTGGACGAATCCAGCAGTGACCTAATGGTCGAAGATTTCCAACCCAGGGAGAATTCAACTTTCGAGTCCTGAGCGTACACGTCAAGACCATACACCGCATCCAAGATAAGGATATTTTGACATAACACATTGTCTAACGCGAGAGAGCTTTTTCTTTATTTGTATTACCGAAAGTGTATAATTATATGTATATCAATAATTGAGTTTATATGTAAGTTATATTACATTCTCAAGCCAAATTCTTTGATATAATCTTCATGAAGAGCAATAATTTTTTATTTTTCGTTAAGGAATCAAAAGAAATTGAAAAACGCCCCGGAAAAAAAATACGACTGCCTCTAATAATTAATTGCATTCATAAACCTTAGTGTATTTATTTCATATACATTTCGTGTATAGTAGTGCAGGTATCAAGAAATAAGAAAATATTGTTCAATGACTTTCTTACAACTACATGCATTGCAACGTGAATTTCTATTGGATTTGAAACCATACACGTAGAAAATCAGTTTCGTAGCCGATGTTTCACCGCAATATTAATAATAATAATATAAACGAAGGAGAGTATGTGTCTGGCGCCAAGGGACAAGTGTGACCAGCAATGGAAGAGCTCAAAAGCGATACCTAAGTATGTGTAAAGAGTAGTGCTAGCTCGAGGGCTTTAGAGAATGAGACGGGTGTGCAAAGCCCCAACATCAAGATATCCGAGTACTATTATTTATGTCAAGTTAAGTATTTTATAGCATCTCTGTTCGCTGCTTCTATTCGTATATCATTGCCTAGCACTTGTCAGGAGTTCGTTTACAAGAAAAAAAAAAAAATTACCACTCTTTTGCTGCACGCTTTGAGCATTCGAAATAATTTTTTTCTAAACGTTATTTCACAGTATTCATTGTAACCTTACAGCGAAAAATAATTTAGTGATATCAGAATACCGTCTTTCATGAATTATGTAACTTTTTTGTTATTATAAAAAATGTAACGTTGTGTCACGAATTTTTGTTGATAGCTTCGAAATGTAAAAAAAAAGTGCAAACTTGCATAGTTACAAATAGTTCAGACTGAATTTAAATGTGACGAAAGTCTTCTAGATTTAAAAAAAACATTAATTAAGGATTGTTTATCGTAGAAATGTACATCGTAACATGAAAACTTTCAACAATCGATCCTTATTTTTTTTTGTTAAGCTAACAGTCGATCAAATCATTGCTGGATAATTAGCAAAAATTATCTGTAGACAAAAAGTGTTTACTTGAAATACAATGATCATAAGGCAATTTTCACTGTGTTCAAGATGCTTGTACCTATTAACTATTAATTGTGTTACCGACAGATTTTTCAAGACCTGAAATTATCGCACTCACTATGATGTGTAATGGAAATTATTAATATTAACTTCAGTCATGGCGTTAATTAAATCCAAATGTAATATGCCAGAGTTAATTATTTTCGTTGGTGGCGCGGAAAAATATCAAGCTACATTTATTGAAGAATGCGGTGCATAATATATCTTTTCATTATCGTATTGCACTAGGCAACTCGAGATGGAACGCTCCGCGAATTCTATTAGCCTCGACTTCTGCTTGCATGGATCTGCACTCGCGACGCCTGGCAAGCAGTTCGCTTCGGCGAACACTACACGCTGGAACGAACCAAGAATGTAATTACCAAAATTCCTCCGGCGAGTCTTCTCGAGGTTTTTGTGGAAACCCTGATAATTTGCGGTAGGCCGCAGGAGGCTCGCCTTACATATACAAACTACAGAGTATGTAAGGTTACGATGGCATGCGCCATAACCTATTTTGGCTTTCCTCTCAACTAAAGTGGCACCCATCGGACAGAAAAAGCTTATTAAAATTAAATATTTATATTAGATTTTTATGATCGGGCCAACATTTTTTTATGCATAAAATATTCATGCCAGATATTTATCGTCGGGCAGATAAAAGTTTGTCAAATTAAAATATTTATTTTTGTTATTTCGCATTTTCCCCTGTCTGTAGGCATCACGCCTATTACAGGGCCTGGTCCGGATCAGTAACCAGGCCCACATGCGGCCGCATCCGACTTCCCCCTCTACGTCGCATTTGCCATAACATTTCGGCTAAGGGCATAGGAAAACATTGCGGAAAAACCTTATGCCGATATAGCCGGTCTCGAGTTCGCCTCACGGCACCGTAGCTATGTCACGATTTTCGTCGAGAATGTAAACACAGACTACAGCTTTATAGGTGTGACCCCTACAGTTACCTGTGTGTGTCTCACGTATACATCTGGGGCTTCATCACGTCCATGTTTTTATTCTTCGACGGCACCGGGAATCGAACCCGCGACCTACCGATGCTCTGGTTTAGAAGCCAGTACTCTAACCACTAGACCATCACACCGGTGTCAAATTAGAATATTTATATTGAATATTTATTGCCGGGTAAATAAAAACTTATTGAATTGAAATATTCATATTACGAATTTACAATCGAGCGGATATAGCTTATTTAAAAAAATATTTGTATTAGGTGCTTATAAAAAAATTATAACAATTAGTAAATAGAATAAAAATATAGATTTTAAATTTCAAATTCTGAGAATAAATAATTGAGGTTCATGAATGGCATTAGAATGCCTTTCATGCTAACAATGGTTCATACGACTAAGTTACAGAATAGTTGTTTACCGTCGTCGTAGCTCCGTGTAATTAAATTTCAACTTCATACTGACGATATTAATATGCGTGTAATATGTAAAAGTTATTTAATCTAACAGTAATTGTTTATTCCGTTGGATGTTACAAAAGTTACGATTAAATTACCAACATCACGGCTTCAATTACTATTTTTCGAGAAAGCGACGCTTAAACTATTCCTTGAATGTAATTATCGACTATTAATGGTTAAATTTAATAACGGCCAAACTTTTCGGAAACATTTAACGCGTAAACCAGTGTTAAACACTTCGAGGAGTTTAAAAAATTGGGAATTTTATCTTTTGTCCAAGTTTGTTGGATATGACAGACCCGTAATACTAGTAATAAGTACAGGTATTACTACTTTATATCAGTAGTAAACTAGGATTAAAGGTCTAATTTCTGACGTTATTTTTAAAAAACGTTTAATACATATGAGTTAGAAATTTGAAAGATATTAAATAATTTTTGGTTATAATACTATTAAGAAAAATGACTTTTTAGAGAAAATTGAGCCTCCGGTCTAATGGGAGACTTGATTCACAGACGTTCATATATGAAAAAAATTTTCACATAGCCACAGCTAATTTTGACCTATGTAAGATTATCATTTGGCTGATAACATATTTCACAAAAATTAAATTTGATATTTCAAGCGTTGCTACATTTTTTAGATGGTTAAGCAGTAATTATATTCCTAAATTATTTATTTCAATTCCTTCTTCCTGAATTGTGTATATTGTCTATTAGAGGGGCTCAAATATATCTATATCTTTTTTTTCGACTTTGCACACCATAAAACCGTCGTTTATATTATTGTATTGACAACGGTAGAAGGAAAACATCGTGCGATTTTTTTCAGATGTCGCGCAATGGGTTTAGTATTTCCCATTTGATTTACACGTAAGCAGTGGTTGTCTCGAGTTTCCAGAGAATTGATCGATCAAACGAACTTACCTGTGTGAAGTTCGATCGTAATTATACGTAGAGTCTCGTTCGAGATGATTACACATTGTAGTACCGTCTACTAACACACGATGGCATCACGTATTCAGAGCTAAAGAAAGCGAAGCGCGGCCACGCCGCGGCGCCTCAGTTGACTCCCCAACAACGTCATATTGTTTAAAGTACATGAACATAATAAAAAGGAAAAAATCCTATCAGAAATGGGGGGGGGGGGGGGGGGGGTCTAAAAAAAAATTAGAAGGAATAAAAAATTCCTTTACAGGGTGGGGTGTAATCATCTCGAACGCGACTCTACGTATAATTACGATCGAACTTCACACAGGTAAGTTCGTTTGATCGATCAATTATACTACGAGTCTCGTTCTCGGATTACACATTGTAGATGTTCAGAGAAAATTACACCATTTTACTTTTTATTATTATTATTTCTCGCAACAGACAAAACGGGCAAAACATCAGCACATTTTGTAGCTAAACTATGGTATAAAATACACAAAGCTTTTAAGCAAACAACAACCTTATAAAGGATGAAGGACTGCCGCAGCAAAGTCTCTCCTACCCGGCACGATAGGCCTATTATAAAACCTTGCAAACGTTTGTGAGTCCTTAGACCAGCCTGCAGTATTTTTAATCGCAGAAATATCGATGCCTTCCGCAAGTGCTGACGACGTAGACGCATGTCTCGTACTGTGTGCCGTAAACTTATCATCTATCCCGCTTTTCTTTAAAAGGGCTTTTATCCAACGACTTATCGTCTCCGAAGTTGCGGCTTTATACGGTTTTCGCGTTGTAATCAACAGCGTAAGACAATCGCCGCGAAGCGACTTAGTGACCTCGATGTATTTATCGAGCGTACGCGTTATACAAAGCGTGGGTTTCTCGTCAAAAACCGGGAGCAGAAGCAATGGCTGGAGGGCTCCAGGCCTTGATGTTTTTATTAGATCGGGGATTCTAATCTCATAACCGTTTGGCGAACGGACAATATTTTTTAGATTTATGAGGGATAATGTCTGCGACCTGTGGGCTGTGCCTAACGCTAAAAGAATCACCAAATGCCCTCAATCGGAAGACCCCTTTGAAGAACCGACTCACAGACGCGTTATTAGAAATGTCTCTAACAGAGATCAACGAAATCGCTGCACGCGTCGAATTCAATGTACCATAAGAAGCACCTGCCTTATATCTGTCCTCCAAAAATTGTAAAATAGAGTTAACCTCTGCATTAAAAACATCGATATCGTTCAATCGACAAAAATCTACCCACAATTTGATCGGTTCACTGTATTGCTTCCATGTATTGTCTGATAAAGATGCAATGAAAACCTCTATAACAGAGTTCGAGAAGTTCTTCTTCCTGTATGCCTCCCGGACAATGTCCCTGCAACTAATCCCAGCGATCGCTCTAGAGGATGTCGAAGACATCTACAAGGAGACAACAAAAGGTGCTTGGATGGTTTGAAAACCATCGGTTTAGTAGTCATTAAACCCATAAACAAAGGGTACCAGGGCTGCGACGGCCAGTTCGGCACGACGACAATGCCACAAGCTTCATCAGCGATAATTTTTCTCAACACTCTCAATACCAGCGCAAACGGAGGGAAAGCATAAAAGAAATTACTACCCCAATCCAGTGTGAATGCATCGATTGCAAACGCGTCGGGATCTCTGTGCCATGAACAGTATATTTCGCACTTGGCGTTGATCCGCGTAGCAAATAAATCTATGTCTGGCCGACCAAACTTTGAAATTATCGAATCATAGATTGAACTCGACAACTCCCATTCGGTATCAATATTTTTTATGCGTGACTCCTGGTCCGCTTCCACGTTCGCTTTAGATGCAATATATGAAGCAAAAATCCGGATTTCTCTGTTCTCACACCATTGCCAAACGTCTCTAGCAATCTTATTCAACCGCGGATATTGTATTCCGCCCATGCGATTTACATAAGCAATCGCAGTGGTGTTGTCGACTCGCAATAAAACCTCACAATTCCTTACGTCCTTTGCAAAACATCTCAAAGCTAAACCCACGGCCATAAGCTCCAAATGATTAATATGGAGTTTGCGTTCAGACTCTGACCAAAATCCATGAGCGCGCTCGTTATTACAATACGCGCCCCAGCCAGTCTTAGAAGCATCCAAAAAAATTTCCATCCTAAAACGGAAACTTTTTATGGAACTAACCGAGTCGCGAAGGTTGACTCGCCACCACTCGGAATCGCTTTGTAGATCGGTTGATAGCCACATTCGCGAGTCATAATCTCCTCCGCTAATAAGCAACGCTAAATATTTATCTCGTTCAAATTGTTTGGTATGCAACCAACCATATTCAATTGCGCGACAACAATCGATTAATTTCCCAATGCAGTGCGCGAATTCCCGTATCGTACACGACTTTTTTCTCTTAAAATCTCGAATTAGATTCACGATCTTATCCCGTTTCTGCTGTGGCAATTCTAATGTCATATCCCGTGAATTGATTACGTATCCTAAAAACTTACAGCTTGTATTAGGGACGAAATGACTTTTTTTTTTAGATTAATCAAAAACCCCAAAGATTCCAACAACCTACGGGTCTCCTCGGCGTTCGTTACACACGCAGCGGCGTTCGCGCCGATACAAAGAATGTCATCTAAATAGATTGTCGATGCATAACCTTTCATCCGCAAAAAATTCACTACAGGTTTCAATATCTTCGTAAAAATGAACGGTGCCGTGCACAGGCCGAATGGGAGGCAAATGAATTCAAAAAGTCAGCCCTCGAATCGAAATCTCAAAAATTTGCGGGATTCACTATGCATGGCGATCAAAAAATATGCGTCTTGCAAATCTAGACAACACATATAATCGTGTCGTGAAATCAACTTTGTTGCGGTTCTGATATCTTTAAGTTTGAAATGCTGCGTCGTTATGAACTCGTTAAGTTTCTTTAAATTTACGAACCGCATCGAACCGTCAGACTTAGGTACGAGAAAAAAAGACGACAAAACATGACCCGAACACGGCGTGCATTCTCTAACAGCCCCTAACATTCGTAATCTATCAATCGCCAACACCATTGCATTGCGGTCTTCTGACGATTGCAAATTTATAGGCGAAGGTACAAATTATTGATGCGGAGGATAGTCGAAATCAATTTTACAACCTTTGATGCAATTCAAAACGAATGGGTCGTTCGTAATTGTCTTCCACGATTCTAAATATTTATGAAGGCGGCCTGCAACATTCAATACCTCTAATTGTTCGACGAGTTCCGACTATGAGGTGGGCCTTGAGATCGAAGACCCTCCGACCGCTGCTTCGCCGGTGTGCGTTGGAGCTTCACATATTTGTGAGACTTCCTCTGGTTGTTGCCCCCCTGAGCACCTCCTCGATAAGACTGAGCAGGAGAGCGCTTCCAGTTTCCCGGATTTGAATTATGAAACGGAGGCTTCTGTGTCGCTGGCTGAGCCTTCAGCTCGGAACCGACTTTTCCAATCGATTTGGCTGCCTTTATCTTCTCAGCAAGATCGGCCCCAAACAAAAAGGAATCTGTTTTTATTCCCTCCAAAATTGCCTTAACCTTCTTGTCAAGCGAAGTACAATAAAGGCCTTTCTTGAAATAGAATCCAGACGATGCGCTGCTGTAAATAGCCTGCCCGCATCGGCAAGATACGCGAGCAGCTGATGTTGGTCCACTTCCTCATCCTTACGATCAAGGAGTAGGGTTATACCGGCCCCTAGAGCCGCCAAAGCTGAACCGCGAATATTTTGCGCGTTCGCAAGATATTTATCCCGCTTTACGGCGGTCTCAAACAGAGAAGCGGCGACCTCAGGGTTTAATTTTGGCGCTTCCAGGCTACAGTTGCCAATTCGTGCGTACTTCGCCAACGTCTCAGCCTGCAGATTTTTTTCCAGGCCATTCGCGATCCATTTTTCCCAATTAGCTGCTAGACTTGGATGCAAGTGTAATTCCTGCATGTCCGAGCTGACGTCCACTCCAAGGATTCGCAGAGTCTCTTCGTCGAACTCCTGAACAGGAACGTCCGATGCTGCAACGTCAGCTCGTGACGCAGGCAATGCTGCGTCTGAATCTGGGATTTTTCCAATGACAGTAGCCGATCCATCCACATTCTCCTTGTTTTCTCCATTCGAGTCTGCAACACAACAAATTATGTGCGTGTGCCAGACGACGATAAGGACCTGTTGGTCCGGGACATTTTGACGTAAGATAGCAAAATAAAAATTTACTATCTTCGTACAGCCAAAGCTGCCAAGTCAACTGTCAACAAAGGAAAACAGTGCGATATGGACTCGTTCGGCCCCTCCGCTGTACGGGCAATGCCGCCGAGTCAACCGTCTCCGACGAGACGCTTCCCGCTAACCGTATAGGTTGTGTCAGGTCCAAACCGACACTCAAAGAGTTCGGCTTTGTACGAGTACGTCGCCAAGACCCCGGGGAATGATCTGAAAAATATATAACTAACCTTGAAGAACAATTTGGACATCCTCTGCGTCTTTCCCCGAAGACCGATTATCAGAACGGCCGTTGTCGCGAGGATCCTCGTCGTTCGGAGAGTCAGACGGAGATTGCGTCACGGTTTCCATAAATTTCTTAAATTTCTTAAATAATCTTTTGTCGTCATCCTTATGACTCTTCTTTCTCTTACTCGATTTGCTCGATTTTCCCATGATTAAACTGAAAACTTCGAAAATTTGGAAAAATTTAGCTCTCGACGTGCGTTACCACCGCGCACGAAAAACGTTATGACGTTGTTGGGGAGTCGACCGAGGCGCCGCGGCGTGGCCGCGCTTCGCTTTCTTTAGCTCTGAATACGTGATGCCATCGTGTGTTAGTAGACGGTACTACAATGTGTAATCCGAGAACGAGACTCGTAGTATAATTGCCAATTTTCGTAAACAGAAGGGTATAAAAATAGTGACGTGAAATAGCTTCTTCAATTCTTTTTTATTCGGTGCATCATAGAGCATTTACTGCCACACACTCTCGAATATATTCAACTTCAACTACAATAAATGCGTATAATTTGCATTTTTTTGCAAATAACTCTGGCATAGTGGATCTCACGACCATAATTATTACTATTAAACTCAAAGAGAATATGTTTACCTCCAAACTACATAAGAATCATTTTGGTATGATTAAACTTGATGGAATTATGTTTCAAAAAAGTTTCACTTCAAAGTATAACTTATCGCAAAATGATTATTGTTCGCCATGGAATATGTTCCTAGTTACTTCAATTAAACAAATTAGTTGCATATACCTGTGATAGTCAATTGGTTAATCAGGTATTTTTAAATGGATGAGGTTCCCCCATAAGCTTGATCAAAAATTAAAAATGATGCGTGAAAATAAACGGAATACAATGTATTTCATATATTTTCGACACGCATCATTTTTAAGTTTTAAAACCTGATTAAAGTTAAAATACCTGATTAATCAATTGACTATTACAGGTATATGCAACTAATTTGTTCAATTAAAGTAACCACATTCGTATTCTATGGCGAAAAATAATCATTTCACAACGAGATATACTTTGAAGTTGAACTTGAATAAATCATAATTCCATCAAGTTTGATCTTACGAGAATCATTCTTATGTAGTTTCGGAGGTGAACGTATTCTCTTCAAGTTTAATAGTAATGATCATGATCGTAAGATCCACTATGCCCGAGTTATTCGCAAAAAAATGCAACTTATACGCATTTATTGTAGTCAAAGTTAAATATATTTGAGAGTATGTGGCAGTAAATGCTCTATGATACACCGAATTGAAAATAATTAAAGAAGCTATTTGATGTCACTATTTTTATACCCGTCTGTTTTATTCCAAAATTAGCAATTCCTTGGAAACTAGAGACAACGACTGCTTATAGGCATGTGCA
Organism: Tromatobia lineatoria; assembly: GCA_949699805.1. NCBI lineage: Eukaryota > Metazoa > Arthropoda > Insecta > Hymenoptera > Ichneumonidae > Tromatobia > Tromatobia lineatoria. Next base: position 3,593,177 of record OX453044.1, read on the forward strand.
CCAGCACGAAAGCTCGAGTGCTCGCGTCGCAGCTCGAAATAAACAGCGCCCGAGCAGACATATCGAAAGCTCGAGCGTACCGAGCCCGGCGGCAACTCGAGCGTATCGAGTCTATTGAAAACTCGAGCGGCTCGAGCCTCGCGAAAGCTCGAGCAGCTCGAGCTTACCGAAAACTCGAATGGCTTGAGTCTAACGAAGATATTTTTGTAAAAAATGTAATGCGGAAGAAATGTGCAGAATTTTACTTTGCATCCGTTTTTCATGTCGGAATTGGAATAAGTTTTTTTTTTTAAGGGTTTGTAATATCTCGATATCTATTTAAGCTCATTAGGTGAAAGCTCGTGCGGCTCGATACTGGCAAAAACTCGAGCGCATCGAGTCTATCAAAAACTCAAGTGGCTCGAGTCTATCGAAGACTCGATACATTGATCGAGCCGGCTCAATCGAAGAAAGCGGAGACCGAGCCTACTCGAGCAAGCTCGTGCACCCCCCTAACTGCTTATGTGTTAATCAAATGGAAAATATTAAAACCCATTGCGCGACATCTAAAAATAATCGCACGATGTTTTCCTTCTACTGTTGTTAATAGAATGATATAAACGACGGTTTTATGGTGTGCGAAGTCAGAAAAAAAAATTTATTTGGGCCATGTCTAGTAGTTTAGTAATCGACAGGTGGCAATAAGAACAGCCGCCGCCGGGGTGCTACGAGAACCTTCAAATATTCGAGAAAAAGTTATTAACTGCGTGAGTAGTTAACGTAGAAAAATGTCGAAGAGGAAAAGTGCGGCAAGCTGTGTACGTTTGATTGTTTTGGTGGTCCTGAAAAGGACCGGTTTAATTGCGAGTGAGGAAGTTACGGGGTAACGAGTTCTAATTCCTCAGCCGGAGACAACCGGATCTCCAAGAAATCCTCGGAATTAGTTGTCGTTGGTGGCTCAAACAACGCTTCTAGTTTCGGCGCTTTCTTACGCGGATTGCGAGACCAAGGGGTTCGAAAATAATCCGAATTAATTTTTTGTCCTGTAAGTTGTTTAAGTAACGATATAACCGCGCGTTTCTCTCTTTTAAAACCGTTCGCGCACGTAACGCATCCCGGGTCGCTAGGTCAATACCGTGTTTAATGAAACGTTTTCTTCCTGCTCGTTTCGGCATAAAGAAGAGAATTTACAAGAAGAAAGCGTAAGCTAAGAGACAAGCATCCCAGTAGAAAAGAAAAAAAATGATAAGGAAACTGGGAGCTCGAGTAAGAAAAGGCGTGCGTTCGACAACGCTCGAGGGAGCGAGCGGCCGTCGAAGCACGAATACAGGATTAGAAGAAGAAAATATTGAATGTAAGTTGACGAGTCTCCAAAAAGCCAAAGGCTTGTATTTGGAGCTCGAGATAAAAATCGCGTGCGTTCTCCAACGCACGAGGGAACGAGCAGTTTTCGAAGGACGAGAGTAAGAGAGAGAGAGAAATGAAAGACGTTGACACGAAAGTCGTGGAGTTCCCTGAAAGGAAGAAGTGGAATTAGGTATTACATGTATTGCGACTAAATAGTCCTGAAAAAGACTGAAGAGTTGTTCTGAGCGATGAGTTCTGAAAAGATCTCGTCGTGATGATCCGAAGAATCCGTGGAGGTAGTGGTCGAGGGGACAAAGCAGACAATGGTTTGGCTTGATTTTTATGTCGGGAGAGGTGTCTTGTCGACGTCGTTCGGATGGGAACTCGCTCTAATGGCTCGGAGAGCCTACATAAGTACCCAGGCGGGGTCGAACGGCGCGCCAATGAGGAATGAGTAGCTGTGGTGACGGGGAAAACGGCAACGGCCGCCGTGGTGGTAGGGATAGCGGAGATTTGCCCCACCCTTGTTCCTGGAGCCAAGCAGCGCACTCGCTTTGGTGAGCCGTTCGATAATACGAATAACTTAAAGTTTAAGATTTTTTTTTTTTTTTCTAAGCGAATTTTACGTCCAGGGGTAATTAATTGTACGTGGCGTACAACAAAGTCAGAGAAAGAAAGATGCCTGACGAAGACGCACGCACGACAGATCGCTCCGTGCTCTTCGCGAAATAAAGTAAAAAAATAGATTAAATCATAAAGAAAAGTGTTTTATTTCCCCACCAAATCAACATTGGCGCCTAACAAGGAATGGACACACGCTGAGACAAGATCAGTGCTAAAAGAAAAGTGAAAAAGTGGACATGGTAGCACGGGAGTTCCCCGAGACAAAGCCGGTGTAACAACGAGTTTACTTACATAGAAAATACACGAAAAAGTCGACAAGTGTATCAAGAATAAGTGTAAAGTGCTATCGCAAGGCGTTTCGAGACAATCAACGGAGAGAAATACGTTTATTGGGCGTGCGAGGAGGCGTACCTCCGTCTCACTTGTCTCGACGAAGGCGTCTAATTCTCTCTTTCTCGAGGCAAAGCAGCGGACATGGCGACGCAAGTTACGCAGGAACAAAGCATTGACGCAGAGCGTCTTACTCTCTTCAACAAGTCGGGGCGCGCTCGGCAACGTGAACACGCGCGCGCGGACGTTCGACGCAGGGCGTCTCTCTCCCACTCAACAATACATCGCGCGCTCGGCAAAACGAGCACGCGCGTGCGGAGGATCGACGCAGGGCGTCTCTCTCCACTCAACGAAGGCATCGTGCGCTCGGCAACGCGAGTACGCGCGCGCGCAGGATCGACGCAGGGCGTCTCTTTCTCAGTCAACAAGACATTGCGCGCTTGACTCCACGGGCTACGCACACAACGGACGACCACTGACTGGGGCAATCTACGCAACGTGGGGCTGAATCTCAGGTGAGTGGGTCACTAATTATCCTTTCCCAATCCTCAAAAATTGGCAATTTTATCTAAACAAAATGGCAGACTTCAATCAGCTAAAAATAAAGCGAGGGTCAGTAAAAAGTGCTGTCACCCGTATAATGTCGTATTTCGATGGAGCGGAGGAAGTAACAGCAGCCGAGGCTCGAGTCAGACTCGCAAGACTCGAGGAATGCTGGACGAAATTCGGAGAGATTCAAACGCAGATCAAAATGAAACCGGCAGCCGATGACGACGCGTTGGCACAGCACCTTTCAGATGGAGAAGCAGAAAGACAGATTTTTGAAAAGAATTATTACAAGGTGGCGAGTAAAGCTCAGTCAATAATTTATGAGGAACTGATTGTGCAAAGGCAACAGAATCTCGCTATTCAACAGGACGCGGGACAAAACGGAGGTCACGTGCCACCGCCCAGACAGGAACCGCTGAGGCATAGACCGAAGCTCCCTGACTTAAAGCTCGCTGAATTCAATGGCGAGTTTACGGAATGGATGTTTTTCGAAAATAGTTTTGAAATAACGATTCATCAAGAACGGGATTTATCGTTAATGCAAAAACTCCAGTATCTCGACGGTGTGCTGTCAGGCAAAGCCCTCGACGTGATACAAGGTTACGCAATCTGTAACGAAAATTACGAGCACGCGTGGCAGCCCTTAAAAGATACTTATGATAATAAAATAATCATAATCGAGACTCATCTCGACGAGTTATTGAATTTTCCAGCTATTACGAAGGAAAATAAAGCGGATTCGATAAAGCAGTTCGTGTGGCACATTCACACCCACATGACGTCGCTGCAGTCACTCGGGCAACCTGAAGAGCAGTGGGAAACTGTGCTGTTACATCTCGCGAAGAAAAAGATAGACTTTACCGAGCAGAGGGGGTGGCAGAACATGATCAAGGACCGATCAACGGCAAACATGCCCACAATCGAGGAATTCTTGAAATTTATTCTAGAGCGCTGCAACACTCTGAGGGTTCTCAACTAAGGTAAAGCGAAACCCGCGAAATCGGGACCACCAGAGAAGAAAAAGACGGAGAGGAAGGTCGTTCTCGCCAACACATCACAAGAGTTCTGTAAAGAAGCCCACACGATTTATAAGTATGAGGAGCTGCGAAAGCTGTCGCCGACAGACCGAAAGAAAGAAGTTATTTCCAAAAGACTTTGTGTAAATTGTCTCGTAGCAGGACATTTCGCAAAAGACTGCAAGTCGACCGCGTGTAAGAAATGCGCTGGGCGTCACAACTCTGTTACATCGAAATACAGAGCCAACAACGAAGGAAGACAGTGAACCGAAGGCAGCGCAGCAGGATTTCCGAGCGAGTCAACGCCATCCACAAGCAATCAAAGCGACGAAGGATCTGTGAGTATATATTGCGCACACAGGCCGACATCCAACATCATTCTTTCAATAGCGCGAGTGAACGCGTACGAAAAAAATGGAAATCCTCTAGTCTGCAGAGTATTGTTGGACCCGGGTCTCAGTCGAACCTGATGACTGAAAGTTTTGCGAAAAAGCTACAGCAGCCCACGCGAGCAGAGCAACGACCCATCAGCAGTATCAATCAGGCAAAGACGAGCGCCAGAAAACTAACAGAAGTTCGAATCGGATCCATCCACGAGGGATTTTCTGCGGAACTGAAATGCTTGTTACTGTCAGCAATAATCGTGCAGTTACCACAGAGTCAAATCGACGTCACGCGGATATTAATGCCGAAAAATCTGCGCCTCGCTAACCCAGTGTTCGACAAACCAGACACCATCGATCCCCTGATCGGAGCAGGACTCTATTGGGAGATTCTCGTTGGAACGCCGAAAAATATAATTCGAGAAAACACGACTAAGATGGATCATCGGGGGTGAAATCCCTGGAGCGCGCTCGAAATCTTCAATGACACATCTAGCGGTCACGAACGACGTGCTAAACAGTCAATTGTAAATATTCTGGAGACAATAGGAGCTCCCAGAAACTCTCCAATACACAGAGGAAGAAAAGTCTTGTGAGAAATACTTTACGGACACAGTCCATCGGGAACCAGACGGTCGATTCGTCGTACGACTGCCACAGCGATCGGACATTCAACTCGGGGACTCGAAGGAACGAGCGCTTCGACGATTCCTCTCGCTCGAACGGAGATTTGCAAGCGACGCGACGCTCAAGGAGGCGTACATTACCTTCATTGAGGACTACATCGCACACGAGCACATGTCGTTGATAACCGACGAACAATCACCCGACTCGGAGAGTTACGTGCTTCCACATCAAGCGGTGGTTCGACCGGACAGCGTGACTACTAAGTTGCGGGCACTTCACTTAACGATAAGCTCATTCTAGGTCCGAACTTGCAGCGCGACCTCGTCGACATTCTCCTACGGTTTCGGACTCATGCCTACGTCATGACAGCGGATGTCGCTATGATGTACCGACAAATTGTGTTACACGAGAAGGATCGAGCGCTACAACGGATACTGTGGAGAAAGGATCCGCGCGAAACACTCAAGTTATACCAACTTAACACAGTGACTTACGGAACGTCATGTGCGCCGTAACTGGCCATTCGTTGCCTTAGGGAGCTGGCTGCGGAATCAAGAGATCTCCCGCAAGCAGCTGAAGCAGGGAACAAAGACTGCTATATGGGCGACATGTTCACTGGATGTCAGACGCTAGAGGAGTCTGTCAAGCTACAAAAACAGCTGAGCGAGTTGCTGGTACGAGGCCAATTTCCTCTCCGAAAATAGAAAGCGAATGACTTAAGAATCCTGTAACATCTCACCGAGGGATGCAAGACCGAAGGATTGCTAGTCCTAGATAAGGAAGAACCCCTGAAAACGTTAGGGTTACTTTGGAACGCGACAGAAGATTGTCTACAATACCACGTCGAGATCGAGAAAACGGATGCTGCAACAAAGCGGATCGTACTCTCCAAGATCGCTCAGGTTTTCGATCCGTCGGGATTGATAGCGCCGTTACTCATGAACGGAAAAATCATCATGCAACGGTTATGGTTGCTCGAGATCCACTGGGATTAACGCCTTCCCGAAGAAGTTCGAGAAGCGTGGGACATATACTACATTTCCCTACCAAGACTCAACGAGCTGCGAATTCCGAGGAACGTCACAGCGGCTGACTCATCGGGCGAATTCGATATTTTCGGATTTGACGACGCGTCAGAAAAGGCCTACGGTGCTTGCCTGTACGCCGCGAGTGCCGATGATCAAGGCGGCGCTTACACTCAGTTCAGATGCTCAAAGTCAAAGGTCGCTCCGTTAAAATCTATCTTTTTGCCGCGTTTGGAGTTCGAAGCCGCGTTGCTACTCGCCAACGTCTACAAGAATATAAAAAATGCCTACGGTGATAGCATCAGGGACGTGAAACTATGGAGTGACAGCACCATAGTTCAACGCACGCAACATGGCACCACGTACCATCAGAAGAGAATCCAGCAGATCTGCTGTCGCGAGGAATCTCCATCGATCAATTAATTGACGATGACCTGTGGTGGCATGGCCCGAAGTGGATGACTGCCGAAAATCCGTGGCCGGAACGCATGGAGACACCGGAAACAGTTCTAACTGAACTAAAGTCGGTTACGGTAACTCTTACCGCAACAGCAGGAGCAAGCCTCCTCGAAAAATATTCATCGTATCGCAAGTTAAAGCGAGTCGTGGCGTACTGCCTTCGCTGGAGATACCGTAGTACAGCGCCTTAGAATCGCGTGTTAACCGTCGAAGAGCTGGATACAGCCAAGAAAACCATCATGGCAATGGTTCAGCGAGAGACATTCGCGCAGGAGAATCGAGATCTGGAAGATGATCAAGACGAACATCGCAAAAGCGAGCTACGTGGACTAGATCCAGTCTTGGACAACGAGGGATTGATATGCGTCGGAGGTAGACTCTGAAATGCAGCTATATCTGAGGACCAAAAGCACCAGATGATACTGCCCCCAAGACACTTTGTAACGAATTTGATTATGAAGGAAGAGCACTACGACTTCATCACTGCCCACCGACGCAGTTGCTGAGCACTATACGACACAAGTTTTCGCCATTGAGCGGTCGACGCGAAGCTCAAAATGTGGTAAGAGCTTGTTTACCATGCTATCGGTTCCGAAGACCGACTTTTCCTGAGGTAAAAATGGGCGACTTACCGACGCAACGATTTAGCGGATTCACGCGGCCGTTCGTAACAACCGGAATCGACTACGCTGGCCCCCTGCAAATCAGAGAAGGTCGTCGACGTGGGAGGACAACGTACCCCTTATACACGTGTACAAGGGGTACGTTGCAGTGTTCACGTGCTTCAGCACAAAGGCTGTTCGCCTCGAACTCGTAACCGAACTCACGACAGAAGCTTTTCTGGCAGCGCTGCGCAGATTCACTGCACGGCGCGAGATCTGCTCGCAGCTATTCTCAGATAACGCGACGAATTTCGTTGGCGCAGCTCGCGAACTCGAAGGAATCTATGAATTCCTGGAGAAGAAAAAATTCGAGATCGAAACGAACCTGGCAAATTAGCGCATACAATGGAATTTCATCCCACCTCGAGCTCCAAATTTTGGCGGCTTATGGAAGGCGGCGGTGAAGTCCGCGAAACGACACCTTTACACGATGGCGCGAGGTCTGACGCTTACCTTCGAGGAGTATAACACTCTCTTTACTGAAATAGAAGCCATTTTAAATTCCAGGCCGTTAACCTGGCACACCGTCAAAACTACACGCGAAAATTGTACATCGGAAATACTGTCAGGTTTCACGAATGGGCAAACTGTTCATGGGAATACTGTACATACGGAAAACTGGTCTTCGGGAATACTGCACATCGGGTATTTCATTTGCTAAGTCACGAAACGCTTCAGAATACTGCACAGACGGAGAGTTGTACAAACGGAACATTATACATCGGGAATATTGTACATCGGGTATTTCAATTGCCGAGTCACGAAACGCTTCGAAATACTGCACAGACGGAAAGTTGTACAGACGGAATACTCAACATCGAGAGCTGACGTATTCAGAACTACACGCAAAAACTGTTCAGACGGAAAACTGCACATGTGGAAGACTGTCAGTCGTATAATACCAATATCCCGACGAGGTTCGGAAGACTGTAGGCCACGCCCCATTTTCCCCACTCTTATAACTCTAATAGTGTTGGCACGGTTAGAGTCACTGGCTTCGATCGCTGATATTGCAGTTCGGAAATCATGTAGGTAAAACAGTATTCAGTATAGCAGCGGGACGATATAGAACGAGTGACTGTCGTAGATGAGAAATTTAAAAACAGCATCGCAGCCGTATACTTTTCTAATAAGTAACTTAAATCATTTTTAAAAAGATTAGATATAGAGCTAGCTGCGAAAGAATAGATAAAAGGCTAGAAATCACTGTACACAGAAGCATTCCTATTATGGGGATGCATCGCGTCTATACACTTTGATTGAAAATTTTCAGAGGTAGGCGAGATCATCATTATAGTCTCTGAAGAGATCGAAACGTAGAAAAATCATACAAAACAACGTTGAGTGTATTTGATTTTTTTGTTCGACGTAAATCAACTTGGGAACCATAAATAAAAAATTATCAATTCACTCAGAACGTCAATAATTGAGAACCATAATTATTCGATGATTTATTTTTCTTCATTCTCCTTCTCGCAGGAATCCTGATTATAAACTCTACCGTGGAAATTGCAGATTCAATTCAGTGAAAAGTTGGTTAAAAATTACACTAATAATGAGTACGTCTTCTACGCCAATATTTAAAATAAAAAATACTATACGAGAGCTGTAAAAAATGCTGTTACAAAAATGGGGGCGGTCTTTTCATGGCTTTTTGGATTCTCCACAGTTTTTTGTGGTGGTCTTTTTTTTACTCTATAATATCCGACTATTTTTTATTGTTGTGTTCCGTTAGTCTCGTCGTACATTCTATCCTCAGCTCGTGGTAGGTGTTGCGAGCTGTGAGGGCGTTTTCTGGATTTTCGTAGCGAATTTTCGTAGCTTGTCTGGCTCTATTTCTGGCACGGACAATATCTTTGATTTCCGGGGGCAAGGGTTTGCTCTTCCTTGCTGTTATTTTTTCGCTCAAGTCTGCGATTGTTTTTTGAATTTTTTCTGTGATTACTTCAATAGCAAAGCTCAGTTCTGTGTTATTCTTAACTTCTGGGGGAGTTATTTTTTTTTCTCGAAATTCTGTCTAGTTTACATTTTTAAGTGATCGTCCCGCTGGTTGGGTTCGGCGTGTCGCAATGTTAACGGTTGAAAGTGTTGACCGGTGGTCGCTTCCGACGTCTGTCAGTGTTTGAAAGTCGCCCTCGTCGTCTGTACATACGTCTGTGAGTGTGTAGTCGAGTATTGTGTTGTGTGTTTGGATATCTGGTCTGCTGCCGTCTGTGGGCCTAGGTAGTGAAATCCGCGGTTGTTGATAACGTTTAGTACTACCCTCCCTCTGTTCGTGTCTGTACTGTGTCCGAAATATCTATGTCTAGCGTTCTTGTCCCCGCAGATGATGATTTCTGTTTTTCTTAGGAGGATTTCTATGTCTCTTGTTATCATATTGTATCGCTCGGAAATGGATGGTTTATATAGCGCTGCATACATTCCTACTGCGGTTATTTTTCTTTTATTTTCAAGTTCCAGTAGGATAATACATGACTCAAGATATTGCAACGACGCTGTTCCGGTCCAATGCAGTGCATCGTGTATATACATATTTGTTCCCTTATCTTTTTTATCGGGGATTTTGCAGTAATTCGGTATGTTTGCTTTTATTTTGGGGGATTGTTTTACCTCGTTCATTATTATTATATCAGGTGTATGTTTGTTTGTTAAGTCTTTGATTTCGTGCATTTTATTCCTGAGACCTCTTGCGTTAATTTGCCATATTTTGAGTTTTCTCACCATACTTTGACTATTTCTGCTACAATTGTTGTAATCGTGCCTAGTGCGCCTGTTGTTTGCATGTTTTTTAATGCTAGGGTTACAATGTCCATTACTTTTAGCACTGTCGTGATATCGCCGTTGATGATTTTCGTGGTTTCCAGTAGTCGGAATGTTGCCTCCGTAATTTGTTCTACGTTCTTTTTCCAGTTGTCGAGTTGTGCCTGTATTGGTGATGGCTGAATGGACCAATCACGCCACTGTGATGGCCCGTAGTCATAAAACAGAAAAAGAAGAAGAAGAGTTGTGCCCGTTGGTCCAAGGATGATGTGCTCGGTTGTGTTGTTATGAGGTTTGACTGTTGTTGTGAGTTTGTCTGCTGCTGGTGCTGTGTAGTCGGTACTATTATACCTTGCTCTGTTTGAGGCTGTGTGTAAGACTCGTTCTGCTCCGTCGTTTTGTAAGCTCGCGCTGGATGAAGCGTTTGGTGTTGGCGTTTGTTTTTGTCGGTGTTGGTCTTAGGTCTTTGTTGTGTTGGTTTGGTGATAGCTTTTGCAACATCGACGTAGGACTTGTCAGGATCGTTTAACATACCTGCTTTCTCGATGATTCTCTGTTGCAACACTACGCATTGGGTTGAGTGAGCTGCGTGCCCGGGTTTGTTGCATGCCGGGCACGTTAGCCCGGATTGCGTTGTTTTGGACTATTTATGTTCGTAGATGTTTTTCAAGTCTACTTCTTTTGGCACGACGACGAGTGTTGACATCCCAGAGGTGAACTTTATGACTTTGATTGGTTGTACTTGCCAATGTTCTGCGATTATGATTTTTAGCTCTTCTTCGCCGTAGTCCTCGTTGGGGAATCCCTTGATGATTACTTTTTTGGTGCGATCTTCTTTCTGACTGTACGAGTGGTTTCCGACGTTCTCTGCGACGAGCCAGTTATCCATGGAAGTCCATTGGCACTGCGTTTCGCCGTCGATTCGCCAGTTGCCTTTTCCGTCGGTGCGAAATGTGGCGTTTATCTTTTTCACTTGCTCGTGGAGAGCAGTACGTTTGATTCTGTTCTTTTGCAGGTCAAATTTTTGAATTATAATTGGGGGAGGTCTTCTCTTATATATTTTGTTGTTGGCTGTGTTGCGTTTTTTGGCCGGGTTGAGGTCCAGGTTTCCTGGTTGTGTCGATGCGAGTGAGGTTTGAGAGCCGAGGTCTTCAAAAACAATACATTTGAGTTGGCTTCTTCGCCTTTTCTTTTCCTCCAAATTGTGTTTGGTTTGGTGTTTATTACGGTTGGGCTGATTGCGTGGTTTGGTTTTGATGGAGGGACTGCACTTAAGGTATCCATATTGGGTCCGGTGGGGGTCCCGTCCCATTTTCCAGTTTCACCGCCGTTTGCCACTGTGTTACTTGTTTAGATTGCGATGTGTTTACTTATGGTTTATCCTTCGACAGCCCGATTGTATCGTGCTATGGGGAATAGACTCACTTAACCGAGTGATCTATATCAATATATACATCCGCCAAAGTCAAAGAAAAAAAAAAGCTTACATCTGACGTTAAACTAGAAGAATCGTGAATAAATATTGCCAGAGCCACGGTGGCGTAATCGGTAACGCACTAGGCTGGATACCTAGAGTTCCCGGTTCGATCCCGGGCTGTGGCAATATTTTTTCACGATTAAAAATTAATTGTTAAAATATCGTCCGTTCAGATTGCTTCATCAATTTACGAATTGATGAAGCAATTTGATGGGACAAAAATAAATAGATTCCAAATGTTTGATTTTCCTATACAGGAAGATCGATAACAACGGAATCTTCGGCATCGTTCGACTCAGACCCGAGTTACGATTTGCCAAAACTTCCGTCAAAAATAAATATTAAAAACTGGCATCGTCGAAGCATCATAACATCTATTTACTATATACATCCGCCAAAGGCAAAGAAAAATAAGTGCCTATTAAACCCGCGTTCCACCCGACCGAATTAACTTATTATAGGTCAATGTGAATTTAAATGTAATAAATCCATTTTTCATTGCAGATTCCTTAAACATAATGAAATACAGATTTTTGGTGTGATAGAATATAGATTTTTCATTATAACATTTTTTTTGTTATAAACAACAGATTTTTTGTTACCCGGACGTCCGTATTACATGGTAACTTGGGTCGAAATGGACAGAACGAGCTAAAATTTTTAACACTTCTTATTCCCACATTGGGAAGTATGCACAAATATTATAGTAATTTTCTCACTTGTTTATATTGGCATTTACCTTGAAAAATTCCCCTTTCCAGGTACGCATATGTGTACGGTTCACTAACTTTTCACCAAATTGATTAATTTGAGCAAGATTTATAGCGTACTCGTATTTTGCCTAAATACATAGTACATTACGCCACTAGGGAGGAAAAGTAGACTATGTTTAACCGCGTGTAAGCCTTCGGCTTGGATGGAAAACTTACATGCGGTTGAGGATAGTCTACTTTCACTCTCGAGTGAAGTATACTATTTTTTACCATATCTGCAGCGGAAAGTTCGAATTACGTAAAGCCCGTAGGGCGGGAAATCGAACTTCCCGCGCAGGTATGGTGAAAAATACATTTTTCGTCATTTTGCATTTAGAGAATTCTAACGTAGTGATTACCTTCCAAGATGAGAAGCAAATATTTGATTTCTATCGATTTATTACTTATGCCAGAAAAAATATTGTTTGGCTCGAAAAATACATACCACACTACATATTATACATCGTATAAAGTGAAATAAATTAATTTCTCAGCTTTTATCTTTATTTCTCCATTTGTTGAATGAATTTGTACATTTCAATTGAGGTAATAATTCATAAATATCCTATCAATTTAGAAAATTAGTCAACATAACCTAAGGACAAGACTCGTAACCATATTTACCACTGACACTTATCTAATTTACAGAATTATTTTTAGCACGTATATTTTCATACAATTATTTTGTTGGCCATTTTACACTTGCACTCGGATTTTTTATTTTTGCTCTGTTATCATTTATAAATTGTCACCTGTCAAAAACAGACACAGCAGCATCCCGAGACAATTGCAATTACATCCTTACCGACGACAACCCACCGTCGTTCTCGGCAACGTGCCGACAACGACGATGAAGCCCGAAAATTGAAAGCAAAAAGGTAATTCATATAAAAAGTATACCGCTGTACTGATTTACATCATAGTCCGTCTTAAGCCTCGCGCTATAATATACGTGAATCAAATTGGACTCCGAATCTCACAATTGTCACAAGGCAGCGTACAAGTGATTAAAAAAATAACGTTGGGTTGGGTTGCTTCTTTGTTTGTCACTGGTTTCACGACCTCGTCTCTGGAATAATTTACTTCCATGTTTTACTCTAAATTTCACCTGTCATAATTTAACGCTTCGAATTTTAGCACCAATGTACACGCCAAACTGTCGCAGTCTGTTTGATCATGGTCGAATCGATCTTTGCGCTTATTGTTAGACGTTTGGGGATTTCGCAGATATCTATATAGGATGTATCGTATGAATCTACGCCAATCAAGGCATAGAAAACTAATGTCACGTGATATAATCAAAATCGTGTTAAGATCAATACCATCAAAGTGTACATGAGCCGTCAAATACCCAATGTGCATGTCCGACGCTGCGCAAATAACCTTATTTTCGGTGCATAAAGCGATCGCAAAATCGCTGGTTTCTTACCAATTCCTCGATTCCTCCACAAATGCAATAAATTTTCGGAAGACAACTAACGAATTCAAAAAGGCTTCAAAATCAATATCATATTAACTTCGTCACTACATCAATGGACGAATATTTACGTTAATAGCCGGTTTTAAATTATATTTATTTGTACACTGGATAGATAGATCGATCTGCACACTAATAACAGTGTTGAAATGTTTTATTCACTATAACACCATACAGTGTTACTTTCAGCAAAGTACCACCCGTTAATCGTTTTACACATTACACAGAGTACATTTTACTGCAGAATGGTATTGCTAATAACACCGCGGATTTCTACTTGGCACACTGCGACAATCTACACCGACAGGTTTCTTGCAGTGTAACAACATATCATATAATCCACGTCAGGTGCATTGGCAAAATTTGCAGTCGCATAATTGTTATTCACCTAACAATCGAGCCTCCTTAAGCATAAAAATAACCGCACGCATAATCCAAAGGTGCACGCAATAGAATTGAGGCATCTGGTCGAACTTTGCGGAAACGATTAGTTAGAAAGTTTTTCAAGGCGTGTATTACATTCTACATGTTTTGTCTATTTCCTGAGCTGGGAGAGGAAGGAGAATAAAAAAAATGATTCACTCTGGAAGTCCACCGATAATCTAAGTAGAGCAATCATTATACAGCGAACGAGAGCAATCTTGCCCAGGATCTGAGAGAGCGGAAGCAAGAACGAAATTGAGATACAGTAGAAGCTGCGTATATATGTTTTACGAATGCGGAACAAATCACCGTGCGAGCCCTTTCGCTCGATGCAGACTGTATACTTACGTACTTACCGCGCGACCAGACTTCTGATCTCAGTGAATTACAGAACTTTCACCGTTGAAGCATATTACATAGTGTGCGGCTAAATAGTTGGCGTGTTTCACTTTGAGTAACACCCTCTTCTCGTCGATCCAGTGCACGTAATAACTCACCGGCAAGTTACCTAATCAACATAACGTTGAGCGTCACGATTGCAGTATATATTCGTGGAAAATCTTTCTCCAGAATAATCCGGATCATAAAAAACAACCGCAACAAACGAGACACGATATACTATATCTTAGTACAGTATCGCTCTCCAAAATTGTGCACAATATGTGGCATTGCCTCGACTCTGCGACAGTATACTAATTTAAGCTGGTGGATAATTAGGAAGGCGTATAGTATACGGTATTACTAAACAGTAGGTACAGCACAACTTCTGGTCTTCCCTCGGACGTAATAACACGAGAGGATACCCCAGCTGCGTTGTATTGTCTTTAACTTGCAGTGGATTATACTTGCACCCTTCTATAGCTATACATATTAGTGGCTCTGCAGTCTCGAGTGTTTCATTTTGCGAATTACGTACATGCAGTCTGCTCAATTTGGCTTGTGCTTTATTCCTGTCAGTGTTCATATCTCTCACCTGTTTAAGTTTTTGATTCCTTAAGGTATGACTATAGCGATCTATAGGTTGGTAATTAACTTTTGCAATATCTTATATTGTCGTTAATTATTTCGTGCGTTTTTCGACACCGGTTTAAGTAGTTTGACACATGCTCAAGTATATTTAAAACATATGAAAAGATAAGTATTTTATGTATCGAATGTATGTAAAAGCAAAATGTCTCAAATTTTTTTTAAATGTGATTTTTTGAATGATAGAATAGAGATAAATACATTTTGTGAAATACCGAGTATAATGTGATTACGAAAATATTTGAGCAAATGGGCGTCTATTTCTGGGATAAAATCGCATACCTTGTTAACTTCTGCAATATTTCATTTTCTGCTCAATTATTTCGAGCATTATTTATCCGTCCAGCGACGTGCTATGAATGCTATTGTAAAAATATGAACTATATATAGGTATATGCCATCAATTTATTGAATGTGCGGTAAAGAAAAATCTCATAAATTAAATAGAGATGTAATTTTTTTTCTTCAAATTATGGAATAGAAATGCATTTTGCGAGATAGTGCATTTGGGTACACATAATTTATTAATGTAATAATTCTTTATTCATTGATTAAATTAATTAATGTTGATTTAATGAGAAAAAAGGACAATGTGATTAAGAATATATTTGAGGAAATTCGCGTCCATTTTGGTGGAACATCGCATACCATGTTCTGTAACAGAATATAAGCGAGTGATAAGAGAAGTGGCTAGCATTGGCTATTGTGCACGATGTGCGCGAACGTAAATCTTCCAATCATTACCCCCCGGCTTACTCGTGTCATTAGGGGAGGCCTCGGATGCGAGAGCCATGCGAGTTCGCAGCGTTAATTTCATTCACTCGCGTAATAGTAGTTCCAGGGTGAATGCATAGCTAGGACACTGTCGATATTTCGCTTCATTTGGTCTTGTTCAAATAGCCGAGCATGGCACGGTGAATTACCAATGCGTTCTACACATTTCGAACCAGAATAAACAAAAAGACGATGAATAAAATAATTAATTAGATCTCCCGGATTATAACTTATTTCATTTTGGCTATACAAAATAGTAATGAGGGTAACTTCGTATGTCGTATAGTTGTAAGTCCTAATTATTTCAAGTCCCCGATAGAATCCCGGCCCAGAAATCGATTCTTCTAAAATCCCCGATTCCATCACCTCTCAGGAATTAATTATTCGAAGAACTCAAAAACCCTTCTCTCCTCCTCCCTCTGCTAGGTAGCAATTATTCTAGCCCCCCCCCCCCCCCCCCCCCCCCCCCAGCATCATACTCGTTACCTATTAAGTTCTGATTACTCCAAGTTCCTCTAACAGCCATGTGGTATTGTAGGATACTTACGGTCAAATATCCCCGAATGTTCTAAGACCACTCAAACATTCTCTCTTGTCTCCTCATTCTTCACTCCTCATCCAAACGCCACTTGTTGGAAACGAATTTCATCCAGATTTCTTGAATGAATCTAAGTTCGTGGAGGGGCACCGTATATGCGATTAAAATTTTTATCGTGACTTCTAAATGGGTTCCTCTGATTTGTTCTGTAATTCCTTGACGAGGACGTGAACATACCGAATCCCAAGTGACCAAACGCTCCTTGGATCCAAATATTCTAAGCCTCCTAAAAGGAGCCCCAAAGATCTTCATTTTCTAAAATTCTTCCAGTGGATTGTTACACTTTCCGAGGATTCTTACCGCACACGAGTTCCGCTGCAGATTAAAATAAATGCTTATTTCCAAATTAATGTTCAACGTAGGCCGAAATAAGTCACCAAGATAGGGAAACGAAATAAAATAACGAAAATCGATCACGTAATTAATAATTTATTTTATTATCATTGTACTAAAAGAAGTACCCAGCTCTGCCCACACATATTTATGTACATTCTCGATTCGATTACATTGAAAAATAAAAACAAAAGGAACAAAAAAAACGGATTATCGTGACAGGCAAGCTGAGATAGGTGAATAGCGTGAGTGGATACAATTTTTTATTCAAGATCGCTTAGTGATGTCCACCGAAGTCGAAGTGTCCACCACCGAGTTCGTGGCCACCTCCGTAACTGAAACTACTAGCGTAACCACCGTCTCCATGTCCATGATGCTCCTTGGCATGAATGTAGACTGGATAAGACTCTTTGACGTAGTACGGAACCTTGACATCATAGGGAACCTCTTTGTGAACAGGGTAAGGCACCTTTACTGGCACCTCTACCGGATAGGGAACCTCGTAAGGTACCTTAACGGGCACTTTGTAGGGCACGGGAACTGGCTTCTCCACCGGAACTGGTATCTTCTTCTCAACATGAACAGGATAAGGCGCAGGAATATGAACTGGGACAGGACGGTCAACCGGAACCTTCACGTGAACCGGATATGGGACAGGAATCTTTTTTTCTACGGTGTACGGCGCTGGAACTGGAACAGCCACTTCTCGGTGAATAGTGATCGACGAAATTTTTCCGCCGTCACCTCCACCCCCTCCGCCGAGTCCTCCGCCTCCGCCTAGACCGCCGAATCCACCTCCATGGCCACCAAATCCACCTCCATGGCCACCAAATCCACCCCCGTGACCGTAACTACCAAAGTCACCACCAAAATGGCCGTAACCGAGCTCGAGACCCCGCTTTGTCTTGGTGTCTTTCGTTTCGGAGGATACCTTTGCCGTCTCCCCGGCAAAAACTCCAGTACCCACCAGTCCGATGAGTAACAGCACCTGCAAATGTTAAGAGATTTTTTTTTAATTTCAGATTTTTTAATGGGGTATTAATATTATTTTTTGCAGGTGAATAGCTACGAAATAAAGAGAATATTGATAAAACTATACCCCAACTAGTACACTGTAAAAAAATGTTGATTGGGAATTAATATACCGGTTTATGAAGCTCCGATGCATTTACCGTATATTGATTTTTTAATGCATTCGTTATTGGCAAATGGAATATTGGTGTATTACAAATGAGCTGTCAATATTCACGATCTGTAATGTTCCAATACTTATTGTTATATTCTTAAATCTCTGATAAATCCTCGTTTCTATTGTCACGCTATATTGTGCATGATACCTGCGCCACTTTTGCTTCAACAGGATATATTGCGTTGGTGATCGTACTATCCGGATTTCATCAATAATATCAAAAATATTGTTCATGTTGTCCGTTTACCAAACGCCAAGCGCAAAGAATTTGAGATATGTATGAAAAATCGATTAAAAAGGAATACGGATCGTGTCGGGTGTAAAAACATTATTGGTGGAATCTGAACATGGTTTATAAGTTTATCCGAACTAAGCCCGCTTAAGTAAAAGAAAATAGCGCCTGCATAGCGTACAATGGTGTTCTGGGTAAAAACTGAGCATGGTCCCCTTTCAAGCCCTCTTAGCTATCATAATACGGCATTGACGATGTTTTTCCGGCGCTTAAAATGATCTAAAATGAAAAAATAATAATAATTTAATTGTACATTATGACGACTGGACTCAATGTAGCTAAGAGGAAAACGTTTGCTTTATCATTTTATAAAACTTTAGAAATGTATGTATGCATGGTACATGTCCGCTTGAGTCATAGTGGCATTACAATGGCGTTATTCTAATTAAACATCTTGGAAAAAAATAAGAAGAAGAAAACTTTCTGACTCCCTTGATGCGTACTGATGAATTACAGTTTTACAAAAATGGAAGTTTTCACTGTTCAACCATCATTGTTAATAACTTTGAATAATTATTGATTAGCAGTAAATGTGTAAATATTTGAATCTTAATAAGGTCTCAAAATTTAACTCAAAAAACCATTTACTTTTCATTCATTAAATTCTATGCAAATAAATAATAATTTTCAAAAAGTTCCAATACTTAAACAACGCCCAACATTTCGCGCTTCGGACAATAACAGGGAGGCACATAACGACTACTGCAAATCCAAATAACACGTAATTTTTCTCGAAGCGAAAGTCTTCATTAAATGTGCTACATGTGTCCACTAGTGCATGAGTATTCGATAAATAGCCTTACGATTATTGCACAAGCAGTATATTATCGTTCATTGGGATCATTGTTGCATTTTGCCTGTTATAATATAACAGTGCGTAATAAATAAGAACGATCCGTTATGAAAGCCGTTAAGAATTATGCAACGTCGACCGATGCATAAGTAGGTACTTTGCAGTGTATAAGTTGATAGAAATGATCGTATATCCGCGTATACGTATAGACATCCGCTATGTACATTAGATACTTGCGTACTACATAAACCCATAATGTAATAGAGATGAGGTAAGGGGCTGACTATGTATGTGTATGGGAGCCCATAACACACAGCACTTTCCCGCAACCACGTAATTGCTCGTACAGTAGGTAACGCGTGCTGACGAGCGCAAAATCGAGTAGGAGTGGATGACCAGGAAAGACGCTGACGCTTGTGGCGATACACAATCAAACGGACGCCAAGCTGACCGACTACGCGAATGGACATTAGACTGCACCAACTTTCCCTAGCTTCCGTCACGTCGACTGTTACTACTTGTGCAGTGGTATAAGAACTATTGTTATTCTTACGCGATCAGATTCAGAGCGTGACATGTGTCTTCCTATTAGCCGGTTGACCCTGCTTTTGTTACATAATTCATTCGCGTGTTTATTTTAGCTTTCTCATAGAGAAAGCTTTGTTTTCATGAATTTTTTAAAATCATTTTTATGTCAAGACACTCAGAATGCTCCAAGATATCGAGAAAAAATACATGCGTTCGTGTGTGTGTGCACACACACACACACACACACACACACACACACACACACACACACACACACACACACACACACACACACACACACACACACACACACACACACACACACACACACACACACACACACACACACACACACACACACACACACACACACACACACACACACACACACACACACACACACACACACACACACACACATACACGAACGCACTAATACACACACACACATACGCACACGTATGTGTGTGTATTAGAGTGTGTCTGAAGAAATCTTCTTAACAATTTTTGACTTGTCTCGTTATAAAACTGTAGTCTATCCTAATATTGTCCTTCGCTAGAGGAACGCTTCGTACAAATTTTCTTAGATTTGGCTCAATGACCTTTTAAATTTCTCATAAGATTAACACGTAGAAAATCGAATTCCTTCGTTTCAACGGATATCATTATTTTTAAACATGATGGACGGTGCTATACGTGGTAGCCTTAATTCTGCGTATCGTACTAAGTGTTGGGCCGCCTAGTGTCTAGGATATTAAATTTTGTGTAAACAGATGTTTTTTACTTTTTGAAAAAATGTTTATACAATTCAAACTTTTCCTTAGTAGTAGGCCTGTCAAAATTTTTATAAAATTTGTTCAACCGATTGAGGTAAAATTTGGTACACAAATAAATCAGGAGTTCATCTTTGACTGACGCAATTTTTTTTCGAATCAAAGGACGTGCGTTCTCCAGATTTCGTAAACATGGCAATGTGTTGATAAATAGTTCTTTATACGTGCAGGTACTATCAATATTATTTGGTATTGAATTCAAATGAAATCGGAAGAGCGGTTAGGATTTTATCGAGTTTTGAAATTTTCGAAAAATTCATGTTCTTGTCCTATTGGCAAAACATGAGACAACGAACTCAAATTTCATACATAACATCGGTACTCTTCAGCGATAATTAGTGCATGGTTTCGACATTATCTGCAATATGGTTCACATTTCGCAAAATTTGGACTTTCAGAAAAAATTATGTTATTGCATTAACTTAAGCAAAACATAAGATAGGGAATTCAAATGTAACACTTGAAATCAGTGGTATTCAGCATTAGTAGGTACACAGTTTCGTTATAGTTTGTTACGTGGTTCAAATTTTCCAGAATTTAAAATATAACAACTATTTAAAATTCTAAAAGTTAAAATCGATTCTTAAAGTCAAAATCGATTAAGATACTTCCTCATCGAGGTAGCTATGTAACAAAAAAACCTGAAAATAATGAGGAGGCAATTTGCAAAGTTCTACTTTACAGCTGTGTCTCCCGCTATTAATTTGCAGCTTTGTAGCTAAATTTTAGGGCGTTCAATTTTGGGTGAAATGAAGGGCTGAGAGGATTAGGGTGGATGGAGGGAGGGGTGCAAGGCGGGCGTCACCTTAATTTTCTTCGAAACGAGCTGGCTCGGTTTTTTACGTTTTTTTTTACGATAAAACTATGAGGAAAATAAGGCAAATTTTTCATTTGAAAAATGGAAAATTTGAATAGAATTCAATTTTTCTTAACATTCGTTCAGAATTTTTTTCAAGAAATAATTAGATGAATAAGTTTTTTCAGACACTTTTGAACCGAGTATTTTTTTGTAATGATAAGTGGCTTAATTTGTTTTTTTTTAAATTAATTGATGTCGTTAAATAGGCTCTACGCGACAAAATTGGTTGTGAGACCCAACTATAGGGTATCACAACCAACCACTTGAGCACCACAACCAACCGCTTGAGCGCCTCAACCAACCACGTGGGCGTCACAACCAACCGATTGAACATCGCAAACAACGTATTGGGCGTACACCCAAACGTTGGTTCTCACAACAAATTTTGTCGCTTGGAGCGTATTTAACCATGGCGATTAGTTAGGGCATCTACTTATTTCTCTCCGTGTTGAGTAAGGAATGTCAAAAAACTGAAAAAAACAGACGTGAGACAGCGCCCGTTTTGCCTCTAACCCTTATTTTCACTCACAGTGATTTGCTCCAAATTCATAATTTTAATTCGTTTTGTCTCCTATTCACTTTACTCCAATCTCCTGTAAATGTTTTTTTATTGAGATTTATGCGACCCCAATGATGTCTCGAGCTTCACTTCTTTCTTAATGTTAAAGTATACAAAATTGTGTAATCGTGATCTTATAAGTAAGTCTGACTTTAATACATTTGTTTCATGGACACATATTAATTCTTGGAATCTCCGTGAACCCAATTAGAATGAACTCCAATAGAATTCATAGCTGATCAGTATGAAATTACTTTGAGGAAGATGGTAGTGCAATTTGGAGGGAGAGGGAGGGGGGAGGCAGTATGCACAACAATGGCTGGAGCAAATATGACGTACTCAATATTCGGGTGTGCAGCACCGTGAGTGATCTTGAAAGTATACCACAATACACGTTTGCGATTCCACACAACGATCAATCATGACTTCAAAATCGTTGTACTGAGAACGCAAATGTAAGTGTTACTGAGCCGAATAATTTCTTGTTACTCGAATATTTATATGGCGTATCTGAATTTTTAATCTTGGGTATAAAATGTTACCAGCCCAGGCTTAAAGTAATTTTCGGGAGCTTGAATATGAATATTACCGACGCTTATTAATGCTTTGTGGTCTCAATATCAGTGTTAATGACCTAAATAAACTTTTGGGAAGTAGGATATTAATTTTGCAAGCCTAAATTTATTTTCGAGTTTCAAAGTATCATCATAACGGGCCAAAGTGTATTTTTAGAAGTTTTTGGATTTTTATTACAGAATAGAAATAGTATTTGGGGGGCTAACACGTTGAAGCTCCTGAACAAACCATTTTCGGAAGACTTACATGGTAATGTTACAGACCCAAATTAATTTCCGGTGAACTAAATCTAAAGATATAAATAGATTTTTGTGACTTAAATTATAATATTACGAACGATAATTAATTTTCCGGAGCTTACGAGCTTTTCTTACAGAATAAAATTGATTTTTGGCTCAAATGTTAATGGGCTCGACTCAAGTTAATTTTCAGACACTTATATTTTTATGCTTTTAAATTTTAACGTAGCCCCAATTTGATTTTTGGAACTCCAATTGTAATATTACTGTTATTCTTCGAGTTTTTTCAACGGCAGTTTCTTGTTACATAAACAAATTTGTTTTGGAGGACTTGAATGCTGATTTTTTTCGCCCAAATTCATTTTCAGAGCTTAAATATCAACGTTACGTTAACCAATACATTTTTCGTAACCTATATGTAAAGTTTACAGACACAAATCAATTTTTGGGTTATGCCAGACCCCAGTAAATTCATCTAGGGAGGAAGACGGCAAGAACTACAGAAAGAGAGCAGATTAAAAGCAGGGTGCTCACCTGCAGGGTGTCCATGCTTGTCAGCTTTAAGTGTGCACACTGAATCTGCACCACGCCAATCACTCGAATATATACCGTCGTGTACTTTCCCTGGGACCAGCGGAACGGCCCACTCCTAGGAGCACCGGAAAAACGTTCGCGTGAATACTATAACTAATACGCGCACGTGCAAGAGAGAGACAGATCATGAAGAGAGTGCGAAACCCGAGTTTCGCATCGGTGAGACGAAAGAACTATAGCGTTCAGCTATTTTCCCACGAGTCACTATTATGCACTTCTATTGCATCGGGCACGACCGATAGCATACCGGAAATTTGGACTCTTTCGTCGGGGATTAAAATTAATCTGGTATTTCCTCAATATTTCAACAATAATAATAACGTATTTAATTATTTATTTACTCATTTCCTTCCAGCGAGTCGAAACGCAAATACAGAATACTACAAGAGACCTTGGTATTTATAGATTAGAGAATTAACAATGGTCTAATACGTTGTAAAAGTATATTTTGTTATAATTTATTTAACCACCGATTGCACGTTAAGAGGGCTTTTACTTTAATGTCGACGTGGTTGTTACAAGCACTTTTCAATTATTAATAGCTACTTTATATTTGAGTATATTGTGGTATATCCAAACAATCAAGATCCGTAAATAATTTTCTAAAACTTTTCAGACACTTGCATAATTTTCCTTAATAGTTAGATTGTAATTACTACCTTTCATTTTTAACTTCACACTACTCGGCAAGGCTATCATAAACTTTAGTTATCATACTAAAACTATTAAACTACGGAACTATGAGAGTTATTTTTTATTCATTTGTGCTTCCGTTACAGCAATTATTTTTTTTTCAGCCTGAAATGAAAGTAGTAAACTGTAAGTTTATCATATTTTGCATTATTTCGAAGCACCCTCAGCAACAAAGCAAATGAAAAATATTTTTTCGTAACCAAAAAATGTACCTTCCTACGAAAAAATTTATATTTCATTAGAGAATAATGTACATACTTGATATTAAAAAAATCGCTTTCAAATATATTCAGAAATATATTAAAAAGTGGGATCATCTTTTTTGTGTAAACTTTTTTCCACGGGATAGTTATTTTATTGTCGATCAAGTAGAGCTCATTTGATGTTTATTGTAAACCTCTTATAATTAATGAACCGATTCAATTAGTACAATTCATTCTTGCCATAAATAGTAATCAAACTGTGAAAAAGTGCACGATTAAACATATTTTGTGTCTTCCTCAACTGTTACTCATACCGGACACTTTTGGTGTAAACTTTAACAAATGTTTTACGTTGTAACAATCATTAACCCTTAGCAGTCAAGATCTATATATAATGAAAAAAAACAGCAAACTCTCGAATGTCGGATAGTTTCGTGAATCGAAACTCTAAAAAAATTGACATAACTCATTTCCCCCGTCAATGTGTTAATCTTTCATAAGATCAAAATATAGTCTACAATAACATCTTATTTTGTTTTGGTTGGAACATTATTTTAATTTAGCACCATCAGATAAATCAAATCATTTAAATTGAAAATCGAAGCGCTCTAAAGTCACCAAAAAATATGATCAAACATAACCGATACGATCGTAAAAAAAGCGCCCAGTAATTGCATAGACTTGAATGTGCCACTGTTTGAGACCCGAACAGAGCTCGAGAATACTTTCTCCCGACGTTTTCTGGCACAAAGGCCTCTGTGAGGATCGTAATTGACCGATTCCCGGCATCATGGTCACTGACCACTTTTAATTACCATTTTTAAGAACACACAACGAGAGATGGATTACCTCGATGCGGCGACGAAGGAAATTATCAAACATGCAACGACAATGATACACCGGTCGAGCTTTCTCGAAGAAGAAAACGAAGGAAACCCGTTGCATCGGTAAGAGTAAAAATTTATCGTTTCCATAACACTGCAAATATAGCAATATTTAGTAGCCCTGTTTATTTTAGATACCGACTCGCTCGTAACCGTACTGAAGTGATTCCGGAAGTGGCGCGCTGTGCTCCATCGCACGTCGGAAGTCGGTTTATGATTATATTTCCTCATAAACGGTCATTTTTTTCCCTCTCAACGAAAACCCGAGAGGCAGGCTTTGCCGAACGACTAATTAATGCATATTCAACGAGAATTCTGGTGGGTACTGTGTCGACTTTGCACGCAGCTATCGTTCAAACACACACACTCGCTCACTCACACACACACTCATACTCACAATTACGCAGCTGCACGTAACTCGTAAATTCGATAAATCCTTCGGGAAGCACCAGCCTGGTTAGCTAATATTAGTAGTATTCTCATAAAATATATAGAGTAGAGCTAGTCGTCCTAGAATGGCCTGGCGATACAATTGCAAGTACAGTGATTAGCCGCGTCCGGAACGTTATTACATTTTATCTATGTGCACTACCTAGACTTTCGCGACGGTGAATTCACGGCACTCTCGAAACCCTTGTATAATCAGATATGGGAGCGAAGCCTCCTGAGCCGTGCGGAGATATCGTACAATGTGATATAATAATTAATTAGTCGATCAATGAATCAGTAGCTGAATTTTCATGCTGAAACGAGGAAACTACAACTATGTGGATAGAATAACGACCCGTAATTAAACATTTGAGGAATTAATCATCCTAAATAATAAGACGAATATCCGCGAACTTGCAGCTGGAGAAAATCTTGAATCGAATCTAACTGTGCATTTTATGAGGCATTTTACGTCAGTGAAGCCACTGAAACTTTTCTGACCCCTTCAAATATTTTTCAACAACTCTGCCATTATTCATAGAGTCTGTAAATGTTGATTTCGTTTTTTTAATAGCACACTGAGAGAATGAATTAGTAAGAATAGCCGGAGTGCGTCTGCGGGTGATGGAAGATATATCTGGTTATTCGGTTAGTTTATAAAAATTATTATTTCGTTGACGGAACGAAATATTTCTTACGCCACCCACAAACGAAAATTTAGTTGGTTTCAGCAATTTGTTTTTCCAGTGTACATAAAATTATGAACGAAATCAAAAGTGCCCGGATGAACAAATAAAATTATGTTTGTATGTTTGGAACTTTCACATTATTATACTCCAAATTTGCAGCGCTGCAATAAAGAATAATATTTACGAACGTATTATTCATGAGCAGATAAATAATTACTTGAAATCGGTATGTGAAGCATTTCATATTATTACACTTTGCAATTGTGACGAGTGAAAATCTAAAATCAATACGCATTTGTGAATTCTTTATTTACTTTGAATTAAATGTGTGGGTTTTTCAAATTGATTTTATTCGAATCAAGTAAATAGTTATTTACAGCCGCTATGGTGACATGCAGTGACCGGAATTATAAACCGGCTTCTCCGGTTGAAGTAGTTTATTATCTCCTTTTTCGAGAGTTTCAAATATCACTGAACGGCAATTTCTGACTTTAACCTCAATATTGCCATTCTAGCATCGAAGCTGTCCGTAAAAATTGCAACCGGAGTTGCCGGTTTTGTCAGTCTTTATCGCTTTCCATATGAGTTCAATTTCATCACACTTCATCATATTTTTTTCCTTAACAAATTGAAATTCAACGTTTCTTTCGCCTATATATTTCGCGTACATATGTATTGCTCGATACTCCATCACGGACCAATATCTCTCCTGAGATATTCTTCCAAGATGGAGTATCGAGAAATATACAAATATTTGCTTTCTCACTCGTCCAGCATCTTCACATATATATATACATATTCTTTTTTTGTTCTTTAGAAAACAGATTCAAACGTAGACTAAGATTTCTAATATATTCTCGTGCTTTATGTACTGCAACAAATAAATGAATGAATATCTCACACTCCTTGAAAGTAAGATCATTGTGATAATTACCTCCCTAACGCTCATTTTTTTTTCTTCCCTTACATAAAAACGTGGTTTCAGGAGAAGAAGAAAATTTCTACGCTGAAGTTCATATTTATCTATGAAAGCCTGTTTAATAGTTTTTATTTCTAGTCTTGTAAGCTTACCTGCATTCGTGAAAATATATTAAACACAGAATTACCTAAAAATCAAGAAAATAATTCATGTGATTGCGAAGAAAAAAAAATTATACGCCTATAATATCAAACAATTCTACATTCTTAATGATACTGAATATCGAGTTAGATTTTCATGAGATAAAAAATCAGGGACCGGACATGTGATTAATAACTGACGAGATCAACAATATTTCAGGGTCCCGCTCATCCTGAATATCCTATGAGTCTCATCAAATGAAAAATTGGCGCCGTACACCTGATCGATAATTGATGAGATGACCGATAAATCCTGTCCATTGATATGCTCTTTAGGATCAGCCGGAAAATGTTACCAATTTTTTTTTAAGCTACCGTCGGACACAACTCTTCTATTCACTTTCCATGTTGCAAGGACAAGCTAAAGTCGCTGAATGCTACTTTTCTCTAGTGGATCCTTCGTTACACTAAAAGAAAAAAAAAAAATTTCAACCTCGCGTGGAGGTTGGCAAATATTCCGTTGCCTCAATGAAATAGAGGTTGAGTCAAATGCCAGTCCGTTGGGTTAAAACAATCATTTTTTTGCGTCAACTACTCCACGTGTTTGAACTTCAACAAAATAATTATTTATGTGAGCCCTGAAATATTTGAGCGAAACGCAGTGTACACTGTATCAATCGACTGTGAGGTTCAAGCAAATTTTGTTCGGTACTTAATTAAAGGGTCGTGCGAGGTTGGGGCAACCTCACGCTTCATTTCAATGAGCGAAACAAAGTCTTCGAAGTAACTATAACGAAATGTTTACGACAACTTTAATATGCTCTTGAAGGAATTGTAGTTTAGTTTAATTCTGTAAAATATGAAGTTGACTTAACCTCTCCGGAGAACCGAACTAGCTCTAGATAGAAACTGAACCAAATTTCTGATCCTTTGACACAACTACGCAGACGTTCGGTTGTCTTGACAAGTCAATTGCACTTGCATTATCCACCCGTTTAAAGCAACTAAGAACTTCCGTTTGAGTCGTTAAAAGCGGACTTTTGCGAGTGTAAAATAATAAGTATGTATGATCGTTTCATCAACAAAGAACCATTGATAAATCACGATGTTTATTCGTGAGCAACGGGTTCCACGAAGAAATGGGCTTTCAATCTTGCAAGTGTAACGATTCACGGTATACGGCTGTTCAATTAATCTCACAAGTTGTTTACTAAACAAAAAGAGTTTTGTGTCAAAAAAGCTTATCATTTCAATGAAGCACAACATTTTGATGCAACAAACTTTCGGGGTTTAAATCATCTTTTAGGACGTATTCGCGCAAACGTATCAGTAGTTGTACTAAAATATCAGTGCAGTTGTCCCAAATGCGTCTATAAATCCAGCCAATCTATCAGAACTTGATGCAAAGGTGTGGAGGATCTGAATCAAATCAACGGTATAGTTAAAATAAATGTGAAGAGGTTGCTTCAACCTCATGAAATAGCTGAATTAAGAAAGTGCGACAACAGAATGGCGGGGTTGTGTCAACCTCCTGATTCAATCCGCCGTATATAACCTCACGGAGAGGTTGAGTCAACTCTGATTTCTTTGGTTGCACTAATTTTTTTTCTGTGTAGAGGTGCACTTCTTGAGGAATATACAAAAAGGACCCGCAAATTATGTTTGTAAGCATGAAACGGCGTGGCGAGCTATGAATGAGATAAGCATAAGGTCGCCAAGGTAAAGAAAAGGGAGAGAAGAGCTGCGAACGGGTGGAGGATGCGCGTGGTCCCCGGAGCAGCGGGAAAGGAGGCGCGTAACTAGAAAACGGCTTGACAAACACCTTGAGCGTCGGGCCGCGCATCCATCTATACATTTATTCATGAAGTTCCGTTGGCACTATGTCCCGCTGCCCCAAGTCTCTACGAAAAGCCTTTCCCATTATTGCGTAAAACCAACAACAACAACGTTGACTCTCGTTGATGCTGGAACAACGCTATTTTATATAGTGCAGTAGAAATTCTAGATGTGGCGGAAATGTTCATATTAGTTTAAAGTGGAGCAAAGTGGAACGCATAAGCAAAAAACGGTTTTATCACAAAGCTCATTTTGACTACTTTTTACTCACAAAGTCGAGTCCAATACACAAAGTGTATTTTGACTACTTTTTACTCACAAAGTCGAGTCCAATAATTAATTTTGGGCGGCGGCCAAAAAAAATTCTGGGACCGATTAGAATACCCTATATCCGAAAATGTGTGGTTTTTTAAAGTGATGAAATCGCTGATCATAGAAGTTATACGTTACTAAAAAGTAAACAGGATAATCTAATCATATCAAGGTATGATTGCGTAGAACAAACAACGACATCGTTGAATCGTTAAAGTGGGAGCACTGCTTTTTTATGTAGGGCAGGAAAAATGGCATATGTGAAATTTTCATATTAGGGAAAAGTGGAGTAAAGTAGAATGGTTTTGTCACGAAGCTTGAATTGTATTTTCACTACTTTTTACTAAAAAAAGCGAGTTCAATAATTGTTTTTGAGCGCCGACGAAAAAAAGTTCTCAGGCAAATTAGAACACTTCCCGAAATTCGGAAACTGACTACACACTACTCTACTGAGTGCTACTGTGAACGTCATTAACGTTGATAATATCGTTTTGAATATTGTGGTCTTCTGGATTACTATTTCCTTTCGGGTGAAAAAATATTGTTGGGAATGAAATACGACAGTCTCCGAAATATTTGCTTCGTTAATTGTTAGGAGAAAAAATGTCTCTATTATGATATCCCAAGGGTATTTTTTCACTGCTTTCCGCCCAAAAACCCGATTCCAATAACTGATTTTATGGGGCGGTAAAGAAAACGGATCACGGATGTTGGGTACATAATTTAGTTAGGATGCGTAGAAGGAGTGAAAATGTGTAGAATTTTTTTTTTTACATTATTTCTCAGAGAGAGAATTTCGCTGAACTTCAATTTTTTAAACTAATTAAAAAACAGACTGTAAAGTAAAACGCTGCATATTGTTTTTTTCTATTTTTCCCTCGTTACTTCATCTTATAAGGGAGTCAAAATCGATAAACATATCAACCGAAAATCTTTTTAAAAGAGTCAATAACAGTGAAGAAGGAACATGGAAAATTCGACTTTACATCCTTTCATGGATATTCGTGTTTACAAATGGAAAATAACTCAAGTCAGGAACATAACAGTTAACTTAAGGATGAATGAATGAATTTATTCAAAACTGAGGACCATATTTGATACTATACGGATTTTATTATTGGGATGTATGTAAATATGATTAAAAAAAGCTTGAAGTTCAATGAGAACAAAGATATGCATGAATATAGTGTTATAAACTATATCAATTCTATATTTTTGATAAAGATGCTTAGAAAAAAAAATTTTATAAATGTAGCAAATACTCTGATAAGCAGTATAACCATATTCATAAAAGGATATTGTAATACATCGCGACCTAAAAAAACGTTGTTTTCACCTGATGCGTTTCTTTAGCAAACGATTTCGGCCGATTTCTTTTCCTCAGGTTGCTCAAAATTTTTTAGGAGTACTCAGTACATAAATACTTCTAACTCCGATAAACATGAACGAGCATAACTAATGCATGTCAATAAATCAATAATATGTCAAACTCATTGAAAACCCACTTGATATAAAGGAGTTAAGGACGGCGAAGTCGTACGCAGTCCGTATAAACATAGAAGAAACGACTAGTTTCTCCACATAATACAAGTCGAATAATGGGGGAGAGATTGCGAAAGATCTGTGAGGCGTGCACAGCCGCTGATTCCATTCCAGCGAGTCGTGAGATCGCCGGAGACAGGAGCTCCTGGGGAATCTGGCGTTAAATCAAAAATAATAGCGAGGAGAGGAGAAGGCGTCCGGATAAAAGTATGGAAGTCGCGAAGCAAGTAGAAACAGCATGTCGTGTAGCGTCTTTGGAGTACAGAGAGAGGATAAGGGTGGCGTCGAGAGAGACGTGCCGGACGACTAGACTAGACAAGACAAAGGCACGAAGGAGAAAACATTTTCCTCCGTCGTCGTCGTCGTCGTTGTAGTGCATGTTGGCTCTATACTGACGCCCGCCACCGTCGCCACTTCCTTCCCTCCAGTGCCGCACAGCCTGTAGCTTCCTATACTGCCGTAGAAACGCGCGGGGCGCACCAATTTCTTCGGCACGCCTCGCTTGTCCCGCGTACCGACGTACGTATTCCTTGCTAGCCGCGCTCGCTCACTCGCGGGGCTTGCCTCTGCTCCACGTTCCCTACTATAAAAGCGAGGGTAGCCCGCGGAGAATCAGTGTGCACACTGCCGTCCAACATGGAGAGCTCTGGTAAGCTGAAGGTGAGTAATCGGGGCTTCCAACAATCAATTCCATCCTTTCGACAATCATCCATACAACTTGGACACGTCATTTCTTAGCAAAAACCAAACAAAAATAAACGCACACAATGTTTCCATCATAGGCACTCATCTACTGCAGCCTATTGGCTCTGGCTCTGGCGTCGGAGGAGCCGAAGAAGGAGGCCGACTCTTCGGTTGGAGCATCCGAAGGCACAACAAAGTCAGTCGCTAGTCCCAAGGATCAAGACAAACCCAAGCGCGGTCTGGAGCTTAGCCTCGGCGATCATGGAGGATTCGGCGATTTCGGAGGTGGTCATGGTGGCTTTGGAGGAGGTGATTTTGGAGGAGGCGAACATGTAACCCATGATCACATCAAAGCAGTGACCATCACAAAACACGTGCCTGTACCGCATCCGTATCCAGTTCATGTTGAAAAGCACGTACCTTATCCGGTAAAGGTACCGGTCAAGGTACCTGTCGATCGTCCATATCCAGTTCATGTGCCTCAACCTTATCCAGTGACTGTAGAGAAGCATGTGCCGTATCCAGTCGAGAAGCCAGTACCTTACCCGGTTAAGGTGCCAGTCAAGGTGCCCGTTAAGGTCCCGTACGAGGTCAAGGTACCGGTCAAGGTGCCCTACACCGTTTACAAGCCTGTGCCTCATCCCGTTAAAGTTCCGGTGGTTGTCAAAGAGCCCTATCCCGTTTACATCAAGTCCCATCATCATGAAGGCGGCGGTGACTTTGGAGGCTTCGGGGGACACGGCTTTGGCGGTTTCGGCGGAGGACACGATTTCGGGGGACACTCCTTCGGTCATCATTGACGTCAGACTGTGGGGAAATAACCAACAGATGACCACAGGGATTTAACGAGAGCGCGAATGATGAATGGCGTTCGTCGTCAGTCACATTCTCGCACTTCTCTCCGTCATGTAATGTTGAAGAAATTTTTGTTTATCTTGATGACAAGAGAAATCTGTAGAGAAGAGAATGTTTCTATTTAGATGTTTTCCTAACTTATGACTCACTGTTGATGTAACTTTGTACACAGAATAAAAGCTATTTTTTAATTTTTCTCTACCGAATACAATTTCTTACCTGCTGGAATCTAGTTAGATAGTCGCGTTAGGAAACACTGAACTACTGACGAGTTGAATGTGGATTGGGCAAAATTATCGCCGAACCACCGAACGTATGACTACATGATTTATTGGTTTCGCTACAGATATTCAGAATAAATATATTGAACGACAAAAATTATTCAGATGATCAAGACTGTGGATAGTTATCAATAAAATATTTCAGTCGGTATTGCTTCGACCACCATCACTTTCAATCCGCTGCGTTTGTGTTGAAGAGCAAAGTGCATTTTGGAAAACATTAGACAGCAAACACCTAAGGTAGCCTCGCCCCAACAGATTATTGTTTGCACTTCAGCCGAACAATCAAATCGATTTACTCGATTGGTACAGTCAATAAGTTATCTGAATTCCGATAGTTATACACAATATTTTGTTCAATATCTGATACAACCACATGCGTTGTATATGTATGAGATAAACATTCAGAAACGATCACCAATAAAAACTTACTTGCAAAGCAGTGCAATTTTCTCAACTCCAAGGCCCCAGAATTTCCATAGATAAGATTGCCCATGGTAATCCCATGGAAAACACCAGGCAATTTTCTCGAACAGTTGTAAAAAGTGTTCAACTGCGTAAAGAAGATGAGATTAGCGAAGTACGCCATTGAATCCGAAAAACAATCGTTATTATCGTGAAACGAATGCATTAACGAGGATCCGAAATCCCTATGTCGCACGTAAAAAACGGAGACAATCGTATCTACGGAATCACACGGGATGTTCATTCGTGATCGTCCCGCAGCATCGTTTACTCTTACTATGCAGCTTGCAGCAAGCCATAAAGCCAAATTTATCTCTCATATATCTTGTGAATGATCGTATCTGGTAGGATGCATATATACCAACTTCAGAACCGAGACAAAAACGTCCCGACACGCAATAAAGAAACGAGGGAGAAGTAGCTATACGAAAACACTCTCTCGCGCAAGAAAGATGCTTGTCTTCTCTGGAGACCGCTCATTAGCTTGCTCGTAACCCAGTAAATGGGGCTATTTAGGAGCCTTGACACTTATGTCAATTTTCAAGGTGATTTGCGTATATATATATTTATATTTGAAAACTGTTTAGTTTCAGTGTTAGCTTGTCGTCTTCCGGGTAAAGTTGCTTAGCTGCTTTATGATTTTCGCAATGGTTATTCAGTTATAAGTGTTA
The DNA here is from genome assembly GCA_949699805.1 of Tromatobia lineatoria. NCBI lineage: Eukaryota > Metazoa > Arthropoda > Insecta > Hymenoptera > Ichneumonidae > Tromatobia > Tromatobia lineatoria. The sequence continues at coordinate 3,626,863 of OX453044.1, forward strand.
CAAATTTGAATGTATGCACCAATCTGAGTAACCTATTTCTCCGCGCTCAGATTGGGGAGGAGATTTAGACTCACCATATGGAGATACCTCCTTCGATTTCTGGCGTGGTATTATACACCGCTCTGACTGGTCAGTTTATTTAAATTTATAATACTGATAATTCAATAACTACAGTGAGTAAAAAAAATGGATAAGTAACTCTTATGAAGGAATGCTCAGCGATCGTTTACCAACAAGTTTATAAATTATTCTGAATCGCCCTGTAAAACTGTTAGACTTCTTTTTCCCGAAGCCATATCCACGTCTGTTTCGCCCATACAACTATGAACCCAATGGTTTTTATTGCCTGTGTATCTAGAGAGAACGAGAAAGGGTGGCAATTGCGAAGAGGGCGCATCGGGGGTTGCGATCGAACTGTCTCGGCGCGTTTTGCCACACCCTGAAGCCATTTTCATGCACGCTCAGCTCTTGCACTGCCGCTAAACCTCGACTGGCTGGGGAATATACATACGTTGTCTTACCCATGAGTAATAAATAATCTATGACTGGTGCGGCGGTAAAGAAACTGAAAGTGCCTTCTGCCGTTGCGCGTAAGACGCACAAAACGATTGAAATGCTAAAAAGGCATGGCAATAAGCGCACAACGCTGCTGAACCGAGTGCCACGAGAGAGCCAGTTCTATGAGCCCGACGTAACGGTTGCGCTACGTCCTGTATACGTACTCGTAGTTGCGAGTATATGCAGGTCGACTTTACGAGGCGTTACGTGGTGCGAACGAAGCGAACACCGGCCGAACGTCCAGCATACGAGAGGAAAGTGCATCGCCTCTTACTCAGCCTCCTGTTGCTACCGCCGCTACTACTGTTATGAATTTATTTATGAAAATTAATAATTCGTATAGACAGCGTTTTTATAGACACCGAGTGTAATAGTTTGATGTACAAGGACAGTGTCGAATTAGTGAATAGCTAACGAAGCGGCACTGTTAAAAATGCAAGTAAAGAAAACGACATGAGAGTTGCGAATCGGGAAAATTCCATATTAATATTATTTTATTGTAAATTAAAAAATTGCTATAATATTTCTGAAATACCCGTATTTGAAAACATTAGTACGTGAGTATTAACTGATGATTGTTAATATAGCGATAGTATATTCGTCAATGAGGAATAAGTTTGAAAATTAATATACGACATATGCATTCGAGATTTATAAAACGGTATATAAATTTTCAAATAAAATTTTTTTACAGTGCGGTTCTCCGATTTTGAAGTTTCATTTTCATTTCATATCATACTTACATAATATATTCACTTTTAAGAGGTGTAGTTGTAAATGTGATTGCTTATTCAATATATTTATTCCCCAAATATCTTTTACGGTGGGAATAAACATGGGCTTATTAGATTTGATACTTATTTACAAACTACTGTTACTAACCTGGATTTTTTGAAATGGTTCACACGTTAAACCAGACCATACGCCGATAACGTGATAGTCAATTACTTTGTAGCGCCTGAACATCAGGGTAATGACCGATTAGTTTCTTATAGTAAAAATAAGTGAGTAGTCGAAGTTTGACAAAATGTTGCAAGTGTTGTTTTACGATAAGGAAAAGTGTCAGTGGGCAGATAATCCATTTTTATTATCTGCTCCGTTATTTTATGGATTAACATTTTTATGATGTAAAAAAAAATCAACGGAACGCAATAACAGATAAGATACAGATATATTACACCGGATTTCAATATTATTATTGTAATATACGCCGCGCTTGTCAGACGTATCATTACGTAAGTCGAGCTAATTGGTGAATACTGTATCTGATATGATTATGTTTATTTGTAAGAGATGTAACGAGTCATTACTTTCTAACTCAGTTTATTTGAAAAGATAATCAACTATATTGGTATTTGAGTTATATACAAATATATAAAATTGAAAATGAGTCAGAATGTACCACATATATTTTGCAATGCTTCGATTTTTTTAACATTCCCCAATGACTTTTTATGGAAACATTTAAATAATTTAAATTAACTGTTCATATATTCAGACGGTAACGGTAAGATTTTGCACAAGTTATAAATATCAAATAATTTACAGAACAAACACATAAATAGAGTCGGTCGAAATGACCGGCTGGTTAAAAATCTCTAATTTATCCATAATTTATAAATCCTACATGTAGCTAAGATGAAATTATAATCAGCGAATTTCTATTATACGTATATTTATTCGCTAAATAATTTGGACTTAATTCAACTTTTGGAACTGAATTTGAATTATTCAATTAACAATGAAAAGGTTTTACCATAGCCAAGTGAAGCCTTATTCATCAAGCCTTATATGTATAATAATATTATTATACATATTACTATCATCTATGATCTGTTCTTTTTATATATGTAACGCTTAAAAATATATATTTTTCTATTATTAAAAAAATAATAAAATTGTTCATCAAGCTAAGATACAAATAAGGTAAGTTCGAAAACATTTCCTTTATAATGGATTTTTAATTATACTCGCTTTCGCTTAGAACGCCTTATATATATTATTTATCTGCACTTCGAGCTCCGGTGTATTTATAAATAAACAAGATCAATAATTTCCAAGAAGTAAGTATCATCAAATTAACAAATATTAAGGTTCAAACATTTGCTCCAGCCAACTTTTCTAGACGATTTAAACAATTTCAAGTACATGAATGTCAATTAAAAAATCCCTAAACCTTAGTCTATCAGGACGCAAACAAGAGTATAATTGCGAGAAATATTCTGTAAGATCAATCAACAAATTCGCCCATTTGACTTACAAAAGCTCTTTTATAGATTCTTATTTTTTCTATTTAAATTTGATTAAAAATATACTCAGGAAAAATGAATTCACTCAATTTGCAAGTAATATTATTAACAACCATGTGTACAAATTTTCCGGCTGTTATTTTGTCCTGATCTCTATTCGAGTCGTTTATGTGAATTTAAAAGCTATTTTGCAACGTACGAGAGCTGCAATTTTTCATCTGTAGAAAAAGCATAAACTCGTTAGTTTACCGAGTGGCTTACTTCACAGAGTGAATAACAAACACGAGAAGCTTTGTATACTTACCTGAGCAGGTGCTAAACGAGCGATCTCCCACGGCGCGCACCGTGGAAGAGACGGTTTGTGGTGCTGGCAATGCAGTTAGTGAAATGGCTCGCTTATTTAACATTGCCGCAGTATCAGGATAATCATATTTAATGATGTAGGAAGTTCACGTAATAACGAATTGGTTTATACGTAGTATGCGCAGGGAAAGACATGAATACCCACTTGTGTATTATGGTGCAGCGAATCTTCTTCGATTAGTTTCGCGAGCTAGCGCCCGCGTGTACATTATTATTGCGCAGAGGTGAACGGACTGTCGCAACGCTGTATTAGGACTCACGCAAGCGAAATGCAATGTACATACGTAGCGGTCGTTGTTGCTTCGGAATCTCACGCTGATCGCGGTCGGCGCGGTGTGCATCAGCGAAAACCGTTTTAACGCTCGAATGCACCCATTGTTCAAGCTCAAACGCTATGTATATTCATGGGTTACATTTTGTATAAACTTGATATGAAATAAATATTCTTCATCGCCAGTATTTTCAACGAATTCATGAAGTTCTGTTGTTTTTCTCCAAGCTCTCAATCATGGATATGAAAAAGGCAGGTTTTTATGTTCGTGCTCAATTAAATAGGAATATATATTCTTGTTAAACTTGTTTTTGACATTTTTCAATAATATATTGTTTCATTTTCCGAATATGCTTTCATTTTCATTGATTGTTCCAATATTGTCGTGCACGGACAATGGTCCACTCCGTTTTATTTTGACCGGGAAATTAGTTCTGTCGACATATCACGGTTTATTTTTGATAAGATCATTTGTGAAGTTTTTACTGTAAATTTGGAGTCGATATAAAATATGCTTGACATATAATATTAATGAAGTGCTAGTAATTGATAATGCAAGAAATACAGTTCTCAGTTACAAAACTCATTTTATGTTTATTTATTAGTTATTTCTAAGACTTGTGACGTCTGGTTAATTTATAACTCACTCAATTTATTTAAAACAATTTTCAACTATATTGGCTTGAAATTAACAAATAAATAAAAGTGAGTAGATGAAATATTTGAAAAATGATCTAAGATTAATGTCACAAATGCCCTCGACATAAGACAAAATCTGATTTTTCAACGTTAAACAAAAATCATTAACACAATATATAACAAAGACAAACAAAGACATTTAGTATCAGATCTATTATTCTACTTGTTTAACAGGAATTTTTTTTTTTTTTTTTTTTCGAGTCGTTATGACGAAGCTGTGATTATAGATGTGTAAACAAATTTTTCTCTATTAAGAAAGTACTAAACAATTTGTTACCGTAAATCTAATTTTCACTGTATTCAGAATTGTTATGTTTAAATCATAATGCATTTTTCGACCGATAAAATAAGCCATCGAACTCTAAAACTGGTTTAGTCTGAAAGCTACAACAAGTGAAAAATTATAGCTTTGACCTCAGACCTTCCTGGTGCACTGTACATCTCTACAAAATTGCGGAATTTTAAATGTACTCAATGAAGAAGGATATGTACTTGTTATTTACTCTATAAAAAAAAATACATTACTCAAAGAAGAAATCCTTATGACTTGTTAGAAGTGATTTGGTCTCCTTGAAGTATGGTATTGGAGATTTGACGCAACCAAACGATCTATAGATGGCCCAATTTCACGTGCAACCTTTCACTGATTGGCTTAATCGATATCAAAGCCATATTTACTTTTGTGACTAGACCACGAACATCTCGCTGCTGCTGCTATTGTTTTCGTACCCTCGGTAGGTTTCACACATTTGTCACGGACTTTCAATTCCAATGATTTTTGAAAAAATATGCCGCTAAATAAGTCATTTTGTTATCACATGGCGCCAACTGTGTTCACATATTGCAAGACCAAAATTCTACGCACCTACTTAAATGCCCAAAATAATGTAGTTTTACCAGTTTGTCACGGACGATCGATTCTTGAACATTTTCATCTTGCCTTGTGAAGAGCGAGAGTCAATTGAATTTTCATTCGGTAGAAAATTACTTCATAAAATAATGGTGCTACGTTCCGTAAAAACATGTTGTTAAAATCTTTCGAAAGATTTGTGAAACCAAATTGTCATTGAACTCCGGCAGCGAATCGACGGAAAGTAAATTTAGATGTTATCAAAAAATAATAATAGCACAGCTGCATTTGTTAGAAGGTCGAACGTCTATAAAATTAAAGACTTTCTGTCAACCTGTCGCCGAGAATATCTCTTCAGGAATTTTATTGGAGATTTGACGTATCCAAACGATTTTAAGGTGGCCTAATTTTAGGTGCAACGTCTTATCGACCGACTGCACATGTCTGACCAGTTACGACTGACAGAACCATATCTACTTTTGTGAATAGACCACGAATATCGCGCTGCCGCTGCTATTGTTTTTCGACTCCCGGTAAGTTTCACACATTTACAACTGAATTTTAATTCTAATAAAATTTAAATAACGCAGCTATCATGTAATTTGGTATCATATATCGCGCCAACTATTTTCACACGCTGCAAGACCAAAGTTGTACGTATCTGAATCTACATAAATACCCTAAATTATTAGTTACACCAGTTTGTCACGGACAATCATTTTTTTAACGCTTCTGTAACGCCTCGCGAAGAGCACGAGTATGTTGATTTTTCATTGAGCAGAAAATGATTTTGTAAGATAATACTGCTACATTGCGTAACAGCATTTTTGTTAAGTCACCAAGCTGATTTTACTGTAATAAATAGTCCTTGTCTAATTTTGATATTAAAATAAGAATATATAAAATATCAAAGCTAGATATTTATATTTAGAAAAATATTTTTATTTGTACAAAATTGTTTTTCCCGGAAACGGTAATAAATAGTAGAAAGATTTAAAAAAAGAATTTGTTATTTCAGTTTGTAATTTCGAGTTGTATTCGAAAATTAGTTTATAAGTCTGAATATTCTTTGTATTATATTTCCTAAAATATCTTAGTGGGAACAATGAACAAAAATGTAACTTTTTCAATATGTAAAACATATATATATATTCATTGAATGTAAAGTACCACAAATATTTGATGAGAACTTGGACATACACTATAAGTTTAATATCCAGGTAAAGTTGCCGTTAATGGTGGAAAATTTAAGCTAAAAAAATAACACAAATTCACGTTTTATTGGCTGTGAATTCTTTTAAAAATTATAACATAGGAATAAACCATGAATCTCCGTTTAAATAGTAAGTAGAAAGTAATGGAGATCAACATTCTGTGCATTAAATATGGGAAATCCAATCCGTTTATTGGCAATAACGCAACGTCTATCAAATTATAATTATGATACAAATATGTCCATGGTCTCCCCATAAGCTGTAAATATAGTCCAGAAAATGTTTACATCGTTGGATTATTGTGTTCTTTCATCCATCAAAGACTTTGAATCGAAAGAATTTATATATAGAACATACACCGTGCTTTGAACTCGATTCAATTTTCCATCGTTCGTTTCCGAATCAATGCACTTTATTGCCAATTACCCATTGCTCGGATTTCGTACGCGAAATTGCTCCATACTCATCACTATCGAATAGATATTCAAACATATCGTTGAATGACCTTTTATTAAATTTAAGCATCAATATCAACTATATATTTAGAAAATTCCATATATTCCAGTCTGCGTATTAAAAAAAACTTCATTTTTTTTTCTACTTGCCACCTCATAAAACTATTATCGTCTGTATTGTAATATTGGTGCTCGTTGAAAAAAAATCTTTTAACGATTTTTTTTTAGAGGTGGCCGTATGACGTTTTGTATTTCCCATACGACTGACATGTAGAAAATCGAATCTTTTGTTTGAACAGATATCATTATTTTTGTACGCAATGGACGGTAGTATGTTTAGTAGCATACGTTAGCTTGAATGATTACCTTCCATTCTGTATATTGAACTGAATTTTCGCCAACATAATTCTCGAAATAGTCAATTTTGCGTAAGAAGATTTTTTTTTCTTTTTTGCCAAAAACCCTTCTACAAGACAAACTGCCATTTTCCTTGGAAATAATACTGCCAAAAATTGTACAAAAGCTATCAAGAACATATAATAACTAATTTCCATACAAATCAGCGTTATTTGTGATTATTATTTTCATTATCATTATTTGACAATAAAATGCTTATTGAAACGCTTAACAATTTGTTTTTAACTGTCCACGGCCAAAAACCCCGGTTCATACATTACATTGAATCTCCTAACGAGCAAATACTATGCAGATTTTTGTAAAAGGTGACATGACAATTTTACATTTCTCTGCCATTATAACAATTTGTTATAAATCGGGTGTGAGAGTGAATTCATTAAGCTACCTCTTGGAAGAATTCACACGGTGTTCTCTTTTTACGAGACTTAATATTATAGTACAAGTCCAGAATGTCGACCGTGTACAGTAGGAAAAATCAAGATTAGACACATCAGTAAGCATTTTATTATCAAATAATTTTTATAAGAATAATAATCACAAATGACGCTAAATTGAATAAAGGATAGTTACTTACTATATATTCTTGAAAGATCTTATAGATATTCCCACGGTTTTTTACCAAGGAAAATGGCAGTTTGCTTTCCATAATTTTTTTTTAACGTAAAAAAACATCTGCTTACACAAAATTGAATATTTTGGACACTATGCGAACAAAAATTTGGTGCGATGCGCAGAATTGAAAGTAATTGTTAGAATATGAGAGCGCCCGCTAATGTGTTTCCCTCTGTATATGGGTGTGAGAGTGGGGATGTTACCCTCTCTCTCAACTGTTCGGCCTCTTGGCCATTCTTGTGTAGACTACGAAAGAGATCGGACGCTATAATAAAGATACTATTTTTCCTACGAAACGTTGTTCATTATTTATTCGAAAATCCCATGACCTGTCAGTAATCGTTCAAGCTATTAGGTGCTGTCATGTATAGCACTGTTCATCGTGTACAAGAATAATGGTGTCCGTCCAAACGAAGGAATTCGATTTTCTACGTGTTAATCGAACGGAAATGAAAAATGTCATTGGGCCGATTAAAAAATCACTACGCCGTTTTCCTTTAGCAAGGGCCGATATTAGGATCCAGACGACAGTTTTACCATGTGGCGAGTAGACATTTTTTCAAAATTTTAGACACACCTTAATATATATGTATTGTTTTTTGCAGGTTGAAAATAAAGTAAACGATAAAATGAATTTCTACTCTGCATTACTAAGAGCAAGTTGCATTCTCCTATTTTCGAGGATCGTACTGGCGTTGAATTTAATTAGTAAGTACTTTTTAAAACCGTTTTAGTTTCGTGTTGAATTGTAAAAAAATTCTCGACTTTAGCTTGCAAGCTACCGCAGAATTTCTCTCTGCAAATTTCGAACAACCAGAGGGCAACGCTCTACGAATCGGATTTAACTGTTCTCGTGGATTATGATTCGATGACTCTCACTTTGTACAAAGGAACGAATTCCCTCAATATTCAAGCTAACAACATTGTGGTCGGTTTTAATGGTAAGATCAATAAGGTTTTACTTGCTTATATATTTTTTCATTACCAGAATTTAATGACTGTAGAAGAAAAACCCTGTCTACCCCTTTAAAAATTTTCTTTCTACACTATATTTTTTTTGGCTATTATACATATTGGAAATATATATTTCCATTCCAAATTTCACAATTAAACATTCGTAAATGATGGAACAATTTTTCGACACTGCTAATAATAAATGGAAATTGTGAAGTTGACAATGTTTTGTTATCTTCTAATTTTCTAATTTTTGTTTGAACGGGCGCAATAAAATGTTACTAGAAAGACCTCGCATAAAGGATCATATTCTCCTTTAATATTGAAACCAATAATCAGTTCTAATGGTTGCGATGGTGAGACGTCACTCAGATATATGTTTTTATTGCAAAAGCTTAATATGCAAACATTCGTAAAAACGGATATATATATTTTCGTTATATTGAAAAATTGTTAATTTTTCTTGTCAATTCTAATTTCAGAAATAAACATTTGAACATTTTTCTTTGGCAACAAATCAAAACCTGTGGATTTGATGAATTTTTATTACCTCCTGATTTGACAATTGTCTAAAAATAAAAGTCTAAAATAACTGTGCGAAACCACGGCCGATACAGCCAATCTTGTATTCGGTATCTCAATTCCCTATTTTAGCGTTAGATGGCGATTACAACTCACACGGTACTCATCTAATGGCTCACGTTGTATAAACTTATCTTGCATGAAAGTCTTGCGGGTAAAACCGAGAAGTGTCGACACTTGAATCCCAGCTCAAGACTTCAACACCTACGAGTGGTCAAGAGGCAAACCCGCTAACAGAATTAGTGGTCTCCAACCGGTGCTGCTCTGTAAAGTAGATCAGAAGCTCTTCGCAATCGTAACTTCTCTTTTTTTTTTTCAGGTATCATGTATATGGAATCCGACGATCCAAAGCAGGAGGTCTCAAAGGAACCGCAAGTACTTTCCAGGACATATAACGACAGGATTTCGGGAGTCGCGAAACGAGAAACACTGGTACGAAATATTTTCCGATAAAATCGACGCGAAGCGTTTGTATGTATGGATCTTCTTATGGATGTACGTAACTATATATGTTTGTGGCTGTTCAGGGTCATGATTTGGATGGGTGACCACTTGGCTGATCTTGGCTTACCCACCCAATTGACCGTTTCTAAAGGTGAAATTACATTAAGCTTCCTTCAACCATTTATTCCCAATTGGAAGTTTGATTTCATCGAATACCGGTTTCACGCTACTGAGCAATTTTATTTTGGATAATAATGATAAAGTTTAATCATTATCATTATTATTAATTGGAAGTTAGATTCCATCGAATACCGGTTTTTCGCAACTAAGCAATTTTATTTTGGATAATAATGATGACCAAAAGTTTAATCATTATCATTGCATATTAAGGTGAAGTCATCAGTGAATAAACCATTAAGCAGCACGATTTGTTTATCATATACATTTTTAGGAAAAGTAATCATTCCGTTGAAAATCCGTAAATTTCGTTAAAAATTTTAACGGACGATCAGAATATTGAATTATCTGATGCAACTAAATTGTATAGGAATAAACAATACACGCCAAAAATCTAAAAACACCGGTAAATGAACGGGCCAACCTAATCTTCACCTTCGCTCGAGAATAGCTTTCTGCGACAAAATAATCGCAGTAGACAGCTAAAAAATGATCAAAATAGAAATCAAATGTTCAGTTAAGTCGTCAAAATTTCTCATGAACGCTGAAAATGCTATTCTTCATTCACTGATGACTGTTAAATTACCGGCGCAATCACCCTTGTCGAAAATGTTTTTTTGAGTTATGAATAAAAAAAGTTCTTAAGCCGAACTATAAAATCAGAAATCATACTAGGGCATAAGCTACTAAGTAATTTAGCAAGATCAGTATAAAATTGTGTGAAAAGGGGAACGTATTAAAGCATGATCAATACTCTTGTCAAAATTTCAATCTGAATTTTTAAGTTCCAGATTTATATGCGATGCTAAGTTGAATCACTTGCTTATGAATTTTTTGTAATTCCGGATTTATCTGCGATGCTAAGTTGGACCTTCTCATGGTTTATCTCACAAGAAATACATCCCCAATCGTAACCCGTAATGAATTAGTAAAAATAAAATTCAAATCACTAAAACTGAAACATTCAACCCGAACGACCGTTAAAATACCGTTACTTTTTGTCTACATTTTATTTTAAAAGCCATAATTTTTTCCTTCTCAAACTGATATTATTTTACACGAGTACATACATTCTGGAGGAGAACGATAACAATATGTAGAATGTGTACAAGATTTCACGAATCATGAAAAAAGTAACTTTTATAAGACTATTCCAGGCGAAATATACTGCTAGGTAATGATATCGTACAAGATACTTAGAGGATCATAATAACGAGTGATTTCTGCACAGGATTCTTCAGTTATTGAGCTCCCATTCGATGGTTGTCGAATCGTGCTATTGTCGAATGAAATGGATCGGTAAAGAATTTTTATTGACTCACTTACAGCCTGGTTGTGAGTCATCAAATATATCTAGATGTATTCTTGCAGACCTGGAATGACTGGAAGAATCGCAAATGAGATTCGTCGTCTCGCTGAATCGTGCATCGAACTAGAACTGTGTCGGAATGTTGGTAAAATAAAACCTCACTTCAGATCCAAACTACCCGTCGATAATATATCGGATTTGATGTTTGTCTGTCCGGATCCTCTCGTTATCGTCACTGAGGGTTGTGAAGAATTTTTCGACAATGATATTGTGCAGGTATTTGTACTAAAAAAAATACTAACATTTTATCGAAATGATACTTAGACATTTTTCTAAATAAATAAATAATAAATAAATAATAAATAAATAATAAATAAATAATAAATAAATAATAAATAAATAATAAATAAATAATAAATAAATAATAAATAAATAATAAATAAATAATAAATAAATAATAAATAAATAATAAATAAATAATAAATAAATAATAAATAAATAATAAATAAATAAATAAATAAATAAATGGTTGCATTTTTGAAATTTCGAAAAACAATCGTATGCGAGTCACACGACAAAAATTCAGGAGCAATCTATGACAAGCAATGGCCTAAGTAGGATGAAACGGTGTTTTACTCAAAGTTAATCACTTTACCAAAGAAAGAATTATGGAAAAGTGACGCAGCATTTTACGCATTTTTTTGGGTATAAAATGGTAACAAACTACTCCAAAAAAAATTATCCCTTGAGCACTCACTGAAAATCTCATTTCATTTTCGATTGCCTTTACCAGATTGTTTTTATTGACGCACGTCCACAGAGAGATTTCATTAAATATACCAAAAAAATTTGACTAATTTCTAGATTCACAAATTATTTTTTGTATTCTAACTGTACAAAATAAATTGTTGTACTAATGAAAAACCACAAATAGACAAGAATTTTGTTAGTAAATTGATAATAAATTTTGTTAACATTTGTGGCCTAAGTTTGTTCAGGACACGAAAATGTTAATTCCGTTTTTCATCGTACTATATGGTGAAAACGATGGGTAATATATTTATTCGTGATACTCCATTTACAGGGCTTATAAATTATATTTTATTTGAGTTAAAATCTCATTTACAGTTTGACTGATCATCTTACCGATGAAATTCATTTTGTTTCAACACCAAAAACAAATTCCACGTCACTCTAATAATCAGAAGTCATGTTAATTACAGCCAATAGCCAATAAAGCCGTCGACGTAGCTCTTGATCACATATCCGAAAATCTGAGAGTGATGAATGGCGGCACGATTCCCATACCCGACGTGGATAAAGAATTTTCTACTGGCACTAGTATTTTCAAGACAAACGGATATTTTAAAGCCATACATGGAACGTTCCGGTAAGTAATTGGTAATCGGCAATCCACTATTCTTTTCTTGTTATTTTCCTTTTCGGGAGAAATCCACTTACGTGAAAACTTTATCTCCGGAAATTTAAGGATCAAGTTTCTATTTTTTATATCGTTTTTCATTCCATTGTCCATGATGAACAAGATTTTTTTGCTTACGGAATTACATTTTCAAAACTTATCCGTATTTTTAATGTAAAAACTCGCATAAGTTACTTTCGGGGCGATTCTATCAAAATTTATATTTTAATTCATAAAAAAATAGTTTTTGGTTCCGTACAATTAAAAAAAAAAACAAATCGCATTCAGCATTCTCAACTTGTTGTCTAATTTTTATCATTATCAAAGAGTTCCAGAAAATAAGTGGCTGAATTGACCAAAAATGGTTGATATTTACACGGAACTGATAGAGGAGCTGATAAAAATTACCAGACGCTATACCAAAAATTATCTATCGCGTCTTGTATTCCGAAGCCTTAGCCGCCACCTGACGAAAAATACCAAAACTATGAGAACTTCTACACTATACATAACATTTTTTTACCATATTTCGTGATAAAAATTCTCATAGTTCTCGTAATTCTTGATAGGTGGTGGCGTAGCTCCCCTGTACTCTGAATAGACGATACTTTTTACTAGATATATAGTAAAAATTAGTATTAGATCCTTCTGTGCGTGTATAAACTGCAGATTTTATGAAGAATATTCCTGGTTTTGATGCTTCCTCATCACATACGAAGTATATAAAAACGGAAACTATTGCAATTAAAAAAAAAAAACTGACTCCTACATTTTGATGGAATACATGTTTTGAGGGATACTAAATTCCATAAACGCATTTCCTCGTTTCTGTCTGTCTGTCTGTCTGTCTGTCCGTCTGCCGGCTGCATGCCAAAAGCATTCCGAAAGAGCAATAACTTTTGAAAAACTCTATGGGCCGCAATGGAATTTGATGTGTACCTTCTTCATTCATATCCTGGTTTTGAAAATCAAATCTAAAATATTCACTCCTTCTGATACTTTACATAAAATATGATGAAAATGTAATAGAAATTTTTCTTTATTTTTAGACAGCATACTAATATTGAAGTTATTCTGCTTCGGCTTGATAAATACAGATGGAATTATTTGCAAATGAGCTATGAACAACAAGTGATTTAGTATATAGCAAAAACTTTATTGTTTTTTCAGTCATTTACCTAAGATTTCTGAAACTACCTGTCATGCAAAATGTCTATTTTCTGAACTATGTACATTTGTGTACCAATTTAATAACCTGTAAAATAATCAATGTTTCACTTGATAGGAATTCTTTTAAGAACTGATGATTCCATAAATTTCATGTAAATCATGGAATAAATAACAACAGTATCGTCGCAGCACTGAATCACATATTTCTGTTACCTGCCCATTTTCTGATAATTCTATTTGTATCATCAAATCGAAGCATAATAACTTCTATATTAGCTTGCAGTCTAAGAAAAAAACTACTATCAATGCATTTGTGCAATTTTCCGTAAGATCCATAAATATTCACACCAAACGTTAGATTCAAAAATTCAATAAACAAAACAGATTTGAGGTTATTCACACTCATAAAGTTGAGACCGTAAACACTCATACACGCATCGCATCATATCACTTCACAGCGCTCACATAGCGATTTAGATGAATTCCAGAGCCTGCGGAGGCCTCATATACACCATAAGGTTTGAAACTTTTGAACTATGAATAACTGAAATGTTAATTCGTCTTATCAAATTATCGCAGTGCCGCCAATAACACCACCTAAACGAAAGATAGATGTGAAGCGAAGACGCGAGCGTAGTCGCGCACGCTACCTTGCGATGGCGGGTCGTAGCATGAATTTGAATTTGAAAACGTGATTGTAATAAATTACAGTGCGACTCGTAGATTGCAAGTAATGTACGAAATTCCTCGAATTTCTATTCGTACAGTTCGTCCCTATACTTCAGTAATATCACGATAAAAACTTCACGCCAGTAACAAATGTGATGAGAAAGTCGCGTGTTACGAATCTACTAGTAGCAAATTTTTCTATTTTTAAATTTGTCTGTATATGATCAAGTTTAAAAAAAAAACAACAACTCCTTTATTACTCAAAGTCTATCCAATTTTATTTCAGTGATCTCACAACGATTCGGAGGGTATCTGACGTTTCTCTCTCTCACGATGCTATGAAAGTGAATGCTGCCTGTGAATTCGGACTCGAAATAGCGGACCTTAATTACTCTCATTATGAGGTAAAACATTATTGCCTCCATAAATTGTAATTCGTAAATTAACCTACTCTCTCTTTTCATAAGTAATTGTTTAATTAACAGGTGAAATACGGGATTATTAAGGTGAACGGAAAGCTGTCTGGAAGCGTGGATAATACGGCACTTGTTATACGAGTAACTGTCGATTATAACAGCAAGCCATGCCGTATTTCTATGGAATATCTCAGAGTTACGAAATTAGGAAATATGAAAATTCAGTTGACAGGTTTAGGTCCGCTGAACTGGATGGTTACAAAATTAATTAACTGGGTCACGATAAAGTGGAGGGAAGAAATTGTCGTGACTCTGGAACAGCAATTGCTAAAATCCGTAGAAGAACACTTATCGACCTTCGATTGCGAAGAATATAGGCCGTGATTTTTAGATCATCAACAGCGATAAATCATTATTTTTACCATGTGATGTTATTTCATCCTTCATATTATTGCTCAAATAGTTGAATATGACTTGGATCTTTTCTCATTATCCGAAGAAACCTGACCAGTATCGCAACTTCCTTGAAATGTATTTTGTTTATTTATTTGATGAGTAATTATATGTTGATTATTTTTTAGAATGTTGTATTGCATCAAGAAACTGTAATTACAGAAACATTTGATCGAAAACAGAAGAAACAGATTTACATAAAAATGAACAACAGAATTTTGAAAAAATTGAAATAGTCAACGTTAAGATTTTCTTTGCACAGTGTTCAGTATTTTCTTTTGAGTGAAATTTTTTAATGAATTTATGTGAGGTACTCATGATTTGTTTGTTTTAATTTTAAAAATTCATAAATTTATGACCCAATGTGATGAAAAATTTTAAAAAATAGTGAATACGAAGTGATTAATGGAGTCAATAAATAATAGAGTGAGCTCAAAAATAATGGAACGAATAAACACACTTGACAAATATTTGTAAACATTACAACAATATTATTCTACAGATGTAAATAATATATATTCGAATTCCAGGTTCGGATTTAAATATAGTACTGGTTTTACGAGCGAAAGTATAGAGGAAAATTGTTTATATCGACAAACATAAAAACAACGTGTCGATTAATCGCCCCTACAGATTTCTTTGGTTCACATTACAACCAAATTACAGAACTCTTTCAATAATATCCTATGTTAACCTTTGTAATTAAACAAATAATTTTTAACTTT
Source organism: Tromatobia lineatoria (assembly GCA_949699805.1). Lineage (NCBI taxonomy): Eukaryota > Metazoa > Arthropoda > Insecta > Hymenoptera > Ichneumonidae > Tromatobia > Tromatobia lineatoria. The sequence goes on from OX453044.1 coordinate 3,642,870, forward strand.
TTTTACAAATCTATAGAATCACCGAAACATTTTTCTAATATTGACGAAACGTTTTATTAAGAGCCCAGTAAACACGTTTTTGAACGGCAATGTAACATGGAAGTTACATGTGATTGTAACAGTGTTACCCTTATGATATGTCGAGGATATATAACGTAGGAGTAACATTGTGATGTTGCATTAGTTACATACAGGTGATGTTACCGTTATGTGACATGTTTTCGTTGCAGTTGCATAACAAAAGTTATGAAACTGCAACGCAACGTGCGAGTAACAATAGGAACGTCACTTTCGTGACAGGAACGCACTGTTGTAGTGTTGTAACGTGGCAACATAACAAGTATATTGCAAACAATACGTAACATACATATTACAGTGGTTATATTACACCGTGAACATTCACGTTGTGCAACTGTTAAATACCGTAGTTCCGTTCCAGTTATGTAACGAAAGTGTGTAACTGTAATGTAACATGTATGTAACGACTGTAAGTCACTGCAGCGATAGTGCGGTCATGTTACAGTTACGTAAATGTGGTAACGTTACAAGAATGTTCCAAGAGTATGTACATTTGACGTTACATGCATATCACAGTGGTTATGTTACATCGAGAACATGCACGTAACGTAACGGTTATAAGCCGTAGTTGTGTTGCAGTTATGTAACTAAAATGTGTACCTGTAATGCAACATCTTTGAAACGATTGCAATGTAACTGTGGGGATAGTCCTGTCATATTGCAGTTACGTAATGTGATAACATTGCTAAAACGTTGCAAAAATATGTAACATCTACGTAATGTAGTTTCGTTACAGTCATGTAACAAAAATGTATTAATGTTACGTAACATGTGTATCACGATGTGATGTCCGCTAGATGGCCTGCGACTCAAACGTTTCTCGCAAGCGATTCGTGTCACTAACGTATATATATAAGTCAGCGTAACGGTGCAGCTTCATATGCACACCGGAGTGATACTCTTCCGAGATTTCAACCGGTTCGCATCATTTGCCAATCGCTTTTTCTACTTTAAATAGTAGCAGCTAATATTTTTGACTCCCAAGGGTAGCAATTTAGCAACCCTTGAAGCTCTTTTGTGGACTGTAAGTCCACAAAAGTAAAGCTAATGTATTGTCAATATGACTATACTTTAGCAATATAACGAAACAGTAATAGCTGTGTAATTCAAATTGCACAACACAACATAACTAAATTGCAACGCAAACGTAACACATGTTACATAACACATAGTAACATTGCTGAGTGGGAAATAGTAAATTACATGTAAGTCACATGTAAGTTACAAACAATTTTTTTGATTATGTTGCTGTTACCTTGCAGTAATATCCTGCAACACACTACTAACATTGCAAGACCGTAACGGTTATGTAACACACGTTATATAACATTTGAATGTTACTTGTTACATATCTGTTACACTACGAAATATACGGGCAACGTAACTCAATTGTAACAGTTACGTAACACATGTTATATAACATGGTAACATTGCTGAGTGGGAAATTGTAAATTACGTGTAACTTACATGTAAGTTACACGTGAGATTACTTGTTACATTGAGTTACATAGCCGTTACGTTGCTGTTACAATACCGTGTTTACTGGGAGCTTATTGACAACAGTTATTAGTTTACATTCCGAAGCCAATCCATTTTTCATTGTCCAGTTTCGTAATTAATATGGAAAACGCAATGGCAAAAAACCCTTACAAAATCGAAATATCGAATTTCTACAGAAGCTACGATAAATATGTTACTGTTATAATCCGGGTATTCCAAGCAAATGGGTTATTCCCTGATTCGTTTAGTGTATCTCCGACAGTGATAAAGGAAAAGTCACAGCGAGTAATCCCGCTTTGTTTACGGGACTATCGTTTTGCTGCGTTGCTTTGAATGACGAAGTCGTGTATAAATATAGACTTTATCGTCGCATTTTAAACAGTTAGCTATTGAATTTCTCGTCGCCTCTCCTCCAATTGCAATCGCTGAACATGAGTCATCCTGGAAGGAGAGACGACTATACAATATAGTACGAGTACGGTTCCGCGGTGGACCAATTGTTAGCATGTTGTGGGCCTCAGTGTAGCCTGTGGTGTCTGACCACATACGACTCTTCGTGGCCGAATCTACTTGCTGGACCAAACGAGTGATAGCTGCCGTTGCTGGGGCTTCCACTTGTTGGAATAAGGCGTACGCTTTGGTAGGTTTTTCTCATTTGTTATCTAATGCCAAATCAAAACACTTTAAGACCAGCGTCACGTTGCGGTCACGTGCAGTTGCTGTCGCGTAGTAAGTGGTGTACATCGAGACGGCCAATTAATATTATTTTCTTTCTTAACAGATGGCTGTGGAAAATTGTTTATTACAAATTAGTTAGTATTTTAACGATTAGAATATTGTTTGAGTGTATCTTGTTTTTCCTAACGGTAAGAGTGTGATTGGATGAATTTTCTGTTAGAATCATAATTAGGAAGAATTTTTTTATATTTTTGATTTTTAGGATCAAGCTTAAATTTTGTTACTACGTTTTTTCCGCATATGAGCGATTCCACCAAAATTCAACCACCAAAATTTTTGTTCTTACAACAAATTAAAAAAAAAAAGTCTTCTAATTGTAAAAAATTCGGCACATTTTATATACGAATGGAAATCTGATGAGATATTACAATTGACTAATTTTTTCTTCAAACGTTTCTAACTTGGGGCAGTTTCATCGAAAATACATTTCTGAATAATGGAAATATGTGGAATTTTATAGCATATAACAATGAAATGAATCCAGATTTATATGGGACATTTCATTTCCAATTAACTCAAATTCTCCGAAAAAAAAAAATCAATCATTCTCTGTACCGAAGTTACCGCTACTTCTTAGACTAATGAATTCTCTAAGGTTCTGTATATGAATAACGAACGTTTGAGATTTTTTTATGAAAGGGATTCGGAGGTGCCGGCTCTTTTGAAGGCCGAATGATTTCTTTTCTATTAATTAATATGCGAAAACCTCGTTATATTTGAGACGAATTTAATCCCTTCAATTATTGAAAAGAAGTTAAGAACGATTTTTGTGCGGGATTACAAGTCATTGAAAAGACATAGGCATTTTCCACAGTAAAATAATCAAAAATGCATCATGTTATTATGTTCAAATAAAAATATGTTGGAAATTATGAAATTATTCTTAACATTCGTTATTTATGCACATGATTCGAGTAAATCGAGAAGGGTGACGTGAGCGAGGTTTTTACAAAAATAAAAGTAGAAAAATAAATTCTTTGGCCTCTAAAATGACCAGAAACTCCGAATCCCTTTAAAAAAATCTCAAAAATTGGTTATTCATATACAGAAGTAAAGAAAATTTATTCGGCTTAAACGAAGTGATACGTTCGGTGCAATGAAAAATATTGTTGATAATTTTTTCGGATAATTCGAGTTAACTTGAGTTAAAATATAAATGGGGATACATTTTTTTTGTTGTGAGCCATAAAATTCCGCACATTTCTATTTTCAAAAATGTATGTACGATTAAACTGTCCCAATATAGAGCGATTTGATTTAAAAATAGAACAACTCTAATACCTAATCAGATTTCTATTTTAACAAAATTGTTTTGTGGCTGCATTTCGACGGAATCGCTCATATACATTACAAACAAAAATTTCGAATTAATTAGAATTTTATTTTTTTCCATAATAAAAGTCCTCAATGAGTAAAATCAACGAGTTACAAAGAAAAATGGTCAAACAAGTAAATTCAATAACATATTTTTGATTTGAAATTAATTTACTGGTTTCACAGAGTACGCGTAATCTGCTGAGGCGATTCTAAATGTTTCTGGAATTTTATATGTCTCAAGAAAAAACGAGATACTTCGATAAATGATCCTGTAACTTTTTATCTGTACTATGAATTCTTCAGTGAATATACAAATAGTAGGGGAGTACGGGGCAAAGTGGGACACCTAAGAAAAAAATTACTTTTTCACGAAACTCGAAGTGTATTGTCGCTGCTTTTGACCTAAAAACTCGATTCCAATAATCGATTTTGAGCGTTGGCAAAAAAAATGTGGGGCAAAGTGGGACACGTCCCCAAATTCGGAAATGTATGATTTTACCAACTGGGTGCTACTAAAAGTCATCACCATTGATTATATTTTACTGGCATTCGTGTTGCTGATTAATTTTGATATTCCGGAGAGAAAAATACCATCGAGAGCAAAATAGAACAGTCATCTAGAATATTTTCTCCGTTTGTTTATAGGGGAGCATGAGTAAAGTGCAAGGCATAAACAAAAAATCACTTTATCGCGATACCCAAAGTATATTGTTACTGCTTTTCACCCGAAAAATCGATCCCAATAATAGATCTCGAAAATCGTAATCAAGAGACGCGGAAGCGTCGCGAGGTTAAGTATTAAAAAGAACAATAATTTTTCAAGTTGATGTGATTATACGTGCGGTTTTCGTGCAGGAAACATATTATAGTACCCACTTACAATTTCAGATTGCTTCGAACATAAAAATTTTCAAAAGTTGTTTTTGTAAATGTAAATATCAAATGTTAGGTAAGATTTGTTAAAGTTGGTATCTTCTGAAGTTTCTCTTTCTTTTCCTCATTAAATTGAGTTGCGGAAGCGTATTTTTTTTAAATATGGGAATGGCCCACTTTGACCCGTTTTCGATATTTTTATTTTCAGATTTTGTCGATTTAAACACTCAAAATAAATTCAAAAACGTCGTCTATTGGATGATACGACTGAATTGTATTGTAAAAACGCGTTTTTAATCAAAATATGGGAGTGTCCCACTTTGCCCCGCATATTTTCTTTCAAATGGGTGTCCCACTTTGCCCCGCCGTCCCACTTTGTTCCGTACTCCCCTTCTATTTTTTTAAATTGCACAAAAATGATTTGTATTCTAATAAGTCAGCATTTTCCAATTTTTTTTAGAGAAAAAAACTTTTCTGAATGAAACCACATTTTTAACTGTATTAATTACAATCCAAATTTATGTCCTTTGAATCTGCAGTTGATACTTTTCGAGAATTTTGATTTATCATGAGATTCTCAATCTCCGATCGATTCGACAATCTATTTACAATGGTTTGTGTAGTCAATTTATAAGATCGGCATAAAATGTCTTGGAGTTTACGATATCAATGGATATCAATTGTGGGGGGCAAAATAGCGAACGACCAAAATAGCAAATGGCTAAAATCACGAATTTCGAAATAATGAACGTATCAATTCGAAATGGCCATCATTATGAAATTGGCTATTTCACCTATTCGCTATTTTGACCCCAATCCTATTGAAACGCAATCAAAATAGCGGATGATCAAAACAAGGAATGGTTAAAATAACGAATTTCATAATAATGGCCATTGTAGATTTAGACATTTATTATTTTCGAATTCGCTATTCTAGTCATTCGCGATTTTGAGCCGCACCCAAAATTAATGAGTCAATTCACCTGCAACGCACAGAGAATGACCCTAATTATCATTATACATTGTATAGGGCCTAGACGCTTCGGAAATTCTATTCCATTCACATACAAACGTTTTACTCTGTATAAGTGAATACACGAAGCGCTTTTGATTATTATTGTAGCGGAAAATCGTCGGTAGATGGAAACGATACGAATGCTCGAGGAATACGAACAGAGGTTTAGAGAGGAATCATCAGTGTATATAAACGGATATACGGTGAAAAATGTTTAATTGGCATTTCTATCTTGTAATTGGCTCACTTTTTAGAGTAATCTTGCTTTAGTTATTACTAGAGAATTTGGTACGCCCGCGAGCCATTCCTCGACCTCCCACAGTCGGTCCTCATTATATACGGCTACAACAGCGTGAATTTTACTTCCAGAGAATTCTCCGAACGACAAAGCGATTCGAACGTTGAGCTGAGAGCGTGTACGTTATCGACGAAGCGTAGTAATCTGTAAATCTAAAAAGAATTCAGAGCAAAAAATTAAATTCATAATATCGCCAGTTCCGAAGATTATACTGATTCTCGGAATCGTCTGCGACTATCGATTACGTGTACGGGGATTTTAGAATTTCCTCCATTTACCGAAGCACATTTTATTTTAAATCAACGGATTTAATTCCAACGGTTACGATCTCAGCATGTGGAATACGAATCCCGGGAAAAAAACTGGGGAAAAAAAGTACCTAGAAAAAAAATACCTCGAAAAGAAGTACTGGGGAAATAAAGTCCAACGGAAAAAAAATTCCGCGAAAAAAAAGTCCTTCGGAAAAGAAGTTCCACAGAAAAAAAGTCTCGGGAAAAAAAGTTCTACAGAAAAAAAAGTACTGGGATAAAAAGTATCAGGAAAAGAAGTACAGAGAAAATTAGTCCCGTAGAAAAAAAAGTCCCGCGGAAAAAAGTATCCGGAAAAAAGTCCCGCGTGAAAAAAGTTCCGCGGAAGAAAATTCCCGCGGAAAAAAAGTCCGACGGAAGAAAATTCCCGCGGAAAAAAAGTCCGACGGAAAAAAGTCCGATGGAAAAAAAGTCCGACGGAAAAAAGTCCGATGGAAAAAAAGTCCGACGGAAAAAAATCCGAAATCTTAAAATTCGTCCGATCCAAGTGAAAATTGGTACTCAGGGGCTCTCGAGGTCGTTCATTTTGCATAAGTTCGAGAAAAATGAAAAAAAATTACAAATACTTCTCGATAGTATAGTAAAAATCTTTGAAAATCCATGCATATTAAAGATACTGAAAAGAATCATTTTGCATAATAACAATTCCAAAATGTTATTAACAAATTAATCAAAACAATAATTCATTAACAAATTTCCAGGCAACCTTTTTTTTTATTACGAGAATGATTCGTTCACTTTTCTGAATACTAATCAATTTTTTTCGAATTTCTAAATTTGCTTTGAATTTTGAGTCTTTCGCAACACATTTATCCACTATACAAAAACTCAAAGCAAATTTAAGAATCTGAAGAATTCATATGTATTCAGAAAAATGAGCGAATCAGTAGTAGTAGTAATGGTGAGTTTATTGACAACACAAAACATGGGACGAGTTTACATTTATATTACATTGTTCATTACATAAATACATATTTGTTTCCTGTACTGTCAATTGGCCATCGACCGAAGTCCTTCAGCCTAGATTGTCTTCTTTTTGTTGCTTCGTCTATTGCTTCGGCTTAATTAATGTAATGTGTATTTACTGTTGGTTGTTGGCTATTCTTAGTAGATGGTAGTATGTTGTGTGTATGGGGTGTGTGTGTTTACGTGTTACATTTTCATCGAGTTGTATGCAGAGTGTTTGTATATTTTGTGATTGTGCTATTGCGAATTTTTCGCTGAGTTCTTGTGTTCTAGGTACTATTGGTGTGATGCCTGTGGTATTGTAGAGTATTGTGTTGCGGGGGTTGAACAGTGGATTAGCGGGGTGACGAATGCGCGTCAAGCGCCTTAGTGCTCAGGTTTCAGCCGTTTTTAGTTTCTTGAGCGCCGTTTTCTTGCAGTTGATGAGAATAGGGTGACCGTATTCTATTATTGGTCTACAGATGCATTTATATATCTTCGTTAAGTGCTTCATATATAGGCTGCGGTTTTTGAATGTGATTTTCCTGAAGTGTGATGCTCTCTGGGACATTTTATTTTTGCAAGCTTTTAGGTGGCGATTGAAGTTTAGCTTGTGGTCGATGTTGACACCTAGGTATTTAGCAAATGGCACGGGAGCTATTTCGACGTTAAATAGAGAACCCTTAGGTGAATGTGGAAATATTTCATGATTGAATATGACGAGTTGCGATTTACGTGGATTTGGCTTGATCCGCCAGTCATTGAACCATGTTGTTGTTTGGTCAGCGAGGTTCTGGAGCGAATCTATAGTTTCCTGTAGCGATTTTTTGTGTGTAATTAAAGCTGTGTCGTCTGCAAACTGTAGTATGTATTGGCTTTGATCGATGTATTCCTTGTTTATTAGGTTGGCGTTGTACATGTCGTGGCAGTATATGTTGTACAGTAATGGTGAGAGAGGGGATCCTTGCGGTACTCCCTGTTCCGGTATGAATGAGGTTGATGTAGCTGATCCTGATTGTATTATTAGTGAACGTGTTTGGAGGAAATTGTTGATGATGAGCGAATCATTTTACTTAAAAAATTAAACAAAATTCATCAATTTGTTAATAACATTTTGGAAATATTATTATGCAAAATTTATTTCCTCAGTATCTCAAATATGCATGCACTTTTTCAGACTTTTATACCATCGAGAAGTATTTGCAATTATCTCTCATTTTTCATTTTTCTCGAACACACACACACACACACACACACACACACACACACACACACACACACACACACACACACACACGCACACGCACACGCACACACACACACACACACACACACACACACACACACACACACACACACACACACACACACACACACACACACACACACAGATATTTTGTACAAACCACTTTTCCCGACGTTTAGAACCATTCTGAGTGCATTGACATGAAAATCTCGAAAAAATAAAAATTTTCCCGACTACGCTGAAATGACCATATTTTATCCCTTGAATGCGGGTGAAAAGCTAGCGATTTTTGTCCAACGGGAGGAAAAATAGTCGAACGGATTCTCCCGTTCGACTATTTTTCGATTACTTTTTCTAAAGTAATCGAGCGGGAGGAAAAGTACTCTTAGCGGGAGGAAAAATAGTCGAGCGGGAGGAAAAATAGTCGAGTGGGAGGAAATTTACGCTCAGCGGGAGGACTCCAGTTTATTTAAAATTGTTGCAAGACTCACGGGTAAATCGACACAGTTCTTCTAATAGTCGATTGGCGCATCTCAGTCGTAGGACGGTGAATCAAAAAATTTACTCATGTTATCGTAGCAATTGATTTTGAATCATTGAAATTAGTATTTTAAATTTCTACCGGGGGTATAAATTTATTCATACCCCCCCTTTTTCCGTCGAACTTTTTTTCCATCGGACTTTTTTTCCGTGGGACTTTTTATCCGTCGGACTTTTTTTCCACGGGACTTATTTTCCGCGGGACTCTTTTTCCGGATACTTTTTTTCCGCGGGACTACATTTCCAAGTACCTTTTTTCCGATACTTTTTTTCTGATGGACTTTTTCTCCAGATATTTTTTTTTCCTAGGCACTTTTTTTCCAGAGGCCTTTTCTCTACGATCCCTCTTCGCCGTAGGACTTATTTTCGAGGTACTTTTTTTCCGGTACTTTTTTTCCTAATACCGCGGAATACGTATTAACCTTATTAACAACCCATTAGTGACGCTAAGCATTTGAACAAAGAATTTGACAGTCGACTTCCGCTTGCCTGCCTCAACCAAGTGCAACTTTGGATTATGAGCAAACACTCAAGTGTTATCTTATACTGGCATCGAGATTGTACTTCATATACTGTATATTAATTTATACTCGGCCCGTATAATGTGTTTTGACTAGGTCTGTGTAGGAAATTCAATTCCATAAATGAATAAAAATAAAAATCTTATGTCCGTGTGGTGAAATTAAAGTTTGCCTATATTGATAAGACATATTTATTAACGGACTTAGCAGAGTTATGCACCTTATTTACGTTATACCCGTTGTAGTCATATTTCCTTACCCGTTTCTGACAAAGAGCTTCCTGTACATGTGTAGTAATTTTACCTTAAATATTCGAGAGTGGACGAGAGTCTGGAAACATAAAAGTTAACTGATATTAAAATCACGACTCGTATGCCGTATTTAGAATACTATGCATTAATTAATACGTATTATAGAATGAATTTAGCAAGCCTGTTCATCAATTAATACGAATTTCGTTAACAAATACAAATTTAAGCGAATTGTGCATCAAATTTACGTTATACTTGTCCTATACCCGTTTCTTTAAACGAGCTTTCTACATTGTGTGGTAATTTCAGCTGAATTTTCTTAAACAGTTTAACCAGCTCATTCTCTATTGCGATGCAAGCAATTCGCTTATTTACTACATAAAGATTTTTGCATGAATATATATATATATGTTTTCTTTTTAACTTGGCTAGCGTGGCTCTTCATTGTTATTGAAAATCTCTTCTCTAGAGTTTCGCGGTTACTTAGAAAAAATATTTAAGCTGAATTCTTTACCATCTCGACCCGAATCTGACCCTCGACCTCTTGGGTTTCATCCCTATTTTTCATATTATTTTGTTATCTCTAAGCAGAAACCACAATTTTTATTAAATTTTTAAAAATGGTTTATGTACAGTCCCATTCATTAATGCCTGGACTTGACAGTTCTGGGGTATCCGTGTGTGTGTGTGTTATTGTCATTTGTCGAAGTTCGGCGAAGTTCGCGCGAGTTTCACGTTGATAAGTATCAAAGTGAAACTTGCGCGGAAGTCAGCTGACAGCGAGGTAAACATAACCCGCTCAGTGCGGCGATGCGGCGCGGCAGGACAAACACGGTTGACGACTTTTCGAAAATCGGTGGGCGTTGTCCCAGAAATTCGGGACAGCGAAGGGCGAGGACGATGATGTCGAAACATCAAAAATACTCAGGTAAGTCTCCGAACGGTCGAGTGAAAACGGAAATGTGCCCGCGATAACCAATATTCGCGTAATCAAGGTAAGTTTTCTTTCGTTTTCTTGGGATCGCAGAAAATATTTTTTTGTTCACCGGTCCAACCGATCGGGTCAATCGGTTGGATCAAAATCACATTTCGAGATTTTACACTGTGCGCTTGCTCCAAAAAAGACTGCTCTGGATCAAGTGTGGTGTAAAACCTCAAAATTGGTTTGGATGCAAACCGTTGAATCAATCGGTTGCTCTGGTGACAATTTTTTTTTATTTCGTAGAAGTTAAGATTGAATGAAATTGCACTCTTATTTTTCTAATTGAAAAAAATTTCTTATAATTATCCGTTCGGCTGCAATGGTTATTTAATGAATGTCAAATTTCGAGAATAAATAACACCTATCGTAAATTCACACGCGATTAATTTTTGGATAATTTTCAGAATTACAAGATCGGTCCAACCGATCGGGTCAACCGGTTGGATCAAAGTCAGATTTCGAGATTGTACACTCTGCGCTTGCTCCAAAAAAGACTGCTCTGGATCAAGTGTGGAGTGTAAAACCTCTAATTCCGTTTTGATGCAAACGGTTGAATCAATCGGTTGCTCCGGTGACAATTTTTTTTATTTCGTAGAAGTTAAGATTGAATGAAATTGCACTCTTATTTTTCTAATTGAGAAAAATTTCTTATAATTATCCGTTCGGCTGCAACGGTTATTTAATGAATGTCAAATTTCGAGAATAAATAACACGTATCGTAAATTCACACGCGATTAATTTTTGGATAATTTTCAGAATTACAAGATCGGTCCAAGCGATCGGGTCAACCGGTTGAATCGAAGTCAGATTTGGAGATTTCACACTCTGTTTGCTCCAAAAAAGACTGCTCTGGATCAAGTGTGGAGTGTAAAACCTCTAATTTCTTTTTGATGCAAACGGTTGAATCAATCGGTTGCTCCGGTGACAATTTTTTTTATTTCGTAAGTTGCTATCGATTTAATAAGCGAAGCCTAAAACGCGATCGCGTTACTATTGTTTCAATTTTTATGTAACAAATCTTTTATGAATTAAATACTGATTTTCGTGCAAAGTTTATTAAGAACATTATTTACGGATTTATTAATTACAGCTGTGATGGTAAAAGACTGGGTGTCTGGAGAAGATCGCACCAGGCAAGCTCTAGTAGCTCACGTGCAGGCAGTGTGGGAAAATCTGCAGACCAGACCCGAATTGACACAGAAGCTCGTGGCGTCGATGCCCAAGCGATTACAGTGCGTCATTGACAACGATGGGTATTGGATACCATATTAGAAGTCATCTACTCTGACAAGCAGGTGCTCCTATCGTGACTGCCATCTCAAGTCAGCAAATAAAAAAAAAATCCCAAACCTACGGAAGGTTCAACAATTAACGCGCCTCCGCTTTCGCGCCTCGCGTGCGCTTTCGTTTTTGTTCGGTGCAATGGTAACAATAAACCTGCAATGCATCATCACACTACTCGCTTACTTTATTTATTTCTTAAAAAATACCACGTTGAGCGTTTGTTATTCATAGCATGTCTTGGACGGCTTTCCTAGCGGGACCCTTCACCCGATTCGAACGCAAATTGTGCAAATATCCTGGAGGACTTCCCTCGCCAGAATCTCGGTTCGAGCGTTCACTTACGTTTGTATCAATGTTCTGGAGGACATTGAAGTGACCGTCCGCGCACCTGCATTCAACGATGAAATCAGCAATTGATAGAATAATTAATCGCCTATGGATTTATAAATGTTGTGTTTTTTTCACGTCTTGGAATTCATTGACGAACCGGTATGGTTTTACGTATGATCACAAGTGATGTTTTTTTGACAAGAAAATCAAGAATACAAATTCATTCAATCGTGATGACTGCGAAATATTAAAAAATCATGTTTTTATCAAGACGCTGTTGATTTTACAAGCGTCAGCTGATCCAATGTTATAACGCATTGCATTTAACAAAAAAAAACTGCAGCGTATCAACAACAATGTTCAATGAAGTGGACCCTTTACGGATCTTTATCCAATGATGGAATGGTTAATCGCTTACGAATTTTATTCTCAAGTTGTGAATACTCTCGAGTTCATTGCAATCTTAGCTAAGTAACCTCATCGGAACCTCCATGAGCTTCTTTGCCGCGATTTATTGCTACCCTTGCTTTCACCTTGCTCTCACCTTCCTCACACCTTGCTCACACTGTGTTCACACCTTGCTCTCATCTTCCTCACACCTTGTCGCACTGTCCTTAAAAAGTTCTTAAAAAAGTTGTTTGTTAACATTTTAAAAAAATTGTATGACTTTTTTTAACAAACATTTCATTAAAAAAAATTGTTTCTTAATTTTTTTTTTCATAAACAAGATTATTAACAAAATTGTTGAACTCATTGTTCAAAATTGTTCAGCTCATTTCGCTATCACCGTGTATCACCTTGATTCCCCTTACTCTCTCTCCCCTTCTTCTGTCATTAATCTCACCTCGTTTTCCCCTTCCTCTCACCTTTCTCTCCCCTTGCTCTCACCATGCTCTCCACTTACTCTCACCATGCACTCCCCTTGCTCTCACCATGCTCTCCACTTACTCTCACCATGCACTCCCCTTACTCTCACCTTGCTCTCACCTTGGTCTCACCTTCGTCCGCAGGCACTGTAAACAGCAGGAGCAATAGCAACAACGTATGTATATATGATCCATTGCTTGGCGTGGGCGAATGGAGTTGGGCGTCGTGAAAGAAAAATTATTTAACGTCAATGACGTCGTAATGTCAAAGTGCAAAGTCGAGCGAAAATGGAAACTTGCCCGCGATAACGAATATTTGCGTAATCGAGGTGTGAATCTAATGCGTGTGAATTTACGATAGGTGTTATTTATTCTCAAAATTTGACATTCATTAAATAACCGTTGCAGCCGAACGGATAATTATAAGAAATTTTTCTTAATTATAAAAATAAGAGTGCAATTTCATTCAATCTTAACTTCTACGAAATAAAAAAAATTGTCACCGGAGCAACCGATTGATTCAACCGTTTGCATCCAAACCAAATTTGAGGTTTCACACTCCACACTTGATCCAGAGCAGTCTTTTTTGGAGCAAGCGCAGAGTGTAGAATCTCGAAATGTGATTTTGATCCAACCGATTGACCCGATCGGTTGGACCGGTGAACAAAAAAATATTTTCTGCGATCCCAAGAAAACGAAAGAAAACTTACCTTGATTACGCGAATATTGGTTATCGCGGGCACATTTCCGTTTTCACTCGACCGTTCGGAGACTTACCTGAGTATTTTTGATGTTTCGACATCATCGTCCTCGCCCTTCGCTGTCCCGAATTTCTGGGACAACGCCCACCGATTTTCGAAAAGTCGTCAACCGTGTTTGTCCTGCCGCGCCGCATCGCCGCACTGAGCGGGTTATGTTTACCTCGCTGTCAGCTGACTTCCGCGCAAGTTTCACTTTGATACTTATCAACGTGAAACTCGCGCGAACTTCGCCGAACTTCGACAAATGACAATAACACACACACACGGATACCCCAGAACTGTCAAGTCCAGGCATTAATGAATAGGACTGTACTTATGATTATTAATAACGAAAAAAACGCAATTTCTCAAAAATCTGAAACAATTTTTATGAATCCTGTATCAGGTATTAATATTTTTAAGCTTCGGCCCAAAGTAGGCCAGACCTCGTTTCGATTTTTAACGAATTTGATTCGAATCGAAAATTCAGAGGTAGCACAATTACAGATAAAATCCGGAATGGAATTCAAGAGGTTGAGGGTCCGACCCAAGTCAAGTTAGTATAGAATGCCTCATAAACATATTAGAAAAACTAAGATTGTTGTTATAAACTCATAACATAACATAAGCGCAATAAAAAAAAGATATTGAGTAACTATGCACAAACTACATATTACGTAGTTTAATTCGACACAGCGTCATTCCGGCGTATAAGTAAAGAATAGCAGATTATTCTTTTTTGAAAATTCATTGAAATGCATCTCCGTCAAAATGAACGGTAAAAACTTTTTTTTTATTACTCAGAGTTTATTGGCTCCGCAAACAAATCCTATATTAAAAAGTTCATGGATGATAAATGCGAAATTTATTTTTAGCGGTCAAAACATACTCTGATTCGTCGGTGGTGTCGTCAGACACACTGAGATCAGGACTAAGTCCATGCATTGGATTTGTTTCATTATGTGAGATGTCAAAACTGTCATGAAAAGACTCGGGCGCACAATGTTAAATAAAAAATGTGTGAGTGGAATTCCGTTTGATCCTGGATTAAATTAATGAGTAATTATCTATTATTCAAATATACTGGAAGGAATAGTTATGGCTTTTTTTTCTGTTTGTTCACCAAAATCGAAATTTTCTGATACGTCAACGGTTAATTAGACCAAAATTTGAATTGGAAATCAATAATCGTGAAATCATGCCGGCTATTGCAGTCAAATATCGCAGAATTTGCATGAGTTATAGTATTTGCAGACATTTTTGAAAAAATTGTAATAAAATCAGAACGGCTCGACAGGTTCTCGCAAAATTTGGAACACATAATGTTCCACAGGTAGTCCATTCATGTACGAAATTTCAGCCCGGTGCCTTTTCAATTGCAAAAGTGATAGCGCAAAAACAATTTTTTTCAAAATTTACAAAATGGTGGAGAGAAAAAAAATTCAATCGATTCGCGTCAAATACAATCCCAAACGGTATTCTATGATAGCCCTCTTGCATACAAAATGTAAAGAGCATTCATCGAAAATTGCTCCAGTTATCGTGTGATCAATGAAATGTGCACACCCACACTATTAAGGGTCGAATGACGTGACTCAACAATACGATCAGGCTATCAACTTCGGTGGCTGAAGTCAAGGTCAAAGCAGCAAAGACTGAAGAGCTTTGAAAGGCATTCGACGAAGTCCAAAATGAAATTGATCAACTAAAAATAGATGCAGCGCAGGATGAACACGCCCTAAGCGCAATTCAAGAGGAATCTGACGGAGAACGAGAAGTCTTCGAAATAATTTATTTTCAAGCAGCAACAAAAATTCAAACGACGATTGACGTGGCGCAAGCGGAAGCGCTCGCTGCAGAGCGACACGAAGCTCAACTTGCAGCTCAAGCAGCAGTAGGTGTTCGACAGGAGAATAATAATGGAGGTCAGATTGGAAATGTAGATCGACGATGGGAAGTCAAGCTTCCGAACTTAAAATTCCCAGAATTGAATGGCGATTATCAAGATTAAAGCTCCTGTTTAAAGAGGCCTTCAAATCAATGATTGGGTGGGGGTCAAAATAGCGAATGACCAAAATAGTGAATGATTACAATAGTGAATTTCGAAATTAGGAACGTCTGAGTCTAGAATGATCGTCATTATGAAATTCGCTATTTTGACCATTCGCTATTTTCACCTCCATCTTATTAAAAAGCATTTTAAATAGCGATTGATAAAAATGGCGAATGGCTGAGAAAGCGAATTCAATAATTATGGACATTCTACATTTAGACATTCCTTATTTTCAAATTCGCTATTTTAGCCATTCAGTATTTTGGTCATTCGCTATTTTAACCCCCACCCCAATGATTCGCGAGAGCACGGTATTCACAGAAATTCAAAAATTCCAGTATTTGCGTAGTGCGTTGGGCGGTGAGGCGTTGCAGATTATCGGAGGCCTGGCAACGACAGCAGCCACCTACCAAAGCGCGTGGGAATTGCTCGTGAAAAATTACGAGAACAAGAAATTTTTTATCAATACGCACCTCAATAAATTACTCGACCTTCCAATACTATCGAGAGACAAACCATCAACGATGAGGCAGCTCATCGTCCACGTGCGAACACGCTTAGAGGCCTTGAAAACACTTGAGCTACCAACTGACAAATGGGACGAGCTTCTCATTCATATGTTAAAAAATCGAATGGATTTTACTGCACAGAGGGATTGGGATGAAAAACAATCCCGCGATATAGAAACGTGTCCGACACTGGAAGATTTTCTCCTGTTTTTAGACGAGCGCTGTCGGACGTTCGAAATAATTGACAAAACCGGAAATGAAAGTAGCACTGGCATCTGTTTCACAAAGCTCTTGTGCAGTCTGCAACGAAGCTCATGCAATCTTCCGATGCCCACAATTTCTACAGCGATCAGTGCCAGACCGTATTAAAGAGGCAAGGTCGAAGAAATTGTGCATAAATTGCTTAGGAAAGGGTCATTTTTGCAGCAGTCTGCAAATTATCGATGTGCAAACAGTGTAATAAAAAACATAATACATTACTCCACCTAGATCCAGACGACAGGTCGGCGATAGAAGGAAAATCAAACAGCGATGAATCGAAAAGCAAAGTCTTAACACACTGTTCAACAGACGGTCATCAAGAAGAGATAAGAGACTCTATGAAGAAAGAAACAACATATGTCATTCTGTCAACAGCTCAGGTTGAAGTAGAAGACGCAGCTGGAAACTCTCAAGTTTGTCGCATTCTCCTAGACCCGGGGTCTCAGTCAAATATCATAACAAATGATCTAGTACGCAGGCTCAAATTGAACTGTAAGAAGCAGAGCGATATCATCAGCGGAATTAATAAAGCACAGACAAGTGTCACACGAACGACGTCTGTCAGGATAAAGTCGATGCACGCACCATTTAAAGAGCTGGTCGAGTGCTTAGTATTGCCGACCATCACAAAGCAGTTACCACAAGTCAAGATCAACACGAAACTGATATATTTGCCAATAGGAGGGCAATTGGCCGATCCTAAATTCCATGAGCCCGGCACGATAGATTTGCTTTTGGGGGCTGGACTATTTTGGCGATTGTTATGCCCAGACTCGATCCAGCAGCCAAGAGGAATACCGAAATTGCAAAATACGTTGCTGGGATGGATAGTGGGAGGAGAACTCATCGACGCAAGGCCAAATAAACAATTTTGTGGACTCATAACTAATGTAGCCTTGAAGCAACAATTGGAACGTTTTTGGTGTCAAGAAGAGCCTAGAGAGAAGAGACGCATGACCATAGAAGAACATGACTGTGAGCAACAATTCTTGAATTCAGTACAAAGAGATTGCACAGGGAGATTTATAGTTGCCTTACCCAAAAAATCGGTTGTCATTCTAGGAGAATCGGAGAAGCAGGCAGTTCGGCGTTTCTGCTCACTAGAGAGACGTTTTCGACGCAATCCAGAAGTCAAAACCGAAAACGTGAAATTCATGGAAGAGTATCAGGAGCAAAAAGACACGTTTCTTGTACCAGACAGCGCGCAATTCAGACAAGGAAATTCGTTCGTCTTGCCCCACCAACCGGTAATAAGACCAGACAGCATCACAACTAAATTAAGAGTTGTCTTCGATGCCTCTGCCAAAAGTTCGCTTGGTACCGCATTGAATGATAAATTGATAGTCGGACCAAATTTGAAAAATGATTTATCTGACATAATCAGGTTCCGATCACATGAATTCGTGATAACTGCGGATATAGCAACAATGTTCAGACAGATAGTCGTAAGAAAAGAAGATAGGGATCTGCAGAGAGTTTTGTGGAGAGCAGACGAACACAAACCCATTAAAATGTATAGTCTTAACACCGTAACCTATGGGACAGCTCCTGCACCCTACCTCGCTATGAGATGCTTGCGGTTATTGGCCGAAGAAGAATCTGAGTTTCCTCACGCAGCAAGAGTTCTCCGAGATGATTTTTACATGGACGATGTATTGACTGGTGCTAAAACCTTAGAAGAAACTATATCTCTGCAGCATCCGTTGGATCAACTACTGAAAAAGGGTCAGTTCCAACTACGAAAATGGCGCGCAAGCGATCGACGAATATGTGACACAATAGCAAAGGAGAGCGAAGTCAACAGCTTGATGACGATCGATAAAGAAGGGCTACTGAAAACACTCGGTATTCTTTGGGATTCTAGCTCAGATAAGATGCACTATAGTGTGAAGATTGGAGAGATGTCTAAGATAACAAAGCGCATTGTGCTTTCAAGGATTGCACTGATCTTCGACCCATTGGGTCTGCTAAGTCCAGTAATAATCAATGCAAAAAGCATAATGCAGAAGATGTGGCAGTCATAGACGGGGTGGGATGCACGACTATCCTCTGAGCTCCAAGTGAAATGGGAACAGTTCTATAGCTTATTACCAGAAATGAACAACGTAAAAATAGGTAGAAACGTAAATCCAGGAAACGCGAAAGAAACCTTTGATATTGTCGGATTCGGCGATGCCTCTGAAATGGCATACGGGGCATGCTTCTACGCCTTGTCAATCGATTAAAAAGGTAAGAAGCAATCGCATCTAATTGGCTCAAAAAGCAGAGTGGCATCCCTTAAAACAATTTCACTGCCAAGATTGGAATTGAACGCTGCGCTTTTGCTCGTTAAGTTCTGCGAAACGGCACGGCAAGCGTATGGACCAAAAATCAGGAAAATTTATCTTTGAAGTGTCTCAGCAGCCTCTGGTGGTATGGATCCGAATGGCTCTGCACCGGAAATTGGCCCGGAAGAAAGTCTCTCGAAGTCGATACGTCGGAAATAAAGTAATCTGCTGTTCTTATGAATAGAAATAGTTCG
Source organism: Tromatobia lineatoria (assembly GCA_949699805.1). NCBI lineage: Eukaryota > Metazoa > Arthropoda > Insecta > Hymenoptera > Ichneumonidae > Tromatobia > Tromatobia lineatoria. The sequence goes on from OX453044.1 coordinate 3,662,046, forward strand.
GCCTTCGAAGTGCTAAGAAGGTTCTCATCGTTTGACAAATTTCAGCGAGTAATGGTCTTCGTTCTCAGGTTCAAACGCATTGGGAGAAAAAAGAACTGGTCCGTTCTTAGTTGACGAGCTCGAGCAAGCAGAAAAAGCAATTGTGAGATTAACGCAAAGAGAATCTTTCGCGGCAGTTTCAATAGTTTGAGCAAGGGGAGCAAGTGATAAAGCATAGTAAGCTTGCGCCTCTCAATCCGTACCTTGACAGTGATAGACTACTTAAGATAGGTGGACGATTGGCGATGGCTGACATTCCTGAGGGTCAGAAGCACCCAATAATATTGCCTTCTTGACACCATATTACAAAGTTAATTCTCCAAAAAGAACATATTCGGCTGCACCATTGCGGCTCGGAAAATTTGCTCTGTTCGCTAAGATTGAGATATTGGCCACTGAATGGAAGAAGCCCGAAAGGTCACAAAAAGATGCCTCAAATGGTTCCAGAATAACCCAAAAGCTCCAGAAGTCATGATGGGTGACTTGCCGAGTGAACGAGTTCGTGCATCCTTAAGGTCGTTCATAACTACTGGAGTGGACTACGCGGGTCTGCTACAAGTGCGAGAAAGTCGTCGCCGTGGGCGTGTCCACGTTTCGAAAGCATGGATAGCAGTGTTTACCTGTTTTGGAACAAAAGCAATTCATTTGGAAATTGTCACCGAGTTAACGACAGAGTCCTTTTTATGGGCTCTACGAAGATTTGTTGCTCGCAATTTGCGAGGAATTGGCTCTCAAATGATATCCGATAATGGTACCAATTATGTGGGTGCAGCGCAGAGCTCAAGGAGGTATTGCAATTTCTCGAGAAGGAGAAAGACATTATATCAGATCACCTAGCTCGCCAAAAAATTCAATGGGAGTTTATTCCACCACGGGCACCACATTTTGGCGGTTTGTGGGAAGCGGCGGTTAAGGTGACAAAAAGGCACTTAAATACAGTTGCTAAGGGCTTGATTTCGACATTGGAGGAGTACTACACTCTTTTGGTAGAAATTGAATCGATCCTTAACTCTCGACCTATTACCCCCTTATCCAGTGATCCCAATGATTTAACAGCGTTGACCCCTGCCCACTTCTTGGTTAGAGACACACTCTTATTACCGCCAGAACACAATTATTTAAACGTCGCAGCTAATAGATTGTCAAGATGGCAACACTCAAGGGTAGCAACCGTGAAGACTTCAACAGGTCTTTTAAAGAGAGCGGTCAAAAAACTCTGCCCGTTACCGATTGAAGAAAACAAAATAATACGAACTGTTTATGTTGCTTTCATTTATAATTTATTTTGTTCAAGCTTCCAGTTCGTTTCATTATATTATCCAGAGTTTATGTTTGAAAATCTATATTGTATAGCTATTCAATCTTTCCTGTCATTGAAAGAGAGCCTTTCGAGGGGGGCGGCATGTCGCGTAATATAGCGCCACTAGTGAGAAAAAAGACAGTGAAAAAACAAGATGGAGAAAGAATGGATGTACGCGAATAAAGTGATGCTATAAATTCGGAGATTTTTTGTGTGCACCTTTCCCAAACAGTGGCATTGTTAAGAAGTTAGGTAGGCAGGTCATAGGTTCTAATCTCGGTATACACAGGTAAAAATGTTTTTCGACAGAACCCGTTACCTCCTATCCACTACTACTCGCAATGTCTCAATAAAATAATGGAAGTGTCTATTGGGACCACACTGTAGAATCACGGTATACCGTGAACTAACACACGGTATACCGTGAACTAACACACGGTATACCGTGAACTAACACACGGTATACCGTGAATCAACACACGGTATAACAACATTTTTCAAGTAATTATACCGTGCACGGAATAGATTCCTACGGTATACGGTATTGGCATTTTAAATCGCAGCACGCCGTGATACCGTGCACGGTTTTCGATACCTCAGAGAAATTTACGTACGGGCTGGAGGAGGTAGCTAAGATGCCGTATACGGTTTTGCAATATGGTATCTTAAAAAGTTGACACGGTATTCTGTTGTTAATCGTATTTATTAGTATGTCATATTAGAATATAGTATATTTATTTTACGGTTTACTCTTCATTTTTTACTCTCCTTCCTCCTTGCATGTCGGGCAAAACCATACCCGGCCCTTCGTACTGTGCGAAGACGATGCGCAGTTTTCATGTCACCGGAGCTAACAGCCTACGCATTGCAGACGTATTGTTTGGTAATGATTATTGTATTCGCGTAGTTCAAGCAAATTTTGATTACCTTCAACATTGGACGATTCTTGTTTCAAGCCCAATTCAGTTAAGTCAACAAATCATTTTTCGATTTCAAAAAAAATTTTACGTTTTTCAAGGAAATATTTATTTTATAACACGACCTTTATTTCTAAAAAAAAAACACGTTAATTTAAGCAAAAAAATGGTACGCTATTCAAATGAATATATATTTCGAATTGACGAAATGTTTGATTATTTCAAACCGAATTCGATTTGAACAACTCAAAATCATATTGCAAGTATTTCATTTTGCACGAGCAACAACATTTTATTTGAACGCATGAACGTATAGACCCATGTGACTTTGTTAAAGCAAAACAATTCTGGTGATTCAACAGAATTCTTTTTCCTGTATGGGTGAAAATTTGTTGTCGTAGCCATCAGATTTGTCGGCGTTACGATGTGGTATTAGTCACTGTTACTATTCAGACGTAGTTGACTCGAATAAATCATACAACGAATCTTATTTGTATTCTAACTAAGATAGTTGGGGCTTTCAATAGTAGTTCGCCCAACTAAATACTTAGTTTGGGCAACGGGACAGAAGCAACCAACTAAAATCAGTTGATCCAATCAAAATAGTTAGGGCCAGCTATTTTTTTCGTTATTGCAACCAAATCGTTTTTTCCGTGTACTCAAATAAAATCAATAAAATACCATTGAAATTTCTGCATCTGCAAAAAATAAACTTTGTCAAAGCGTACCGCCACCACATTAGTTCAGAGAGGAAAATGTCTAGGGACTTTTTTTGTTCCTTTTTTAATTTCCCGATAGCGGATTAAACAAAAAAAAAAATGTGTGAACTTAAGACGATCTCTGCCAATTAAAAATTTTGTCACGCTATATCTTTTTAGTTCTAACTCGGAGAGAAAAACGTAGAAGATCTTCTTTCTCATCCCATGTTGAAGTGGCGGTTATTGAGTTATAACAATAATACTCATGCTAGGGGTAGTTATTTGTACGTTTGTCTTCGCCCGCGTTTCCTGGCTAGAATATTGATCTAAGGCAAAAACGCTGAAAAGCTTTTTTGTAGTACTCTGGATTCTTTAGTGGCGGGTTCTCTGCGATTTTTCTTTAACGCGATGGAATTTTTTTTTGCGGATTCAATATGGTGGTTCAAAATTCAAAAAACTAACTTGATTTTGATGAACATCGTTACTCGGGGGTCTTCAAAGTCGCTGAACACGAATTTCGAATTAAGATTCGTAAACTCCGAATGGTGAACTCAATATGGCGGACAAAAAAGCAAAAAAAAAGCTTCGAGGGCAAATTTGTAAACAACTGCTTAGAAAAATTACTTAGAAAAATTCAGGGTAACCCTCCACTAAGTAATCAAAAGAGAAACAAAAAATGCATCTGTTTTTTTTTCTCGAGGTTGATCTGGCCAAGATATCGCCGGACAAAGTTTGAAAATGGCAAAAAAATGTTTCTTTGCCCTTAAAAAAAATCCTGCGGAACCCGCCACTAGATAATAAAAAATAGGAACAGAAAAGGCAGACATGTTTTTTTTCTAGGTGTTGATCTGGCCAAGATGTAGCATGTCAAATTTTCCAATTTCGCCTTAATTTCACGCAATTTTTTTTTTTTTTTTTAATACGCCATCGGGGAATCAAAACAGGAACAGAAAAGTCCCAAGACATTTTCCTCTCTAAAGTAATGTGGTGGCGCTACGCTATGACAAAGTTTTTTTTTTCACAGATGCAGACATTTTGATTGTCATAATCAATAAACATATTATAAATCAAATATTTTCTTGTAGAGTCGTTAATAAGTGGAATAAAAAAAATAATTTCAAATAACTGTGCAAACTAGATTCTGTACAGTAAATTGTACACAGCATAAATTCGGCGTAATATCCACTCGGCACAGCAAAATTGGTTTTCCATGTATTATCAAAGAATAGCGAATTATTTTTTTCGAAAACTCATTAAAATGCACCTTCGTTAAAATTAACGTTGTAACCTTTTTATTCCTTACTGCAAACCCATTAGCTTCATTAAAAAATTAAATATAAAGTTTGTGAGAGGACCTCCTAACTGAATAAACCGGTATTTATCTATCATTCGAATATCCTAGAAGAAATATTTATGTTTGAGTGCGAATACTGATTTTTATTTTCAGAAAAAAAAACGCTCGTAAATGCATGGTCGTCAAAATGGACGTTCAGAACTTTGTTATTTTCATGTGTATTATCATCAGTGTTTATCTAAATGTCAAGTATATAATCGGTTTTCAAATCGATACACATCAAATATTTTTTAAGTTTTTTCAAATTTTATCGGCGAGATACAAGCTCTGTAGTTTGTTTATCTATTCAGCTTTATACGCGTAAATTCATTTTCATAATTTTAAATAATTTACGAATATCTGTTACAGGGTGTAGTGACCCTAAGAAAATATGTTTATGTGTCGCTCAATGCTGCTTAGTGCAGCATTTATTCTCGTGTTTTCGAGAGTTACTTTCGCCGATATTCCTACAGAAAATTTCGCACAGACTACTTTTTGTGAGTATAATACACTCGAATGATTCAAGAACTGTCGAAATGAGCCAGTTTGAAAATGGAAAATTTTCATTGCAGCTTGTAATGAACCGCGGAATTTTACGGTTGAAATTTCTGGTCATAAAAGAGCTCATCTATATCGAGCCGAATTGTCCGTTCATATCAATAAAAATGCGCTGTCCGTTGTCTCGTACCCAGGAATATCTCCGATAAACGTTCAGGCAAATAACGTGGAAGTCGCTTTTACGGGTGAGTATGAGATTACATCTTTTATTCTTGTTGAAAAATGTTTTTAAATCATCAATCATCTTTCACAGGGTATTTGGTGATTGAAGATGTGGACCAGCGAGTGTTGACACAGCCAGAAAGAATTTCCCAAATCTACGTGGACAGGATTTCCGGAATAGCTCAGCGAAGTCTCCGGGTAATTGCTTATCACTATAAATAACAATCATCCTTGTTTAGAGATCATAAAAATCTTTGGTATTTTTCGGTGCACCCGAGCGCACAATCGACGAATATGACCATTAAATTTCCGATTTTTTTTTTCTGAATATTTGAGTTTATAGCGCCATCAAAAAAGTGATAACATGTACATAGATATTTTGGCCAAAGTAAGTTTTTTTTTCAGTGCGCTTCAGAACGTCGAATTCAACCATTGAATTGCCTAAACAATTCGCCTAAAACATCTCGTCTAAAGTGAACCCTTTAACCTCAAGTGATTTTTGTCATAATCTTGTTTCAGAGAAAAACACATCATTTTAGATTTAGACGATTTTTTATTTAAAAGTAGGCGTTTACTATAATTGATTAAAGCAACTAATTACAGTTCATCACAGTGAGTAACTTTGATTTGTTATAATGAATGTCTACCTATTTGAAAATATATTGAATATTACAATTCTACAGTGGGAAACATACCTAGATTGAAATTTTTTCATTACTGACGCTTTTAAAAGATTATTTTGATAATAATTACATGTTCACTAATGGATGTGCTTTCCTTCAATGAAATAAAAGTTTCTCTGTTTAAGATCGCTTTGAAACTATATTTATAAGGAATTATTTTCCCGCAGAATTCTACTGACTCTATGGTTCATGATTGTCGCCTCGTTCTATTACCCACCGAGGCAGAGAGGTAAACATTTATAGAATTACTTATGGTCTGTTATATTAACTCAGTGCGTTAGTATAAGAGACTGAAGCGGCTACTGTGAAAACAAAGCGTAGAAAAGTAATTTTTCCTTTCCTATCTTTTCTGTGTATTCCATTTCTGCGGATATTTCTTTGCAGTTGAATTTCTATTTCCCATTTCAACCTTGGATATTCTAATGAATCCAGATTTCACGTTACAATATTACACATTTTTTATGTGACACATTTTCTTTTTAAACCTATCAAAATGTTAAAAATAAAGAAAAGAAAAAGACATTTTTATGTCTTCTAGAATACTTCCCCTCAATTCAGAACTATTTCACTAAGTTGTTTGATCCATATAAATGGCCTTATTAATTTACATCTTACCTTATAATTTTACGTATTACAAAATTGACACAGACTATTTTCAGAACTACATTTTTGAGAAAAATAAACATAAGGAAATTCGATTTTATTGAAGATTTTTCTACGCAAAAACAATAAAAAGAAAGAAATGCTGCAGATGCTACCTTTTTTTTAAAATTATGCATTCAAACCTCATTTATTACACACTAAGCACTATAGTTCTGCAATTTTGTAACGACATGAGTGTAACAATTTTTATTTAAAACCTTTTTGACAAAGCTATGATTTTGAATATGTAAATACATTTTTCTTCATTGAAAACTCTTGTCGGGAGGGGGAGAAGGTCGGGGGGGGGGAGAAGTAGCTATTGAAAATAATCATATAACAAAACTCAGAAAAATTCATCAATATGCCTTTCCTAACCCTTTACTAAAGTAGTGATGTCGCCGAGACGAAAAATTTCTCGTCTCGTCTCGAATAAACATATTATCGTCTCGACACCTCGAGACGAGTCGAGAAATCGAGAAGTCTCGATTATTTTGGAAGAAGGGTTAAAAACAGAGCTGGGCAGTATTTAAAATACATCATGTACCTTAAGTATTTAAAATACGTATCTTAAATACTAAAATACTTTTCTTTATTTTAGTATTTAAAATACGTACTTTAAAGGTAAAAAACGTATTTTAAATACTAAATTACTTCTCAGGTATGTTAAGTACTTTATAAAATACAAAATACAAAATACTTTTCTATTTTTTGATCCTATATATTCGGAACATTTCTTAAATATTTACCAAGTTAAATTTGAAATTTGAAACGTAACATAAGCTTTTAACAAGCGAAATGTATTGTTTTCCTTTTTTAATGATAATTCTCGCTCTTTCCCTTTGTTCAACGATAAGTCACTCAAATAACAATATTAACGGGGCTGAGTCTCCTGAAAAAATTCAACATATATTTCTTTAGGGGGATTCTTTATCTGAATTCAAACAAATTTTCACGGTCATAAAATTCATATACTGGTCTACGTCTTTGATTTTTTTCGGAGTGATGTAGAGGATTTAATCATTGGCAACTAAATTTAAACAATTTCACTTGTAGCTTTTAGACGTTAACATATAACGTTACCTTCGCTTCCTCATAAAATTAATTTAGGTGCGTCATAATTCAATTGAGTAATCGAAGTGGGTCATTGATAAGCTTCTTTTATGAAAAAGAAAAAAAACAGTTTCGTGTTCTGAAGACTGAAGTTTAAGAACGCTGTGATACGACTATGAAGATTTTCATACTTTCCCTTGCTCAAGAAGCTTTGTTTTCATGAATGTTTAGTATGTCATTTCCATGTAAACGTGTTTTGAGTGTTCTAAAACATTGAAAATTCATATTTAGAAAAAATGTCTTCATGTACTGAAGTCACTTGCGTAAACGGAAAAATGTCTCGATAACGGCTCTAAAGCGATTATTTCATCAATTTAGTTTAACTAACAAATGAATAAGCATGTATGAAGTGTGTTATGCAACATTGAACAATAATTACCACATCTAATAAATTCGCAATGCCTTATAATTTAATTTCATACGGTTTTTAAAGAGTATTTAGAAAAGTACTTAGAAATTTATTTTAAGTACCAAGGGATTAAAGTACTAAAAGTATTTTGTATTTCTAAATACCTGAAGTATTTTGTATTTTGTATTTTGAGTATATTCATGTATTTTGCCCAGCTGTAGTTCAGAACGTAGACGGACATATTTTCGATTCCCTAAAGTCGAACAGTTCATTTCGTTTAAAAAACGGTTATTAAAATATTAAATTATCCACTCAGATTCATATTATTTCGAATTCGAGAAACGATACTGCAAGTCAACCAACCATCCTCGTCTCGCGGCATCACTACCCTTTACAACATGTTTGGAACGGAAGACGAACATCGATTTTTTAATATAGCCAACACAAATTATATAAAAAATCTGCAACGCTTGATTGTTAAGAATACAATGTTTGCATTGCACGAAAAAAAAATTGTCAGGCCAGAATATTAAAAATCGTAAGAGGAGATACACTTTTTCGAATCGAGGACGATACATTTTTTATTTATTTTCAAGTGCTACGACTTTTTTTCGTAATGTGCAGTTGAATTGATACAAATTAGGTCCTGTAATATTAATAGTCTTGATGAATATTTCTAGAGATATGATTTATAAAAATGAGGCAAAAAGAAGGGTCAAACGGAGCGAGTGAATTCTGATTATTTTGTGAGTTTTATTCTTATTTCTAGTATATAGGCTTTCCAACTAAACCCTAAGATCCTTCGGTTACTATGATGAATTTAAAAAAAATTATATCCCTGGAAATATCACTCAAAACTTTGTTTAAAAATAAATAAATAAATAAAAATTACATAAATACAAAAATACAAAAATACAAAATAAAAATTGTGTAAAACAATATTATAGGACCTAATTGATGTCATTCTTGCCAATCTTTTTTCGTGCTTTGCATACGATTTTAACAATCTAGTGTGGCGAATTCTTCATATCATTTTTTTTACTATTCTAGAAAATCGACAGTACTAAAAAATCAATGTTATTGTTTCGGTCCAAAACAGCGTTGTAAGTCCTAATTAATTCATGAGATATAGTTTACAGTACAATTCGTTTTGTAATTATAATTTTTTAATAAGAATACGTAGAGATTCGATGATGACATTTAAGTAGGAAAAAAAATTTTAATTTGCGCTAACATTGGAAGAAATAGTGGAAATAATGGAAAAAATAATTAATGCATTACTTTCTTAATGCATTTATTTGTATACAATTATTTGCAATAGCCAGTTTCCCCTCGCCCCCCTCTCGCTATGTAGTTAATCAGTTTTGTATATAAAGATGTTTAGAATAAGGGTATCGTCTACAGAATATCTTGTCGAATGACTTTTTTCAGGTGGCTCCTCTTAAATTCATGGCAAATGTACCGGGCATCAAAGCGTTCAAATTAATTCCGTCTATAATTGCAGACCTAATGTGCACGTGAGGATTGCGAACGAAATCCGTCGTTTAGCCGAGTCGTGCGTGGAGCTAGCGCTTTGTGAGAGAATCGGTCACATGAAACCCCACGAGGTGATAGCATCTCCAAGCCAAAGCGGATCAGGGTTGTTGTCAGTTTATGCGGATCCTCTTGTGTTAACAGCACCTCCAGCAAGAAACAACGATCTAGAGAACTCTGTAGTAAAGTTCAACCATGGAACAGTGCAGGTAAACATTGGCAGCAAGTATCTGTGTGAAAGCCAGCGAAAGATAAATAGTAAAGTGAATAGAAATCGAAAAGAGCTCGTAGATACGTAAGTGGTTGGCATTAAGCAACAGAATTGACCATTTACAGTGCCGTCTGTACGTTTGTTTCCATTTCAGTCGGCCATCAATAAACTCGTGGACATCGCTCTCGCCGAGATAGTTGAAAAGATGAGAGAGAAGAACGAAGGCACAATCAATGTGCCCAATATTTATAAAAATTTCTCTACTGGTTCTGGGATCTTCGAGACTACTGGTCACTTCGAGGCTGTAGATGGAACATTACGGTAAATGAATTCGAGACCAAGATATCTGGAATACGATCCAAAGTGCTTCTACATCTAGTTTTCAAATGGCTAATGTTGTTCTTGTGCAGTGACCTCACGACCATTCGGAGAATAACCGATGCCACCCTTTCGCATGCTGGCCTCAAATTTGTGGCTTCCTGTGGATTTGGGCTACAAATTTTGAACCTCAATTACGATCGTTATAGGGTAATAATTCGTTTTTATTTCTGCTGTTATTGGATTTTTAGTCTTTTTCTTTCTTAAGCAAGACTCATTTTTTCAACATCTCAATTTCAATGGACACGATGTATAATTATCATTGGTTTGTTTTTTTAGTATGATTTCTATGGATAATTGTTCGTATCGTTTTATTTACTCGGTGTATAAATATTGAGTATAAAAACTGCGCTGCAATTTTTTGTACAGATAAACCAATGGTTCACGATGGTTACCTTGCAAATTCAAGCTAATGGCTGGAAGTTTTTTGCGTTTTAGGATTTACGAACGTGTCGGCCAATTTTCTTTTTTATATTAGAAATTTTTACTTAATCGAAAACGGATTATTGTAAATTATTGCATATTGGTGGTTTGGTTATTGAGAGAATGACTCAAATTTTGTGACAGAAATGGAAACGGATGGAAAAGCATTGTACAAATGCAGTTCACAGTGTTTACATTTCGTTTTTTTTTTTTTAGAAAAGAACCAATGAAAAAAAAATTCATTTTTCAGCTCAAGTATGGAATAATCAAAGTAAACGGCAAAATGGCGGCAGATATTGACGGAATGGCATTGGAGGCCAGAGTAGCCGCTGATTATACGCAGACGCCGTGCCTTATGGAGTTGGAGAATCTTGAGATCACGGAAATCGGAAAAATGAAAATTCGCATAACGGGCCTAAGTCCTTTGAACTCGTTGGTTTCAAAACTCCTCAGCTGGGTGACGCAAAAGTGGAGTGACGATATTGTGACCATGATTGAGAAAAAACTACGAAAAAAGGTAGAAGCCCGGTTGGCTACCTTTAATTGCGAAAGGTTTAGACCTTGAGCTTATGATTAAAATATAAATTATTTTTCAAAGCAATAAAGCATACGTAACTGCAAGTGTAAAGGATTTCAACAAGAAATGCGCTTAGAAGTAACTCATTTGAAGAATTCTTACTATTTGTAATTTAATTTAAAAAAAGTGAGTCTACTTTCCTTGGAAGCTTATAGGAATTCAATACAGAAACTCTAGTCAAATTTTTAAGTTAATACCAGCAACATTGCTGCAATTGCAAGAGTACAATGATATCGAGTTTTGTCTTAACGTTCGACGCATTCTCAGGAGATAAATACGAGTGAAAGTTATCCGAATTATCTTCCGACAATGTCACTCGCAGCATAACAATGTCGAGAAACCTTAAAGTCGATACTTTTAATAACGCAGCCCGACAAACCTATTATTCTATTATAGCCCGACAAACTCTTATAACTTAATTATTATGCCTGATTCGTTGACTTCCGTAGAGCGTTTGATTCAGTGCCGCAAAACAAACTTTAGCTTAAAATGCATCAACTTGGAATCAGTTCAAAGTTCATACGTATGTTAACGAAATTATGTGATAGCGCGACTCTTCAGATCAAAACAAAGTCAGGGCTTTCTAATTCTGCTGAAGTCAGCGAAGGTGTCTTACAGGGTGAGGTCTTAAGCCCGCTACTGTTTATTATTTATATTTCGGATATGGTCGCGTATTTTAGACTGAGAAACGTAAGACGTATCGATCTTGACAATATGAACGATCTGTTAATGCTTTTGTACGCTGATGATTTAGTTATTTTGGCTTACTCTTCTGTTGATCTGCGACGAAATCTTGTGATTTTGGCTAATTACTGTGTCGAAAATGGTCACCGTAAATACCACCAAGACCCAGATTGTTGTATTCAGACCAGGAGGAAAATTGAGTAAGGATGAACGAAATTTTCAATACGGGGGCGGTATTGTGGAGGTGGTCAACAGATATCAATACCTTGGTGTTACGTTGGCCAGTTCATCGTTGGGTGCCCTTGCTGCACGTTCAGCTGTTTCTAAGGCCAGGATAGCTTCGTTGTCTACACTATCTATATTGACCTCCGCTAAATGCGACGCCTGGGATGCAGCTTCTAAACTTTTTGAAAGCATGGTAGCTTCAACACTCTTGTACACTTCTCCCGTTTGGGGGTTGAGGTATATTCCGGCTTTGGAAAAAGCTCAACTGGAATTTTACAAGCGATATTTTCGCCTGCCCAAATGCACTCCAGGTTGTGTTATTAGACTCGAGTTAGGCATCAAAAGCGTTGCGCTTCAAGTCGTCAAGACTGCGCTCGGATGGATAATAAAAATTCTCAGAATGGAAAACCATCGCCTACCGAGAATTTGCCTTTTTAGGCTGATACACTTAGATTCGCGTAATCCATCGCATTTATATAATTGGATTTCTCAGCTTAAAATGTTACTCCGAACTACAGACTGGAACTCCCTGCGGAATAATCTCAGCGCTGAGTGTTGGTCCGCGCAAAAAGCTACCATTTTAACAGCATGCGAACAGCAGCTATCTGATGCCGATCTTCGGGAATTCACTGGCGCTAGTTCCAACCAAATAGGTTTGCAAAGAAATGCACTGCACAACTACCAGAGTTTTTACCCCCCGCGTTGTCCCCCTTGCTTTGTCAGAGCGAAAATGCAACTGCGTCTTGCCACGAAGTATGCTCGTAGATTTGTTGTCGGTAAAACTGTATATGGATACCATCCCACTCAAATATGTAGATTATGTCGCGACAATGAATATGAGACTCTTGCGCATATGCTACTTAGATGTCCAATCTACGAATCGATTCGATCTCACTTTCTATACAGAAGGTTTGGCAGGGGACCGACTCTACACCTCCCAAGTCTACACAAAGATAGGTCTACACAAAAAGTCGACACAGAAAGACTGTACACGCAGACAGCTCGACACCGAAAACTCGGCACGAAAAACTCGACACCAAAAACTCTGCACGAAAAACTCGACACCGAAAAGTCAACACGAAAAACTCGACACGTCGAAAAGTCGGCACAAAAAACTCGACACCGAAAACTCAGCACGAAAAACTCAACACCGAAAAGTCGACACTTCGATCGATTTTGGGGAATTTTAAGGCCCTATCCGATGTGAAATTTTCCGTTAATTACAATTTTTATTTTATTCGGTGCGTAAAACGTGGTTTTATTTCATTTTAAACCCACTATTTCGATGTATTTTTGCCAGCAGACAACGAATATGTTATGTTTTTAAAAATCGTGATATTTTTCACTGAAAACCCAGAAATACATCACTTTTTTCATTTGAAACAAAATATGATCTATTCAGATATCCCCTTGAACGATAGTATCATTCTAGTGCGACAAAACTTTTTTTGACTTGTGCAGGAATCTCAAACTTTCTGCTCTTGTAGTGTAATATACTATTTCGCGCGAGTATCGTACCTATTTTAATTTCACGACGTGTGTAAACAAAGTTTCACGCACGCTTCGCTTGCGCAATCGCGATTTGCCCACAGAGTGAAATAAAAATTGTAATTAACGGAAAATTTCACATCGGATAGGGCCTTAAAATTCCCCAAAATCGATCAAAGTGTCGACTTTTCGGTGTCAAGTTTTTCGTGCCGACTTTTCGGTGTCGAGTTTTTTGTGCCGACTTTTCGGCGTGTCGAGTGTTTCGTGTTGACTTTTCGGTGTCGAGTTTTTCGTGCAGAGTTTTTGGTGTCGAGTTTTTCGTGCCGAGTTTTCGGTGTCGAGCTGTCTGCGTGTATAGTCTTTCTGTGTCGACTTTTTGTGTAGACCTATCTTTGTGTAGACTTGGGAGGTGTAGAGTCGGTCCCCTGCCGAAGGTTTAATGGCATTCTAATTCTTGAAGAAAACTTTACTGCGTTATTAGATAGTACACGTTTTAGAAACGTTTACCAAATTTTTTTTCAAATGGAAGACATATCGCGCCCACTATCGAATACGGCTTGAAATTCTGTATTCCGAATGCACGATTTTTGTGAATTTCTTAATGTCTTTGAATTATGGCCTTCGATATGTTTATTATAAATAATCAGCTGGATTCAAATCAGTGATTTCAAAGAATAGTTATTTTAAAAAATAATACCGGAAAAATCTTATTTTAAATTCCAAAGTATTGAGATACATCGGAATCTTCGACCGATAGCCTGCGATGAAAAGGTTCTTACGCATCTATCTTATATCAATTTTCGTTTAACAACAATTTCGGCGCAAATAGAAACGGGGTCCGGTTGATTTTCGGTCTAAGCTTAAAAACATTGATATCTGATACAGGGCTCAAGAGGATCTCGGCAGATTTAATGAAAATAGGCTCCAATATTCTCGTTATGAATAACATAAGTATACAAATTGTTTAATAAAAAATCTAATACAAATTGTGGATGCTGTTTAGAGGTAGAATAACATGACAATTCAAGGGTGAAATCCGAGTCATCAAGGTTCGGAACTAGGTTGAGTTAGTATGGAATGCCCCTTATATATGAAATATATTATTTGTATACCCTTTAAACTTATTATTTGCCGTCTGTATATTTATTTACATCATAAGAATTAATTAGCTTCAATACGTTGAAAAAATGATATAATGATAATTTGGGGTATATCTTACCCACAAAAAAACCCTCACGGGTAAAAAAATTGAGACAAGTACATTTACATAACTGGTATATCAATGTTAGAAAAAATACACGTGGAAAAAATAGAGCGATATAATCTCCAACTTAAAAACACACCGGGCAAAAGAACTTGGACGGTATATTATTGCCTCCATGTGCAAAAAGTTTTGAAATAAACTAAAAATATCCGTAGCACGTATGCCAAGTACATATATGTACTGTAACAAAACGGGATTTCCTAAATTCTAGTTCTTAGTTTTTCAAATCTTCTTTTAAACAAGATTCGTGTACTAGACCGGGAAGAAGTTAGTTGTATGAGGAAATAAATTCCAGAAATTCTTTTATGCCACTCAGCAATGCGAATCTCTCATCATTGGTTTTTTGTTGGATTAAATGACATTTGAATTTAACTATGTAAGAATTTAAGAAAAATAAGGGGATAAGAGATCTATAAAAATTAATACAAGTAAACTCGGTGTATCGCGCGTGTGTGAGATTCTTAATTCATCAAGTGAGCTGGGCTGTGCTCAAGGCAATAGAGAAAGAACTTGATTCATTCTCCCAGCTCTAACTTAAGCGAGTTTTGACTCTAATTGCAATCTCAAACCTTGAAACAGTCAGATTGTCGTGCCTCGTGAGTTGGGCTACCTCCAGGAGTTCTTCATGAGAAACGATGCAAAATAATCAGGCCAATAGCATTCACGAATGCAATAGTACAAGTTAAATTATCGAAATTAAAATATTATTTTTCCCTTTAAATAATTCTGAGTGAGGATTAACTCGACGCCGAGACTCAGACACGCAAAAACAGTCAATCCTCGGTAATCTTTTTAGTATTGAAATGATCGGCATGCAGACGGATTTGAATGGTGTAATCGTTAATGACCAGTGAATAGCACCTCGCGGAGTTTGAACGGTAGGCTTGTCTTCGGACAAGCAAAAGCAGTTATCAGATGATACAATTTATAATTAGGCGTTTGTCTAGAAATATTTTGAGACGCGGGCGAGTGTTGGAGCAGTTCCCAGCCAAGCGCGCAGATATGGGATCGGAGTGTATTTACTTTTTTTTTCTACTAGCTCGGAGCAAAGTCCGGGCCAGGCGAAAATCGGAGAGTTCAATGATTGGAATATCTTATTATCGGAGATAGTAAGACGTTACAATCAAAGGTTAAATGGACCAGGGTTGAGATGGATCTACGAGTGTTGATGCAGTATCAAGCCAAGTAGTTGAGTTTGGGTGTTTTTGAATATGCCTGCTGATGAAGTATCAGGCCGCACAGGTTGATCAGGTTTAATTTATGAGATGATATTGTGGAAAAATGGATACACGAATGTCGATGCAGTATCGAGCCAAGTGTTTTGTTTTGCGGAGTGGTTGAGCGTGCGTAATGATGCAGTATCAAGCCACACAGGTAATTTTGGTTTATGGAAGAGATTTCTTGTTAGTTTGATGATAAATTTGACGGAAAGACGAATCTACATGTGCCGATGCAGTATCGAGCCAAGTAATTATAATTAGGTATTTTTGAATGCACGTGCTGAAATTTAAATGCATGGTCCCGTCGTCGTCACGGCGGGCGCAAAGAATCAAGCGCAGTCGTAAGCTACGGAAATGCACGAATCTCTCACATGGATAGTATATCTATATATACTCGACCAATCAAAAAGATGGGTCGGAAGCTCACAATTTTTTCCACGTCAAGTATATCTATATGTATTCGACCAATCAAAAAGATGGGTCTAGTTCGGGCACGGTCGTACAGACAGAAACTCGAATGGATTTCGAGTTTCCAGTAGCTGGAAGTGTCTCATATACTGAGATAGGTTTTGTTTTCCGAAGCTGTCGCTGCATGTCGCTACCCTCGAGTGATAGGTGAACATGACCTTACGTTTTCAAAAATTTTACGCGCGTAGTATGTGTGACCCGGTGAAGTTTTGATATTTTTAAATTCATCATGACAAGAAAATGTGTCGTGCCAGGGTGCAAAACCGGTAGTCATGGTGACAAGACAAAAAGATCAGTATTCCGCGTCCCGCGAAATCTTGAACGACGAAAAGTGTGGGCCAAGAAAATTTCCGTGGAACTAAAAGATAGTCATGTTGTATGTGATAAACATTTTGAACCTAAATACGTTCTTTGCGTATGGATCAAAGAAGATTCAGTGGGTAAAATTATCGCAAGGGTGAGTTTATTAAACCAATTTTTTTGCATTCAAATTGGCAAGTATGCACATTGTGACAATGTTTTCTACAAAAGGTCCAATACAATCATCCGAAGTTCAGTCAACTTGCTGTTCCAACAATATTCGTTGACAAGTCAACTGTGAATGGATCAGCTGGGCTCATAGAAAAATCTGTTGAGCCTTTCATTAGTTCTCCCGTCAAGTCTCCACTGATAGATCTCACTGCTCCATTTACTCATGCTGTATCACCCGACGTACCAGTGGCAAAGTGCACTAAAAAAACGCAATTGGTGATCATAGCTATAGCAAGCCCTGTACATTACAGTTTGGCAGCTGCTATGAGACAGTCGATATTATGATGATGGATCTGAATTCTACCTCAACCTCCTGCAGTAAGTCGAATCAACTCATTTAAATGGCAGTACTGAAATTGCCACTAGATATGTGGATGTACATTCTAGTGGGCGGGGGCCAAAATAGCGAATGACTAAAATAGTGAATTTCGAAATTAGGAACGTCTGAGTCTAGAATGATCGTCATTATGAAATTCGCTATTTCAGCCATTCGCTATTTTGACCATTCGCTATTTTTACCTCCATCTTATTAAAAAGTATTTTAAATAGGAGACCTATGGAGATTGCAAACAGTGAGTCTATCGATATTACCAGCGTCATTTCTGAGACACAGTCACTTCCGATTGCAACAGAGCCTGTCGTCGAATATCCTCTGCTGCATCCCGCAGTCACAAGCAGTGAATGTAAGCAATTTGAATTATAGATCATACTACATGAATCAAAGACATTTAATGAACCTTTTAAAAACTACATCGAGATTAACTTTACAATGAATTTCTGATCATGGAAAAATCCGGATTGGTTATTCAAACTTGTTATTCAAAGTTGAATGTTTGTAAAGCTGATTAAAATTTTAGAAAAGTAAACTGCGGCTTATTGTGTCAAATTTAGTAGACCCTTCTTAAAACTTCTTGTTTTCAGCAATGCGTAGTTATTTCAGAGCATGTAAGGAACATGGCTCAATCGCGAAAAAGTCTGGTCACATGTATTTTGTATTACAGGTATACCGGCGACACTTGCAAGAAGTTCGACGTATCGAAAGTATTCGTCTGATCTTCCGCAAACATGGGCCATTTACGCTGTATCGCCACGAGGCCCCATGAGAACTCCGAATTACATGATATTTTTTATCGATATGATGCGAGTTCACTTGAGAATTGTCCTTGTTATTTTATTAACAAATTGAGCACACTTTTATTTGAAATCTAAGAGAAGGCAATGAGAATACTATGAGTTGAGAATTACAATGATTTCGTGGTGAGAGAGCACGCCTTTCCTCAGCGACGGTTTAAGAGTTACTAGTTTTAGCGAAGGTGGGGGAGGTTGAGATTCGGTTGACCAACTGACGAGCCGGTACAGTGGGATTGTCGTCGCGATTAGCTTATTTTTTCAACAATAGGCAACATGTCAATGAGTGTTACGTGCCAAGAGAACACGCTTTTCAGGATTACGATCAACAATGGCGTGACAACGAATGTTCTATGCTCTCCAAAAAAAAGAGATGCGATTTTTGCATCAAAATGAGGAAACGCGTATTGCAACAGGTGGTGAGAGCCAACGATCGTCCGATCTTGAACCGATTTCGTGTTGCTTCGAGATCCGTTGACCAAATGAAGCTTACAAGTATGCGTAATTAGAAACATCGTCGCGATAGGCAGAAAGAAGAAGCAAGTACGTGCCTCTACGAAAGAGCTGGAAATAAAAGCAAATGAAATAGCTGCAGTCAAACAGAAAGCACTGGATTTTAAGTGTGCTGAGTTGAACCTTCCAATGGCACAAAGGATATTGCTCACAGAAATCGTCGCGGCTGCACGTAAAAAAGACGCGAGGAATCGGCGATATACTGTAACGCCGCAAAATTGCGCGTTACCTCAGGTTGCATCGTCCTTTTCGCTCTTCGACTTAAGGGCGATCTTGCAGATTTAATTTAAGATATTTTAAGCTATTTATTAATTGTTTTTCGATTATTATTTCTTTTTATGTACGACGACGAGAAAGAGCAATTGAGGACTGGAAATAGAGATTGTATGTTGATGCCTTGCGCGTCCCGTCGCCATGCCGAAATAAATCGGAGGACTATGCGAGCTGTCTGCTCCCGAAACAACATCTGCAACCACCACCTACGAATTGGTCAACAATCTATTGCCTAATTGGGAAGGCATTGGCCTTCAAGAATGCAACTGATTTCTAAGCAGCATCCTTACTTTCCCGCTTGGAAGGGCCTAGCGTATGGTAGGTAGCGTTGTCAACTGCCGAACCTTTATTCGCAATGGTAATTGTTACGCCGTTTTGCGTATTCACCTAACGAGGCGCCAGGTCCCGTGTCTGCGTGCGAGCGGGCTTACGCACTAACCCCAATTAGGGCAATTTTGGATCGGTAGGTGAGGAGCAAAGTTCGCGAGCGAGATCGATTGCTATCTCCCAGAGCTTTTTCGCGGATATCGTCGAGCGAGGAGGACGTTCCGCAAAGTGTCAAGTATACCGAGGAAGTAAACCGTCGAGCCTCCGTTAATAGGAAAATTGTCCGTAACGCGTCGGCATTCTCTCGTCCCGGTGAGCTCCAACATTTATTTATCGTTATTTTTCTGGTCTCAATTTTTTCGGTTCAATTATTTTGAAATCGTGATTATTCAAAATTGTATATTGGTGTATGGCCGTGCCGGTCGTGTTTGTCTCGCGCAGAGAATATAAATCGTCTGGAGAATTCGATTCGCGCGCCCCCGTGGGTTTTGCACGTTGTATTAAGACGTATATTTCTTGTGCCGTGTGTGGGCCTCGCTGGTGGCTTCGAGCCATATTTTCTAGTTATTTATTTTTTCGGTGATAAAATATTTAAAGTTAAATAAGACGTGTGCGCGAATCGCCCTTGAGCCTTCGTCCCGGAAAAGCCATAGTTTTAAGTTTGTGTATGTGGTCCGTGGATGTGCCCTTGATTTATCCCGTAATTAACGTACTTTAGATTTTTTGACGTGAGAGATTGAAATTGAGGCCATGTTACGTTTGCGGAGTGTTGTTCGTTAAATAATTTCATTGGCCGAGTCGTTTGTCGCATTTTGTATTTGTTACGCGTTCCTCACGGCTCTTGTTTATTGTTTAATCGAGAGTATGTGTTTGAGTGTGAGTGCTCGTTATTTTGTCGGGCAATTGTTGGAATGTTGTTATTGAGTTTAGTCGCCGAAGTGTGGTACTGAAGGGGATATTTTACGTGGACATTTTTCATTTATTTGTTTCTTTGAATTACTTGATTTCCTGAATAAATTATTCTATTTTGTAAGTCCCGCAATTTGTTGTTTAAATTCATTTATTTATTTTTCAGTCTATTTATTTATTTATTTATTGGTGGAATATTTGTTGGACACGAACTCTTGGAGGTCTTCCCCCCCCCCCCCCCCTCCTATACGTATTGCAGCTGTCGCGCGGACTGGGCTGATAATTGTCATTTGGAAAAATAGTGGTTCTACCCGGCGCGAAAGCGCCTGGCGCCCTGTTCTCCGGAACGAATAGAAAGGGAGAAGAACGGTAGGACAATTTAAGGTTGTAGCAAGGGTTTACCTGCGTTAGGTCAAATTAATTAACGTTACAATACAGAAGAGTGGATGATGCTCTGTATGCTCATGAATATCCGATCTCGCAGAAATTATGAGTTCCTTCGAAAAAACAACGTTCTGCCTCTTCCATGTTCGCGGACGATTCGCAGCTACTTCTCCCTCTTTGAGGTGAAATGTGGTTTCGACGCGCAATTTGCCAAAATATTCGAAAAACAATTTGTTTCGAAAACACCAATGCAACGTCATGGCGTGCTTCTGCTCGACGAAATAAGCGTGCATAAATTTGTCGCTGTCTGCTCTCGAGATCTAACGTATGTCGGAGTGACGGACTTCGGCTCTGACGGACTACAATCCAGTGATATAAAAGATCAGGCAACACACGGTCTGGTGTTGATGTTTCAGTCTTTAGCAGTTTTTGCATCTAAAAATTCAGTACCAGGGAGTGAACTCGAGAAGTTGGCGATCAAAGCAATTTGCTATTTAGAAGCGTGTGGCGCTAAGATCCATCGTGTAATAGCCGATGGTGCTACAACAAACGCAAAAAAGTGGAAGCTATTGGGTATCACGGGTACACTTGAAAACACCAAGACGTGGTTTACGCATCCTCTCGACCACGAGAGAAAAGTTTTCGCCTTCTTCGATCCACCTCATCTGATGAAAAGCATTAGAAATCGACTGTAAAACAAGAAGCGATTGCGGGTAAGCTTACACTGTAAAAAATGATTGTAAATTTAGTGTACTTATGGATATGAAATTTACAAATTTTGTGCATGAAACTGTGATTCATGTACCGAGTGCTGTACATTTACAAATCTATGGTGAAATTAATGTACCTGCATTGGAATTTAAGAGAAATTCATTGTAAACATACAAAACTTGATCAGTAACTGTATAATTATATGACAAGTTTTTGAAAATTCCTGCACTGCAGTAGATTTTTGTAGAAAAATCACCTAACTTTACGAATATCTTGTAAGTTAGATTTCAAACACCCACACTGTTAAAAAAGACTTGAAATTTAATGTACTTATGCTTATGAAATTTAAATACTTTGTACTTGAAACTGTGATTCAAGTACTGAGTGCTGTAAATTTCCATTTTGTTTCCGAAATTAATGTACCTAACTGTGAATTTAAGCAATATTTATTGTGAATTTACAAATCTTGAAACACGTATACAATGTTTTGTATTCGTCTTCTGCTACTGTAAAAAACAGTTGATAATACGCTGTTAAAAAAGTCGATAACAGTAAAAAATTAATATTTGTTGATAGGCACAGGTTTTATGAATTTTAAATGTAACATTGATGTAGGTATCTAAATGAATTTAAAAAAATGGTAACACCAGGACTCGAACCGGCAACCTAACGATTATGAGTAGAGTGCATGATGCATTATGTTCACTTGAAAATACTTCCGTACACACTTCACGTTCTGATTGCAATCAATTGAACATTTTAATATGTCAATGATAAGTACGGTTAAGAGAATAATATATGTATAACTCTTATGCCATTTTAATATCCAAAACTACTGAGTCGTTGATAGCGTAGCTGGTAGCGTTCGTGCATTGTTAGGTACTTGGATAGGTAGGTCGTAGGTTCAAACCCCGGGGTAGACGAAAAATTTTCTTTAGCAGGAACCAATACCCGACAATTTCTAATGATGTAAAATGTCTGAAAAAATAATGCCTCAGTAATAGTTCTACTTTCTTCTTATTGGTTTTAAACCCATTTTAAATTTCCAAAATTTATGTGATTGAATTTTAAGGTACCGTTTTGCAATAAAAGATCTATAACGTACATTAATTTTATGTACAATAATCAGAAATATTTGACGCGGTACATTAAATTTCAAATACAAAGTCACTGCTATTTCAATAAAATTCAAATTATGTTCACGGTCCTAAATTTGAATTTTCAACACATTGGTGCTTCAAATTTAAGAGACGGTTTGCGAATAAACACTTCCGGTACCAGTACTTTAATTTTCAAGTAGATTTTTTTTACAGTGTATGAACGAAAAACATGCAGCTATTTCAAATGCTTCTTGTATTTTGAATGGTCTAGAAATACATTAACGGTTGCTCGTTGAGAAAAAGACCTGTAAAAAAATGAAGAAGCAATTTAGATATTCAAAAATTTATTGCAATCTATACTTGCTAGGGTGTGCAAAAAAAAATTTGTAATTTTTTTACGGCGCGTTTATCGCATGGGAGGTGTCTATTGAGGTCAAAACACATACTTGCCGTGAAAAAAAATCGCACGATCTAATACTTACCTTTGTTTAAAAAACTCATGTGAAAAAGTATACAACAAAGTAAAATCCTCACTGTTCACACGGGGGTTATTCAAGCCCTACATACAGTGCTAAGCTACTGAAGTGTGCACAATAAGGGTTAATAGTATTCATTATCATTTTGTAGGGTTGTATTTATCAAAACACCTGAAAAAGATAAGAAAATTACTGATTAGTTTGATTAAGTAATTGTTGATCGATGATACTTACCATTTCATGTGCACATGAAGTCTACAGAAAACTACATCTCGTAGGAATACTTCACACATCTATTTGATCGAGATAAAATGCATCCTGGAAATGCTTGGGTGTGGCTAAAGATTACCAAGCGTCACATTTTAGTAGATAATACGTCAAAAATGCGTGTCCGCCTAGCAACGCAGTTTTGTAAAAGCAAATCTTTGGTCATAAAAAATTACCTTAGTTTTTAATTCTTTATTGCATTACAGATTTTTAGTAACTCGGTTGCCCATGGTCTGCTATTCTATCTCAAGAATGAATGTAACGAGTTCAGAGGATGTGAAGAGACGATAGCTTTATGTAAACGAGTCAACGATATGTTCGATGCTCAGAATTACAAGTCTGCTGATCAAGGACTTACTCCAAACTCTGAGGGATTTAAGGTAAAATAATCACGGATCATTCTCTGAATTGATCAATAATACTTAATAGTAATACAATAATTATCAAGTGCTGAAAGACTCGTTACACTGCCTCAACGACTGGAAATCGGCTAAGCTCAAAAATGATATCTCAGCCGACGAATTTCTTACTGCTGAGACAGATCGAGGACTAAGGATGTCCTTGCAATCTATGATAGAAATGTGCCGCTATTTGATCAAGGATTTCGAATTTCAATACTTATTGTCCGGAAAAGTAAACCCAGATAACTTGGAGGTATTTTTTTGGAGCCGATTATATTTTATGGAGGCTTTTCATCGTACAATCACGTTCCTTACTTGTTGGGGAAATAATACACGTGTTTTTCTTTGCAAAAATCAGGAACGATTTATTCGGCGTGCATCCTCTGTCGCCATTTTGGCTTACACTACTTTCTCTCGCTAGAGGCGCTGTACTCCGTGACATTCCGCCCCCCTTGAAAGACTTTCTTTCAATACATGGTCTTCTAATGCGAAGCCTTACAAATACAAGGAACTTAACAATTCTAAACTTAAACTCTAAGAAAGATGCTACTTGAGCGACATAGTAAAATTTATTGATTATGAATAATTGAAACTTTAGAAACGAATAAAATTATTAATATCAGATTGCTGTGCAATCTCTTTTCTTAAGGCACTTTGCGTCTTTGGCTGATTCTGACTGATCGTTGCACAACAATAACCTTTAACTGAGGTAATAAAAATAAAAATCTTAATGGAACAATAACTCAAAGAAAATAAGAAATCGCAGTTAGTCTTCTTTCTCCGTTGGAAGCGGGTAGAGATTCTTCGCTGCTCTTTTAAACAGTCCCGTCGGTGTTCGGACCGTAGCCACTCGCACTACGTTGTCTGCAGCAGGGTGGACTTCCACCACTCGGCCGATAATCCAATGAAGCGGCGGCACGTGGTCTTCCTTCAACAGTACTAAGGTACCGACTTCCAGGTTTTTGCCACTGGTACGCCACTTTTTGCGTGTCTGCAACTCTTGTAGGTATTCGCGATGCCATCGTGTCCAAAAATGCTGTCGCACCTTTTGAATGTGTTGCCAACGAGATAGCCTATTATCGGGAACTTCCGAGTAATTGCGTTCGGCAGGTAACAACAGTGTGTCCCCTACGAGGAAGTGGGCGGGAGTCAAAACTGACAAGTCATTTGGGTTGCTGGTCAAGGGGGTGAGAGGTCGTGAGTTCAGGATCGATTCGACTTCTACTAGCAGTGTATAATATTCCTCAAATGTGAATACTAGTCCCTTGGTTACAGCGTTGAGGTGTCGCTTTGTGTCCTTTACGGCGGCCTTCCAAAGACCACCAAAATGCGGCGCTCGGGGAGGGATGAACTTCCACTCGATCTTCTGGCGAGCCAAGTGGTCTGCTATCGAGTCGCGTTCTGCTTCGAGAAACTCGTGTACTTCCTTTATTTCTCTTGCAGCACCTACGAAGTTCGTGCCATTGTCCGAAGCTATCTGTGAACACACTCCTCTTCGGGCAACGAATCTCCGCAGCGCGGCCAAGAAGGACTCAGTCGTCAGCTCTGTAACAAGCTCCAAGTGCACAGCTTTCGTTGCAAAGCAGGTAAAAACTGCAATCCAGGACTTGGACGTGTGGATTCGCCCGCATCGGCGGCTCTCTCGAACCTGAATCGGCCCAGCATAGTCCACTCCGACATTGGTGAACGGTCTAAGAGATCCACGCACTCGCTCACTGGGCAAATCACCCATCAGGATTTCCGGAACTCTGGGCTTTCTGCGGAAACATGGCAGACAACCGCCTGTTACCTTCCTTGCTTCTCGTCGACTGCTGAGCGGCCAATACCGCTGTCGAAGTGAGTGAAGCAACTGTTCGGGACCGCAATGGTGCAGTCTGAGATGCTCTCTTCTTACAATCAATTTCGTGACGTGATGCTTCGGTGGCAAAATCACCGGATGTTTCAATGCTTCAGGAATATTCGCGTGCGTCAGTCGACCACCGACGCGGATGAGTCCCTCGTTATCAATAAAGGGACTAAGAGCCGCAAGAGTGCTGCCCTTCGGTACTTGCAGCGCCTGCTCCAAAGCTCGAAATTCTGGTCCAAATATCTCCCGTTGCGTCATTTTCACAATAGCTTTTTCTGCCCTCGCGAGTTCGTCCACCGATAGAGGACCGCTGTTTTTTCCTCCCAATGCGTTCGACTTGAACCGTAACAGGTAAGCTACTACTCGCTGGAGTTTCTCGAATGAAGAAAATCTCCTCAATACGTCGCACCCCGCGTTTGTGTTTATGAGCACGGCTGATGCTTTCCTCTCCGAGGTATCGATCTCGATCTCTTTCCGCTGAGGCCTTTCGCCGGTTGTGAGCCATTTTGGCCCGTGCCACCACAATTCGTTGACTCTCCAATCCTCGACTGTGGTTCCGCGGGATATTAAATCTGCCGGGTTCTCCTTCGAGGGCACGTGCAGCCAAACTGCGCTTTGTGAGAGCTCCTGAATCTTCGAAATCCTGTTGGCGACGTATGTTTTTTGTATATGCGGGGATGAGGCTATCCAGCTGAGTGCGATAGTTGAATCACTCCACAGATGGACACTTCGGACTTTATCTCCATATGCCTTTCTTGCTGTGTCGCACAACTTTGAGAGCAACAGTGCGGCGTTTAACTCCAGTCTCGGTCGCGAAACAGTTTTTAACGGCGCGACTCTACTCTTCGAGCAGATGATATGTGACTGCATTGCTCCTTCTTTGTTTCGAGAGACGGCGTAGAGGCACGCTCCATACGCTTTTTCTGAGGCGTCCCCGAACCCGAAGAGATCAAACTGTCCTTCGGCGTTCCCGGGATTAACATTTCGTGGTATCTGATGTTCGTTGATTCTGGGAAGAGAGCCGTAGTACTCGTTCCATGTCGTTTGCAACTCCGGCGGCAAGGGCTCGTCCCATCCCGTCTTCAACTGCCACATCTGTTGCATAATACATTTAGCATTGATTATGACGGGTCCCAGCAATCCTAGCGGGTCAAAGATTTGAGCAATGTTCGACAGTCCCCAGAGGAGGCCTAGTGTCTTCATCGCTCCTTCCTTGTCGATCTTCAACAAGCTGTCGACCTCTCCCTCGTTGGACAGGTTTTCTAGGACACGATGATCGTTAGAGCGCCATTTCCTCAATCGAAATTTACCTCTCTGCAGCAGCTCAGATAACTGCTGTTGTAAAGCTTCGGCTTCTTTCACTGTACTCGCGCCTGTCAGTACATCGTCCATGTAAAAGTCCTCGCGAAGTACCAGTGATGCTCGTGGAAACTCCTTGTCCTCTTCGGCTAGCTGCCTTAGACACCTCATCGCCAGATAAGGCGCGGGCGCCGTTCCATACGTTACTGTATTGAGGCGGAAGACTTGAACAGTTTTTGTGCTGTCCGTTCTCCACAGTATCCTCTGCAGGTCTCGGTCCCTTTCTTGTATCAGAATTTGCCTGAACATCGCTGCAATGTCGGCAGTGATGACGAACTCGTGCGCTCTGAATCGTAGGATTATGTCGAACAAGTGTTTCTGCAGATTAGGTCCGACCATCAACTTATCGTTCAAGGCCATTCCGTTGGAAGTTTTCGCCGAAGCGTCAAACACGACCCGCAGCTTCGTTGTCACGCTGTCCGGTTTGATCACCGCCTGATGTAGAATGTAGGTATCTTTAGACTCGACGGACGAGCCTTCCGACACCGGAGACATGTGACCTTGGTCCTCTTATTCTTGCAGGAACTTGATGTACTCGCTTTTCATTTCCGGATTTGACCTGAATCTCCTTTCGAAGGCATATAATCTTCTGAGTGCTTAACTCTCAGAATCCCCCAAAGTGACCTCGGATTTCTTCGGTAGAGCTACAACAAATCGACCGCTGCTATCTCTGCTTACTGATCCCATGAACTGTCGTTCACAGTCCGCTTCTTCTTTGGTCAGACGTCGAGTTTCGCGTGTTTCCTCCTGGTTCCAAAACCTCTCCAGCTGTTCCTGCAGAGCCGCGTTCGTAACTAGACCACAGAATCGCGGAGCTCTCGGTCTTGAGTCAATGATTTCTCCTCCGACGATCCAACCCAATAACGTGTTTTGCAGTCTCGGTAGGCCACGCTCTTGCTTAATGGAATCCACGCATATCAATTGCCAAAACAGTCCTGCACCTACAAGCAGATGGACCGCGCCGGATTCGTGAAAGTTTGGATGCGCTAATTGCAATACGTCCGGAATGTATATTAACCTTTTGTCGATCTTGACTTGCGGCAGTCTCTCTGTTATGCTTGGTAACACGAGGCAATCGATGACTGTTTCGTAATCTGCGGTCATTGACCTCAGCCTTACTTCCGTTGTCCGTGCTACGTTCGTTTGCGCTTTGTTAACGCCACTGATCAGCTCGGTGCGCTTGCTGCATTTTAATTTAAGTCGTCGCACCAGTTCTTCTGTGATGAGATTTGATTGAGAGCCCGGATCCAAGAGTACGCGGCAAACCTGGCGATTTCCATTTGCATCCTCTACCTCGACTCGAGCTGTCGACAATATCACGTGTGCCGCTGGTTTTCGAACGGAGTTCACGCTCAGAGATGCGCCGTCCAATTCCGATGAATTTCCTTTTCTTGCGCAGTGTGCGACGACTGATTTTTTCGACGGTACTTCGTCCGTTTTCTGACCCGAATCCTCTTGCTCAAGATGCAACAACGTGTTGTGCTTCCTTTGACATTCCTTGCAAGCCGACGATTTGCATGCAGCAGCGAAATGTCCCTTGCCGAAGCAGTTCAAGCATATTTTCTTTGATTTGACTTCATTGATTCTCTCTGATATGGATAGCTGAAGAAATTTTGGGCATTGGTACACCGCGTGAGCTTCGTTACAAATCACGCATTCCTTCGACGAGACCGATGCTAAAGCAACTTTTTTCTCTTGCTTCTTTCCTGCCTGCGGTTTCCCTGAATCTTGCTTATGTGGTCCTTTGTCGATCATTTCCAGCGATCGACAGCGTTCGCTCAAGAACTGAAGAAAATCTTCCAGCGTTGGTCGGTTTTGTTTGTCGCGATTAATTTCCTCCTCCCAGTCTTTTTTCGTGTTGAAATCCATTTTGTTTTTTACCAAGTGGATGATGAGTTCATCCCACTTGTCTACTGGGAGTTTGAGCGTTTTTAGTGCCTTCAAATGCGTTCGAATGTGAACAACCAGCGCCTTAATGGAAGCAGGCTTGTCCTTCGCCACGGTCGGAAAATCCAATAGTTGATTTAGATGAGTATTGATAAGGAGCTTCGTGTTCTCGTAGTTGCTTACCAACAAATCCCATGCCTCTTCATAGCTTCCCTCATCGGTCTCTAAACCGCCTATTACCTGCAAAGCCTTGCCCGCGAGCGAATTTCGCAAGTACGGGTACTTTTGAATCGGTGTCAGACTAGAATTCTCGTGGATCATTGATTTAAATGCATCTTTGAACAAAAGCCACCCATCGTACTCTCCCTGAAATTCCGGCAATTTTGAGATTGGAAGTTTTACCTCCGAGGTTCTCTCATTTGTGTTCCTTAAATTTTCGTTGTGTTGCCGTTGCTGTTGATTTGCCTCTTCGATGATTTCTTTCGCTTTTCCCGCTGCCGCGTAATAAATGTTCTCAAAAACTGCCCTTTCCGCTTCCGCTTCTGCGGCAATATTTTCGATAAATGCGTCTTCACCGTTCGGCGGCGGTTCAACTGATAGTTTGAGATTATCGATCTCGTTCTGGACATCCTCAAATTTTTCGTAAAGATCTTCTAGTTTTTTTGCTTTGATTTTTGCTTCGGCTACTGTGACTGCCTCGGTGAACGCGTTATTTATTCGCGACACTTGACCCTTTATTGTCGCTCGTTTTTGTTTGAGCTGCCTTAGGTCTGCCATATTGATAGAAATCGAATCGGATTGGGGATAGGAAAAGGATCGTAGAGAACCCACTAACCTGCTGTTTGTTACGCTGCTCGACTGGCTGCTTGGCAACTTTTTGACGATCGTTTTGACGACTGCTGCCGATGATCAAGCCCCACGTTGGGCGCCAAATTAATGTTGGGGAAATAATACACGTGTTTTTCTTTGCAAAAATCAGGAACGATTTATTCGGCGTGCATCCTCTGTCGCCATCTTGGCTTACACTACTCGCTAGAGGCGCTGTACTCCATGACATTACTCATCTGTTTCAGAAATTTTTCGGCACAATCGGTCGATCGGCTGGCTCGAATGATCATCTTACCTGTCCCACGTTCTTATGGCTAAAGTATGGGAACTATATTGTTTCTGAAAACACATTGCCGCCGCTATTGGTGTTGTTAATTGACCTCAAGGCTATATTGATCAACAAAAATAAGAGCAAATATTCGGGATATTTCAAAAATCGATACTTTAAGGATACTTAAAAAATGACCATAAAAACAACGATGCGTAGAAGTTGTTTTGTGCACAGAAAATACTTTCGGAAATGGTCAAAATGACTTTCCAAACAACCAAAAATAAAGAATCCCAAAGTTGTTTTGTGTGATTGTTGTTATGACGGTAACTTTTTGGTTTTAGCGACAGAAAAGCGACTCTGAGGTTTTTGGTTTGGTTATTACAAAGGTCAGTTTGATCATTACTGAAAGTTTTTTTTTGGTGCAAAAAACGACTTTTGTGCAGTGCTTTTTTATGGTCACTTTGGCGGTCGTCGTAATTGCTCGGGTTCTGTTGGCTTAATATGTTAAGTATATTTTGTATTCGTCCGCTCTGGGGTTTAAATAATTTAATCTGAAACCATATGCTAACACTACATTCATTTCAGGCTACTTATGTAAACAAGTCTTGAAAATCTTCAATTCCTGCACGTCATGCAGCTGTGAGATCGCTCTCCGATGTTCCATCTGGTGTCATACAATTGGTCGACGTGAAGTCCCGGGGTGGTCTTATTCATGCTAACTTGCATTTTTTTCGCTTAATTTGTTACGTGGAAAGCATTTTCTCGAAATATTGCTCTCGAACGAATGTGTTCGATTAAACACTCGACGAAGTCCTTGAGAATTATAGTTTTACTTTCCCCTGCAAAAAACACGCTTCTGATATTTTGTCATATTCAATAGTGTATTACATAAGACTGAGAATGCGTCAAAACGCTCACCAAGAAAATTAAAAAATGCAAAAACAATTTGTCGTAAAAAACAAATTTTCGAAAAAAACTTTGCAATCAACTGATTATCTTGCTGATGCAATGAAACAATATCATCTTATTAGATCAATACAATAACTGTCCGCTGCCTGCTCCCGATTACTTTCTATACTTAAAAGGTTCAAGAAATAACAATTGTTTAACAAAAAAAAAAAGTTTATTAACACGTTTCTTTGATCGGAAAGTGAATGACTGAATTAATGAATTAATGGGACTACGGGTCCATGCTAACGTTTACAAAACTGCACTTATCACTTCGGTTATTAAGTCCGTAACACAGGAACGGGCAACAAAAATCCCGTACCACTATATCGAGTCATTGTTAATAAAATTTCAGTCGCAAAACGTTTGCCTTTCATTTGATACTAAAATAGAGCGAGAAAGAGGACAAATAGAGGATCTGCAGCCGAGAAGTAACCAATTTATTTTTTTCATTAAAATGTCCTTACAGCACAAAAAACTCATATGGCAAGCTCCTGAATAATTATTAATGGAAGGGCGACCGGGAAACAGGTTGTATTCATCACAAAACATACAATTACCGTCGAAAAAAATAACGAGCGGACTTTGATAATATTGTCGTGAGATCCAAGATCGTGTCTCTCGAAATCGCTGCTGAATTGCTATAGTAATTATTATCTATTCATACGTACACATTTATATTAGACCTTTAGAAAAGCAGGAATCCTCTTATTTTTTCCCCTGTAAAAAAAAACCCTCCGATATTTCGTCATATGGTTATTAGGAAATTTCTGTATACTTTGACCGTGTATGCAATTCAACTAAATTCTCATGAGATTAATTCTGTTTCGAAATTTGGACATTTTTTTTCATTATTTTCACGCTATGCAATTTTCCCTCTCTCTGTTTGCTCTTGCTGCCTGCTCGACGCGACTCCAGTGGCGACGCAACAGACGAAAAATTTCCTCACTATGTGAGACACCCCCCACCGCCACAGTTTCTAGACCTGTATGTACGACCGTGAGTTCGAGCAACTCCCCAGTGTGGCGGCGCTGCAATAACGGAAAAAAAGTTGCCTCAAAAATATCGCTCCATTGGCAATCTTTCTACTCATCTCTGCTTCAATCATTGACCGCCGGAGGTTGAGAAACGTTCTTGCAATTAAAGGTAAAAGTTATGAACTGCGAATATCAAAATAAAATTGGCAAAGAAATAAGAATTAATTGAAAAATAAAAAATTATTCTCCGTACTTGGCGAGTTTTTAATTTTAACCAATTAAATACTGAGTATAATTTGTTATTTTTACAGTTAAATCTTATTTATTTGCCAATATTATTTTAATATTCGGAGTTCATAACTTTTATCGTTAATTGCAAGAATGTTTCTCAATCTGTGGCGGTCACTGAGCGAAGTGCATGTCTTGAGGGTCAGTACTTAATGCGCGAACGCTCGATTGATTCTTGACATGCCAGTGTTGACGGAAAATCCTCTAAAGATTCTTATAAAGTAACGTATATATATGTACTTGGCATATGTGCTACGGATGTCTTTAGCTTATTTCAAAACTCTTGGCACATGGACGCAATATACCATCCAAGTTTTTTTACCCGGTATGTGTTTTTAGGTTGGAAATTATATCGCTCTATTTTTTCCACGTGTATTTTTTCTAACATTGATATACCACTTATGTAAATGTACTTGTCTCAATTTTTTTACCTATAAGGGTTTTTTGTGGGATTTTACTACTTTTGGCAAAAGTTAATCGATTAATTAACTATAGGATTAAAGTCTTATTGTCCAGGTGATAAGGTGTAAGAGGTTTCAACTTTCCATAGAATAACAATTTTTATATACATAGTAGGCTAATTACACGCGGTGGCGCGCGTGCCTTAAATTCCTTTGCACTGCTGCGCTTTTATAACCCCTCAAAAAGGCCTCTTCTTATGTCAAATTTGACACCAAACTGAACTTGTTTATCGCGTACTTTCCTAGCAACTGATCACAGCACGTATACACTGCTAACAATGCTTACCGTTACCTATGAACTTTTTAAAAGAGGGACTAGGAACTATCACGGGCGTTGTCGCGCGAGCCTTTGTATCTTTTTGCGCTGCAGCGCTTTTATGCTCCGACATATGCAAAATTTCTTTAACTGTCAAATCGACAGACCATGGAGACTAGAGTAAAGGAGGCCGAACGTAGTAGATTTTATGATCGTCCTATAATCCAATAATGATGTAAATTGTGTTCGTTCTGTGTTTTCTAGTTGATGGATCCGATTATCTATCAGGTGTCGGGTCTAGGTGTGTAATGTCCCAGCGACCCACCACACTTAAACCTCTCACTCTCCTTTGACCACCCTCAATAATCCCTGAGTTGCAGTCTCCAGTAATAACCTACTAAAAATAAGCAAACATCCCTTCGGCATCTGGGAACTACAGCTGCAAACAATAAAACTAAACAGCTCTTACGATAACGATGCGAAGACCGCCAAAATTCCCCAAATAATCTCGTAAACGAATAAACGACCCTTGTCCCTTTTTTTTGTACATAGAATTTCAGCATAACGTGCCCCGTGCACAGGACCCCCACTCCAAAACATCCCTTAAGCGTAAAGGAATACAAATGAGAATCAGCAGTAAGGTACTTTTAAGATTTCTCCTCTGAGTAGAGTTCTTCTCGAGACCTGACGACGAGCACATCACTCCGAATCCCAGAGTCCGAAACCGTGTCGTGAAATATTTCGTACTACGAATATTTTCAATAAAACAAGTTATTTGTCTCCATCCGCGCCTACGTGACCCCTCCCATTACAGGTGTATTACGAAAGAGGAAGGGAATTAACAAGTGCCTTGGAACACTTGCCTCCCCTTTTCCTATGACGGGATATAACCAACACAGAGGATTACATGGCATAATTGAGATTATGACGGGGTGAATAAATGTATTCTGAAGAAAGTCCACATCACGGACCGACGCGTTAAACTATTGAGGATTTACTTTATACGTCCTCCTTGTTTACTTCTCCCGAACATCGGTGGAGTTAGCCAGATTGTAGCCGCACATTATATTTATATTGGCCAAACGTAGTGTTGGGAAAGTGGTTCATGAAACCTCCTGATAAATCCGAATGCCACATAGAGTCGGTAGAGGCGCGGCGGACGTTAAACACCGAGAGTGAGACAGAGTGAGAATAGAACGAGACAACGATTGTTTGAAAATGCATTTTTTTACTTTCTCATCACATACAAAGTATGTAAGAGAGAAAGTATTGCAATCCAAAAAAAATTCGACTCTGAGATTTTGATGGAAATACATGTTTTGAGTGTTCTAGATTCCAAAAAACACATTAACTCATCTGTCTGTCTGTCTGTCTGGCGTCTGTATGTGCCGTCCGGAAACACAATAACTTTTGAAAACAGCTGTGGACCGCAAAGAAAGTTGGTGTGGACTTTCTGCATCCGAATCCTAGTTTTGGTATTGAAACCCAATCCAAAATCTCCACTATTTCTGGTACTTTACCTGAAATGTGGAAAAAATATATATATATGTTGTTCATTTTTCGTCTGCAGGCTGATATAAAATTTATTCTGCTTC
The DNA here is from genome assembly GCA_949699805.1 of Tromatobia lineatoria. NCBI lineage: Eukaryota > Metazoa > Arthropoda > Insecta > Hymenoptera > Ichneumonidae > Tromatobia > Tromatobia lineatoria. Next base: position 3,696,044 of record OX453044.1, read on the forward strand.
GGTCTCATACATACAGAGAGACATATCAACAAATAAGCAGTAAACAACAAGTGATTCAATATAGTGAAGACTTTATTGTCTTTTTAGTTACTCACATGACATTTCTGAAACCATCCTCAATCAGAAATTTCTATTGTGAAATATGGATTGCCTTACAGGTCTACTAAAAAAAGACTGCTATCAATGATCTTGATTATTTTTCAGTGAGAAATACACTATAAATATTCACATAAAATATTATAAATAGAAAAGTGCACAGACAGAAAAGATTCAAGGTTAAGTTAACACTCATGATGTTAGACTATAAACACTGATACATCCATAGTTTTTGTCACTCGCATAGCATTTCATATGAATTATAGATCCTGCGGCAGCCTCATATACGCCAGAATATGAGAGACCTTTGGTATATGAATAACTGAAATATAAACCGGCTTGTCAAACTATCGCAGTGCCGACAATAACACCAACAAAAAAAAAGAGAGATGTGGCGTGAAGGCGCGATCATGCCGCGCACGTCCACGAGAAGGCGGGTCGTACCATGATTTTGAATTTAAAAATGCGTTCTTAACAAATTATAGCGCAAAATGTAGATTACAATTAACGAGCGAAGTTCTTACAGTTCTATTTATGTAGTTAGTCACTATGCCCCAATAAATTCACATTAAAAATTTCACGCCAGTAACAAATGTTTCTTAATAGTATCTAAATGGTATTTATGAAGCAATCTAATAAAAACAATCAAAATATAAATAATAATAAAAATTGGAAAACAATTAAAATAAAAATTAAAAGAGAAAAACAATTAAATTAAAAGATAAAAAACATTTTCAAGTAAAAAAACAATCTATTGTCTCAAATTCATGCAATTACAAAAACAAATAAACGAACATTACAACTTAACTTCACAAACTAACTTCACAACCTAATTTCACAAACTATCTTCACGACAGTAACATGACGCCAGCAGCAATCGAGATGAGAAAGTCACGCCAGTAGCAATTTTTTTTCTTTTGTACTTGCAGTCTATGAATTATTATTGTTACTTTTAACCGAAAGTTTATGTCCGAAAAAGCACAAAGAATTGTTTTTTAAATTTTGCAGAAAAAATCAGTCAATGTATAGTAAAAAAGAAGTAAATAGATAATCTATGAAACACTGTATACTAAATTAACTCAATTGAAGTTCAATTGTAATTATACACTGTGTTATTGCTTTTTTGAATACACTATTATTATTTCAATGTATCGCTATTTTAACTATTTGTATCCTTGGGGAATTTTCCTGAAAGGGTCAATAATTTTTTTTAATACCACAAACATAAAACTGGAATACGATTGAAAATGTTCTGTAAAGTTATTCAAAAGTTTCCGTTAATGTTTTTGAATAGAATATTTTTGTTCAAAGATGAAAAAAAATTTGGTTTCTTTCAACAGGCGGGAAAAATGAGGAAAAAATGAATCAAGCAATGATTGAGATCGAACGTAACACGATTTTTATAAAAATAAGTACATTTATTTATTTATCGTGATTTTCGGAGCACCTTCCAAAAATCTGTACCGAATTGTACAGAATATATTGCATCACAAATGCCTTCAGTTTCGTACTAATTACAATCTTTGCTGAGATATAAATATAAACTAATGTCGATATAAAAATATACACTAATACACTATTACTACTGAGATCGCCACGCATTCCCTCATATCTGTCGAAACTTCGATAAAAGAACGTTTTATTAATATCATTATGACACACAATAGACAGTGAAGTCAGCTCATCTTTTTTGACAGCCTCTTTTGCCCCTTCCTCGGAAAATAAATAAAAATTCACAAACCATTTACCAAAAGCGAAAGTGTTATTAAATAAAATGCTTATAATGTATTAAAATATCACGGTGCTACCATGCGAATATTGATATTTTGCTTAAGAAAAAGGAGAAAAAAGATGCGATGTATAGTTTTAAACATTGCTCCTTCATGATTTTTGCTACCATATAAACTTCAAAATAAAACTAAAACTCTATAACACCTGCAGCGCTTTCCTTTACATTTTGATCGAAATGTCCACCAAAGATTATATAACTTTGGGTAATCGCAAGTTTTTCCGAAGTAACTTGATGAATAGATGGTGAACCGGCGACACTCCCTCTGTCGGGGACCACATTCTCCGAAACTTCCCATCAGTTTGAGTATTCTTTAACCTGTAATATGGGTATTAATATATTATCCGATATACCTGACCAATGTGAAGTAAAATAAGTTTAGGACACACCGTTACAATTTCGCATTTTTGCGGTTCATTTTGCTCTTTACTTTCCGAGCATTGAAGTTCGCATTCACCGAATGTGCGAGGAAGTTGCCCCTCATTATTAAATAAAATGTAACGATTTGTTTCGTCACTTGCTTCTCGTGCTCTAAGCACCCAACAAGCGTCATGTCCTTCATTTCGCTTACGCGTTCTACGATTTGATGCAGCGTGTTTTCTTATACGGTGAGCGTGCCAACTACTTCCAAAACAACGGTCTCCAAAGTTTTCAAAAGTTTGAATAACTCTTCGCTAGGGTAACGTAATCCACCATAACGAGACATGAGATCCGTCACTTCATCGCGTTCGGAAGTGTCTTTGGCTATGAGGCGACTTATGCAGTCCCCACATACCGTGACGCGACCAATTCTCCGGGCAACGTAACCAGCGACATACGCCAGGACATGTTCACTCGTGCTGACAATATCGTAGTCTTGCGTACTCAAATGACTCCGGGCCGATACTGATATACCCTCTAAATACTGATGATCTCGTTCGACAATGCCAGCTGGAGAAGGATTTTCTGGAGTCACAAATTGCCCGGCATCGATCGCTGCATCGAGGCTTGCAAAAAGTTCCTCTTTCGGCTGTCGATGGAAAGTCAACGATTCCTTAGTTTGCATCAATGTCTCCAGGAGCTCTGTACCCGATACATTCGACCCCTTTGGAGGTTTCACTAGCAAGTAAGAGCATAGGAGGCGGAAGATTTGTGCAAATAGTACTGGCGCCGGATAAACGTTGCTTCCACAAGCATTTCTCATCATGCCGAAGAACCTCTGAAACAATATGAATTGTATATTTCATTCAAAAAATTTCGGGTTAATATAAATTTGATTTATTACTTCTAGTGCGTCTTGGTTGAAACGCGTCGGCATAATGTATTCCAAGTTATAGCGTTTGTGGAGAAAATCGAGCAGTTCCAACGTAGCACCGAGAGTAACTTTGAACCCAGTAAACGTGCTAGCCGATACCGGAAATTTAGTGCCCTCGGCCTTCGCGACACTTTGCCATTCCTCCAGATATTCGAGGAACACGTTGATTGCCTGTTTGTTAAGGATGTGCCTATTAAAATTCTGACCACGACTATGTAACATCTTGAAATATGTTAAAACCATGCAAGAATGCCACAGTCAGTTGTCTCATAATAACAAATAAACTGAGGGGGGGATGGTCACTCCATCGTATCATTTATGAGATATTGAGTACAGGAGGTCGATCATTTCTTTCCTCTATATTTTCAGAATTTGTTAACAACATATTTCGAATATCAAACTAACAAAAATGATAGAAGTTATTAATGACTAATATTGCATGATCTTTTAAATATTTAATAGATTGTAACGTTCGAAAAAATATAGCAGTACTTGTAAATGTAAAAAAAATTTTACTCTGCTTGAAACTATATATTCTTGTATTTTTAATATTGAAAATTGCATTTTTCGTATGAATTGGACACAATTTTTTTAAATCATTCGTGACCAATTTTTCAAACAATTACATTTGCCCACTAAAAAAAGCACATGCAAAAAATTTTGGTTTTTATAGGGTCCTATACATAATAATTTTTAAATCCAAACACATAAATCCATGTCAGCAACCTTCTGCATTCAATTGTAATAGTAGTTTTATTCGAAGGTTCCCCCCTCAATCTCAACGAATCACCAACGAAAGGAGAATAAGCCCAAGTGCAAGTTGTACAGATAATAGGTAAAGCATGAAATCGAATTGCTCCTGTAGCTCTGCGCTACACTCAGAGAAAAATATGGTAATTAAAAAAAAAATATAGTTAGGCCGACGATAATCTAACTATAAACTATAGTTCCCAGGAGACACGTCTATGTTTTACGGTTATACCAAATATAAGAAAATAGTTGGATGAACTATTTATATAATTCCCAGGAGAGCCGTCTATATTTTATTGTTATAGCAAATATAATTATAGTAGCAATCATTAAAATGATAATAGTTTCGAAAACTATTCTAACAGTTCCGAATATCCCGATTTGTTGCACATACGATTTTAACGTTTGTTTCCAATAACCTTGCAAGTATCGTTTATTGTACCATATTATCATCGCTTCAACCATCAAACATTGCAAGCCTTCCTATATTCGTTTTAACATGTGAAATCGTTAAATTAACGATATGCTTTTCTCTCAGTGTATGTTGCACAGTTCGTGGCGGTAAAAATTCAGCGGAAGAATCGATATAAGCCGATAGTGTATCAGTATTGTCCACCTGGAGAACCGATTCCACTATTGATAAATCAATTGCAAATGAATACAAGAATAAGTAATCAGTTACTTGTATTAGTTGAAAAGTAATGCCCTATTGTATTGGACCGTAACAAAAAATAATAGCAGTCATTTGAATTAAGTAAAAGCTAGCCTTGTGATACCAACGTGCAATATGCATATTTATTTGCAAAACGTGCTGTAATGCATCAAGTAGACTTACGGTATTACGAAAAAAATTGCTACTGGCGTGACGCAACACGTGACTTTCTCATCCCGATTGCTGCTGGCGTCATGTTACTGTCGTGAAGATAGTTTGTGAAATTAGGTTGTAATGTTCGTTTGTTTGTTTTTGTAATTGCATGAATTTGAGACAATAGATTGTTTTTTTACCTAAAAATGTTTTTTAACTTTTAATTTAATTGTTTTTCAATTTTTATTTAATTGTTTTTCAATTTTTATTTAATTGTTTTTTCATTTTTATTTAATCGTTTTTTTATTTTTATTTAATTGTTTTTTTATTTTTATTTAATTTTTTTTCAATTTTTTTTTTAATTGTTTTCCAATTTTTTTTTTTATTTGTATTTTTATTGTTCTTATTAGATTGCTTCATAAATACCATTTAGATACCATTTAGAAACATTTCTTACTGGCGTGAAATTTTTAATGTGAATTTATTGGGGCATAGTGACTAACTACATAAATAGAACTGTAAGAACTTCGCTCGTTAATTGTAATCTACATTTTGCGCTTTAATTTGTTTAGAACGCATCTTTTAATTCAAATTCAAGGTACGACGCGCCCTCTCATGGACGAGCGCGCTATGATCGCGCCTTCACGCCACATCTCTCTTTATTTTTTTTTGTGTTATTGTCGGTGCTGCGATAGTTTGATAAGTCGGTTTATATTACAGTTATTCATATACCAAAGGTTTGCCATATTCTAGCGTATATGAGGCTATCGCAGGAATTAGAATTCATATGAAATGCTATGCGAGTGATAAAAACTATGGATGTATCAGTGTTTATAGTCTAACATCATGAGTGTTAACTTAACCTTAAATCTTTTCTGTCCATGCACTTTTCTATATATAATATTTTATGTGAATATTTATAGTGTATTTCTCACTGAAAAATAATCAAGATCATTGATAGCAGTCTTTTTTTAGTAGACCTGTAAGGCAATCCATATTTCACAATAGAAATTTCTCATTGAGGATGGTTTCAGAAATGTCATGTGAGTAACTAAAAAGACAATAAGTCTTCACTATATTAAATCACTCGTTGTTTACTGCTTATTTGTTGGTATGTCTATCTGTATGTATGAGACCGGAGGAGAATAAACTTTATATCAGCCTGCAGACCAAAAATGTGTAAAATATTGTATTTATTATTTTTCACATTTCAGGTAAAGTGTCAGAAATAGTAAAGATTTTGCATTGGATTTCAATACCAAAACTAGGATTCGGATGCAGAAAGTCCACACCAACTTTCTTTGCGGTCCACAGCTGTTTTCAAAAGTTATTGTGTTTCCGGACAGCACATACAGACGCCAGACAGACAGACAGACGGACAGACAGAAATGAGTTAATGTGTTTTTTTGGAATCTAGAACACTCAAAACATGTATTTCCATCAAAATCTCAGAGTCGAATTTTTTTTGGATTGCAATACTTTCTCTCTTACATACTTTGTATGTGATGAGAAAGTAAAAAATGGATTCGCATCCTCTATGTTAGGAGCGCATCGTAACACAGAAGCGCAGATTACTGCATTCCCGCGAAATTGGTATGTTCCAACATCGGTTTGTTGATGGACAGTTTGCTATTTATTTGTAACGCCAGCGCTGTGTTTCACCCCCAATAATAATTCGGGGGCTTCATATGTCACAAGTGTGTACTTCGTACACGACTCGAATGCATACCTTATTCCAAGGACAACTGTCGAGGAGGCGTAGGGCGTCTGCAGGTTTACGGGACATCATTGCCTGAATAAGGTCGTTGATGATTTTCAACAACTCGATTGTTGGCATTGCATCTTTAAGGCAAGGACATCTGCTGTCATCTTTGTATAACAGCATCGCGACTCGTACTTGATCGGAGAAAAGCTGCATACGTACCATAATTTACATTAAAAAATATAATTACGAACTTAATTAATTAAAAAACTTTTCTTTATAACTCGCGATATCTCGAAAATCCGAACGGTGAACTATTCTCATTAGTTTTTTGATGCGTGTCTTTTGCACAGATGCTTAGATAGCACATTCAATAATTCGGACGCCATTAAACAAATTCGACATAACAACCGTTTTATGCCGAGTTAAAATATGTATAACTGTACCCCGAAAGCAAGCGGCACATTAATTTTTTGATACCCCTTAGGGTCCAAATGCGCCTCTGTCAGCTTGTAAGCCACGCTCATGTTTGGCTTCGTAGGACCCTCGTGGGTAATAAGTGCCTGCCAATGGTCTTTCTTGACTGTGCCATGAGGTGTCTGAAAACAAATGTCAACGAGGAGGATGTTAACTATGGTGACATCACGTAACAAAAATGGTGGAGAAGTAAGAGGTTTAGAATTCATCGAATCATATACAGAGACAATTTGCGCACCGTAAAATGCTTGACGCCTGGAGCCATGATGCCATTCCGGAAGCATTTCAGTAAGTGTGGGAAGTCCGACATCATCCACAGACGTCGCTGGTCGTCGCAAGGGTGTTTGCAACTGAATTGGCCGTCCTGTATGCCGAATAGCTTCCATACACCCCTGTTCCATTATGCCCCGTCCATTGTGACAACATCCACGTGAAATCCAGACTCCTCCAATTCCATAAGGCACTCTAGAAGGAGCTTATGCAACACTTTACTCGTAACGCTGTTACGACTGAAAAAGCAGCCGAGGACTTGAATCCACACTCCGCGGAATGGTTGGTACATGAATACAACAGCATGATCAGCTCTTGCATTCTGCAGCGAATGAGAAGTGTGTTCCCCCAGGTCAACAAAGCCCTCGAACTTCATAGTTTTTTGATTGAGACTAACTGCCTCACTCAGAGACATTTCATCGATGAGCCAGTTTTCCTGTACATAACATTACGCGTGTGTTCAGTCCGATCTCTGACGATACACAATTAAGTAGCAGCGATATTACCAAAAGGATTACATATAAGGCAGTTGGTCAAGGCGCATGCAGGATTAGATTTACGATTACAGCAATAAGTTACTGGCTACAGTTCATGACAAGGAGTAACAAAAGGTTGCAATACACACGAACATAAGAAAGCAGGGAAAATGCGGTAGTTGGGTTAGGACTGGAAGCAATTTCTAGAAAGTGTGAAGCTGATACTTCGGCGAAGTGTTAGTTATTATCCACAAGAAGCAGGACGTCCATCTCTCGTTGATCATTGAGCGATGAAGGAAAGCCATTGCGTTGGGCTTCATTTTAAATAGATGTGATCCCATTCGAAGATTAAATGAGAAAAACAATTGCATCTACCAACACAATTGTGACTAAGAACTTGAAAAATGTAGCTACTTGAAGTAACATTGAAAGCGGTTGAAGAATAATGTAACCACTCAAAATGATACCTCTGTTATTGACTTCTTCCATCTTTGAAGCTTTCAAACGCAAACATTCAAAGACAGCTCGTTGAAAACCATACGGGTCATCCAATTTGTGAATGTACTTATTCAAGGTATCTTTACACGGAAGAGGTAAGATATTTCGCGATCGCAAGTGATCATAAAACTTGATGTTCTTTATGCGCATCAACAAACGTTCGTACACCCGATCCAAGGTATATCGTCGTTGATTTGTGCAACTGACTTCAGAAGCGTTAATGCAAGCTCGAATCGCTTCTTTCTGCGCTGACGGCAATTCCGAAATAGCCTCTTGCAACGCCTGCTCCTTCACAGCAGCGCATTTTTTATACAATTCAGTAAGTTTCTGTTGCGAACGTTCTCCCTATGGTTAACATGATGTGTTAAGGGCATGTGAAACACGCCAGAACGACGCGACGCGGCCCTGCTCCCACGATAAGGCAGGTTACCGAGTCGGTAACTCTGCCGCTTGTCGCTAGGTGTCGCCCAACGCAACTTCTAAATTAAAGATATGACGTCCACTGGCGTCGCCACAGGGGATCTGAAATCGCGCAGGATCACGTAGGCTCGGCGATTCAATTTCACGAATGCTGCTCTGCGATCTCGAGAACTTTAAGTTCTCGTAGCAGCATTCGTAGATTAGAATTGTCGCGCAAGAACTCATCGGATCGGCGATTTGTTAAACGCGCAAGAGCATGCAGGCTCGGCGATTTCGAAACCGCGCAAGAGCCTCAGGATCGGCAATTTTGAAACCGCGCAAGAGCCTCAGGCTCGGCAATTTTGAAACCGCACAAGAGCCTCAGGCTCAGCAATTCGATTTCAATTTACGTACGAATGCTGCTTCGAGAGTTCTCGAAGCAGAATTCGTACATTAAACGTATAACCCGCAACAGCTCTTGGGCTCCGCGACTTATAAATCGCGCAAGAGCCGTGAGCCCGACGATTTTCCAATCACACAAGAGCCATGGGCTCGGCGATTCGAGAACTTCCAGTTCTCGAATCAGCATTTGTAGATTAAAAATATGTCGCGCGAGAGCTGTGGGCTCGACGATTTTTTATCGCACAAGAGTCGCAGGCTCGGCGACTTATGAATCGCACAAGAGCGACAAGCTCGACGATTTCAAAATCGTGCAAGAGCCGCGGGCTCGGCGATTTTTCATTCGCACAAGAGCTGCGAGGTCGGCGATGCGATTTCAGTCTAAAAATGCTGCTTCGAGAACTTCAAGTTCTCTAGAACGTGAAGTTCTCGGAGCAGCATTCGTGTAAATATGTCGCGCAAGAGCTGCGGACTCGGCGATTGTTTTATCGCACAAGAGTCGCAGGCTCGGCAACTTATTAATCGCACAAGAGCGACAAGCTCGACGATTTCAAAATCGCGGCAGAGCGCGCGGGCTCGGCGATTTCCAAATCGTGCAAGAGCCGCGGGCTCGGCGATTTTTTAATCGCACTAGAGCCACGGGCTCGGCGATTTTTTAATCACACTAGAGCCACGGGCTCGGCGACAAAAATCGCACTAGAGCCACGGGCTCGGCGACAAAAATCGCACAAGAGCCGCGTGCTCGGCGACAAAAATCATGACGTTGAATTTTCCATCGTTGGAATGCAACGAAAAAAAAAAATTAAAAACAATTATTCTAACGATTCTAAAATTTTTCTAATTATTCAAAAATGTTATTATGACGATCAATCGTCATAATAGCATATTATACCCAGTACGATCTTCTGGATTCATTAGAATAATTTTTTTTTTTTTCGTTGCATTCCAACGATACAAACTTCAAAACCATCAAAAGTCGCACAAGAGCCGCGTGCTCAGCGACAAAAATCGCACAAGAGCGCTCGGCGATTTTTTAATCGCACTAGAGCCACGGGCTCGGCGATTTGATTTGTCTACAAATGCTGCTTCGAGAACTTCAAGTTCTCGAGAACTTGAAGTTCTCGAAGCAGCATTTGTAGATATAAAATATATCGCTCAAGAACCGCGGGTTCGGCGATTTGAATAAAAAAATTAATAAAAAAAATATGACTGCTGATGTTGCTGCTGTTGTTGCCTCTGCTGCTGTCCTCACCGCCATCGTTGCTGCCGCTGCTCTTGGCTCTGCTGCTGCTTCTGCTGCTGCTGCTGGTGCCGCCGCTGTTACCGCTTCTGCTGCTGCTGTCGTCGCCACCGCTGCTACTCCTCATCGGCAGATCACCTGTTGAAAACAAAAAAATTATATACAATTTTCAAAATATATCGCGCAAGAGCTCTTCGTCTCGGCGACTTTACAAATCGCGCAAGAGCCGCGGGCTCGGCGATTTTTTAATCGCACTAGAGCCACGGGCTCGGCGATTTGATTTGTCTACACGGAGAAAAATAAGAAGTTGGGCCAACTCAGCTTTAATGAGTTGACCAGAAATAAGTTGCTACAACGATTTACTCGGTGTCTAGAACAATCTCGAATAGGTGACGTGACAACGAAAAGTGAGTTGGTGCAACTCTCTAGTGAGTTCGCCCAAGTAATCGGTAAGATCGCAAAACCATTTTAAACCAACGCAACGAGCTCTCGCAGCAAAACATTTTTTCTTTTAATCGAAACCTATGATAATCAAAGTGTGGCGAACAACTATGTTCGTGAAGTTTAGCTTCGTTACTAATAATTATGTCGATGTCTAAACATCGACATTTTTTAGCAATGAATGCTGTCGATAGACATTTTTTGCAAAGATATGCTATCGATGGACATTGTTTGGCAAAGAAATGCTGTCGATAGACTTTTTTTGCAAAAAAATGCTATTGATAGACATATTTTGCGAAGACATGCTGTCCATGGACTTTTTTTGCAAAGAAATGCTGGCGATAGACATTCGATGCAAAGACATGCTATCGATAGACACTTTTTGCAAAGACATGTTATCGATGGACATTCTTTGCAAAGAAATGCTATCGATAGACATTTTTTGCAAAGAAATGCTATCGATAGACATTTTTTTCAAAGACATGCTATCGATAGATATTTTTTGCAAAGACATCCTATCGATGGAGATTTTTTTATAAAGAAATGCTATCGATAGACATGATTTCACAGTCACATTAGAATGTCCTCTGTGACAGATGGATAAGGTATCGAACACAATAACCTCGAACCGTCGTAATTCCATCAACAGAAATCTCAGACTCAATGAATTATACCAACTATAATCCCAATCCGTATTAATTTGATCAAGTAAAACGTTGAAACGCATTAATTTCATCGTCCCTGTGTCAATTCATTGAATTTTTTTATATATAAATTCGCACAATTTCTACCGATAGTCGGGTCAAATGTGTTCTGTTTGGCAAGTGAGTTGTGTCAACTCACCGGTGGGTCGCACTCAACCATAATAGATAGTCACTGCAACCCAGCTTGTGCAACTAACTAAAAGTAGTTGTCTCAACTCACAAAATTCGAGGTTGTACGGACTTACGAAAAGTGAGGCCGTGCAACCACTTCTTGCGTGTGCCCAACTACTTTTTTTTCTCCGTGTACAAATGCTGCTTCGAGAACTTCAAGTTCTCGAGAACTCGAAGTTCTCGAAGCAGCATTTGTAGATATAAGATATGTCGTTCAAGAGCCGCGGGCTCGGCGATTTTTTAATCGCACTGGAGCCACGGGCTCGTCGACAAAAATCGCACAAGAGCTGCGTGCTCGGCGATTCGATAAAAAGAAAATATATATATATATATAAATATATTTGTATATGTAGGTCATTTGGCTATTTTGGTGACAATTGGTCGGACTAGGTGCCTATTTTGGTCACACTTGGCTTCTTTGGTGACTGTCACCGAAATAACCTTATGTAAAACGCAGATTTTGGTCACTGTTCCGGAAATCATCGATGCAGCATATTTAGCTCTAATTGTCACATTAATGCAATTATCGGACTGCAATTCAATTTGATCGCCGTATACAGATTATAATGAGCTTATGACTCATGCTATTATCCATATAGGACCATATTTGGCCAAGTTAGAAGATGATACGATTGAAATAACATCGACTGTAGTATATATTACGTTAACTTTGATAAAATTAACATGAAATAATGTTGGAAACAGCCCTACTAATCAAATCCGCTTTAATAGTGAAGTCCGTGTCGGTATCATATGAATAGAATGAAAATTCTTTATTTTATATGTCCGTTGAGCACATTTAAGCGATGGTGTCACCAAACAAACCAATATGTCATTAATTGCGCATTTCAGTGACGTCACCGAAAACATCGATACACGACCTATTGCACATTTCGGTGACACCGTATATATATACATAGGCTTTATTACCAAGGTAGACAATACACGAATAATAAGTCATTTTGATGATTCACTCTTAACAACAATAACTTAAAGCAAGACATGGAGTTTTTTAAATCTAGATTATATAACCAAGCATTGGTTTAAGTTATTCCAAGAATAACTTGAACCAAGCCATGGAGTTCGTTATCTAATTTATATAATCTAGATAAGGAACTCCATGGCTTCATTTAATTTATTGTTATAAAGGGTGAGTTAGCAAAATGACTTGTTACGCATATATTGTCTACTTTAGTGATAAAGCCTATATTATAATTACAGTGTCACTGAAATGCACGAAGCAAGATGCACGGGGGCTACGTTATATGCTGGGTTATATAATCAAGCATATAGTGCAGACTTCGTGCATCTTGCTTCATTATTTTCACATTAAACATTCTCCCATGTTTGAGAAAGTAGCTCATTAATGTTTATTATCATGACATATCCGCCAGTACGGAAAAGAAATAATTCGGCATTGACTATTTGTCCTCTCCTAAAAAAGACATGACACATCAGACTCGAAAGGCTGAAGTCACTTTTCGAGTCTTCCGATTGGTCGGAGACGGCTGTTTCAGAGCCAACTTCAGTCTGTCGAAGCTGCCACTGTAAAGTCGACGCATATAGTGCGCATTTTGAACTGTCGCTGTTCTGTCGCTGTTCTGACATGGCCGCAGCAGAGTCACGTATCGCCAGTGATTTCAATGGCTATCATTTTCGTAGTTGTGAAATTGAATCGAACTATCTCTATACAAACAAAAAGTAATCGATGAATAGATAATTATTTTCCCATAGACGTTTGAAAGTTTCTCTTTTGTTATTTCTAAAGAAAAACGATGCTGACCTTGGTTATGAATAGAGCTGTAAATCCGTAATTCTATTTGTTTTTAAAAATAATAAGTTATACCGATTATAATATCCTCTCTTAAAAATAGAGTACACCGAAAGTAATTATTTTGTAAGATGAAATAGGAACGCTGTCCATTAGATATCAGATCTGAGTAATGTCTAATAAAGCTGCCTTTTTATAACATCTGAAATTGATGGTGATTGGTAAAGCGGTCTTAAAGAGGATATGTAATGATTAAATCAGAAGTATGTTATGAAAGTAGCATAACTCTGACTACCTGCTATTTTGGGTAGACATATACATTGATTCTTCAGGATCGTTTGAGCTAAAAAAACGCAATGTCACCAAATTTTAGCACTCGTGGAGCGCGGGCGTTGTCGCTAGTAATAATATGAAACAAAGCATAACCGAATCTTCGGCAAATGAACTTGACTTTAACCCTTCAATGGCCATTGTAGCATATTTGCTACAATCGCAGAACAGCTATTTTTCAAAACGTCATCTTAAATTTTCGTCAAAAATTCTGGAAAATTTTGACGAATAGCTAATACATGAAATGAAAGTGGTCAGACCAAAGTTTCAGACAAAAATGTTTTTATTTTAGTGCTGAAATTTAAAAAATGAATTTTTCAAAAGTTGCATTTTTGCCATATTCTTATAGAGAAATGTTTCGGGCAATCTAGCAAAATTATTTTTCTCAATGTAAAAGTGGCTTAACCTTTAAAGGGTTAATATTATTGTTAGTTTAAATTGTTTGCTATACCCAAGATAAAATAAAATTGAAGCAAGGCTGCTAATAGTTCTACTCATCAAGTCCGGTTTAATAGTGAGGTTCTTATCGGTATCGTCGTATAAATAAAATAAATTTCATTGCTCTGTATGTTCATTGAGCATATGTAAAGGATGGTATCACCGAACTGACCAATGTGGTATCAATTGTGCATTTCGGTGACGTTACCCAAATATCACTCTATGATAATTAGGGCATTTCGGTGACACTATGGTGCTATTAACGATTTGTTACTCGTTAATAGCGCCTTTTGGTGACGGTTACCAAAATCATCACAACGTGACCTATCGTACCTTTCAGTGATACTTTATGTGTACGTAGGCTTTATTATCAAGGTAGATAATGCACTTGTAAGAAGCCATTTTGTTTATTCACTCTTAACAACAATAACTTAAAGCAAGCCATGGAGTTGCTTATCTAGATTACATAACCAATCATATAGCTAATCATGTAGCGCAGCCCTCGTGCATCTTGCTTCATCATTCTTTATTTCAAGCATATATTTTCACGTTTGAGAAGGTAGCGCAAAAATGTTGTGAAAACTAAACGCACTTTTCAATTAATATCAAAGATCTCTGTGTATTTACAATATATCAAGATTTTAAATGTTATGTATGTACGGTTATGGAAATTAATATATGGTGTATGCATCCGAGCTTCATATACAGGCATATTAATTTTCATTCAAATTTTTTTTACAGTGTTGTATATGCGAGGTACTTGAGGTTTGCATGACAGAGGACAGAGACTGCCCTAGAGCACTAAATAAATATCTATCTATCTATCTATCTATCTGTGGTGCTATTAACGAATTGTTGCTCGTTAATAGCGCGTTTTGGTGACGGTTACCAAAATCATCACAACGTGACCTATCGTACCTTTCAGTGACACTGTATGTATACGTAGGCTTTATTACTAAGGTAGACAATGGACGAGTAATAAGCCATTTTATTGATTCAGTCTTAACAACAATAACTTAAAGCAAGCCATGGAGTATCATCTAAATTATATAACCAAGTATATAGCGCAGCCCTCGTGCATCTTGCTTTATCATTTTTTACTTCAAACATGAACTTTCACGTTTGAGAAGGTAGCTCAGTAACGTTTATTGTCATTATATATTCGCATGTTTTGAAACGAAATCATTTGGTCTAGACGATTTGTAAAAGAAATAAATAATCAAAGCATAGCGTAATCTTTAAAAAATGAACTTGATACAATAATTTATCACCAGTTATGGTGTATTTGAGGTTCTGTTGTTATTGGTTATTATTTCGTCATTAGTTAAGTTCCAGCAAGATGAGCCGCACATGAGCCGCAGATTAGGCGAAATGTTCCAGGCGCCTAGAGTATGGATTAAGTAGGTTTCTATTTGAACTATAGCAAAAGCGAAAATTTTCGGTAGACAGTAATTAATTCCTTTATCATAGAGGACGTTCAGCCTCTAATTCAAGGTTATGTCACACATTAGGTCATTACTGCATGATCTATCACGCATTTCAGTAACATTTTTCTTTTCTTTCAATAGACGAAGTAGACAGTTACCGTTTAATAGAGCATGTTTGTGACGTTACCAATTTGATCACTACATGACCTGTCATGCATTTCAGTGACACCGTAAGTATACATAAGCTTTATCACGCCTTCATAAGTCCCTGTCGTCTACACCCGATATGGAATAAACATGTTTCCATTCTCGCTACCTAGAATATTCGTTATTCACTAATGAATACAGTTATCATCAAGGACCTGAGGTCGTCAATGCAAACTTTCCCAAACTTTATTACTCGATAACGCGGTATAATCGAAATAGTCGTATTGGAAAATAGTGTCACCATAATACGTATTTTACAAATTCGTCTCTCAAAAATGTTGTACCTCTTTGTGCTCAATTCCTCTCCTATGAGGCAGCAAAATAGTATTCCGCGGCATACTCGTTTGTTATGATTCATTTTTTTTTTTTTACTAGAATCATATCTAAAAAGGGATAAATTACTAAAGTTGGCGCTGGCCCGTATACTGTTATCAAAATGCACGTTTGCCATGTTGAGAGTCACTAACTGACTTCATCAATGAGTGGAATTATTCGTGATTACTAGTATAAACTATTTATTGGAATTGGTTAACCATACATGCAAAGTGGCGGACTACACATGCGATATTGTGTCCATATGTATAATTTATATTGCATTCATCACCATTATAATTCTTATTCATTCTACGTGTTGTTTCCTATTATATTGTTAGTATTATATTTGTGTAGCCGAAATTGAATTTGAATATAATAAATGCCGAAAAAGCAAATGGAGAGGGATCAAGGAGGGAGATGATCTGACCAGAGTTCTAGTAGAGAGTCTAAAGGGACTCCTATACTCGAACTATGTGAATGTTTTCTTTTTAAGTTGTCAAAAGTTACTGCGATAGGACATTAGTTCGCAGGAAAATATCCAGAAAGGCTCAGTTGTTGCACTTGGCGAAAACTGTTGCAATAGAACACTAAATGATAGGATATGAGATTCTCAATCGAAACAAAATAAGTTGACGCATGCTATCATATTTTCGAAGACTCTATGAATCAAATAGACTCAAGATTTTAAATGTTATGTATATACGGTTATGGAAATTAATATAATGTGTTTATTTGGGGGATATATACTGTGACTAATATATTTCTTTCACTAAAATGTATCGTTACCAAAATGATCACAACATATATACTTACCGTTAATTCAGTGACAATAAAGTGATTATTTTGGTAACAATAGATTTCAGTAAAAAGGTTACATTGGTAACACTTTATAGTTAATAAAACCTACACATTTCAGTAGAAGGGTCACATTGGTGACACTGAATTAAATATATAGTGTTACCAATGTATCCCTTTTACTGAAATGTATAGTTACCGAAATGATCACCTGATCGTCACCTACTGAAGATATACCAAAAGGATACATTGGTGACACTAAATATAAAATATAGTGTTACCAATGTAACCTTTCCACTGAAATGTGCCGTTACCAAAATCATCACTCCCATAATACTTAAACTACGATTATAAAATCATTGTTAATATTCCTTCAAACTTTATTCTCTCGGCCATTTATTGCGGCAAATTACGTAACGCAACTATTGGTTCAAGAAATAGTCGGTAAGCAGACGAATTTTTGTTTTTTTTTACTTAACCATTATGGTTAAATATAGTGTCACCAATGTTGCCATTAGTCCTACACCATATGTTACCGAAATGATCAATCAATACTTTTTTTCCTGTATCTTCGAAACTAAAAGTCGTATTGACAAATCCTTTGAGATTCAATTACAGAATGATGTTTTCCTTCAGAAAAAAGCATTTCCAAAAAGTGTCACCAAAGTCACCGTTCGACATACATATATAAATAAATACATACGGATTACCGCTGCTAGTGCTGCTGCTTTTCCTGTTGTCCTGGTTTTGTCCCAGTTGTTGTTGATATAAACATATTTCACTTTTCTACAATTTCCTCTTCGAATTTTCGATTTTCCGGGAAAACACCCGTGACTTTTGGAATCACCGGGAAATTTTTCCGAGTGATTACACTCTATATAATATAATATATAATATCTATATAATAATGAAATATAATATCTCTACAACATAAAAAATATATAAAATCGACTCGAAGTCGCAGAGTGGTGGAGACAGCAATATAAAAGGTTGCCGCGCCTATGGACGCTCTGCGCGGGCTCGTGACAAAATTGGAATGCGCCATCAGCGCCATGTAGCAAGACAGGAGAGACGCAAAAAACTCGTGAAGTTATCGACAATTCTTTCGGATATGGTTTTTCCTTATAAAATGTGACTAAATCGAAATCGAAATGCACGTTTCATGCGTGATTTTGAATTATCTCGGGAATGAATTAGTCACTTTTTTCATTTTTGGTCCAAAAATGAGAAAAAAATCGAATTTTTTATTACAGGAATCTGCCGGTAGTCGATCTGTAATTTTTTTTTCGTAAATAAAAATTTGGCCTAATTCATTCCCGAGATGCACATTTTTGGCGTCTGTATTCCAAATTTCGCTTCAATCCGCCCATAATTCGCGAAAAAAAGCATATCCGAAATTTCGAGGTGCGCGTCCGTGTGTTTCACATGGCCTTAATGCTCGATCGGTAACAGAAACTGTAGAGCGTTGTTCTTGGCTACAATTAATCTTTCGAAAAAAAGACGAGAAGTTCTGACTGTGTCTAAGACGTCTACAGACAGTACTTCTCGTGTTTCATTCGGAAAATTAACCATGGTGGAGAATCACGCTTCAGGAGGATTTAGCTATCTCACTCGCACTTATGGCGATCTGAGAGAGACAGACGATATGTAGCACATCACCTTAAAACTGAGAAAACAGTTGAAATATAAATAACGAAAAGCACATGAATTTTCGATTTCCGTGGGGTTATTTATGCAGAAGAATCATTCGAATTGAAGTTTGTATAATGAACGCTCTACGGTATACAGCTTTCGTTTATAATACCTTTTTTTGTCGATTCCCGTTCCACAACAGACTTTTTTTTGCTCATCTCATGGAGTAGCTGGTCCAATGATTCCATCGATGTTACGATTGATTCCAGCTCTATCTTAAACTTTCCGTCAGGTATGTGAGCCTTGGGAGATAAAAATAAGTATATTCTACCAGCAAACTAATTCACCCATCAATTACATCCTAGATTTACCATGGCAAACTTAAATGCAATTACTTTATTGGGATTCTGAATCTCCAGAATTTCTGTGTTTACTTTATACAAACAGTCCTGTCTATTTTGTGAATCGGTCTGAACGCTACGAGTGGATAATACTATAAGATATTATGATGATACATTCTTACCGTCATGCAGAGATCGTTATGCAGAACCAAACGCAGTCGCTGCAACTGTGTATACGCATCGACTTGCGAAAAAAAGATGCTGTTTTCACTTTGACGATTAGTTGACCAGGACCAAGCTTTGGGTAACACCACTTTCTTCTTCAAATCATGGAAAATCTTGTCTATAATGAACGGCATTTGGAAGTTATTGGCCTGCTCCCACGTGAACACGTCGCTGTTTCCAATAGCTTCATCATCCATATTGTCCCGATCCAGGGCTTCCTGTGAGTATAACATACAAATGCATGAAAATTAAAAAATGGCCACCCCTGCATTTTATTTCAAATAAGAAATTTCGAAAGTATGCAAAAATTCAGCGATCTATCTAAAGGGGTAGTTGGTAAACACAAACGTTTCCCCCGTCAAAAAATATGTATTTTTCTGGAAAATTGCTAATTTGTTTCTCGGAAACTATAGCCATGCTAAACATTGTTCAATTATGCGTGTTCGTAATATCATTGAAATATTTCCTACATGTCAATGGAATAATATTCCGTGACACAAGATATATCATTGTGACGGTCGATAGAAGGGTCCCGATTAGATAGGAAATCATTTTTCCGATTGTTTTTGTCGACAATTACAATTTTCATATACTCGAATCTTTTTAATTTATTCGAACCAATGTCAAAAAAGAAAACTGTAGATATTGATTTCTCATTATTTTTATCTTTTTACAAATCTTCATCTATCAGGAAATCAAAACAAATTAACATTCTCCCTCATAGAAGTGGATTTATGAAACGTTGTAAATAATGAAGAAACAATATACGAGGTACGCCGTTGCATCTTTTTTTATGCCAATATGCTCTAAATAGTTTAAAACATTTAAAACAGTGAACAGGAAAAAAATGAAGATATGTGCTCGTGTGTCTACACGATTAATGCTAGATGAAATTTGAGATAAATATTACCTGGATATCTATGATGGATTCGGGACTGCTTATTAGCAAATGTTCGGCAAAGCCGGTTGTGTCCATAGATTCATCAGTCGTTTTACAACGAGATTTGGATCTATCGTTGCTCAATGACCTTTTAACAACGATTTCAGGCTCACTCTGTATAACGAGACATTCAACAGCAGATCTCCATTGTGTCCAAACTACAGATAGGGGAGGAAGTGCACCTTCTCTGCCTCCTACGTTTTCACCTGGCAACACAGGTTGTGCTGAGACTGCAGGTTGGTGTGGAAGTGCATCTTCTGTGCTTTCTACGTGACTCTCTACTTGACAGACAAGTTCGAAATTTTCCTGTAAATATGCAAAGAATTAAATCGTATCCAATGGTTGCCCAAAACTGACCGTCAAATATATGCTGGTTTTTTAGTGATGAACATTGAAAATATTGATATATATGTATAGTAATAAGTTATTTTTATTTTTATTATTATTATGTGCACGAAGTGGTATCACCTTATCTGTGATTGCTATAGGTATAGCATCTGGCGCAAGCTTAGTCCTTAGGCGTGGGAGCACATGCATTGTATCATCCTTCAACAACACTCTGTCTTCCCTAATGATTTTGTTATTTTTTAAATGGAGCTCACAAATTAGGTCTGTTGCTTTCAATTTCTGTCCAAGAGCATCAGACCACTTCCGAAGGACATTATTTTTCTAATAGAAAAATACATATTATATAAAGAGAATGATTTCGATTATTAAAAAAAAACAGTATGCATATGAAATTACCTTTGGAATACTCAATACAGCAAATGGACGAAGACCCAATGCCTCGCGCTCACGACGACTTTTGAGCGTTCCAGAGGAACACTCTACAATTCCACAACCTCTTCCCATCCTGTTCAAAGAAAAATATTAATAGGAAGAATGTGACATAGTAATAACGCGGCAAATAAGAGTAAATATGGTACGGGTTATATCAATACTAATGGTTCTGAGAAAAAAAAAATGAACATGAATTGTTCTTAAGAGGCAGTATCACTTCCCGCACGACGTTCAAAATACTAAAACATATTTTTTTGACAAAACAGGTCGACAAATTGGGGCCAAGTGTAAAACAAATCGTTTGAACTGCGTGAGCCGAAAAAGAAAATCGAGGTTATGTACAAGAGAAACAGCCTTCTAGACGGCAGGGGACCGACTCTACACCTCCCAAGTCTACACAAAGATAGGTCTACACAAAAAGTCGACACAGAAAGACTGTACACGCAGACAGCTCGACACCGAAAACTCGGCACAAAAAACTCGACACCAAAAACTCTGCACGAAAAACTCGACACCGAAAAGTCAACACGAAAAACTCGACACGCCGAAAAGTCGGCACAAAAAACTCGACACCGAAAACTCAACACCGAAAAGTCGACACTTCGATCGATTTTGGGAAATTTTAAGGCCCTATCCGATGTGATATTTTCCGTTAATTACAATTTTTATTTTATTCGGTGCGTAAAACGTGGTTTTATTTCATTTTTAACCCACTATTTCGATGTATTTTTGCCAGCAGACAACGAATATGTTATGTTTTTGAAAATCGTGATATTTTTCACTGAAAACCCAGAAATACATTACTTTTTTCATTTGAAACAAAATATGATCTATTCAGATATCCCCTTGAACGATAGTATCATACTAGTGCGACAAAACTTTTTTTGACTTGTGCAGGAATCTCAAACTTTCTGCTCTTGTAGTGTAATATACTATTTCGCGCGAGTATCGTACCTATTTTTATTTCACGACGTGTGTAAACAAAGTTTCACGCACGCTTCGCTTGCGCAATCGCGATTTGCCCACAGAGTGAAATAAAAATTGTAATTAACGGAAAATTTCACATCGGATAGGGCCTTAAAATTCCCCAAAATCGATCAAAGTGTCGACTTTTCGGTGTCAAGTTTTTCGTGCCGACTTTTCGGTGTCGAGTTTTTTGTGCCGACTTTTCGGCGTGTCGAGTTTTTCGTGTTGACTTTTCGGTGTCGAGTTTTTCGTGCAGAGTTTTTGGTGTCGAGTTTTTCGTGCCGAGTTTTCGGTGTCGAGCTGTCTGCGTGTACAGTCTTTCTGTGTCGACTTTTTGTGTAGACCTATCTTTGTGTAGACTTGGGAGGTGTAGAGTCGGTCCCCTGCCTTCTAGACCTTTAACAAAGCGGTGCGAAATTCTCATGGGGGTACATAAATAAATGTGAAATTGAACTTACCTTCTTCTGCGTACATATACACGTTCACAATAATTAACTTCTCGATTGCCGTCCTTGCAAATGAACTGTCAAAACACTTTGTAACACTAAACTGCACTAAACAACAATGGTGATTGATAAAGCACTTTATGGTTCTTTATGCTTCCTTCAGAGCATCGTCAACCGAAGAAGCATTTACTTCACTGTGGTGTTTAACGATTGAAGAGATGCTCGTGGCAAATTTTAGAACCATTATTGCCCAGAGGTTCCATCGCCTAAAATTTCGTATTTCTCCCATAAGCGTTTCGCCTCCTTTACTCTAGTCTCCATGCGACATACGACAGACTCGACAAATCACAAGACAAATAAGCCGACAGCAATGTAAACCTCAAACTCGCCATTGAAAATCTTTTGATTTATATATCGCCACCAACTTTTTATTAAAAGTTGGGATACATACGCTCGCGCGCTTATCCAGATGATGTTGCATCAATTGATTACATTTTTTAAATGAAGCGAACAATACAAGTTAAAAGAAATGAACTGCTCCAATGGACTGTATTATTTAATTACTTCTTTATTATTTAAATGTGTAAGTTCTTCGCCTTTCCACCTGGGTTCGTTTCCTGTTTAATTTTGACTTTATCTCAATCTTTGCGACTACCCGTGGAGAAATCTTATCAGGGTTTTGCCAAGGTCCTAATTAATTTTCCCCTTATTATATTAGGGGCCTTATAGGGTATCCTAAAGGACGGTCACGCTTTTTTTCCCGGGCCTCTAAAGGCTTAATATTAGGGGCCTTTAAAGGCGGCCCTATTAAGTCCTTACTAAAATAATAAAGGAATTTAATTTTGAAATATATATTTATTATTATTCCGCTGAGTAATGTTGCACTTTTAACGAGATATTTCGACTTTCTCTACACGATGGTACATATTAATCGCTAAAAAAACATTCCTTTTGTTTCTACATTGACGGAACCTAGAACCCTCCGGATGGTTTAGTTGCGCAGCACCTTAGCTCTCTCGGTCATTCAAATCATATGAATATGCATTTTTTTGTCTATTTGAATGACTGTGATATGAAATATGAAATAAAATTAATGTAATATAGTCAGAACTTGATAGATTTACATGACTGCGTCTAATGTGTAAAAATAAAAGCACATTCAGTAATTTTTTTACAGAGATTGGTTATATCGAGTAGACGATGTGTAGTTGAGTGGCTTCAATCGACCAACTCCCAATTAGTGCGCGGACTGAGTGTGAAATGAATAAATAAATAAATCACGTGTTTAACGTTTCGGTCCAAGGTGCACTCAGAGAAAGGAATAGTACCGTCAACTATATATATATAGTCAAGGTACCTTTGTTTCTACAGAACTAAATTTATTCCCGTTAAGTTCGACTTGGTTCATCTGACAAAATCTGTTAGCTTGAAACAAAATCATAATCAAGTTCAAATTACCATTCCGATTCAACCATATGAATTGTTAGCTGAATTACATCAAAGTTAATTCAACTGAATAATGGTTTTACCGAGCTGCATGGTTTTTTGATTCTTTGACTAATTTTATTGGTTCATTCAAAAAAGATTTAGTTTTATTCAACAATTCAATGAGTTAATAGAAAGAAAGTTATTTAGTTCAAGCCGTCTCGTTACTTACTTAATGGATACAGACAAATTGGTCGAAGTAACCAAACATTTTCTTGTATGATAGGGACATTCGTTTGATTCACCCGTTATTTCTTATAATTACGTCAGGATCTAAAATGACAAACAGTCCATACAACTAAACATATTGTTGCATAACGTGTAGGTACATTGATTCATTTCAATGTTATAGTCAAAAGAAGTTTACTGCAAGATTCAATGAATTTGTTGTGAGTGCATGTTAAATATCATGAGAGCTGTCATCAACTAAATATCCTCATCCGTGTAACAAAATATTGGTTTCACTGTAAAAAAAGATTGTAAATTTAATGTACTTATGTATATGAAATTTACAAAATTTGTGCATGAAACTGTGATTCAAGTACTGAGTGCTGTAAATTTCCATTTTGTTTTCGAAATTAATGTACCTAACTGTAAATTTAAGCGATATTTATTGTGAATTTACAAATCTTTAAACACGTATACAATGTTTTGTATTCGTGTTCTGCTACTGTAAAAAAAAGTTGATAATACGCTGTTGAAAATGTCGGTAACAGTAAAAAATGAATATGTCAATGATAAGTACGGTTAAGAGAATAATATATGTATAACTGTTATGCCATTTTAGTATCCAAAACTACTAAGTCGTTGATAGCGTAGTTGGTAGCGTGCGTGCGTAGTTAGGTACTTAGATAGGAAGGTCGTAGGTTCAAACCCCGAGGTAGACGAAAAATTTCTTCAGCAATAACCAATACTCTACAATTTCTAATGATGTGAAATGTCTGAAAAAATAATGCCTGAGTAATAGTTCTATTTTCTTTTGTTTTTAAACCCATTTTTAATTTCCAACATATATGTGATTGAAATTTAAGGTACCGTTTTGCAATAAAAGATCTATGACGTACATTAATTTTATGTACCATAATCAGAAATATTTGACGCGGTACATTAAATTTCAAATACAAAGTCACTGCTATTTCAATAAAATTCAAATTATTTTCATGTGTCCTACATTCGAATTATCGACACATTGGTGCTTGAAATTTAAGAGTCGGTTTGCGAATAAAAACTTCCGGTACCGGTACTTTAATTTTCAAGTAGATTTTTTTTACAGTGTTGCTACAACCCAGTTGCTGCATCTGATTGATGAGTACAATCAGCTAAACATTCAATAAATTCAAGCTCAGTTAGGTTTGAAACTACCCGAAAAAGAGTTCATTAAAATCTGCGTGTTTTCGAGTGAATTAAAATTAGATTTTATTTAACTAAATCATTGTTTGGGATTCAACTAAATCCGATGGTCATCCCAAACATACATTTCGTCCGCTCCATTTGACTGCAGGATTTAGTTCACTCAAACAGATTTCCTTCGACGGTACTATACCTTTCTCTGAGTGTGTGGTCCCTCTTCAGATTTGAATATCCTGTACAAAAATAATAAAAATAATAAACGAAATCTACAAATAATAACCACAAGTCACGATAAATAAAAATGGATAATGATGTGAATTAAAAGTAGTGGTTCGTACTTAAGAGTGTAGTGGTAATTATTAACGACGCATTGGTAATTCGAGAAATGAGCTATAAATTCAATCTTATAATATTAGGAAATTATAAGAGAATAAATAGGGTGTAACTATCACGCAGATTTGATAAATAAATAAATAAATAGTTAGAGATTTATAGGGAATGGGCCAACTAACCTGTAATTCGTAAAACGTAGGAGTCAATCTCTCATGTGGATCCAGGTATAAAAGCAAACTACAGGTTTTCATTCGAGATCGGATGTGTGAGGTAAGGGGAGATTAACCACAAATATCCGAGACCAAGTTTTATGTCTATTATATATAATAAATGAAGGACGATGATTGACCGATACATATCACACCCTGTGTTTTTTATGAGTATATGTTCAATTTTTTTTTAATTGATCAATTGGGGGACATAAATTGAAATTTTTTGACATTCTTAGATGGGGGATACTACGATCTCTGTGGCCCCAATATTTGATGCTTGTTTCTGGTGGTACTTTTCATACTGAACAAAAAAGTTGTATGAACTATAGTCCTAACTGCTTTAGTTTCGGAGATATGAATTTTTTTTAATATTATTTTCTATAATTATATGACATCTTCGTGCCTGACTATCCTATGTACGATTTGATTCAAATTTGGTAGGTTATGATTATTGAGGACGCTGATTACAAATATGACATTAAGATTTAAGGTAGTCCTCCCGCGAGGGTAATCGTTAGATGGGCAACTAAATTCAAAATATCTTAAATATACTGCAATAAGGGACACGCATGCAAAAAATCGGGTGCGATTATTGACATTTTAGATAAATCAAACGCGCTCAAAAATGCGTGGTTTCAACGTATCTCTTATGGGAAATCGCGACGGTCGTACTTTCAATGAATAATTGACCTATTTATCAGTTAGATGTGTACATACAAAAAATCTTGAAATATTCCCTGGAATTTATAAATTCTGTAGACCCTTCGAAAATCACCTTTGATCGGGCATTTCGCTTTTATATCTGAAGTTAAAGAAAGTGTGAATTCATCTCATACAAATAACCCTTCATTGTCATGGCGGTAAGATCGACTTGGCAACGTTGTCTGCAGCCAGCTGTTCCGTAGCTCCACATGAACCCGCTATTTCGCGAAATACACATGAGCCATGTAATTATAATTATTTTCTTTGTAACCTTTTCATCTATTATTTTTATTTTATTAGTCGCAATTAATTTTTTCTGACCCCTAGATTTTGTTTCTAAATTTGCCCTCCTTGAAAAAAAAATTGACATGCCAACTTCTAAGATAATATGTATATAATTAGGAATCCGGAAACAGGATTTAAAAATGCACAAATATTAAATTGAAGTATATGCGTATATTCGAATAATTTATTGTATGATTTTTTACAACTACATCAAAAATGTTATTCATGTATGCTTTTCAAGATTAAGCTGCTCAAGGTGTTCATTTATCGCTGTGAATACTTCTTTTTTCTTTGTAACGCGGGGCTTGCCTCTCACGTCTTCGCAAAGCAGCATTCGAATTCCTTCCGATCCGAACAGTCGAGACAGCAGCTTTTTTCTTTTCTATTTTCGCCAGCTGCACGTTTTGTCGTCAAAGTATTTCGAGCTCGGAATAAAACGGCCTTTACTACGTCCGTGAAGAGCGCGAATCTTATGGCGCTCCATTGGTTAGGTGTCACGAAATGTGTAAACAAACCCGAGCGGTCTCGTTTGACAGCAGACTAGCTGTTACGGCGTTGCCAAATTTATCAGTACATTATTAAAATGACGGCTCGGACAAATACTTGGAGTTCAACCGCACAATTTTCGCGATAGTCTTCTTATCAGTAATTAATAAAATACGATTACTTCATGCGTGTAAAATCGCAAGTTGTATTTTAGTATTATTGGGATGTTGCAATATCTATATTTTCAATGTTTTCACAATGGACTGTCATTTGACTAGCTACCGTAGGAGGACTACCTTAAAAATTTAAAACGGCGGCTCCAATATGGTGGACAAAATATCAGAAAATTACTTTTTTTTTTAGAAACTTCATATTTATCAGTCTATGAGGTTATTGATTCCGAATATGGAAAAATGATAAAAGAAAAACCTAAAAGAACCCAATCTAAAGAACTTAAGACAGCCTGAAAGAATCTAAACAATCTCAAAGAACCCAAAAGAATCTAAAGAACCTAACGAGAACTATAAACCGAATGAACCGTAGAGAACCTTAACCCATTAGGGCCTAAACGTCTATTTTTGTTCATTTAATCGAGAGTCTGAGGTCAACATTGTATTGCTGCTTAACAGCTCTGAAACAAAAAATTAAAACAAAAAGATCTGTAGAACTATGTAGAATCATTACTTCAAAAAACAAGTTTTTTGTTTATGCAAAAATCATTGTTTTATTGCAATCGACCTATGCACTAGCAATTAACGCTTAACATGGCCAGCCGGAATTATTTCCAAAATGAAGATGCCTGAATACAGAGTTTCATTCAAATGAAGTAAATTTTTGCATTTTGATCTGACATGTTGGATCTGTCATTTTTATTTCTGAGTTGATGTTTAGATTCGTAATCGGTGATCCAAAAGGCCCACGAATACAGATTTTCATCGAAATCAAGTCAATTTTACATTTTTTTCCAGCATATTCGATCACCTATTGTGATTTCTTAATTTTTAATTAAGATCACTAATCAGCGAACAAAGAAAAACGTGAGTATCGATTTTTATTCAAAACAGACACTTTTGCATTTCCGTCCACCATATTGGACCCACTATTTTGTATTTCTGGATTTTGAATTCAGATTAGCAATCAGCGATCCTGAGAATCCCCGAATATAGATATTTCGCCAACTAAGCACCAACAAATTATACCAGTACCTCACTGAGCTTAAAACAATTAAAAAATCGCGACCGCATCGTACCCACGTAACTAACCACCGTAAAATCTGCGTCCTCCTGAACTCCAAGTAAGCCCTACGAAACAATAACGCGCACTACTAATGTCGATTCGCTGTCCGCAAAAGGACACCAAAAAAACGAATCTAACACCCAAATAAGCTGCGAACCATAGAAAAAGTGTTATACCATCCCCGCGAATAAACTCACCGACGACCAAATTGCGACCTCCAATCCACGAAGTGAACTCCAAAAATCCGTGTGATCACCCCCATAAAACCGTCGATCCATCGCGACCAAATCACAATATCTTCCCGATGCGCTGTAATGTCCCCGTGAGGAGGGCTAAAAGCGGGGGGGATCCGGGGGGCGCAGCCCCCGGCGGAGCTCAGGGGAGGAACCCCGGTGGGGGCAGGGGGGGCAACCCCCCCCGTAAACAAATTA
Organism: Tromatobia lineatoria; assembly: GCA_949699805.1. Lineage (NCBI taxonomy): Eukaryota > Metazoa > Arthropoda > Insecta > Hymenoptera > Ichneumonidae > Tromatobia > Tromatobia lineatoria. The sequence continues at coordinate 3,724,688 of OX453044.1, forward strand.
TAATTATTATCGTTGTTTTTGTTATTTTGTTATAATTATACTAGTTATTATTACTATTATAAATATTATTATTATTATTGTTGTTATTGTTGTTGTTATGTTTCGGCCCAAGAATGTTAAATTCGTGGACGTATCCTGGCGCCCCGCAAATTGTCATACTACCCATCTTTTAACGCTTTATTAAAATCTTGAAAATTGAATATTTCGGAAACTAAAGCAGTTAGGACTATAGTTTATATGAACTTTTTTGTTCAGAATAAAAAGTACTACCAGAAACAAGCATCAAATATTGGGGCCACGGAAATCGTAGTAATGCCCTTAGATGTGTAAAATATGACCCCCAAGAAAACACCATGTGTGAAAAAACTTGAGACAAGTACATTTACGTTAGTGGAACCCAATACTTCCCCTAAAAACTGTGTCTCCAAAAATTGAGCTACAAACTATGTATAGAAACAAAAAGTTGTCGAATAAATAAACTAAAAATATCTGCAGCATGTCAAGTACATGTTGTTCATCATTGATATATATATGGTCACAGTATTCTTATTCGGTATTAATAAGCTTACAGTCGAAGGAAAAAAAATCAGGAATGGACAAGAAAACCTTGCAGTTGTAATAAAAAAATGTAAGCTACAAAATTCGAAAAAAAATTGTAAAACAATTTGAAAATGTCCATAATGAAAAAAAAGAATTCAAGTACTTGACGAGTTTAGATACGAATATGAACGTTCTATGACGATGGACCATGTGCGATACTTCGCAAACTTGTCAAGTACTGTGAATTCTCTTTTTTCATTATGGAAACAGATATTTTTAGTTTATTTATTTGACGACTTTTCGTTCCTATACATAGTTTATAGCTCAATTTTTGGAGACACAGTTTTTAGGGGAAGTATTGGGTTCCACTAACGTAAATTTACTTGTCTCAAGTTTTTTCACACATGAAAAATGGTATTTTCACCCAGTTATTGAAAGATACGCAGTTTAAAAGTATAAGGGTCAATTGTTACGAAGATTGTTGGAGTTATATGATGGCGTTATATATGATACTAAGTTTTTCAATGTCCGTTATGTAGTTAACCGGTTTGTCATGTATTTTTATTTGGATCATCTCTAAAATTAATCTTTTTTGTAAATAAGGTTCATTCTTAAGGATTTTGATGTTATCGAAGTTAAGGTTATGATAGGAATCCATAACATGAGTTGTGTTCATAGATCCATTTCTTCAGGTAACGTTTTGTCTGTCCAATATAAGTAGAATCACAATCGTCACAAAATCAATTCTGTATATGACGTTCGATTTCATGAGTAATTCGGTTTTATCCTCGGTGAAGCCCGTGAGGGAGAAGATGTTGTGTTTGTTATTCGTCACTAGTGAAATATCAAATTCCTCACAAAATCTATGGATTTGATGATAGTTGGGCTCCGCATAAGAAAAGTTCACTAATTTAGACGTATCAAAGGGGGTCTTTTCTATGTTGTTATTTATTCTGTTCAGAATTTTATTATATCGAAGCTGTACTAAATTTTCCGTAAAAATCGATGGGTAAACATTCAGTAACATAGTTTTTTGATGATTTCTATATTTTCCATGTGGAATGAATTATGTGATAACTTTATAGCTCTGTCCACAAGCATACAGACAATTCCTTTCTTTTGATATAGAAGGTGATGAGAGAAATGATTGATAAATTTACCAGACCAAGTCGGTTTTCTATACTAATTAGTTATTATGGAATTGTCTTTATGGATGAGGAGGATATCGAGGAAAGGTATTTTGGGGTCAGATTCTATTTCACAAGTAAATTGTAATTTAGGATGGTAATTATGAAAGATGTTCAGAGTCGATTGGATGGAGCTTGTGGGCAGAGCTAGTAACACGTCATCTACATACCTTTTATACAGAAGAATTTGGAAGCTTAGTCTGCTTAGACAATTTTCTTAAATCAGACATTTCTAGATCAGACTTAACTAAATCCGATAAAATGGGGCCGATAAAGTGGAGAGCCCATAGAGAGTCCGTTGATTTGTCGGTAGATTGAATCCCGAAACGTGAAATAAGTAGCGTCCATTATGAGTTTAATAGCGTCAGTGATTTATTGTAGAGGAAATTTCTCTACAAACAACCGACTCCTTCTTTGCAAACCCGAGACATCCAATTTAAAAGGAACATTAGTGTATAGAAAAACCACATCAAATGATACCAGAGAATAATTATTCGGGATGTTAATGTTGTCAAGTAAATGTTTTAGAGTGAAACTATCTTCAATATGTCATATGCACGAGGGAATGATGTTAGATAATAAATTTTATTCTTATTTGACTTTGGCGGAGTATGTATATGTTGAATAGATGTTATGATGCTTTGACAATGCCGGCCTTCATTTATTTTGATGGAAGTTTGGCAAATCGTAACTCGGGTCTGAGTTGAACGATGCCGGAGATTCCGTTGTTATCGATCTTCCTGTATAGGAAAATCAAACATTTGGAATCTATTTATTTTTGTCCCTTCAAATTGCTTCATCAATTCGTAAATTGATGAAGCAATCTGAACGGACGATATTTTAACAATTAATTTTTTTTGTTTAATTGTTCAACAATTAATTGTTAAAAAAAACTCTAGGCATTTAGCCTAGTGCGTTACCGATTATACTGCCACCGTGGCTCTGGTGATATTGATCCACGATTCATCTAGTTTAACGTCACATGTAAGCTTTATTCTTCTTTGACTTTGGATAAGTATGTATTGTAACGCGGAATTTGGCGTTACAGCGAGGTCGCTGCAGCTTCCCCCTCGTAGAATCGTTCGTGTTTTCGAAATGTGTCCAGCCAGCAAGCCGACCGCGGATAGCCGTCTCGAGCTGACCAGAGCCTCATGAAATATCACCCAAAATACTCATTTTTTCTATTTTCGAGCATTACATATGACAGCCACCTACGCGCAGACAATTACATCGCCGGTTGAGGGATGACACGTGGGCCGATCATCGACAGCGGAGCAGCAGCGAGCCGCCCGCTTAACACTAACACGGAGAGACGACACCTATCTCTCGGCTTTCGAGGGGAGACTACTCCTCCCGCCTCAGACCCCTCGCTGCCCCTACAAGTGGCACGGCACGATCGGCACGCGCCAAAAATCGCTACTCGTTGGCTGGACGCGAAGTCGTGCACACGCGATTGTAGATATAAGTCATCGTTAAGAGTTGTTAGTAACCTTGGGAATTGGAGAGAACGAGTCCATAGAGATTTTGAATCATATTGGATGGCGAGGTGGGTCAGTTCTATTAATTATTAATTGCCGATGTGCTGCATCGTCCTCACCGATCGTTATTTTCGTTATTGGGATTATTCGTAAGGTGAAACGCCTCTCGTCTCACCCCTTTTGAATCGGTGGCAGAGTTGGCTTGATCCGGCTCCGTTTATTCCTGTGGGGTAATTTAGAATAAAATACGCGAGGCGGACTATTGCCTCCCACGCGGGCGACAGAGAGAGAACACGTACTCTCTCGTGCGTCAACCGGGAGACACTTACTGTCCCCGATCTTCCGGCTATTTTATTCCTCGCATTAAATTATATAAAATCAGTGTTGCCATCGGGCATGATTTCCCCGTCAGGGAAATATCAATCGTGTTTTCTTATTATCATTAAAGTGAGTGATCCGTCCTATTAAAATTCGTGGTGTTTAATTATTCGCGATTATTCGCGAGACTTTCCCCTCTCTTCCCCCACGACTCGCTCTATCGTGAGCAGTCGGTTATTTGGTGGAATTGTACTTCCTCTTGGCCCTTCAGGCTATAATAGAAGGGCCTGGCGCCTGATTAATTGTTTGATTAGCCGGGTGTCAAATTTGTTGAGCGGTTCTCCGGGATAATATCCCGAATTATCCCGTGTTAGAAAGGAAACAGTTTATCCTTATTACCTCGAAATCTTGTCAGGATGTGTGTATGGGGAGAGAGAGAGTGGAACGTGTATTTGAAAATAATGTGGCTAATATTACGTGCACCAGTAGTTTATTTATTATTATTTGTCTTAATTTCTAATTATTATTTTTACTATCGCAGGATTTATCGCGTTACAACTCCAATCCCCGAACTCTACGTTTTTCTCTATTCTAACGTTCTCGTTCGCTCACTCAAGACGACTGCTCCTCTATCTCGCTTAATTAGCGAGGATCGAGCTCCCCTCTCTTTCTCACCTGACGCGTAGTCACCGAAATTTAGATTTACAACCTGTATTTATATATATAAGTGGCGCTTACAGTTCGACCGTCCTGATTGTATTTTCAGGACCCTCTAAAAAAAAGGCAATAAGTTTGTATTACAATAATCACAAACATGCTTAACAATTTTTCTCTTACGGGCATGTTTAGCATATAGATCACATATTTTTATATCACAGAACTTAATCATTCATTCTCTTATTCTCCTGCAGACTTAAACATAGTCTTTCAGATATACAGGCTTTCGTCGCTCTCGCATAGGTCGTCCCAATATAACTTTATCTCTCACTTTTGGTGCACAATCGTCGATATCACTGCTTTTTAGATCACTCGTTTCAAGAATTTTCTTCGTCGCAACATCACTTTGATCACTTAGCGTAGAATCGACCAATATCACCTCGTCACTTTCACATTCCTCTTTTTCAATCTCTATTTCGTCGTCTAGGTTTGAGTACTTATCGCGACCGCGCCATAATTTCAGTTGTGAGGCATGAGCCGTCAAGGGTCTGTTTATTTTTCTATTATTAGTGAGTTTCTTGATAATATATGTATCACTCGTCAGAACCTTTACTATTACAAAAGGACCCTTAAAGCGTGGTTGTAATTTAGTACTTTCACCAGTCGCTACATGATCTACTTTTAGATATACAATATCACCGACTGAGTAGCTTACATTAAGGTTGCGTCGTTTATCGTAGTATTCTTTACTCTTTCTTTGAGTCTTTTCGATACTTTCTCGAATTTCTTTTTGTATTTCTACCGGATTATTATAAACTTCGCAATTTTCTGTAAGCTCTCGTATTCTTCCATCTTGAAATCGCGGTTGATATCCGTATAAGCTTTCAAAGGGAGTTTTCCCAGTCGCTTTACTAATCGATGAATTCACATCTCGTTCTATTAACTTAATTTCTTTATCCCAATCTAAGCGTTCCCCATTTTCGGAACGTATTATCATTGCAGGAAGTAACGTGCGATTCATACGTTCGATGAGTCCGTTTGCCTGAGGGTGTCGACTAGAGTTCAGTGTATGTTTAATTCCGTGAAGTGAACAAAATTCTGTAAATGTTTTCGCTGTAAAACTGGTTCCTCGGTCGCTGATGATTCTAGTCGGCGCTCCAAACTGACTCACGAACTTTTCTAGCTGTTTTACCGTCATCGCAGCAGTTGTGTTTTTGACAGGCTCAAAAACCACATACTTCGTAAGTGTATCGATAATTCCCAGTACGTACTTACTTCCCCTGGATGAGGTAACAAAAGGACCCACATGATCTATATGCACCACCGCGAAAGGTCTTTCACCCGGAGGTATACGGTGCAGTTCTCCTGCTTGTGGACCACTACTTTTTTTTACTCATAATGCACTCTAAACACTGTGCGATATGCCTTTTGAGATACGTTCTCATCCCAGGAAAATAATAATAAGTCTGTACTTTCGCTAATGTTTTATCTATACCGAAGTGACTACTTAGATCGTGATATTTTATTGCTATCGCTTTGCGCATTTTATCAGGTACTACATATAACTCTATTTTCTTTCCCGACCTTTCCGCTTTTCGATACAATATGCCGTCTCGAAGACAATAATTTTGGATTGAGTCTAGTTCCGTTTTTGTACACTGGGATCGGGACTTTGATAGAATCTTGATTTTCATTTTCAATTTTTCATCATCATGATGATAGAGAAGTAACTCTTCTTCGCGTAAAATTATTTGACAAACTTGTCCTCTTTCTAAGATTTCGTCCGTTAATGGTTCTTCTACAGGAGCTCGAGAGAGAGCGTCTACGTGTACCATCGATGTTCCTTATCGATGTTTTATTTCAAAGTCATATTCGGCAAGAGAAGCTGTCCACCTAACTACTTGAGGATTTGTCGTCTTGTTGGCATTCAGATAAACAAGCGCTTGACAATCCGTTACAATGGTAAATTTTAGCGAGATAAGAAAAACTCGCAATCTTTCTACTGCCCAGACGAGCGCCATCAACTCAAGTTTGCTAGAGTGGTAATTCCTCTCAGCCTCAGCCGTTCTACGACTAATCGCGAAGATCGGATGTAGCTCGTTCTTAGCATTCTCTTGCAACAATATTGCTCCTAAGCCGTCCGCGCTTGCATCGGTATGCAATTCCGTTCTTTTCGCTTTCGGATTATAAATTCCTAAAACCGGTTTTGTCACCAAAATCTCTTTAATTTTATTGAAAGCCAAATCTTCTTTCTCGGTCCATCGAAACTCTACATTTTTCCGCGTCAATTCGGTTAAAGGTGCGATAATTACAGCGAATTTTTGAACAAATCTTCGAAAGAAGCTTGTCATTCCAATAAATCGTCGAGTTTCGTGCACATTTTTAGGAGTAGGAAACTTCGATATCGCCTCAACTTTGACTGGACCAGGTTCAATTCCATCATGGCTAACTACAAAACCCAAATACTCGACTTTACGTTTTCCGAATTGACATTTTTCTAATTTTAGAGTGAGCCCAGCTTTTCGCAACGCCTCGAGTACCACTCTCAGGCGAGTTAACAATTCATCCCAATCCTGCGCCAAAACTAACACATCATCTAGATAGAATAGCAAGATTTTATTACGGAGAGGGCCGAGTGCCATCTCCATCATTTTGGAAAAATAAAATGGTGCATTCATCAACCCGAACATGGTTCGACTGAATTCTCCGGTATCATCGGGCGTGATAAATGCAGTTTTGGCGCAAGCATCTTCTTTCAATGGTAGTTGCAGATAGCCATGAGCAAGATCAAGCGTTGCAAAAACTTTAGCGCCACTAAGAACCTCCAAATACTCGTCCATGTTAGGCAAAGGAAAATGAATTCTCTCCGTTTGAGCATTGAGTCTTCTATAGTCAACTACTAAACGACTCTCACCATTTTTCTTAGTTACTAATAAAACCAGACTAGCATACGGCGACGTTGTTTCCCTAACAATACCAGCATTCTTCCATTCAGTTACAATTTTCTTTATTTTACTTCGTTCTTCATTATTAGTTTTGTACGGTTTTACACAGACGGGCTTACTACCTGGTTTTAATTGGATGTCCATTTCTATCAGAGCGGTTTTGCCGATCTCGTGGATGTTTCGAGCCACACAATCCCGAAAATTGTTCAGAAGATTTTTCAATTCTTGTCGTTGATTTCTGGAAACTGCTCCGTCAGTGTTGATTTCGTCCTCTTCTATGGGTGCTTCGCGTCGTTGTTGAATAGCGGTCTCCTTTGATGTCATTATTTTCGAATCGATTACGTGTCCTTTCGATAGCTGCTGAGAATCCGTATTGAAGTTCATCATTGGTAGCGTTATTCTCGAATTATTAGCTCTGACTTCCACACAATTAACCGATGCAGGAGGCAACAAAAATTCGCGTTCCATAACAGGACAACTGTTCATATTTGACTCCAATTCCGGCATCACTTTGGAGAGTTCCAAGGTGGAATTTTCAACAAAAAATAATTTATTGCTTACCTTAATATAAGCAACGTGTTCAAGGTCTGTAAAGGTTCGACCAATCAACAAATCAGTCGACTGTACATCGTCGGGTACGATTCGGAACAGTACTTCCTTCGCCATCACTCCATCAACTTCAACAGTAACCCGTACCACTCCACACGATGACACGAGATTTTGCTTTTCAGGTTTTCCGAAACCTCCCAAAACACTAGGCAAATCGATTACAGAGAGACGCTGACACAAAACAGCGGTAGCCTTTATTGTACAATCGGAACTTCCAGTATCAATCATGGCTTGTAAAGGTTTACCATTGATTTTTACAGTTTTGAGATATTTTTCTAATCTTTCGGCTGAAGCAGATCTAAGCTGTTTGTTACTTTCACTACCCGACTCTCCAACTGAGGGGTTTATCGAACTAGCTGCCGTCACGATTTTCACTTCTCCTTTATCCAGAGGTAACGGTTTTGTACAATTTTTGGCGTAATGCCCCGTCTCTCTGCACCGCTTACACTCGGCTGCTTTTCGAGGTTCGGGACACTTACTCGAATAATGTCCAGTTCTTGAGCAATTAAAACACTTAATCGCGAGTTTCTTGGTCGAATCGGAGTCTTTGTTGTCTTCAGTGTTTTCACTTGCCACATTTACTATATTAGTTTTCGGTTTATTTGAGGAAAAGTCTTTCGATTTACGGTTTTTTAAATTATCGTAAGTTCTGATGGTTCTCTCAAAACGAACGAGACCATGAAACAATTGTTCTATTATTCGATACTCCGTAGCTAACGCGTGAACTGTCATGTCGCGATTCTGAAGCCCTGTTGCTACCTGCTCACGAATTTCTTCGAACTCCAATACCAACGTTGTACACAGCCGAACTTTCTCGTAAAAATAATCCTGAAAGCACTCATTGTCACGTTGACGCCGATTCCTCAAATTATCCCACAATTGAGATTTATTTATTTCCGGTGCGAATGCTGTAACGAAAGCATAACGAAAATTGTTCCAACACGTAAACGTGTCATTTCTTGACAAAAACCATGACCTTGCGGCATTTTTTAGATGCATGGTCGCTATCTCATACAAAAATTCTTCCGGCCATGAATGTATATACGCTGAAGTTTCCACCTGTTTGAGCCAACGTTTTGCTTCAGCAGGAGTTTCTCGACCTGTAAAATCGCCGATGGATTTAGTGAGGTCCGGCATCACGTGAAAACTTCGTGCTGGATTGACAACCGCTTGAGATTGTATTATTGTAGCGTTTTGCTGTAATAGCTGAGTCATCACGTTGAGAACTCGTTCAAATTGATTGTTCCCGGGAGGATCTCCAGTAGAATCGCTATTGTGGTTGCTTGGCGTATTTTGATCACGAATTGTATGGTCACCATTTGAATTTGCTCCTGGATGTTGCCTTTGTTCGTTGTTATCACCTGGATTAAATTCTTCGAACTGATTTACTAATCGTCGAGACGCATTGTGTATGTGTTGTTGTTGTGCCGGTGGATGAGGAGTCGGTTGTACATACGGCATTTGAAATCGTGGATAATAATATTGTCCGTTGGGTACAAACGGCCTGCGTGTCGGTGGTATAGATATCGGAGCTTGAGGACAACCGAACGCCTCTGATGAAAAGTCTGAATTCATTCCAGTTAGATTTATCGGAAATCTTGTTGATTGTAAATGTCCTCTAACTCCTTGATTAAACGATGGAAAATTTGGAACCGACATTTAAAAAAAAAATGATATCCGCATTTACACCAAAAAAATAGAATAAAACCACATTCTCCGACTGCTATTTAACACATTTTAACCGCACTATTGCTTCATCCACTATTTTTTTTACGCAAAAATGTCAATTTAAACACGTTCGGCTCTCATCATCCCACTTCTGAATGTTAGAAAGGAAACAGTTTATCCTTATTACCTCGAAATCTTGTCAGGATGTGTGTATGGGGAGAGAGAGAGTGGAACGTGTATTTGAAAATAATTTGGCTAATATTACGTGCACCAGTAGTTTATTCATTATTATTTGTCTTAATTTCTAATTATTATTTTTACTATCGCGGGATTTATCGCGTTACAACTCCAATCCCCGAACTCGGAATAAAGAATCGTGTCACAGTATATATTGAATAGATGTTATGATGCTTCGACGATGCCAGCCTGTTATATCTTTATTTTAATTTTGATGGAAGTTTGGCAAATCGTAACTCTGGGTCTGAGTCTAACGATTTTCCTATGAGGAAGATCGATAACAACGGAATCATCGGCATCGTTACACTCAGAACCCGAGTTACGATTTGCCAAACTTCAAGAAAAATAAAAATATAGCGGGCTGGCATCGTCGAAGCATAACATCTATTCAATATATAAATCCCCAGCCAAAGTCAAAGAAGAATAAAGTATATTGAATAGAGTTGTTTCATTGTTTGCGCGAATTAGTTCGTTTGTATCAACGTGCGTGACTGTCTGACTGACCTGAGGGCCAGTATTAGAACGGGTGACCATCTGGCTGACTTTGACGGTCATTAGTTGGATAGGTGACCACCAATCTTGCCATGGAAACCTCGGATTGCCATATAAGACCTTTATTTGGCAAATTTATTATTGATTCGTTTACTTTATGCCGGGGTTAAGTCTGACTGGGCCTTAAATGAATTAACTTATCAAGGCATTAATAAGCCATGGCCTTATGAGATCCTTATTTGGTAAAATTATGATTAATTTGTTTACTTGGTGCCATGTTTAAGTCGGACTGGGCCCTTCAGTGATTACCCTATCGAGCCCTTATTAAACTTCGCTATGGAAACCTAGAATTGCTTTAGGAGAACCTTATCTGGCAAAATTATTATTGATTTGCTTACTGGAAACCTAGAAATACCTTATCAGGGCCCTACTTGGGAGTGATATGGAAAACCCTTTTAGAAAACCCTTGGAAGCCTGAAAGGGCCCTAGTTTGTCTTAGGGCATACCTAATAATTTTCTTCACGGGTACCTATTTGTTCCTACTCCCTCATTGTAATGAAAATCATATTGAATTGAATGTATTGGTATTTGGTATTTATGGATCAGCTGATATATCGAGAAATTCCATATGTGAGAGATTCCGCAGTAATTCAGTCGCTGATAATTTCGAATTTCTTAAATCACTCCGAACATAAGTAAGTTTGACGTAACACGATTTAAAAAATCAGAAATTTCCAAGCCTTTTCAAGCCGTCACTTTGAAAAAAATTGGAATTTTTATTTTCTTTTGACGATACTTCTGCAAGGCTTGATAGTAGAAAATTCGAAAAAAAACCGTATTTTGTGTTTGGCTATTCTCGTTTTGAAAAAGCTGCAAAGTTGAACTTTACAAATTGCTTTCACATTATTTTATGTTTTTTTTACAAAGCTACCTCTATAAGGAAGTATGTTAATCTATTTTTACTTCCCGATAGCGGAAGCTTTGTAAGTAATACCAAAAATAATAAGGAAGCAATTTGCAAAGTTCAATTTTCCAGCTCTATTTTTCTGAAACATTTAAACGAAATATTATGACGAAACTGTGTACCTATTATTACTACACTGTAAAAAAAATCTACTTGAAAATTAAAGTACCGGTACCGAAAGTTTTTATTCGCAAACCGTCTCTTAAATTTCAAGCACCAATGTGTCGAAAATTCTAATGTAGGACACATGAAAATAATTTGAATTTTATTGAAATAGCAGTGACTTTGTATTTGAAATTTAATGTACCGCGTCAAATATTTCTGATTATGGTACATAAAATTAATGTACGTCATAGATCTTTTATTGCAAAACGGTACCTTAAAATTCAATCACATATATGTTGGAAATTTAAAATGGGTTTAAAAACAAAAGAAAATAGAACTATTACTCAGGCATTATTTTTTCAGACATTTTACATCATTAGAAATTGTCGGGTATTGGATATTGCTAAAGAAATTTTTCGTCTACCCCGGGGTTTGAACCTACGACCCACCTATCTGAGTACCTAACTACGCACGCACGCTACCAACTACGCTATCAACGACTTAGTAGTTATGGATAGTAAAATGGCATAAGAGTTATACATATATTATTCTCTTAACCGTACTTATCATTGACATATTCATTTTTTACTGTTACCGACATTTTTAACAGCGTATTATCAACTTTTTTTTACAGTGGCAGAACACGAATACAAAACATTGTATACGTGTTTAAAGATTTGTAAATTCACTATAAATATTGCTTAAATTTACAGTTAGGTACATTAATTTCGAAAACGAAATGGAAATTTACAGCACTCAGTACTTGAATCACAGTTTCAAGTACAAAGTATTTAAATTTCATAAGCATAAGTACATTAAATTTCAAGTCTTTTTTTACAGTGTGGATGTTTGAAATCTAAGTTACAAGATATTCGTAAAGTTAGGTGACCTTTCTACAAAAATCGACTGCAGTGCAGGGATTTTCAAAAACTTGTCATATAATTATACAGTTACTGATCAAGTTTTGTATATTTACAATGAATTTCTCTTAAATTCCAATGCAGGTACATTAATTTCACGATAGATTTGTAAATTTACAGCACTCGGTACATGAATCACAGTTTCATGCACAAAATTTGTAAATTTCATATACATAAGTACATTAAATTTACAATCTTTTTTTACAGTGTAAATAATACTCATTGTATGTCAAACTTTGTTAATTGTTGCTGGGTTTTACTTGGTTTATTGGTTGCACAATAAGAAACACGTCTGAACGTTTCACGCATGCATTCGCCATCTTAGTTTTTTTTCTGATCACGAACAAGACCGCATTTCTGCGGTGGTGCTGTTTTTCTTCGCAATCGAAGCGCACCATTGACGCCTCCTTTGGGTCGCTTGGAAAGCTTAATACATATAAAATGAAATTCCAAACCTTATCTATTGATAAAGTCTGACTTCGCTATCTTATGTTTGGTTGAGATTTATACAATAACATCATTTTTTCAAAACTTAAGGTAGTCCTCCTGTAGTCTGACATCGCATTAGTTCGAGGTAAATCGAGACAGAATTACGAACTGTTCTCGAGGAAATAAAAATCTGAAAAAAATCAAGTATATGAAAGATACTGAAGAGATTAATTTGTCATAATAATAATTAAAAAATGTTATTAACAAGTTACTGAAATAAATAATTGTGCAACAAATTTCCCGGCAACCTAACTTTTTTTTGTTATGAATATATTTTGTTTATTTTTGTGAATACGCTTGGATTTTTTAAGAATTTTATCTGATGTTTGAAAGTAGCCGTTTTTTGCAAGTGTAAAATTGAAAATGAGGAAAAAATCTGAAAAAATACATACGTATTTAGAAAAATAAACAAATGTTTTACATAGCAAAGAAAAGTTAGGTTGCTGGGTAATTTGTTGCACTATTATTTGTTTAAGTAATCTGTCAATAACATTTTTTAAATATTATTATGCCAAAATAACCTTTTCAGCATTTTCTATACGCTCGATCGTATCGAGAACTTTTCGTAAATTTTGCTTAAGTCTCCCTCGAACTTATACGGCGTCAGACCGTACAGGAGGACAACCTTAAAACTCTGCCTCATTTGAACCATGTTGCATATTATGATGAAACTATGTACTAATTATCGCTAGTTAGTACTGATTTCATGTATGAAATTCGAGTTCGTTGTCTGATTTTGCCAAAGTTTGGACAAATCGTGCTTTTTGTCGAAACTTTGATCGGATCTGGATCGAACCACTCTTTCAAATTCAGTCAAACTCAATACTAAACAACATTAGTAGTACCCACATCTATGAAGAATTATCAAGGAAAATATCATCAATTTTACAAAAGCTATAGCGTGCACGTCCTTTTTTTAATTTCAAAAAGACATAAGAAAAATTGCTGCATAAATTTTGTAGAAAACAGCAACACTTGAAGAAAAATTTCTACTTCACTTGTGTGCGAAATTTCGGCTTGCTCGGTTGGACGCACCTTGAGTTACACTCGTGTAGACACGCACACACATACGGGCCCTTTTTCTAAACCACTTTTCTCGGTGTTTTGGACAATTCTTACATAAGAATGTTCCGACATAAAAATCTCGCAATTTTTTTTTTTTTCATAAACATAAAGCTTCCTCAATGGGGGAGCAAAAAAATTTAATGCATTTATTGAGGACGTTAAGATGATTTTTTAATCATAATTTGACTATTTTTTGTGCGTGAACGCAACAAAAACCAGTCGATATCATCCTTTTTAAATTCTTTCTTGTTTGTCAAGTTGAGAACGAAGTTTCAGCTATACGAATGAAATTGGTAGACTCAATTCTTCTAAAGATATGATTTTTAAAAATATGAACATTACGAAAACGTCATTTATTTAGAATAATCGAATTCACCATCGGGTCCTTCGGCTGAAAATTCGTACTGGGCTTGGTTAACGTAAATAGATGTAAACAGAATAAATTTTAACGGCATTTTATATTTATAAAAACATACCTTAGGAAGAATTTAGCCTACCAATCGGTTTGTTTGGCTGAAAATTTGTTTCTAACTTAACAAATGTAAAAAAAAAATGTGAAGACATGATATCTCTTTTCTTTTGTGGGTTCATGCACAGAACTGTATACAATTTAACTGTCAGCGATTCTCACAATAGGGTTATATTTGAACCTCGCGCGCCCGAGCAACATTTTTTTGCGGAACTGTCAACCTTGACAGTTGAGTTTGATCGCCGTATCCAACGAAACAGACAACCAATCACAACACGAATAAACCGGTAAAAATTGGATCTCGAACTTTCGATACTAAAATTCGGAAGTCGACTTATATCGCCACCAACTTTTTAGAAGTGAATATATTATATCTCGTTAGCTCTGTGCCAGGTACCGCACGAAGTTAGTGTCGTTCGTTCTGTGCCGTGTACCGCATGAAGTTAGTCTCGTTGGCTGTGTGCCATGTATCGCATGAAGTTAGTCTCGTTGGCTGTGTGCCATGTATCGCATGAAGTTAGGAGTGTGCCATGTACGGCGTAAAGTTGCGCGCGTGCGATGTTTTAATTCAGAAATTTTTAGAAATTCGAAAATATAAACAACCATATCCTTGTGATAATCAATAGCTACAGCATTGGTTTTAGTCGCAATCGTAATGTTTTGAGCTATTCGATTTAACTGCAGCATGAAATATCATCGAAACACTCGAAATTCGTTTATATCTCGAGAACGCTACCACGTCTCTTGATATTTACAGCTGAATCATATACAGGGAGGACACGGTGAAACTAGACAGTCCAATGCGACTGCGCGAAAATTTAGGAAGGCTGATTGGCTACTGCCTACGGCCGACAGGGCATCTCATCCGAGCGGCGACTGTCTCCCCACGTGGCATTAGAACGGGTCAGTAAGGGTAGTGGTAAAGGGCAAGGGACGGTACCCGAGCTGGTAGGGCAGATGCCAGAAGCCATGAGGGCTATGTGGAGCAAGTTAGTTCGAGTAAGCTGAAAAGAAAGCGTAATAAATTTCACGTAGATCATTTTTAAAAAAAATTTCGTTGATCACAGTTGTTATCATTTAATCGATTGGAAGGTGCAATAACCAGAGTTGGACGTCTTCGAATATGCTGATTCATAAATGATAAAAATATTTCTTTCGTTAGTCATTTCAGAATTAGTATTGAATTGAGATAGATTCATTTTTTTAAAAGTATAACTGCAATGAGTTAGATTCGGCATTTATTTTTTTATTAATCGTGAATCAAACGAACGTATTATTTATTTTACAATGGATACTTTAAGGATTCATTATTTATTTTTAGAATTAATTTATTATTCATCTCATGAGTGGATGTTAGAACAAATTGCATTTATCATTAAAAAAAAAAAGACAATTTGACTTGTGATTAGTATCATTTTTACATCCGAAAATGATGAACAACTGTGATCAATGAAATAAGCATAATAATTTTAACGGCTTACATCAAATTTATTACGCTTTATTTCGTTTTTCAAATTTGTTATTATTCAATCAATTGTAATGTACAATAACCAGAGTGGGGCGTATTTTTAAAGTGATTTATTCATGATACAAATATTTATATCGTTAGTCATTTTAGAATTTGTATTAAATCAAATTGATTCATCTTTTTAAATGTAATACTGCAATGAGTTTGATTCGGCACTTATTTTTAGGATTAATAGTGAATCAAACGGATATATTATTTATTTTACAATGGATACTGTATGGATTCATTATTTATATAAAATAAATACTGAAGCGAATGGATTCATTATTCGATTATTTGATAAATACCGAATCCAATAGTCATTATTTATTTTTGTAATTGATTTCTTACTCATCTTTTCAGTGGATGCTAGAACAAATTGCATTTATTATTGGAAATTTAAAAAACCGATCTGGCTTGTAATTAATATTGTTTTTGTATCCGAAAATGCAAATTCCTGGTAGACTTATTGACGCTTTACAAAACTTTCAGTAAGTGCAGGCAGCCTTTTTGTTAATCTTAGCGCGATTCAATACTTGTATCTGTTTTAACAACAAACGGCTAACTGATTCTGGGACGCATGAACTTAAGTTTGTTAAGTAAGATAAGTTAATATGACAGTTAACTTTGAGTTTTTTTTTATCAATCTACGTAGAAATAGGTATAAGAGAGTTTTTGGGTCGCTGATTATGATTAATATCAAAGTTACGAAATTCAAGATGGCGGATTCAATATGATGGTTATTTTCGGTTAACTTTGCGTTATTTAAAAGTACCAACCAAAAAGTAAGTATAAGAAGGTTTTTTGGTCGCTATTTACGATTCTGACGACAAAATTATAAAATTGATTCTATTTATGTTTTTTACGTTCATATCTTTTGTCACGTTCATATTATGTAAAGTTGAATACATTTTATAATAATCCTTAGATTTATTGAACTGCTACGTGACTTACACATCCTACTTAGCAAATATCACTTCATGAGTAGTATAGCCCGTCAGGTAAATGTCATTTAAAAAAATGTTAAACATGAGATTTGACGAATTGCCTTGTCAAAACAAATAAAATCGGTCGATACCTTACGTTCGTTCAATTGGTCAGGTTCCGTTGCTTAACGTCGTTTAGATCCTTTCGGTTGCATTTATTTCGTTTATTTTTTAATATTTTAAATTAAACCTTTGAAATGAAAAGTTTTTGTTTTTTTAGACGCCAACTTGCTAATTTTATTTTTTTTATTCGATTAAAATAATTTGAGTGCCTCTCAATTCCCAAACTCGAAACCCAATCCAAATGTCACTAATGCAAATCTTTAGAAACATCTACTGTGGCTGGTAATTTAGAAAAAATGTATGAACCAGCCATAATGGACGAATTCTTTGGAACCGTTTTCAGTATCAGCGAGGTATGTTGCATAATAATAACTTGCAGTGCTCATAAAAAAATATGTAAAATATGAGTAACACTTAAAAAATTAATTTGTATGAAATGCCACGAATAATTGTGGGTGAAACTGGTAGACTGGTTTTTCATTCATTTATTCTTGAATTCTTCCCTTTGTACAACCCTTTGTATCGCAGCCCACCTACAGGTCTTTAATAGCGCAAAGGGTTGAATGTATGGTCTCATTTTTTTAAATTCGATCTTTCCATGCGAAAAATTTATTTTTGCACCTGTTTAAACGTTTGACCGTAATTTTCAAAAAGATGTGAATTATTGTTGTTGAATAATACCTTTTCATAAAATTATATGATGCATATTTATCGAAGGAAATAATAGATATTTACAACCCAGCTTTTAATGATACTGACAGTGCACGACGATTTTGTAAAAGAGAGTAAGCTGTTACAAACAAAAAGATAGATTTTCTTCCGGTCCTAACGAAATATTCTTTCGTAAGCTAATGCAGACGAAAATCAATACACTGTTTAGAATGTTTTTTTATTAGAATAGAGAACTTCAGGAAAAATTATAAGTTTTAGACAAAAGTAAATTTGGTTAAAAGATCTGAATTTCAGTTTTTGAAAATCGTACGCTCTAGATAATTTGTAATATTTGGTAAAAATTTTTAATGTTAGAAGAAAGTCTAAATTTTGCTAAAAATTAAGGCAGCTGGTAGTGCAGAAGATTTATTTTTATCTGTCAGGCTTTTGCTGAAACGGACAACAGTTTTCAATTGTTTCTTAAATAATTCAAGTGTTGGGTCTCGTTTCTTCATAAAGATTTCGATGTTTCATTTTAAAAGTCCTTTCTATTCGTGGTTGTTAAAACGATTCAAAATAATTTTATAGAAACTGCAAATTATTGTTGCAAGATCATATCTTCTAAGAGAATACTATGCATGTTTACTCATATAAAGATTTACAAGACAGTTGTAAACTAGTACACACAGTGTACAACAATTCGCAAAAGCGAGTTAGCTATTATAAAGAAAAAGATTAATGTACAGAAAGTCATATCGAACTATCTTTTTGTATGCCAATCAACTAACTGCAATTCGTATTTGATATGCAGAGTTTACGGCGGTGTACAAAAGCGTGTGAGTTATTCAAAAAGCTAACGATATTTTTAAGAAATAAAATGAAACAAATTTTTTGTTTCTGTTGGAATTGTCAATTTATCGTATTACGTACACGAAATGTGTCGTACAAATCATAAGGCATTGGGTCAGCTATGCTCGGCGCGCTAGTTCGTAGCCGTCTGGTACGGACATACGCTACGTTCATACATTCCCCCTCTCCGTTCCCTCTGGCTGGCCTGACTACTCGGTCTGCACGCATAGAGTGAGAACCGTCAGTTTGACGCGCAAGTGCATTTGCACTGTCTAGTTTCACCGTGTCCTCCTTGTATGTTAAATAATATGGCAACACCCTTATGTAGTAGCGACATTGTCTCTCAAATTATGAATGAATGATGTCTAAAATAAACTGAAACTTCAATGACTGATAAGTCTATGGTTATAAGTAACCTTACATGGCAGCACTAGTATATTTTCGAATCGTTGAATAATGATGGCAATAAAACGTCAATACTTGCGCCGGTTTTAAAAGTTGATTAGGCCTACTGGGGATGTCCCCGAGAACAGTGCCTCTCGCGAGAGTGTCAGTGTGAGCCAAGATGGCGATTGGGAATGTACAGCTAATAAATCGCTCTTGAGTAAAAATTGATAAAATTGTGTACATCACCTCCCCAACATTAAATTGGCGCCCAACAGGTTTAAAAGAATCCACCAGAGATGAGTCGTGGGCATTCATAGTGAAAAAGTTAATCGAAGGTCGCGGAAAGTATCGGCAAGACGGCGAGTGTATTGCACCACGAGGCTTCGAGAGAACGAACAATGGCCGGGTAGCAAGTGACGCGTCGGTCGAGCTCGTGAAATTCGTGACAATTATCAGTGGTCAGTGCACAGCATCGACATGCCTGGCATATAATTTCCTGGCATATAATTTCCTTTACGTAAAGAAAAGTGTGAAAAACAATAAAGAACGATAAGCATTGTATAGAAGAACGTGAAACGTGGCGTAACGTATATGCGTCGAGTGACTGCGAGAAGATTGGTGTGTGATTAAGTTCTACGATCTTTTAGCATATAAAAGTTTTGTGAAAAGTGCTAATCACTAGTCATATCGTTGTATCTCAAGTTCCGTAAACTCGTATCATTATTCTCGGGTAATTCAACTGTCGAAAAATTGAAGCCGTCTCACGCCTCAAGAGCACGAAGTGTATCAAGCAGCCATATTGAGCGATCCAGCGATAAGTCAGGCGCGTCGGTAAGAACACGGTCTTACATACAGGTCTCGGGACTCTGGCGAATTTGCATGGTGGGGGGCGTTCGCTTAGCGATATCGCTTTTACTTTCCGAAGCTGCCCCGAGACGGCGCTCAAGTAGGGTAATAATACCCATGATGCAATGCAACTACCGGCTAAACATCAACATAACCGTTAATTCCGCTAAATGTGATTGTATTTTCACTGGTGCCTTAAGACGCAGAAAATTTTCTTATTAAAAAAGAAAACAGTGAAGAAAAAGATCAATAAATCTGACTTTTCATAACTTCACTTAAAAAAAAAAAAAAAAAAAAAAAAAAGTACTCTGGAGGAATTGAACCCAAAATGTATTATGTATGAGTCTCGTAGTAATCTCAGTGGACAACCGTGATCTTTGTGAGAGCAAAGAAAAAATAGCCTAAGTTTTAGCTGGCTCAACTTGAGGTTACGGAATCGACGACTAGCTTCGGTGTTGCTGGACCCCAAATTTAAGTATTCATTTATGATTAAAATAATCTATTTGTTCCATTATCGCTTTACGTTTTTTTTTTTTTTTTTTTTTTTCAAATATCGATTTGAATCCGCCAAGCTAGGTTGGTTTGGTAAGGGGAGAGAGTCAGAGAGCGGCGATGTATGTCTGTCTCTGTTTATTACCTTCCTGCAGCGACTCTCGTGGCTAAAAGACGAACAACTCTTCGTATCCCTAAGCGATCGCCCCCCACCATGGGAATCCCGAGACCTGTATGTAAGACCGTGGATAAGAAAGACAACGCCATCTCTCGCACGAGTCGAAAGTCCGTGCAGCGTCGCCCGTAAAATTCGGCCATAACGAAACTCTCGCGTCGCACGTGGTGAGCTAGCTAACGAAACTTCTCGTGTTGCGTACGCGTAGAATACATTTGCAAAATATCAAAACAAATTAGCAAGCTTGAAGAAAATTCTCGCAAGGAAACGATTTTTTATTCCACCAAGGAAATAAAAATTGACACTACTAATCACAGAACAGTCATCGGACATCAATATTTTCTGGAAAAAATTCATCATCGCCTAAAGATTTTAACGCAACGTGGAGCTTGATAACGGATTGTCGGCAGCAGTCATGGAAATTTGGATAAACAGCCAAGCAGTCCATCTTCCATCATAACAAAGTAATAGCAAGGTTTGTGGGTTCTCTACATTCCATTTCTTATTCTCGATTCGATTTCTATTAAAATGGCCGAGCTAATACAGCTCAAAATCAACCGAGCGACAATAAAGGGTCAAGTGACTTGAATAAATAATTCGTTAACAGCAGAAATTAGCGCTGCTGGAGCAAAGGTTCGAGCAATTAAACTCGAAGAATTTTTCTTCAAATTTGAAGAGATTCAAAACTCAATTGATAAATCAAATGCAACACAAGAACCGCCACCAGATGGCGAAGAACAGTTCCTAAAGAAAAACAAACGACAATTGAAAACTGAAAGAACACTATTCGAAGGCATTTATTACAAAGCAGCAACAAAAGCAAAGAATATATTTGAAGCAGCCCAGCGACAGCAGGTGCAATAACAAAATATCGCGAAAATTCCACAGGAGGGAGGTTTTCAAATAAAATTTCCGATCTTGAAATTACCCAAATTCCAAGGAAATTACGACAGGTGGCTTCTGTTCAAAGATGGATTTATCTCGATGATTCATGACAATGCTAATCTGCAACCGATTAAAAAATTCCGATATTTGCGGAGTGCACTTGGAGGTGAGACTTTACAAGTTATCAGCGGATCAGAAACATCGGCGGAAAACTATGAAAATGCGTGGGATTTGCTGATAAACTATGAAAATACGAAGCTTCTTATCAATACCCAACTTAATCAATGATTAGATTTTCCGATCGTGGCGAAGGATAAGCCAGTTTCAATCAAGCTATTGGTTGTTCACATACGAATCCACTTGAATACATTGAGAACGCTTAAACTTCCGGTAGACAAATGGGATGAACTTTTAATTCATTTGGTAAAAAGCAAAAGGGACTTTAACAGGAAGAAAGATTGGGAAGAAGAAACCAATCGTGACGAAGAGAAACGACCAACGTTGGAAGAGTTTCTTAACTTCTTGAACGAACGATGTAGAACGCTTGAGATGACCGACAAAGGACAAAACAAGCAAGATTCATCTAAACCCTTACCGGGGAAGAAGTAAGAGAAAAAGGTTTTTTAAACAATTGTTTCTCAGAAAGAATGCGCCTTTTGCAGCGAAGATCACGTGGTATATCAATGCCCAAAATTCCTTCAATTATGTATATCGAATAGATACAAAGAAGCAAAATCCAAAGGGATATGCCTAAATTGCTTCGGCAAAGGGCATTTTTCCACTGCATGCAGATTATCAGCTTGTAAAAAATGTCAGAAAAAGCATAATACATTGTTGCATCTTGAGCAAGAAAATTCGGATCAAAACACGAAAGAAGATTCATCGAAAATGTCAGTCATTACACACTGCATTAGAGAAGAAAGTTCATTAGAGTCAGAAGACACATCTTTGAGTGACAACTTCGTTCGAAAGCCAACAACACACGTGGAATTGTCGACTGCTCGGGTCGAAGTAGAGGATGTAGATGGGAATCAGCAGATTTGCCGCGTACTTGGACTCAGGCTCACAATCCAACTTGATTTCAGAATAACTTGTTCAATGACTCAAGTTAGAATGCAACAAACGTAGCGAGTTGATCAGTCGCGCAAACAAAGGGCAAACAAACATTGCAAGAACAATAGAAGTCAAACTCAGATCAATGAGCGCAGATTACGAGACGGTTATCGAGTGCATCGTATAGACAAGCATAACAGAAAGACTGCCACAAGTAAAGATTAACAAAAAGTTGATATACATTCCGGAGGGATTGCAGTTAGCTGATCCAAACTTTGATGAACCTGGTACGGTCGATCTTCTGGTAAGAGCAGGACTGTTTTGGCAACTGATATGCACAGATTCCATCAAACAAGAAAAAATAATACTGAGACTGCAAAACACATTATTGGGATAGATTATTCAAGGAGAACTTATCGACTCAAGATCAAAAACTTCGCAATTCTGTGGTCTCGTTACTAACACAGCTCTTCAAGAACAACTTAAAAGATTTTGGAATCAGGAAGAAACGCGCGAAACTCGACGTCTCACCAGAGACGAAGCGGATTGTGAACGACAGTTTATGGAATCAGTGAAAAGAGACAACAGAGGCTGATTTATAGTAGCATTGCCAATAAAAACCGATGTGATTTTGGGAGATTCTGAGAATCAAGCACTCAAGAGATTATACGCATTAGAAAGATCATTCAAATCAAACCCGCAAATCAAAAGCCATCAAGTTCCTGGAGGGTTACAAGGATGAAGGTCGCATGTCTCAGGTATTAGATGAATCCATCAAACCGATAAACGTGTTTACTCTACCGCATCAGCCGGTAATTACCGGACAGCATGACAACAAAATTGAGGGTAATATTCGATGCTTCGGCAAAAACATCGAATGGAATGGCCTTAAACGATAAGTTTATGGTCGGGCCAAATCCGCAAAAAGATTTGTTTGACATAATCTTGAGATTCAGAGCACACAAATTTGTCATTAGTGCCGATATAGCAACGATGTTCGACAAATTGTGATACAAGAAGAGGACCGAGATCTACACAGAATCGTGTGGAGGGTGGATCAAACACAGCCTATTCAAACCTACCGTCTCAATACAGTGACGTATGAAACAGCACCTGCACCTTATCTGGCTATGAGGTGTTTAAGACAATTGGCAACAGATGACAAAGAGTTTCCACGAGCATCACTTCGTGAAGACTTTTACATGGACGATGTGTTGACTGGCGCGCGTACAGTAAAAGACACTATAGCTCTGCAACAACAATTGTCTCAGCTGCTTCGCAAAGGTCAATTTCAATAAAGGATATGGCGTTCTAAAGATCATTGAGTTCTTTGAAACTCATAACAGACCTAGCTTTGAACTGCTAGGTCTGTTAGGACCTGTGATCATAAATGCAAAATATATTATGCAACAAATGCGACAGCTTAGGGCGGGATGGGACGAACCCCTACCGCCAGAATTGCAAACAAGATGGAACGAATACTATGGCTCTCTGCCCAAAATAAATGAAGTTGATCTCATCGGGTTTGGAGATGCTTCAGAGAAAGCATATCGAGCATGTCTCTATGCCATTTCTCGAACCAAAGAAGGAACAATGCAGTCGCATCTTATCAGCTCGAAGAATAGAGTCGCGCTGCTTAAAACTGTTTCGCTGCCGAGACTCGAATTAAATGTAGCGCTTTTGCTCTCAAAGTTGTGCGACACAGCAAGGAAAGCATATGGAGGAAAGATCCGCAGCATCCATCTTTGGAGCGACTCGACCATCGCACTTAGTTGGATAGCCTCATCACCGAATATACACAAAACATACGTGGCAAATCGCATTTCAAAGATTCAAGATTTCTCACAAAACGCAGTACGGTCACACGTGCCATCGCAGCAAAATCCAGCAGATTTGATATCTCGCGGAATAATTGTTGATGATTAGAAACACAATAAATTGTAATGGCAGGGGCCAAAATGGATTACGACAGGCGAATCGCCTCAACAGAGATCGAGATTGATACATCGGAGATAAAATCATTAGTTGTACTCGTCAACACAAGCACAACGTATGGTGTATTAATAAGATTATCTTCATTCGAAAAACTTCAACGTAATAGTAATAATAGCTTATCTGCTACGGTTCAAAATGAACGCATTGGGAGGCAAACACAGGTCCCTTATCGGTCGACGAGCTCGCAATGGCAGAATAGGCTATTATAAAAATGACGCAACGAGAAATATTTGGACCAGAGCTTAGAGCTTTGGAGCGTGGGCAGCAAGTACTCAAAAGGACAAGTCTGCTTGCATATCTCAGTCCTTTTATAGACAAACATTCCAGAAGCGGAGAAACATCCAGTGATTTTGCCGTCAAGGCATCATATCATGAAAATCATCGTCAAAAAACAGCATCTCAGACTACTTCATTGTGGTCCAGAACAGTTGCTTTACTCGTTTCTTCAGAGGTATTGGCTGCTTTGCGGTCGAAGAGAAACACGACAGGCAACACGCAGTTGCATGCAGTGCTTTCGCAGGAAACAAACGGTTTTGGAAGTCATTATCGTTGATTTGCCCAGCAATCGAGTGCGCGGATCCATTCGGCCAATGAGGAATGCCAGAGTAGATTAGGCAGGACCACTTTAGGTTCGAGAAAGCCGTAGACGTGGACGGTTTCACACCTCGAAAGCTTGGATAGCAGTTTTCACTTGCTTTGCTACGAAAGCTGTACATTTGGAACTCGTCACAGAACTGACGACAGGGTCTTCCTTAACAGCCCTGCGAAGATTTGTTGCAAGAAGAGGAGTCTGTTCACAGATATCATCCGACAACGGAATGAACTTTGTAGGTGCAGCAAAAGAGCTAAAAGAAGTCTACGAGTTTTTGAAGACAGAACATGACGCGATATCAGACCACTTGTAAAAGTCGAAAAACGGCATCTCAACACGGTAACGAAGGGCTTAGTATCGACGTTTGAAGAATATTACACGCTACTTGTAGAAATCGAATCGACCCTAAATTCTAGACCTCTTACTCCTTTAACAAGCGACCCCAACGACCTGTCAGTTTTGACTGCAGTCCACTTCCTTGTAGGGGACACACTGCTATTACCTGTTGAACACAATTACGTAAATGTTTCCGACAATAGGCTGTTTCGTTGGCAGTATTTCCAAAAGGTACGACAGCATTTTTGGACGCTGCAACTGAAAGCCAAGGCAATAGTGCTTTCTCGATGAAATCCAGCAACAAGCAACATTC
Source organism: Tromatobia lineatoria (assembly GCA_949699805.1). Taxonomy (NCBI): domain Eukaryota; kingdom Metazoa; phylum Arthropoda; class Insecta; order Hymenoptera; family Ichneumonidae; genus Tromatobia; species Tromatobia lineatoria. The sequence continues at coordinate 3,749,961 of OX453044.1, forward strand.
AAAAAAAAAACCAGGAAATTGCCACAACTGCGGAAAGCCAGGCCACTGGCAAAATGGGTGTCGCAGCAAGAAGCCTGCTCCAAGTCGAGGGCACCCGAAGTCAAGTAACGAAGGCAGAGGCAGCGCATTCATCGGAGAAACCATACAAGTCAATGCGTTACTGTCTGGTAAATTTTCAACGGACTGGTTTTTGGATTCTGGGGCCAGCCATCATATGTCTCCTACGCATGAATGGTTTGCTAATTATGAAAAAATAGCTGTGCCAATTCCAATAAGTGTTGGGAATGGTGAGATCATCTATGGTGAAGGAATTGGAGAAATTGATATTCTCTCATTTAATGGATTAAAATGGGAAAAGCACCATTTAACCCCCGTACTTTATGTGCCGAAATTATGCTATAATTTATTCTCTTCAGCACTAATTTATGTCTTCAGCACTGGACAAAGGACTTAGACTTGAGTCAGACGATAAACAATGTCAATTAAAGAAAGCTAACCAAACACTTGCAGTGGGAGATCGTTTTGAAAAATTGTATAAGATGCGGTTCAAAACATCCAAGAATTCCGAGGACAACAAATCGCAAGAAGCACGAGCCTGTTTAAGCGAGAATGATTCTTTGGAAATTTGGCATGAACGACTAGTGCACCAAAATGTTCCGCACGTTCGAGATGTGCTTAAAAGCTGGAAAATCAAAACAAAACCAGCTAAGAACTGGAATTGCGATGGGTGTTCTATGGGGAAGATGAGCAGAAAGCCATTCCCTACCAGCCAAACCAAATCGAAGGAGCCGGGCGAACTGCTTCACGCAGATCTAAGCGGGCCAATGGAAAACCTATCCATCGGAAAATCCGATATTTCCTATTATTCAAGGATGATTATACACACTATAGATTTGTATTTTTTTTACAAACAAAAGACCAAGTAAAAATGCACTTTGAAGGATTACTCAAGAGCATCGACACTCAACTCGGCAGAACAATTAAAACTCTAAGGACAGACAATGGAACGGAGTTTACGAACAAGGCGATGCAACAATTAATGCTGAAGAATGGCATTAAACATGAACGGACTACTGCTTATGCCTCAGAGCAAAATAGGACCATTGTTGAAGCAGCCAGAAGCATGATCCACGCGAAGCAACTCGACATAGAACTGTGGACAGAAGCGGTGAGTACCGCAACATTTGTATTAAATCGCACAGGAACGAGCAGTGTACCAAAGAAAAGCCCCTACGAATTATGGCACGGAGTACCACCAAAGAGGATGGACTACAAAATTTTTGGTACCGAAGTATGGACGCACGTACCGAAACAGAAGCGTCAAAAATGGAGTGCCAAAGCCAAAAGGGGTATCTTCGTTGGATATGACGACTGTACAAAGGGATACAGAATCTTGTTTCCGGAAGAATCAAGAGTGGAAACTCTAAGAGATGTGAAATTCCAACCCGAAACAACGGCTATAAAGGGAAGAGAAAATAAATACGCAACATTCAAGATGCCTAACCACGAGAGTGACGACGAGGAGGAATTCGACACTGAGGGATCCGAGTCTGAAGAAGAAGAACAGCCCGACGAGGGACAAGCCCAAGGAGGCACAGACCCATCCAACGACGAAGAAGAATTCCAAGATGCTGAAATTCAATGGGATAATCAGCAAGGACAAATCCAGCGAGAAACTCGGCAACTCCGCGATAGAGGCAGTCTCAGACCGCCGACGAAATACGATGACTATAAAATGAACATAGAAGATCTTTTCCTTGTCGAGCAACAGGAACCACAAACCTTCGAAGAAGCAACTTCAAGCCCGGATCACGTCGCCTGGAAAGATGCAATGGAAGCTGAAATGGACTCTCTACAAGAGAACGATACGTGGGAACTTGTGGATCCTCCGCTAAACGCAAAAATACTCCAAAATCGGTGGGTGTTTAAATACAAACCAGGAGTTAATGGAAACAGTGGGAGATACAAAGCGAGATTAGTGGTGAAAGGTTGCTCGCAACGCCCAGGAATCGACTTCGAAGAGACATTCAGCCCGGTTGTAAAATTTGGATCCATTCGATCAATTCTGGCCATCGCAGCAACGGAAGGGATGCATCTTACTCAATTCGATGTGAAGACTGCATTCTTAAATGGGATTCTTGACGAAGAAATATTCATGAAGCAAGTTAAGGGCTACGAAGACGGCACCAATAAAATCTGCAAGTTAAAAAGGGCCTTATATGGACTAAAGCAATCCGCGCGATGCTGGAATCAGAAATTTGTGAAGTGTTTGAAAAACTTTAACTTAAAACCTACTTCCAGTGATCCATGTGTCTTCGTTTCACATGACGACAACGAAACATTGATATTAGCCATATACATTGATGACGGTTTAATCGCTTCATCCAATTTAGGCAAAATTAAAAGTCTTTTGCAGCACTTGGCAGCCGCTCTGCAGATCACGGTGTCACCTTTAGGACTTTTCTTGGGAATGGAAATCGAGCAGTATGAGGATGGCTCTATCTTCGCCAACCAGGCGTCCTACATTCAAAGAATACTCGATCGGTTTCGCATGGGCGATGCAAACTCTGTTGCCATCCCGGCAGATCAACATACAGAACTGAGTCTACAAGATCCAAGCTTCGGAGAGGAAGTTCTCAACGTTCCCTACAAAGAAGCTGTAGGCAGCTTGCTGTTTTTGGCAACAGTCACGAGGCCTGACATAGCCTATTCTGTACACGTAGTCAGTCAATACGCCGAGTCTCCTAGAAAAATACATTGGAACGCGATCAAAAGAATACTTAAATATATCAAGGGTACGGAAACCCACGGAATTTTGTTTCAGAGTAAAAAACGAGAAAATTTACGAATAAACGCCTTCAGCGACGCGGATTTTGCTGGTGATCGGGAATCCAGAAAATCGACGATCGGATTTATTGTAAAAGTCGCGGATTCCTCAATAGTATGGGGATCCGTAAAGCAAAAATCGGTAGCTCAATCCACTATGGAATCAGAGTACATCGCGGCTAGTCAAACGACCAAGGAAATCCTCTGGTTAGATAGATTGATTAACGAGCTAGTCAAACGTCAAGTAGACATTCCAGTAATGTATGTAGACAATCAAAGCGCAATAAAATTAATCAAAAATCCGCAGATCACTAGAAATTCCAAACACATCGAAGTGCGATATCATTTTATCAAGGATCATTACGAAAAAAAAAAGATTTCGACATAGAGTACATAAGTACGAACAAATCGCCGACGTTTTTACTAAACCGCTTAGTAAAACAAGATTCGAATATCTCCGAGTAAAACTTAATGTAATCAGCAAAAAAGAAGCTATCGGAATGTCAACCCAAAGTGGGAGTGTTGAGAAAAAGATTTAAAATCCCCAGTTGGGTCGACATTCCAGTAGAGGGCTCCTCTACCTACGTTTAAGAGAGACGGTTGTTACACGTGTCACTTCCGTTCTCTCTCGACTGCCGTACACTCGCGTGTGCGCCACGTTCATATATATATATTTCTACTACTATGTTCTTATAATAAACCGACATCATTTTAGTACGCATCGAGTTTTTACTTCGCTTACAACCCTGCCATCCTGCTAGAGAAGACAATAAAACAACAGAATCATTCAAAGATGCAAAATGATTAGGAAAAGATTATACAGCAATACGATGTTTATCATTTTTTTCATATGTATGAAACTTTAATATCTACGTTTACTTTTGTATTTTTCCGTCAAGTCAAAATAATTCATGTTCAATTTATTTTTGTTTGTTAAACTTCGAATCAAAAATCATTAGCCATTGAATGAGAGTCTTTCGGGGGGGGGGGGGGGGGGAATGTCCCCGAGTACAGCGCCTCTCGCGAGAGAGTCAGTATGAGCCAAGATAGCGATTGGGAATGTACAGCTAATAAATCGCTCTTGAGTAAAAAAAAAAAAAAAAAAAAAAAAAATGAAGAGAGTGGCACAGGTCTTCACCGACGAGCCAATCACAGGCAGAAGAAGAAAAAAATTAATAAAATTGTGTACATCACTTCTCCAACAGGGAATACAACTTTCCTAAATGATAAAACAAAAACGCGCCGTATAATCTATTTCTTAGTGGTGTGGAAACGATAGCAGTTATTTCTTCTTCTAGATCCTCATAGCACTTTGTCACATTCCTAGAACAGACAAAAAACGGGGGGCGAAGCCGCTCTCGGGATTGGCACGCGAGGCGCGCAGGAAGCGAAACCCCTCTAACATATTCCTATATATATATATATATATATATATATATATATAGCACGACTTGCTCAAAATTCCATGGCCAACTTGGAACGACTCGCGCAAAATGCCATGGCGAACTTGGAACGACTCACTCAAAATTCCATGGCGAACTTGGAACGACCCGCTCAAAATCCCCTGGCCAACTTGAAACGACTCGCTCAAAATCCTATGGCCAACTTAAAACGACTCTCTCAAAATTCCATTGCCAACTTAGAACCACTCGCGTAAAATTCCATGGAAAACTTGGAACGACTCGCTCAAAATTCCATGGCCAACTTGAAACGACTCTTTCAAAATTCCATGGCCAACTTGGAATGACTCGCTCAAAATTCCATGGCCTGCTGACCGAAATCGAATTTCTAGTGGTAAAAGTTCTTTGGATGTAGCCACAAATATTGCAGTTTGTACATACAATGACGGGTTTTCACCAATATTACACAGTATGAAAGAAATGGGCTCAGAAATCGGCGTGAATTCCTACAAAACGTGTCTGGCGATCGACGATCAGCGCATAATGCTTAGAGAGAGATCACTGTCTGAAGTGATAAAAGAGGCAAGAATGGCTTCCAAATCGAGCAGAAAAGAAATGCAAGAGCAGGACACTCAATTGGAATGCCAATTATATGGTGCAGGCATTGCAGATTAAAGGTATATCAATATTATCAATGATTTTCTACTACTCAAAACTTAATAACTCAAAAACTTTACCACCGATTTATTTGAAATTTTCGATATATCTTTAAAAAAATACACCAATTACAAAAGTACGTAGGATTTTTTTTTTAAGATGCAATAGTTTTTTTGTTATTGATCATTTTCGAACGATTTTCAAGCCAACTTTTCGAACTTTCACTGTAGATGCTCGCCATGTTGTCAAAAATACCTGAATAGAAGAAATCCTACGTACTTCTCTAGTTACTGTTATGTCTAAGTGAAAACCGTTCAAAAAACTCGTCATAATTCACAAATTACAGAATCTGTGTGTCCGGCCGTGGATTGCAAAAAAAAAAGAGATGTCATCGCAACAACGCTGTACAGCCGCCATTTTTCAATTATCTACTATGAAAAAATTACTGTATATAGTTAATGATATGTACAATAAACACCCTTTCTAGAAAAATTGAAGTCTCTAATAGTTTCTCTGAAAAAAAAAAAAACCAAAAAAAAACCTTTTTTGTGGCGGTCTAGAGTGGCCTAACATGAATAAACGACATCTTTAATAACGAAATGGAATAAAATCTTCCAACTTGGCCGCCAATAGCCGATCATCCATCTCAACATCTGATCAAAAAATTGTTAAGGCATGTACTGATTTCCATGTACAAGGTCAGTGAACATTGAATAATGCACTACAGCAGAGCTTCTGTCAATCAACACTCCGGGTGAAATTAAAAATATCATCAAATATTGAATAATAACTGAATAAATGTTATGATGCTTCGACGATGCCAGCCTTTGATATTTTTATTTTTATGGTAGTTTGGCAAATCGTAACTCGGGTCTGAGTCAAACGATGCCAAAGATTCCGTTGTTATCGATCTTCCTGTATAAGAAAATCAAACATTTGGAATCTATTTATTTTTGTCCCTTCAAATTGCTTCATCAATTCGTAAATTGATAAAGCAATCTGAACGGACGATATTTAACAATTAATTTTTAATCGTGAATCCCGGGCTGTGGCAATATTTTTTCAGTATTTGTATATTATACACCGACATTTCAGAAAACAACAGACTATGGCTCCAAAATTCACCTCAAACTTGAAATTTCAATTGGAACTGATCTTACAGGGCGGAGAGGGCGATATTCTGAGCTTCAAAAATTTATAACTAGAAAACTATCGATCTCAACCAAAAATTTGTATGCATTTTTTCTCTTCCGAATGATCCGAATATAAAAAAAAAGCTAACGTCAATATATCCTATCTGTAATTTCGGGACATGACTTTATTGACAGCCGTATTCATGTACGTGTTAATTAATTCGGAAATCGATACATCGTTTGAGCCAGCTCTAAAAAGTTTTCTATCGCGGTAAAATTTCCAAAAGAGTTGTCTAAAGGTACAAATTATAGTTTAAAAAGATGCAAAATGAAGAAGACAAAAATATTTCGCCACACCTTAATGAGCATATTTACTGTACATCGAATGATGACGCTCAGTCTTAGAGTTCGCTACAGTGGACAAATTGCGAGGTCCATTTGGAACGAAAGACCGGTGTAAGTTTCTCGCGAGTTGCAACAATTTAGTCTCGTTTTCCGTTGGAGAAGCGTTTCAACGACGACGACGGCGTCGAAAACCGTTTTTCTCATGCACTGCGAGCACACCGCTCGTTCGTCGCTCGGTTATGTTTTCCCCTGTCGCAGTAACTTAATTCCGCGACGATATGTTATTCCTCCCCCCTTGCGTACTTTTCCTCCGGCCACGCAGCGCACCATCTCCAGCCATCTCATTTATCTCGTCGTTTCACTTGTTTCTGCAGTTGCAATCTCGAAACGAGACAAGATTCTCGAAATAAGACGAGATTCGCGAAATGAGGCGAGAATCTCGGAATGAGTTGTCACGTCCCAAGTTCCGCTCCTTAGATAATTTCTTAAATTTTAACTTATCGTCTATAGATATTGATAAAACGATTGAAATTAATTTGATGAGGATTATTGGAAGGTTCATAAATAATAAAGTAGCAGAGTTGAGATGTTTTCTGGTATGATTTATTCAATTTCAAAATGGCCGCTAGGGCACTTCTGTTTAGCCGGAGCTTCGACGAGACGACGATTTACTAATTCTGACGTGACGTAACACACTATCGACTTGGATCGACGTGATCCAACGTACCCAACGTACGTACTGACGAACGCTGTTCGCGCTCACCAACGCGTTACCTGATTTCCGAACTCTTACGAGTAAGACCGAATAGCCTTTCGGCTCTAGTTGCTTTTACAGTTCGCCAACTGCGAAACTGCGAATAGGCGAAGTGCGACAAACTTAATAACTTAACACTACCGCCGTTTTAGTACTTCGCCTCAGCGATTTTCAAATTTAATTTTTCGACTAGATTCTTAAATCTATCTCGTGGTACAGCTTTTGTGAGGATATCAGCTCTCTGTTCCTCGGACGGAATGTATTCGACTCTAACTACTTTTTCCTCGACTTTTACGCGTACGAAGTGAAAATGGATGTCGATGTGTTCCGTACGTTTATGAAACACTGGGTTTTTGACTAGCTTGATTGCACTCTGATTATCGACGAATAACGTAGTCTCGTTTTCACATTGACATCCAATTTCGTGTAGTAGAGTTCGGAGCCATATTAGTTCTCTCGTTGCTGTAGACGCTGCTACATATTCCGCTTCTGTTGTACTCAAGGTGACAAGCTTCTGCCTTTTCGAATTCCACGTGATCGCACCGTTTGCAAGAAAGAAAACGTAACCGGTAGTTGAACGTCTAGTTTCTAAATCTCCTGCAAAATCTGCGTCTGAATAACCTACTAGCATTGAGCTACTACCGCCGCTTTTGTACTCAATTCCGTAACTTGTTGTTCCTACTAGATACGCGAAGATTCGCTTTACGGCTTGCCAATGTTCTGCGGTATGTTTACTCGTATGCCTGCTAGCTACATTCACTGCGAAGGCGATATCGGGTCGCGAGACCGATGCTAAGAAAACCAAGGAACCTATCGCTTCGCGTTGCATAGCTCTTCGTCTCCGTCTTCGCACACAGACAGTTTCACGTGCGGATCAGCTGGCACGCACAAGGATTTCACGTTTTGCATCCTGAACTTTTCGATTATCTTTTTTGTGTAAGCGGTCTGATGGATTAGAATACTTTTTTCGGCTCTATCACGCTGAATCTGAATCCCTACAAATACATTAGAGTCTCCCGTCGTGATTTCGAACGTCTCGCTCAGTCTTTCTAAGATATAATCTAGCGTTTTTACATTTTTCGATGTTATGAGACCGTCATCCACGAAGAGACCTAGGTAAACTGTATCACCTCTTGATTTACCTACAAAAATGCACTTGTCCGCTTCACATTCGATGAAATCGAACTCCCTTAAGAAACTAGTGAATCTTTGATTCCAGCACCTTGGTGCTTGTTTAAGTCCGTACAAAGATTTCCGCAATTTGCACACACTGTTTTCTGCTTCTTTGGTGACAAGACCCTGTGGTAGTTCCATGAAAACTTCCTCTTCGAGTTCGCCGTAGAGGAATGCCGTTTTTACATCGAATTGCTTCAATTCGAGATCCTTTTCTGCCGCGATTGCCAAAAGAACTCTTACAGAATCGTAGCGCACAACCGGTGCAAACGTTTCACTAAAATCGATGCCTTCTTTTTGCAGGAAACCTCTCGCGCACAATCTCGCCTTAAATCGTTGCGCTTTCGTACTCTCGTCCGTTTTCACTCGAAAGACCCATTTCGAGTCTATCGTTCGCATTTCCGACGTCCTAGGAACGATTGACCAAGTTTTGTTTTGCTCATGACTTGCGAGCTCTTCTTTTATTGCAGCTGCCCACTGCGTGGCTTCTTTGCTGCTAATTGCTTCGTCGAAGGTGTTGGGAACGACGAATTCCGCATAGTCAACTTCATATCTGCTTGGTCTTCGAATACGATCTCGATTGCGTAGTTGTCGAGGAGTTTCTGCGGCTGCTTGCGATTGCTGCGGAGCTACTTTTCTTTGGGCATCTTCAAAAGCAGCGTCATCTTCTTCTTCAGCATCTTGGGCTTCCTCCTCTTCTTCGTCGCTGAATTCCTCTTCTTCTTCGTCCTGAGTTTTCCACGGTAGAATTAGCTCGTCGTCGTTGCTGATGTTTTCGGTTGCGTTCGTCATGACGTTGCCAATTTTCTCGTTAAAAACCACGTCTCTGGTTTCCGTAACTTTACCGGTATCAGGATTGTATACGCGATAGTTTGACGAGTTATTTTGATAGCCGACAAAAATAACTTTCGTCGCGCGCGCGTCAAACTTTTTCGTAAACTGTTTAGGAATGTTCGCGTAACCCACTGAGCCGAAGATTCGAAGATGCTTTAGGTTTGGCGGTTTTCCTACCCACTTTTCGTACAGTGTCACTTCTTTCGTTGCCCAAATTGTTCGATTGAGCACATAAACCGCACAGTTTATAGCCTCAGCCCAAAACTTTTTTGGTAAGCCTTTGGCTTGTAACATTGTACGCGCACTTTCAACTATTGTTCTATTTTCCCGTTCCGCTTTTCCGTTTTGCTGCGGATTATATGGCGCTGTCGTTTCGTGAGTAATTCCGCGTGAATTTAAATATTGCTCGATTTCTCTGTTCACGTACTCACGACCATTGTCCGAACGAATTGTTTTGATTGGTCGACCGAATTTGTTCGCAACGCTTTTTTCGAAGATTTGAAGTTTCGCGCAAACTTCTGATTTATTCTTAAGAAAGAATACCGTGCGATAGCCACTCGCGTCATCGATAAACGTCATAAAATATCGCGAGCCACCAATCGAGTTTTCTGACATGGGGCCACATACATCGGTATGAAATTTTTCCCCCGGTACCGTCGACACTTTCTCGGACTGTTCTTTGAAGGGTAATTTGTGCGATTTCCCGATCTTACATGGTTCGCAGAAAAAGGAATTTTCGTTTGACAATTTCACGCCGCTTACCAGGTCCTTCTTTACTAGTTCACGAATCGCTCGCCAACGTGACCCAATCGCTCATGCCACACGCTTAAATTAGTCGCAGCAAAGTTCGCATCATCCGAACTTCCGGTTTTTATCACTTTAAACAACATTCTGCAAACCCCGTTTGGTTGTTTAATCCCGTTCGCGACTATTTCGTTTTGTGATTTTATTTTAGCAATTTTTCCGCGAAAAACTACGTCAAAACCTTTTTTCGTAATTATCCCGACTGAGAAAAGATTTTTCTTTAACTTCGGTACATAAAGAACGTTCTTGATCACTGAATCTGTCCAGATTCCGTCGACAAGTTTTTTGATCACCACATTACCTTCTCCGACTACGTTACACACGTCATTGTCGCCAAGCATGATGCTTTGTCCTCGAGGTGACGCATGGTAATTCGTCAACCACTCACGTCGGTAGGTTAAGTGTCTTGACGCGCCACTGTCGATCAACCAGACGTCTGCGATATCGGCTGTCATTATCTCACGAACTTGCTTACCGGTAGATTCCACTTCCGCGCCTGAGAGGTTACACGCTTCCGCGATGAAAGCCACGCCGCTCGATTTCCCGCTCGAACTGACGCCATCTTTGCCGCCATCTTTTTTCTTTGATTTGCACTCACGTGCAAAATGTCCAAGTTCATGGCACTTGTAGCACTCCACATCTTTTTTAGACTTTTTCACTTTTTTGTCCTTGTCCTTGTCCTTCACTTTTTTGTTAAAACTTTTATTTTTAGTCGTCGCCGATAATGCACTAGCACTCTCTTCGTCGACGCATGGTCGAGCGTCTTCACGAATGAGTCTTTCCTGTAAATTTTCCAGAATTTGCCGAGCCGGATCTACACTGTCCCACGCAATTTGCAACATGCCATACTTCGGTGTTAAACTCGCGAGAATTTTGGCTACTATTGTAGTGTCCGATAACTTTTCACCAACGTCGTTTAGCTGACTCGCCATATTAACTACTCGCGCCACGTGTTGCACTGCAGTGTCTCCTTCACTCATTTTATACGCATGGAATTTTTGCAAAAGGCCTAGTTTATTTGTCGCGGTTTTTTGTTCGCGTATAAGACAGAGCTTATCCCACATGTCCTTTGCACTCACGCTCGACAAAACACACACTTGTTGCGCTTCTTCCATGTTCGATAGCATAAGAAATCTCGCGGTCGCACTATTTTTAATGAACTGCTTCCGCGCCGCCGCGTTTTCCGGTGTCTCCGCCGGCATAACGCTCGTTCCGTCCACAACGTCAAGCACATCATGCATTAAAAATAATGCGTTGAGTTGTGCCTTCCATCCTTGGAAATTCGATCCGTCAAAGTTTTTTACTCCCTTAGTCGAGATGCCTACGGACATCGTGGATTCCGAATCTCACCCGCATGAGCACTCAGGAGAAACTTTCAATATGGCCGACTCACTCGACCACGTGCACGAATCGCGAACTTTTCACCACCAGAACCGTTCCAATAATCAAATTAATCCAACACAGGTACGAGACTGGGCCCATAACCTGATAAAACGATTGGAATTAATTTGATGAGGATTATTGGAAGGTTCATAAATAATAAAGTAGCAGAGTTGAGATGTTTTCTGGTATGATTTATTCAATTTCAAAATGGCCGCTAGGGCACTTCTCTTTAGCCGGAGCTTCGACGAGACGACGATTTACTAATTCTGACGTGACGTAACACACTATCGACTTGGATCGACGTGATCCAACGTACCCAACGTACGTACTGACGAACGCTGTTCGCGCTCGCCAACGCGTTACCTGATTTCTGAACTCTTACGAGTAAGACCGAATAGCCTTTCGGCTCTAGTTGCTTTTACAATTCGCCAACTGCGAAACTGCGAATAGGCGAAGTGCGACAAACTTAATAACTTAACAGATATTTTAATTGTTTTTCCATTTTGTTAAGTATAATTGTTTCGACTAAAGTAGAGCAAACTGTCGCGTTCGCTCAATCCTGAGTGTAATTGAACGCTGGGATGCAGCGAACGTGCCAAACCGCGCTGCGAGAACACAAAACTCTGTTTCTGTTTAGATTATTTTTCTGTTAATTTTGCAGGATTCCCTGGCCGCTGCCTGACGGTCGAAAGACTGTCGGACGAGCGCGCAGGGAATTCAGTCTCCTTCCGATTGCGAGAGTAAGAGTGTTGGCTAAAGACTCCGTTTGAAGCACTCGCATAACGGGATTAAAAGATACCTCGTTCGCGTTGCAAAGCGAATTAGTTCTCGTGTCGCGGTGATAAGCCTTCGAAACGCTAGTTATAAGAATTCAAGTTTCGCCACGAACATTATTGTCGTGTATCGATAGTTGTATGTGTGAGTGTGATCGGGTGAGAGAATCCCTAGTGAGGGATAACAAATAATTGTGAGTAATAGTGATGAGAGAATTTTTAATTACACCGAGGCTCATTTTTCTTTTCGTTTCTCCTTTCCAAATTAATAAATTAAATATTGAAGTTTGTGTTCCTGAAAATTATCCGTTGTTCAAATTTATTTCCGACCCCAAAAATTCCAGATCCTTCCTGACCTTCCAGACAGTCCTGTACAAGACGACCAGCTGTTCTTAATAAAAATAAATATAAACCTTTTCGCTTCACGGAAAGGGTGGCATTGTCGCGCGCGTGACCGCTCCGCACGTGACAGAGACGAGAACCTCGAGACAAGGCGAGAATCTCGAGACAAGGCGAGAATATCGAGACGAGACGGGACGAGACAAGATTTTTTAAACCGTTTCGAGACGAGAATCGACAAAGTCTCGTCAGAATCTCGTCTCGCGGCATCACTACCCGTGTAGACGTTTAATGATACTACTTATACGTAAATAGTAAAAAGAGCCCTTACCCAAAATTAATGAGATGTAATCGTTCCAGAAACAAGAATCAACGATTTTTGTTTGGGAATATTCACTGTTACCCGAGCTAATAAAAAAAAATGCTTTTCACAGATGACAGTCAGGTCTGAGTACGTAGCCGGCAATCCAGAATTGATATTCTGGATAGATGATGTTAAAGCTGAGGGCATAAGCTTTAAAGAAATTCGCATTGAATGGCAGTTTCACTCGAGGAAGGACGCCAAGTATTAACCCTTTGAAGCATACATTTTTCCTGACATAAGATCTACTTTAAATTTGGGGTCCGGGGGTTTTTTGGGTCGCTGATTACGAATCCGAGCTCAAAATCCGGAAATTCAATATGGCGGATCCAATATGGCGGACCAAAATGAACAAAGTAGCTTGATGAAGATGAAACTCGGTATGCAGGGGTTTTTTGGGTCGCTGACTACGAATCTGAGTTCAAAATCCAGAAATTCAATATGGCGGATCCAATATGGCGGACCCAAATGCACAAAGCAGCTTGATGAAGCTGGAACTCGGTATGCAGGGGTTTTTGGGGTCGCTGATTACGAATCCGAGCTCAAAATTCAGAAATTCAAAATGGCGGATCCAATATGGCGGACCAACATGCTCAAAGTAGCTTGATGAAGATGAAACTCGGTATTCGGGGGGTTTATTGCGTCGCTGAATACGAATCTGAGCTCAGAATTCAAAAATTCAAAATGGCGGATCCATTATGGCGGACCAAAATGAACAAAGTAGCTTGATGAAGATGAAACTCGGTATGCAGGGGTTTTTTGGGTCGCTGACTACGAATCTGAGCTCAAAATCCGGAAATTCAATATGGCGGATCCAATATGGCGGACCCAAATGCACAAAGCTTGATGAAGCTGGAACTCGGTATGCAGGGGTTTTTTGGGTCGCTGACTACGAATCTGAGCTCAAAATCCAGAAATTCAAAATGGCGGATCCAATATGGCGGACCAAAATGCTCAAAGTAGCTTGATGAAGATGAAACTCAGTATTCGGGGGTTTATTGCATTGCTGAATACGAATCTGAGCTCAAAATCCAGAAATTCAAAATGGCAGATCCAATATGGCGGACCAAAAAGCTTAATGTAGCTTGATGGAGATGAAACTCCGTATTCGGGGGTTTATGGTATCGCTGAATACGAATCTGGGCTCAAAATTCAAAGTAGCGGATCCAATATGGCGGAGCAAAATGCACAAAGTAGCAAAGTAGCTTGATGAAGAGGTAACTCGGTAGGCCCTGGTTTTTTGGGTCGCTGATTACGAATCCGAACTCAAAATTCAGAAATTCAAAATGGCGGATCCAATATGGCGGACCAAAATGCACAAAGTAGCTTGATGAAGATGAAACTCGGTATGCAGGGGCTTTTTGAGTCGTTGAAAACGAATCTCAGTTTAAAATTGAACAATAAAAATGGCAGTTCCAATATAGGATAATGGCTTGGTCACTGATACTAATCTGAGCTTATAATTTGAAAATAACGAATGCCAGATTCAATTCGGTGGACTGAAACATAAAATTGTCTTGATGTAGAGGAAACTCGGTGCTTCAGGGTTATTGAAGTCGCTAATTTTCAAGCCAGTCAAAATATATAAATTAAAAACGTTCTAGTATGGCGTCCCAACGTGCAAGAAGTTACTTGACTTGAACAAAAGTCATTACTTCGAGCGATTAGACGTCACACATTACAAAACTGAATTCGAGATACAGGCATTAGAAGTATTGAACCAAAATAAAGGTAGTATTATGATTTGAATGTAACTCAGTACTCTGGATTTTTTGTGATAGCTGATTAGGTTGCATGCAGTCCAGCCGAATAACCATTTACATCGCGTAGTGGCTATCGTATTATCAGATACTTACGGCTACGTAGTTTATTCTGTTTTCATGCTTGCGCAGTGTTAAAAGCCAACGGGTCAAAAAATTGCACAGTTGAAAACATATTGAGCATCTCTGATGTCTAGTAGTTCCAGTAAAATCTCCGGTTTTCGTTTGTCATATTGCATCCGCCATTTCTTATTTCTGGATTTTTAGTTCAGATTCGTAATCAGCGACCCAAAAGACCCCCGCATACTGAGTTTCATCTTTATCAAGCTACTTTGAGCATTTTGGTCCGCCATATTGAATCCGCCATTTTGAATTTTTGGATTTTGAGCTTGAATTCGTAATCAGCGACCGAAAAAACATCTCTGAACTCATTTTTTGTTCATTGTTTACCTGGCGGATTAACTATAATTACATTTATTATCTAAAAAACGTGTTTTTTTGTACTATAGTAATTATTAACATCCACTTAGTGAAACATAAACCCTTAATAGTCATATTGTAGTAGCAATTGATCTTCTAACATCCTAAATATACATTTACATTCGTCGTTATACGCTAAAAAAAATTTTTATTGAAGAAAAACAGAGTTGAAGTAGGTGACATACCAGTATGTCACTATGCTTCAAAGGGTTAAAAGAAAAATTTGTAATGTCTCACGAAACTCTTCACGACCGGGACGCTAGCGCTACTCTTATTATTTGGACGTTCGTCCTTTTTCCCCTGCTACGAAATTCTAACTGGAATTATCTCAGTCGAAACGTCGCGGCCGCCAAATGAGTCAGGTTCATTATTTTTTATTTTTTTTTCTCCTTCGAATGAGTTCCGGTTTAATCAAATCGATGCCCGCAATGCTAATATCTGGCCACTTACGATTTGGACTCTGTCAAAAAATTTTCATTCTGTCACAATCACACACCGAATTTGTCCGACGATATACGTGCATGGCGCGTAACAGCGCACTCACATATCGTCTGTAACTCTAAATATCTCAGGCAATACATCGCGGACGCTAAATGAATCAGCGCCAATATTTGTTATTTTTTCGTCTCTTTTTAATGAGACCGGTTGCGATAAAATTAGTTCCCGAAGTGCTAATATACCTAATATCTGGCCAATATTCCACATTTGTCCGAACTCACACATCGGATGAGATTTGGCCGATCGCATATACGTGTGCATACGTGAAGAGAAAAACGCACACATAACACAACTGGTGGCGCCGAGCACCCGCAGCGGCAGCCCGAAGAAGTTGCGGCGATCGTCTGCTTGCCGGCTCGCAATTATAGTAGCCACGAGAACAGTTTGCTGAAAACTTGTATTCGTGCTACATGAATATAATAATAACCTTACCAAAGTTCGATTGAAGATTTTATGCAGAGGAACAATAAACACGCATAAGTAAGTACAAAATACTAAGCCACTATTTACTTTTGTAGACTAAAAGACAATTTTACTTTCGATTAGCCATAAGCGGGACGTTCAGCCAAAATGGATTTTTTTTTTTCACAAAGACCACTTTCCCCCTCACAAGAAGAAAAACAAAAAATTATTGCCTCTCTGCAGAATAAACCTGAAGCATTTTTTTTTGTAAATGGGTCAATCGATTAGGTTGTCATTTACAAATCCATTGACAGGCTTGTTCTGAAAGCCCCTGCGAGTGCTTTTCATTCCACACTGCATTAAAACAAGGTTTGTTTATTATAAGGGTCGCTTTCTCCTTCACAAAAGAAAATACTAAAAACTATTACCTTCTTTCAGGATGAATCCAAAGGATTTTTTATAAGTGGATCAACTGATTAGGTCGACTGGTGGTGGCTTAGAACCAAATTAGAAACAGATAACACTGTGCCAGAGATTAGTCTTCGCTAGGTGACATTCTCTTCGCAGAATACACTATCCCAGGAGAGCATTTTTTTCAATGGTCCTCAAGGGGGATGAGAAGTCGAAGAAGTTTTTTTTGCTCATAAAAACACCTTTCACCCTCAGCGAAGAAAAAAATTATAAAAGTCCTCCCTTCAGGATCACACTGAAAGGTTTTGTTATAAATCAACCAGCCAATTTGGTCAACCGCTTACTTTGAAACCAGGTTCATGAGCTTTACACAGTGCGCAGGATCTGGAGAACACTGCTTTGAAGATTGGCCTTCGCTAAAAATCATTCTCTTTGCAGTTGCACTGCACACCAATTAAAAGTACCTATTTTTTTCTTAATCCTTAAGTGACCCAGTCACCTACAAATCTCATAGAAAAAAAAATCTAAAAATGATATACTTCTTTTAAAAAATCTGACATGGAAACAGACATAACAAGTATTACAATTATGCCATTTTGTAAAGACATACAGTGTATCAGAATAGTGTGAGGTAAAAAATGAAATTTTTCACGTGTCGTAACTTTCAAACCAAACTGATGGATTAATTTTTTTGTTCAATGTCTTATTTTGTCTGTCAAAGAGTGCATTCTGGATTAAATATAGAAATTTTCATTTCAAGTCCTTATGACAAAACTATGATTTCAAATGTGTTAATAAATTCTTCTCTATAAAAATTTACTCACCAATTAGTCACAATATATGTAATTTTTACTGCATTCAGAATCGCTATATTCAATTTAGAAGGCACTCTCCAACAGATAAAAGTAGACATTGAACACCAAAATTGGTTCACCGGTTTGGTCTGAAAGCTACAAGTAAAAAAAATTCATTTGACCTCATATTCTTGTGCACTATATGTCTTTATATGATTGCAGAATTATAATGCTTGTTATGTACTTAATGAGGTTTAAATGTAGGATTTTTAAAGAAAAATATATAATTTACAGATTCTTTTTTTAATGACATTTTTTAGGTGAATCGGCCCCCTTCAGGCAGAGTCATAGACAAGAGTATAAAATGTCACAATAATACTGGAAAGATCTTCAAAAGTGTGACCTGTTAACAAAATTGCTTCGCTTAATTGGTGTGCAGTGTATTTTCAAAGCGAATAAGACCTAGTTAAGGACAATCCCTGAAGCAGAGTTCTCTGAATCGCACCCTGATCGTAGAAAATCATGAATCTGGTTTCGAAGCAACCAGTTGACCCAATTTGTTGATCGATTTTCAAAAAATCTTTCGGGTTCATCCGGAAAAAAGGTAATTATTCTCATTTCTTCTTCGACGAAGAGAAGAGTTGTCCTAATAATTGAAAAAGAAAAAAAAAACACTTTTCCGGCTGTACCGTTTAATTGAAAAACCATATACTGTGGCTTTCAGATCAAGCTGGTCAATAGGTTATAGGTATCGATGCAGAAAATATTCAGTAAGTCGAAAACCACAATTAGATGACCAACGCCATTTGAAAGCCACTGCTGGTGCTTTTTTATTTGACGCTGCTTGTGTTGGACTTAATTCATATTCTTTAAATTACAAGCAAAAGTCCTTAAATGGTGCAATGACAAGCAGCTCTAAATGGAAAAGCGATAATAGTGACGCTCAGATCAAGCTGGGAAATATAATTGTTGATGTTGAAAAAATACAGTTAAAATCTCAATAAATGCATAACAAACATTATCATTCTGCAATTTCGTAAAGGCATACTAAATACAGAATCGTGTGAGGTAAAAAATGAAAATGTTCACTCGTTCTAGTTTTCTAATTAAATTTCAGTGTTCAATGTCTAATTCTATCTGTTAAAGAGTGCATTCTGGATTGAATATAGGAATTTTTATTTTAAGTTGTTAAGAGGAAGCTATAATTTTTAATGTTTTGATAAATCTTTCTCTATTAAAAACTTACTAAACAATTAGTTAGAGCAAATATGATTTTCACTGCATCCAAAAAGCTATATTCAATTCAGAATGCATTCTTCGACAGATAAAATAAGACATCAAACACCAAAATTGGTTCACCGGTTTGGTCTGAAATCTACGAAAAGTGAGAAATTTCACTCTTGACCGCAGACCATCCTTATGCACTATTGTTATGTAATGCACTTAATGAGGTTTAAATGTAACATTTTTAAAAATAACGGGATCATTTACAGATTTTTATCTTTCTCATGACTTTTTTTTTGTGACTCGGTCCCCTTAATAAGGTTTAAGTGTATCGTTTTTTAAATGAAAGCTATCATTTACAGATTTTTTTTTATTGCAACTTTTTTTAGGTGACTCAGTCCTCTTTATCTGAAAGCTACTGCGAGGGCTTTTATTAAAGTTGCTCGTGATTGGACCAGTAAATGGATTTTGCTTGACGATTTAAGGAATGTACATCTATTATAAAACTAAAATACTAGAATGACACGTATGGAGTTAAGTCAAATTTTTGAAGCAGTCTTCTTCGTATTACGCGCAGAGTATTAAACTCATGAATTTATGGTTTCAAAGCAACCGGTTGACCCAATCGGCTGGTCCATTTACAAAAACATCATTTGGGCTTATTCCGCAAAGGGAAATTTTTTTTATGCGGGGAAGGGAGTTCGTCTTCATAACTTAAAAAATTTTAACTGACCTTCCTCTTATGTCTAGTTGAAAATTAAACGAACCTAAAGGAAGATAGTATCTTTGGATTGTACTTCCTTATTGGCCATCTATTGCGCCTGTGACGTAGATCTTCAATAAAGCTCGTATTTGTTACAATTTAAATGACAAATATTTAAACAAATGTAGCAAAAATAATAATGAAAACTATCAGCATTGAATCAGTGCCTACATTTTCGCAAGAATCAACAATCATAATTACAAAGATACAAGTGTGGGATCGATTATGGTGAGAGTGAAAATAAACAGGATTCACATTATACAACAATGATGCAAGGCAGAGGCACTGCTTGAATATTCGCCGATGATTTAACAGTTAAGCAGGGGAATAGGTATTGCAACTCTAAGACGCGTATACGTGTATATGATATTTAGAACGAATTTGAATCCTCTCGGCGCCTATACTGAGTCTGTCGTTTCAATTATTAGACGAAGCATCTATTAAATTCCTACTGCAGCCTGTATACATTTAATATACGGGCTTGTTTGTTTAAACATTTACGAGAGTCTACTGAGAGTCTACTTACCTGTATTTACGGATTACTGTAATTAACTTTACCGTTTTGTTTTCATGTCGTTTAAATTTTCAAATAGATGGCAAATCCCCAAAAAAAAAATTGGTACGCCAAGTATTAAAAGTGTTATCATCCCATAAAAAAATTACTTGGAATCAAAAAAATTTTAACTAACAAATCTTAAAAAACAAAATTTCCTTTCAAAAATATTCAACCGAATCTTATTAGCCAAGTAAAAACCCTTGGTAGACAAGTAATATCCCATGAAAAAATCACTTTGAAACAGAAAACATTTCGTTGAAATATCTTTTGTAATAAAAAAAAATGAATGCTAAATATTTAATCGAATCCTAGTGGCCCAGTAAAAACCCTCGATAAATGTTTAACAGATGAAGATGTTTCTCTAGAAAAAACTTGTCGTCCCTGTGACTAGCTCCCATACATAGTCCATTGCATTAAGTGCGGGAGAAAGCATATTTTAATTATAACATAATATAACTATATTTCCGCTGCTAGCTATGTCGTAGCTCTATTTGTTTGCGAGTTTAAAGGAGAATCTGTCGTGCCACCTTACGGCTTTTCAGCTTTTTAATGCAGAACTTGCAGAGTACAAGTTAGAAGTTACATAGGTTTTTAAGTCAATGGACCATGAATACATACGAAGTGATGTTATATACATCGATCAGTTATTTGTATCACTTGAATGGAATCCTGGTTGTGGTTTGTATAGACTTTCTTTAAGACCGAAGCGGTCGTTCTGCCGAGTAAGCAGAGGTTCATGATATTCCGCAAAACCTCCGAAACTGGCAGATATTACTCGATTGGATTAAACATAGAAAACTCGGAATGAAATTCTTATGTTTGTAGCATATTGTACCCGTTCTGACTCAATAAAGAGATTTTGAAGGGTTTAAATTTCAATGCCGGATGTGTTGCCAATAATTTCCTAACTTAGTACTTAGGAATTCTTATGCCGTCCAACAATATTTGAAAAATCATGTTTTCCGGTTCTTACGGCAATGGCCGGTTGCTTTGCCTTACGATTTCTGCACCATCTAACCACATTTAGTTGTATTTTTTTGTGAAACTGAACATCCGGTTCCTCTCCAAGAATATTCATAATCATTGAATGAATGGTCATAATGTCAGACACGTTGTCCTCCCGTCCTTACTCAAATGGACTATGTACGGGAGCTAGTCACAGGGACGCCAAGTTTTTTCTAGAAAAACATCTTCATGTGTTAGTAATTTATCGAGAGTTTTTACGGGGCCAATCGGATTCGGTTAAATATTCAGCATTCATTTTTTTTATTACAAAAGATATTTCAACGAAGTATTTTCTGTTTCAAAGTAATTTTTTCATGGGATATTACTTGTCTACCAAGGGTTTTTACTTGGCTAATAAGATTCGGTTGAATATTTTTGAAAGGAAATTTTGTTTTTTAAGATTTGTTAGTTAAAATTTTTTTGATTCCAAGTAATTTTTTTATGGGATGATAACACTTTTAATACTTGGCGTACCAATTTTTTTTTGGGGAAATTTTTTTTGGGGGATTTGCCATCTTTCTGAAAAATTTTCTGAAAGTTAATTTACAGTAATCCGTAAATACAGGGAAGTAGACTCTCAGTAGACTCTCTCAAATGTTTAAACAGACAAGTCCATATATTAAATGTATACAGGCTGCAGTAGGAATTTAATAGCTGCTTCGTCTAATAATTGAAACGACAGAGTGAGTATAGGCGCCGAGAGGATTGGAAATGTGTTATGCAACGTTATCACTTCCGTTTATTCTAAATATTATATCTACGCGTCTTAGAGTTGCAATACCTATTCCCCTGCTTAACTGTTAAATCGTCGACGAATATTCAAGCAGTGCCTCTACCTCCCATCATTATTGTATAATGTGAATCCTGTTTATTTCGATTCTCACCATAATCGATATTATAAACGTATCTTTACCTAACAAAAATGTGTCCGATTGAAAAAAAAAAATTAATCGGTAAATCTTTATGCAAAATCGTCACTGTTGATTTTTCATTTGATTGAGTATACATGCTTCAATACAGATCACCCTCCATTATTGTTTCTCAATGGATTAAACTTGAAAGAATCAATTACTTACAAAAATTTAGCACTGATTTGACTTCTGTAGTCGTCATCGAGTCTCCTTAAGACGCAGTGATACTCCGCCAGAAATTTCGTCGCCTAATGCTCATTGCCTATAGGTCTGTCTTCCTCTGAAATAGCTCTGTCTCTCTCGCACTATTTGTCTTTTAAAGAAATACTGAAGATAAAACGAAATTAAAGCCCTATTCTTTAGTGGTAACACTCGTTTGTGTTGACTCTTCGTCGTGTCGAGTTTTCGGTGTCGAACTTTCGTCGTGTCGAGTTTTCGGTGTCGAGTCTTCGGTGCTGAAGTTTCGTCGTGTCGAGTTATCAGTGTCGAACTTTCGTCGTGTCGAGTTTTCGGTGTCGAGTTTTCAGTGTACATTTTTTTAAGTTGCGAGGTGGCTAGATTTCGGTCTAGAGATACTCGATGTAGAGCTGCTCGCGTGTTCAGTCGTTTGGAGTAAATCTTTAGTAGGGTGGGGACCAACTGAGCACCTCCCAAGTCAGCACGAGAATAACTTTGCACAAAAAGTGTACACCGAACGACTGTACACGCAGACAGCTCGACACCGAAAACTGGGCACGAAAAACCCGACACCAAAAACTCTGCACGAAAAACTCAACACCGAAAAGTCGACACTTTGATCGATTTGATTCGAATTTTAAGGCCCTATCCGATGTAAAATTTTCCGTTAATTACCATTTTTATTTTATTCGGTCCGTAAAACGTGGTTTTATTTCATTTTTAACCCACTATTTCGATGTATTTTTGCCAGCAGACAACGAATATGTTATGTTTTTAAAAATCGTGATATTTTTCACTGAAAACTCAGAAATACATTACTTTTTTCATTTAAAAAAAAAATGAGCTATTCAGATATCCCCTTAAACGATAGTACCATACTAGTGCGACAAAACTTTTTTTGACTTGTGCAGGAATCTCAAACTTTCTGCTCTCATAGTGTAATATACTATTTCGCACGAGTATCGTACCTATTTCTATTTCATGACTGTTAGTAAAACAGCGAGTTCGGGCTGACATACCGGCCGAGCACAGTATAATAATAAAACTAATAAGTTTCTAAAAACTAGTATCGCTAGTCAGCAGTCAAGAACGCCTTGACTTGCGCAGTAGTCTTTGAAACAGCTTAAGTCTGCGCTTCAACCAAAGCAACACCTGTAACGTATTATAGTAATAAAGACCACGCCATTTTTCTATCTTTTACAATCACTTTTTTATTGCTCAATCCTGCGCCATCCTGCCACAAAAGACAATAACTAAAACAGGTTATGGGCCCAGGACTGCGTACTGAGTAATATTTTTCTCGTGAGTGTAAAAATAACAATCGTGTTCGCGTGATTAAAACCGCGAGTGTCGGCACGGTCAGCCAGCCACGTGCAAGAGTGCAAAAACGATCATGCCCGACAACGAGCTCACGAGAGTTGAGAAGCTAGTGGGTGTGGACAATTGGGGACTATGGAAG
Organism: Tromatobia lineatoria; assembly: GCA_949699805.1. Lineage (NCBI taxonomy): Eukaryota > Metazoa > Arthropoda > Insecta > Hymenoptera > Ichneumonidae > Tromatobia > Tromatobia lineatoria. The sequence goes on from OX453044.1 coordinate 3,773,183, forward strand.
TTCGAAGTTCGAGTGATAATTGCAGCAAGTGGAGCGATGGAAGTTGTCACCGGAGCGTTCGCCAAACCGGAGCGAACGAACAGTATGGACGTTGAAGCTGTCACGACCTTCGAGAAAAAACTAGAAAAGTGGACCAAACAAGATAGCACAGCACAAAAAATAATAGTATAAACGGTGAGTCGTCCTTGTATGCTCCACATAATAAATTGCGCGTCTGCACAGGAAATGTGGGAGAAATTACACTCCATTTATGAGAACAAAAGTGAAACCTCTAAGCATCTATTGCAACAACAGTGGTTCTCGCTTGGAAAAGATGCAGGCGATGAGATTAGCATGCATTTGGCTAAAATAAATGATCTAGCATGCAGGTTAAAAATCCTCGGATAGCCAGTGACCGATGGAATGATTATGACTAAAATATTAATTACACTTCCATCTTCCTATCAGCATTTCGCAACGGCATGGGAGTCGACAAGTTCCCAAGAGCGAACCCTGTCAAATCTTACCTCACGTCTCATGATGGAGGAGCTTCGCTTGAACTCAATGGAAAGCTCCAGCAACAGTGCGTTTTCTACAAAAACAAAATCAAGGAAACCCGGTACCTGTCACAAATGTGGAAAAACTGGCCACTGGAAGAACGAGTGTCGAAGTCAGAAGAAATCCACACACCAAGGAGCTCCGAGTTCATCACATGGAAATAAAGGAAGCGCTTTCATTGGAGGTACAGTAAAAGCACAAGCAGTAGCTTCAGTTTCATCTCCGAAAAACTGGTTTTTAGACTCTGGAGCAAGCCAGCATATGTGTCCGATGCGCAACTGGTTTGTCACATATACTGTTCTTGACAAGAAAGTTCCTGTGGAAATAGGAAATGGTGAAATTATATATGGCGAAGGGGTGGGAGAAATTCACATCCAGTCATACAACGGGTACCAATGGGAAAATCATCATTTAACTCCTGTCCTTCATGTTCCAGACTTGAAATACAACTTGTTTTCGATGTCCTCAGTGCTCGACAAAGGTTTGGAGCTCGTTTCAGACAGTCAATCGTGCCGGCTGTTGAATGGAACTGACACTGTGGCAATTGGTGATCGACATGAGGATTTATACAAAATGAGATTTCGTATAAATAACCACGCTTCAAGGAAATTGCAAGCAAACATATCACAAAGTGACTCACTCAGGACATGGCATGAGCGGCTCGCGCACCAAAACATCCCACATGTGCGGAGTGTACTTCAGGAGTGGAACATTAAAACGAAACCACCGAAATCTTGGAATTGCGACGGATGTGCACAAGGAAAAATGGCTCGGAAGCCATTTCCACACAGCAACACACAGACAAATGAGCCAGGTGAGCTTGTTCATGCCAATGTCTGCGGGCCAATAGAAAAAGAGTCAATTGGCAAGTCGAAATACTTCCTGCTGTTTAAGGATGATTTTTCGCATTTCAAATTTGTGTTTTTTCTAGCAAGCAAGTCAGAGGTCAAAACACATTTTGAAGGTCTAGTAAAGACACTCGAAACGCAGTTCGGCAGGAAAATAAAAACACTCAGAACAGACAATGGTTCAGAGTTTGTCAACAGTACCATGCGCGAAATAATGAACAAATACGGCATAAAGCATCAAACAAGTGTTGCCTACACACCTGAGCAGAATGGTGTAATCGAACGGGAAAATCGGACCTTGGTGGAAGCAGCAAGAAGCATGATCTACGCAAAAAAAAAAGGACCTTAAATTGTGGGCAGAGGCTGTGCACACAGCTGCGTACGTACTCAATCGCACAGGCACAAGCAGCGTCGCAGGAAAGTCACCGTACCAACTGTGGTTCGGGAAACCGGCAGATAAGCGAAATTATCGAATTTTTGGCACTCCTGTCTGGACACATATACCAAAACAAAGGAGAAAAAAGTGGGATGCCAAGGCCAAAAAAGGTTATTTCGTTGGCTATGACGAATTCTCAAAAGGGTACAGAATCAGGTTTCCAGATGAAGGGAAAGTGCAAGTTTGCCGCGACGTGAAGTTTACGTCTGAAGAAATTGTCGATTCTGTTGAAGTACAAAAGGAGGAAAAACATGCCACCATTGAAATTCCGGTACCGAAACTCATTCACGAATTAGACGACGAATCTGGAAGTGAGCAAGAGAATAACCTAGGCGATGAGTCTAGCAACGAGGAAGAAGGAGAAGCAGCAGATGATCAAGAGCTCCAGCCTCGCCAAGAAGAGCCGGGAAATGAGCCTCGGGAACCTGCAAGCATCGGAGCCCCTCAGGAGCCACGAGAGCTGCGCAACCGTGCAACTCTACGACCGCCAACGAGATTTGATCATTTTCAACGCGATATGGAAAACCTTTTTGTTGCGGAGCAGCAGGAGCCGCGTACATATGAAGAGGCAATCCGAAGCAATGAGCAAAAGGCCTGGCAAGAGGCAATGAGCAGCGAAATGGATTCGTTGTACGAAAACGACACATGGCAACTCGTAGAACCCCCACGGAACTCAAAAATACTCTCCAATCGCTGGGTTTTTCGTCGTAAGCCGGGAATCGGAGACCGTGCTGAACGATTCAAAGCCAGATTGGTCGTAAAGGGTTTTTCACAAAGGCCGGGCGTCGATTTCAACGAGACATTCAGCCCAGTCGTCAAATTCGGCTGTATTCGGGCCATTCTTGCTGTTGCGGCAATGGAAAAGATGCAGTTAACGCAATTTGACGTAAAGACTGCGTTTTTACATGGAGAATTGACGGAAGATATCTTTATGGCACAGCCTAAAGGTTACGAGGACGGCACTTCAAAAGTGTGCAAATTGAAAAAGGCCTTATACGGGCTTAAGCAGGCAGCGCGATGCTGGAATCACAAGTTCGTGGCCTGTCTAAAGCAGTTCGATTTAACTGCTACTACGGAGGACCCATGTATTTTCATCTCTAAGGATAACCATGACATCCTCATCCTAGCCATCTACATAGATGATGGGTTGATCGCATCAACAAACGAAAGGAAAATTACTCAATTGTTGGATCATCTATCGACAGCTCTGCAGATAACAGTCTCTCCCCTTGGACTGTTTCTCGGAATGGAAATTCAGCAGCTACCAGATGGATCGGTATTTGTCAACCAAAAGGCATATGCGCCAACGATAATTCATCGCTTCCAAATGAAAGAGGCAAACTGTGTGGCAATACCGGCAGATCAACACACCGACCTTAGCCTCCAAGATCCTAATCTCAGGGACGAAATAGTACATGTACCGTACAAAGAAGCAGTAGGGAGTCTGTTGTTTTTGGCAACGGTATCGAGGCCGGACATTGCTTTTTCGGCGAACGCGGTAAGTCAATACGCCGAACAGCCTCGGAAAGTGCATTGGAACGCGATCAAGAGAATCATAAAATACGTTAAGGGTTCTCTTACCCACGGAATATTTTTTCCAAGTTCCTACGACAAACTTAGAATTAACGCGTATAGTGATGCGGATTTTGCGGGCGACAAGCGAACGCGAAAATCCACAAGTGGTTATATTGTTAAAATCGCCGAAGCACCCATTGTATGGGGATCCTTGAAACAGAAATCGGTAGCATTATCAACCATGGAATCGGAGTACATTGCGGCGAGCGAAACATGCAAAGAACTCATCTGGTTGAGCAGACTATTAAAAGAATTAGTTAACGCGAAAAGCGAACTCCCTATCATGTACATTGATCATCAAAGTGCTATTAAATCAATTAAAAATCCACAAGTGACGCGTAACTCCAAACATATCGACGTACGCTATCACTTCGTTAGGTCACATTACGAACAAAAGGAGTTTGACATTGAGTACATCACTACTGATGAACAAATAGCTGATTTGTTCACAAAACCACTCAGTAAAATGAGGTTCGAATACCTCCGCTCAAAGGGAATTGTAATTGATGAAGAAAAAGCGAACGGCATATCAGCCGAATGTGGGAGTGTTAGTAAAACAGCGAGTTCGGGCTGACATACCGGCCGAGCACAGTATAATGATAAAACTAATAAGTTTCTAAAAACTAGTATCGCTAGTCAGCAGTCAAGAACGCCTTGACTTGCGCAGTAGTCTTTGAAACAGCTTAAGTCTGCGCTTCAACCAAAGCAACACCTGTAACGTATTATAGTAATAAAGACCACGCCATTTTTCTATCTTTTACAATCTCTTTTTTATTGCTCAATCCTGCGCCATCCTGCCACAAAAGACAATAACTAAAACAAAGACGTGTGTAAGCAAAGTTTCACGCACGCTTCGCTTGCGCAATCGCGATTTGCCCACAGAGTGAAATAAAAACTGTAATTAACGGAAAATTTCACATCGGATAGGGCCTTGAAATTCCCCAAAATCGATCAAAATGTCGACTTTTCGGTGTCAAGTTTTTCGTGCCGACTTTTCGGCGTGTCGAGTTTTTCATGTCGACTTATCGGTGTCGAGTTTTTCGTGCTGAGTTTTTGGTGTCGAGTTTTTCGTGCCGAGTTTTCGATGTCGAGCTGTCTGCGTGTACAGTCGTTCGGTGTACACTTTTTGTACAAAGTTATTCTCGTGCTGACTTGGGAGGTGCTCAGTTGGACCCCACCCGCCATTTTTTCCTCTGCCATATATGAGGCCTTTACAGGTATCAGGTTGCAGCTAATCTCAGGAATGGGATTTAAATCATTAAAGGACCTCGACGAATCCGGATTTACAATAACTATCAAACGACGATTATTCAATAAAACTTTTGGGAAAAGTGATGTAGATTTGGAAAACTAAAGAACAAAGTTGTCACCTGCAATGTGACTGATCCATATTATAAGTGTTCGATTAAAGCGGCTATGGACAAGAATATATTATTTTTTAATTCGCATTGCCCCCCGTCTGCAGGCAATACGCCTATTAATGGGTTGGCCCGGGTCAGTAGCCAGTCTCCCCTGAGGGCCTGGTCCGGATCAGTAACCAGGCTCTCATGCGGTCGCATCTGACTTCCCCCTCTGTATCGCAGTTGCCATAGCATTTCTGCTAAGGGCATAGGGAAACATTGCGGAAAAACCTATGCCGATATAACCGGTCTCGAGTTCGCCTCACGGCACCGGAACTACGTCACGATTTTCGTTGAGAATGTAAACACAGCCTACAGCTGTATACATGTGACCCCCAACCTGTGTGTGTCTCACGTATACATCAGGAGCTTCATCGCGTACGTGTTTTTATTTTTCGAAGAAAATTTTCGACGGTACCGGGAATCAAACCACCGACCAACCGATGGTCTGGTCTAGCTCGAGTACTCTGAGCACAAAGTCACCGCACCGGTTTAAAGACAACAATATGATCTGCTTGATGGTCAGAGAATGCTAAGGCTAAGATTGTAATACAATAGAAAGGAAGAAATAAAATAAGACCCCAAAGAAGAATCGTTGAGCCTTGTTTCTGGAGTACCGACTAGCCTGGGGTTCTTCCTCAACGCTCCTGTATAAATGGAATTATCGAACATTGATACGTTCCCGGATTGATAGATGATCTGTACGCAAGCAGAATAGACAACGTCTTCAATCAGCCAGCCGATAACAATGATCAGATGTCGCCATTTGATGCCAAAGAAAACATAATAATTATCGGTTACACAATATTCCCGATGACTTTGATTACAGAGATTTTTTTTCATCGCGTATCACAGTGCATACACGGTGAAGTAGTTATAAAATTATATTGTGAATTTAATAATTATGGCGTTGTCGTAACGACCTCGATGTTGGTGAAATTTGCCATCACAATTTACTTTGCGTGGCCGGTATTTTGCTAAGATTTGATTTGTTCCAAATAGCTTGTTTGATAAGTTAATGTTAACCCCCCAAAAAAACATTATGTGTAAAAAAACTTGAGACAAGTACATGTACGTTAGTGGAATCCAATACTTCCCACAAAAACTGTGTCTCAAAAAATTGAACTATCAACTATATATAGGAACAAAAAGTCGTGAAATAAATAAACTGAAAATATCTGCAGCATGTCAAGTACACGTTGTTCACCATTGATATATATATCGTCACAGTATTTTTTTCGGTACTAATAGGCTTACAGTCGAAGGAAAAAATTCAGGAATGGACAAGAAAACCTTGCAGTAGGAATTTCAAAAATGTAAACTACAAAATTCGAAATACAAAATACAATACGAAATACATTCAAAACTACAAAACTATGGAGAGATGGACCCGGACATCGAAAACTATGGAGGGATCGACCTGATGGACACTTGAAACTATGGAGAGGTCAACCTGGACAACAAAAACTATTGAGACAGCGACCTGGACGCTTAAAACTATGGAAATATCGACCTGGACAGCGAAAACTCTGAAGCGGTCGACCTGGACATCGAAAACTATAGTCCAACTCTTATTGGCATATAAATGATATTATAATACTATAATGATTTGATTTAATGAATACCGAAAATTAGATTTTATTTCAGACGATCGGCGAATAAATATATCTATATTAGGGTGTGTCGATAATTTTTTTTTTTTTTTCATTTTGCATCGTTTTAATCTATACTCTTTTCAAAATTTTAGCGGGATAAGAAATTTTTTAGAGGTAGCTCACACGATTTACAGATTTTGCATTCGATTAACACGTAGATGAATGCATGCGTGCATCAATATATCGTATCTGTAATTTGGGGACATGAATTCATTGAGAGTCGCATTCATCTACGTGCTGATGAAATGGGAAATCTATTCATCGTTTGAGCTACCTCTGAACAATTTTTTATCACGCTAAAATTCTGAGAAGAGTTGCTTAAAGGTACAAACTATAGATTAAAACGATGCAAAATGAAAAAGAAAACCAAAATTTCGACACACCCTGACATATATATATATATATATATATGTATATATATATATATTCCGGTGCGGATACCGGTTGGTTGAGATCACGCTTCTGCGAAAGATATTAGAATCACGGAGGTGCGAAAAAGAACTGAATTTTTTGGAATGTTTTAGAACTATTTCAAATATACAAATTACGATATCAGTGCACTGGGGAAAGCTGCGGAGGTCGTTTTGGTGTCAAACGAAATTTTTTTGCATGTGGTATTTCGTTAAACCTGGAAAAAGCTTGAAAACGCTACCATTTCGTTGATATAACGTATTAATTGGAAAAAAAGTGGCTAAAATGAGTTGCTCGGAGTAAGAGATACTGCGGCAGCGTCTTGTCGGTCGGTAAAGAAAATGTCGGTCGATGAAAAAAGAGAGGTAAGTGTACATTCCTCAAGACGCTGCCGCATCTCTTGATTGTTCACTTTGCAATGCTAAAACGAAAAGGAGTCTGGAGCTTCTCGGGCATGACGACAAACATTTGAAGAAAAATTGTACTGTGGATTGTTTGTGATAATGGAATGATTTATTTTCCAAGAATTTCGTCACTAGCAGGAAATATGGGGGATGATTCATATTCTGACCGATTCAAGTACTACACGGAGTCTAGTTATCATTACCCGATTTAGTATAGTAAACTCGGCTTATTCAACGCTTCTGGCGTCTATTTCTATATTTTCCTATAGAGTACTGTGTCGTGATTTACTGTATGTTGCACGCCGTACAAGAATCGTTACTATATTTCGGTTTTCAAACCGCACTGTAAATAATCCAAAGTTTGTAAGGATGTATACGCAAAATTGTCTCGAAAACATCTGGAAGCTTGGACAATGGTTGTGACTTCCAACAGACCGTGATTACGTTTCGCAATATTCAAAGAAATTCATCTCTCAATTTATTAATAGAATCTATAGTTACGGAATTGGTTTCGAAAGAAATACGAACATTTTACACATACAAAATATTAAATTTTGATATCCTCATCGTTGTAGCTAATAAGACCTGCGTCTGGGAATCATTATCCATCTACAGGCTATCCTCTATTAAAAAGTCCGTAATTCGCGCCAATATGACCTTTGTTGTCGATCTATTCCCGCTGTGATTGGTTGTTGACCATGACGATTGCCAGCAGTTGTTTAATAGCGCGGAATTTAACAGTCTTTCGCAATTTGACATAAGCGCTGCAGCGCTGTCTAACCTCCGGTCGCGGGCGTATTTGCTTCCTATCTTTCTTTCAAAAAGTTCATGGATGATAAATGCGAAATCCATTGTTAGTGGTTAAAACATACTCTGATTCGTTGGTGGTGTCGTCAGACACACTGAGATCAGGACCAAGTTCATGGAATGAATTTGCTTGTTTATGTCAGATGTCCAAAACTGACATAAAGAGACTCGGGTGCTTAAGCCCCCCTGTCGGCTAACCCTAGTCCCCTTTTAACAAGTTGGTGACGGTCAGCTACGTTCATGTGAAGCCTTTTTATTCGTGCTCTGATTGGCCCTCGGTTTGGGCGAAAGTTGAACGGCCGATGCCAAATTCATCTGTTTTCAAACCGGAACATTTACAGTTTGCCATTCGCGATCACGTGGCTGTCGAAAGGAGAGTTGGAGGCAATGCATTATTGTTTTAATGCATCACGGTTTTTTAACCCATTTTTCAAAAATGGATAATGGAATTCGGATCCACTACACATTACTTTTTAAATAAGTAACGGAGCAGAGATGCATCACCCATTATTTGTCGAATTTTTAATGGAACAGAGGTTCATGATTCCATTATTTTCTTAATGTTTACTGGAATATAGATCCAGCACCACTTTTTCAAAAATGTTTAATGGAGCAGTACTTGTTTAATATGTATATAATGTTATTAAAATCGCCTCTGTCTAACTCTGCCTAACTCAGTTTAACCTATTAGACAGAGTTAAGCAGAGTAGGCCTATTAGACAGAGTCGGGCGGAGTTAGGCGGAGTTAGACAGAACTAGACCGGGTTGGACTGGGTTAGACTGATTTAGACGGAGTTAGGCAGGGTTACACATGGTAACACAGGCTTAAACAGGGTTAGACAGAGTTAGGCACGGTTAGACTGGGTTAGACAGAGTTAGGCACGGTTAGACTGGGTTAGACAGAGTTAGGCATGGTTGGACTGGATTATAAAAAGTTAGACTGGGTTAGACAGCGTTAGCCCGAGTTAGGCAGAGTTCGACAGAGTTAAGCAGGGTTAGACTGGGTTGGACAGGGTTAGGCAGAGTTAGGCGGAGTTAGACAGAGTTGGGCGGAGACGATTTGAGTAACATTGTATACATATTAGGGTGACAATATTTTTAGCTTTATTTTTATTTTTTAAGTCTCGACCCAAATTTCATTTCTTTCTGGTGAAAAAATAATTGTCGCGAAACCCACCAACCGTCAAAAAATATTTAGAGGTCGCTCGAAGGTCATCAAAAAATCCAAAATCGTTCGAAAATCGATTTTTAAAATAAAATTTTTCACACTCCTCAACCAAAAATTATATTTTCTGTTTAACATAAATAAGCTACGCAAAATTTTTGGACGGTTGAATAAAAATTGAAGGTCACTCACAGCATTAAAAAATTTTCGGTATTCAAAAATAAATATACAAAAAAAATATTTTTAGGAATAATAAAAATGATTTTTTAAAAATTCTAAAAATTACAAAAATATTTAGAGGTCGCTCATGGTCTCTAAATATCTCGGCAATATTGAAGAATCAACTTATCGTATTATTATTGTTTCGTGTTGCTCACCCATAAAATATTATTTTTACTACTGAAAAATCAACGTCACGAAAATTCTTGTTGGTTTTGAAGTGAAATAAAACTCACGGTTAATGATTCGAAAGATTTATTTCGATGAATATATAAAAGAAAAATGTGCGGAAAACAAAAATGCGTATGACACTCTCTTTTCCTCAAGAGCGAAAAGGGCCTAACAGTACAATCGACCTACAAGTCGATATCTCGCAATGTATATCGATAATTACAAGATGGCTTCTGGCGCTGGTTCAAACAAACTTACAGTCTTACTCTAGATGGAGTGCATGAAATATTGCTTTAAGCCTTTTTAATTTAACAGTTCCAGCCAATCAGAAATTATTTAAAGGTCGCTCACTATATTTAGAAATCTCAGCAGTTTTAAAAACTCTATTTCTCATTCGTGTTTTTGTTGAAAATCCCTGACGCAAAAAATGTACTTTCTACTAGATCTTTGGCTAGAACTTCGGTGACGTTGATTTTTTAGTAGTAAAAATAATATTCTACGGGTGAGCAACGCAAAACAATAATAATACGATAAGTTGATGCTTTAATATTGCTAAGATCTTTATAGACCATTAGCGACCTGTAAATATTTTTTTAACTCTTAAAATTTTTGAAAAATCAATTTTTTATTCCTAAGAATATATTCAGGAGGTGAGAGATGATGAAAAAAAAATTTCGGATATTTATTTTTGGATACAGAAAATTTATGAATGCTGTGAGTGCCCTCTAATTTTTATTCAATCGCCTAAAAATTTCGCGTAGTTTATTTTTTCTTAACAGAAAATATAATTTTTGGGTGAGAAGTCCGAAAATTTTTATTTTAATAATCGACTTTCGAACAATTTTGGATTTTTTAATGACCTCGAGCGATCCCTGAATATTTTTTGATGGACGGTGGGTTTCGCGACAATTATTTTTTGAGCAGAAAGAAATGAAATTTGGGTCGAGACTTGAAAAATAAAAACAAAGCTAAAAACATTGTCACACTAATACATATTAAAGAAGTTACTGGATCTCTGTTCCATTAAACATTTCAAAGAAATGGCTGTTGCATCTCTGTTCCATTAAATATTATAAAAGTAATGGGAGATGTATTACTGATCCATTGAAGATTAGAAAAATATGGGGGCTGGATCTATGTCCCATTGAACATTTAAAAAGTAATGGGTGCTGAATATCTGGTCCATTACTCATTAAAAAGGTAATGAATGCTGGATTTCATTTCCATCATCCATTTGAAAAGAAATTAAATGATGCATTATTTTTACATTAGAAATTCCACAACGTTGGTCGAAAACATCGTAAGCTTTTCAGTAATCGGTGATCTCCGCCTGAATCTAAAAGAAGAATTTCGTAAAGGAGCGCTGCAGCGCCTTTAACAAAATTAGTGACGCGCAGCAGCGCATCCGGTCTCCTAGTAGTTCTAAATGGCGCATTTGCTATACACGAAAGACGCGCGGTGACTGCTGTACGTTTGGCGCCGGTTCAGTGTGTTTACATCGTCAACGGCGATAGTTGCCCATTGTTGTCGACAGTGTAAAGTGCGCCTAAGAAAGAATTGGTAAAACGAAAGCATGTAAGTACACATCTTATCGAAAGATATATTATATACGCAATATTATCTATGTATTGTTCGTCCAGACAACAACAAAAATCGTCGAATGTCATTGCCGTTGTTAATTGTTGCGTCACCTGCACTTTCTGCAAAGTACCATAAACATAACCTTCTCTTTTAACGTCCGAGATCAGGATGAAAAATCGTGATGGTTTTAATAGTATCCTAAATCAGTAAAAAAAAAATTATTTTAGGCGGTTTTTGATGCAGTACGAGGTGAGGTATACGGTAAGCAATGAGTTCGACGATTCTAACGCGATTTCGGCGGAGATAAGAGAGGTTGGCGTAAACAATGAGGTTGATATTATAAGGAAAGGTAATAAATATTTAATGAGTAAAAAAACGTATATTTTTTATGCATTTTTGAAACCTATCCCTCCTAACCTACTGTTCTATGCCTCCGCTTTCTATCAATTTAAGTATCATTTTAACTGCACGTACTTCCGACATTGACTGGTACACGATGCAGAAGTAAGCACGTTACCGTCCTAGCATTCTTCACTATGTTGCGTTTAACAGCAATATACAACGTTGGTAAGTGACTCGTAAACACAACCGGCATCGTTTGCCGTACTGTACATTTGATACGAAAAATTCGCGTTAATGAACTGCAGGGTCGTCATCGCCAGACTCGTCGAATGAACCGAATTTACTATGGTGCATAAGAACCATCGTCAAACTTTTTAAATTGTGATCACCGGAAAATTCTCTCTGTGTATAAGTAAAACTGGAAGCGGAGGAACATAAAACTGCGGATAGCTTTCATGTGAAATAGATTTTTTTTTTTCATGGAATGAGCAAAAATGACTAACAGTACGTTATTTCAGGAAACACATCGATTTCCTTTACTGGATTGGCAAGGTTACGTTTCATGGACTTTGCAGTTGTTCAGCGCTTGTGCAGGAATAAATTGAAGGTCAAAGTGTAATACATTCCCCCAGAACAATTCGTAAAAGGGTTTCAGCACTTCGTCATAATTGTATACTATACACGTCAGCACGGACAAGCTAGTCACAAATTCTGATATCCTGTATGATAAGTATAGGTAGTGAAGCAGCGAATGGTCCGTCAGAATCCAAACCGCAATGGTGGCACTGTAATTCGTTTTGAGTGCATGAAGTTACTTGGGAAACGATATCTAATGTAATTTACAACCTTTATAAACACCCAGATACGACAAACGGTTATAATATTGAAAAAGAATTAAGCGTAAGTGACTTCGAAAGTAACCTATAACCTATGAGTAAGTAACCTATCAGTCTACTCCTTCGTGAATAAAGTTCTTTTTTCTCATATTGCGTCGACTAAGACGAGAAGTAAGCACAAATAATAATGAAACCATAAAATTATGTGTAACTACCTAAATCCGGCAGACATAGACTGAGATGTTTCAAAAATAAAAATTATGATTTCACCAAACAAAGTTTTTAAACATCTATTAATACATTTTTATGTTCATTATCTTAAAATTATTAAATATACATTAAATATTTTCAAAAAGTGTACGATGTCTATGTCTATATGAATGTGTGTGTATGTTTCACGCAAAGCAGTTGGTACCCTTTTATCGTGGTAAATTAGATTTGAATGCGTTGTGTTTTTTAAATTTTTAGCAGAAGACTAGCTAATTCATGTAAATTTTAAGTTGAGAATCTAGTCACTCTGAGAATCTAGTTAAGGTAGTCCGCCTGCAGTAGCTAGTCAAATGACAGTCCATTGTGGAAACGTTGAAAATATAGATATTGCGACATCCCAATAACGATAAAAATACAACTTGCGATTTTACACGCATAAAGTAATCGTATTTTATTAATTACTGATAAGAAGACTATCGCGAAAATTGTGCGGTTGAACTCCAAGTATTTGTCCGAGCCGTCATTTTAATAACGTACTGATAAATTTGGCAACGCCGTAACAGCTAGTCTGCTGTCAAACGAGACCGCTCGGGTTTGTTTACACATTTTGTGACACCTAACCAATGGAGTGCCATAAGATTCGCGCTGTTCACGGACATAGTAAAGGCCGTTATATTTCGAGCTCGAAATACTTTTGACGACAAAACATGCAGCTGGCGAAAATAGAAAAGAAAAAAACTGCTGTCTCAACTGTTCGGATCGGAAGGAATTCGAATGCTGCTTTGCGAAGACGTGAGAGGCAAACCCCGCGTTACAAAGAAAAAAGAAGTATTCACAGCGATAACTGAACACCTTGAGCAGCTTAAACTTGAAAAGCATACATGAATAACATTTTTGATGTAGTTGTAAAAAATCATACAATAAATTATTCGAATATACGCATATACTTCAATTTAACCCTTTGAAGCATACATTTTTCCTGACATAAGATCTACTTTAAATTTGGGGTCCGGGGGTTTTTTGGGTCGCTGATTACGAATCCGAGCTCAAAATCCGGAAATTCAATATGGCGGATCCAATATGGCGGACCAAAATGAACAAAGTAGCTTGATGAAGATGAAACTCGGTATGCAGGGGTTTTTTGGGTCGCTGACTACGAATCTGAGTTCAAAATCCAGAAATTCAATATGGCGGATCCAATATGGCGGACCCAAATGCACAAAGCAGCTTGATGAAGCTGGAACTCGGTATGCAGGGGTTTTTGCGGTCGCTGATTACGAATCCGAGCTCAAAATTCAGAAATTCAAAATGGCGGATCCAATATGGCGGACCAACATGCTCAAAGTAGCTTGATGAAGATGAAACTCGGTATTCGGGGGGTTTATTGCGTCGCTGAATACGAATCTGAGCTCAGAATTCAAAAATTCAAAATGGCGGATCCATTATGGCGGACCAAAATGAACAAAGTAGCTTGATGAAGATGAAACTCGGTATGCAGGGGTTTTTTGGGTCGCTGACTACGAATCTGAGCTCAAAATCCGGAAATTCAATATGGCGGATCCAATATGGCGGACCCAAATGCACAAAGCTTGATGAAGCTGGAACTCGGTATGCAGGGGTTTTTTGGGTCGCTGACTACGAATCTGAGCTCAAAATCCAGAAATTCAAAATGGCGGATCCAATATGGCGGACCAAAATGCTCAAAGTAGCTTGATGAAGATGAAACTCAGTATTCGGGGGTTTATTGCATTGCTGAATACGAATCTGAGCTCAAAATCCAGAAATTCAAAATGGCAGATCCAATATGGCGGACCAAAAAGCTTAATGTAGCTTGATGGAGATGAAACTCCGTATTCGGGGGTTTATGGTATCGCTGAATACGAATCTGGGCTCAAAATTCAAAGTAGCGGATCCAATATGGCGGAGCAAAATGCACAAAGTAGCAAAGTAGCTTGATGAAGAGGTAACTCGGTAGGCCCTGGTTTTTTGGGTCGCTGATTACGAATCCGAACTCAAAATTCAGAAATTCAAAATGGCGGATCCAATATGGCGGACCAAAATGCACAAAGTAGCTTGATGAAGATGAAACTCGGTATGCAGGGGCTTTTTGAGTCGTTGAAAACGAATCTCAGTTTAAAATTGAACAATAAAAATGGCAGTTCCAATATAGGATAATGGCTTGGTCACTGATACTAATCTGAGCTTATAATTTGAAAATAACGAATGCCAGATTCAATTCGGTGGACTGAAACATAAAATTGTCTTGATGTAGAGGAAACTCGGTGCTTCAGGGTTATTGAAGTCGCTAATTTTCAAGCCAGTCAAAATATATAAATTAAAAACGTTCTAGTATGGCGTCCCAACGTGCAAGAAGTTACTTGACTTGAACAAAAGTCATTACTTCGAGCGATTAGACGTCACACATTACAAAACTGAATTCGAGATACAGGCATTAGAAGTATTGAACCAAAATAAAGGTAGTATTATGATTTGAATGTAACTCAGTACTCTGGATTTTTTGTGATAGCTGATTAGGTTGCATGCAGTCCAGCCGAATAACCATTTACATCGCGTAGTGGCTATCGTATTATCAGATACTTACGGCTACGTAGTTTATTCTGTTTTCATGCTTGCGCAGTGTTAAAAGCCAACGGGTCAAAAAATTGCACAGTTGAAAACATATTGAGCATCTCTGATGTCTAGTAGTTCCAGTAAAATCTCCGGTTTTCGTTTGTCATATTGCATCCGCCATTTCTTATTTCTGGATTTTTAGTTCAGATTCGTAATCAGCGACCCAAAAGACCCCCGCATACTGAGTTTCATCTTTATCAAGCTACTTTGAGCATTTTGGTCCGCCATATTGAATCCGCCATTTTGAATTTTTGGATTTTGAGCTTGAATTCGTAATCAGCGACCGAAAAAACATCTCTGAACTCATTTTTTGTTCATTGTTTACCTGGCGGATTAACTATAATTACATTTATTATCTAAAAAACGTGTTTTTTTGTACTATAGTAATTATTAACATCCACTTAGTGAAACATAAACCCTTAATAGTCATATTGTAGTAGCAATTGATCTTCTAACATCCTAAATATACATTTACATTCGTCGTTATACGCTAAAAAAAATTTTTATTGAAGAAAAACAGAGTTGAAGTAGGTGACATACCAGTATGTCACTATGCTTCAAAGGGTTAATATTTGTGCATTTTTTAATCCTGTTTCCGTATTCCTAATTATATACATATTATCTTAGAAGTTGGCATGTCAATTTTTTTTTCAAGGGGGGCAAATTTAGAAACAAAATCTAGGGGTCAGAACAAATTAATTGCGACTAATAAAATTAAAATAATAGATGAAAAGGTTACAAAGAAAATAATTATAATTACATGGCTCATGTGTATTTCGCGAAATAGCGGGTTCATGTGGAGCTACGGAACAGCTGGCTGCAGACAACGTTGCCAAGTCGATCTTACCGCCATGACAGCGAAGGGTTATTTGTATGAGATGAATTCACACTTTCTTTAACTTCAGATATAAGAGCGAAATGCCCGATAAGAGGTGATTCTCGAAGAGTCTACAGAATCTAGAAATTCCAGGGAATATTTCAAGCTTTTATGTATGTATACATCTAACTGATAAATAGGTCATTTATTCATTGAAAGTACGACGGTCGCGATTTCCCATAAGATATACGTTGAAACCACTCATTTTTAAGTGCGTTTACTTCATCTAAAATGTCGATAATCGCACCCGATTTTTTGCATGCGTGTCCCTTACTGCAGTATATTTAACATATTTTAAATTTAGTTGCCCATCTAACGATTACCCTCGCGGGAGGACTACCTTAGCTCTGAGAATCTAGTCACACTAGTACTTACAAGGAAGGTATTGATTGATATTGCTCTCCGACAGAATTATACATAATGTCACTGTTGGAGAAAATTCCCTTTTCACCATACCTGCGCGAGAAGTTCGACTTCGCGCCCTAGGAGCTTCACGTAATTCGAACTTCTCGCTGCAGATATGGTGAAAAATAGTATACTA
Organism: Tromatobia lineatoria; assembly: GCA_949699805.1. Classification (NCBI taxonomy): domain Eukaryota; kingdom Metazoa; phylum Arthropoda; class Insecta; order Hymenoptera; family Ichneumonidae; genus Tromatobia; species Tromatobia lineatoria. The sequence goes on from OX453044.1 coordinate 3,789,829, forward strand.
CTCTCGGGAGTGAAGTAGACCATCCCCAACCACGTGTTTACCACCCTCGCCTTCGGCTCGGGTGATAATCTTGCACGTGGTTGGACATAGTCTACTTACCCTCCCTAGAGGTGTAATATACTATTTTTTTCTTTGAACCAAGAGTCGCCAAAGCGATTTGGCGCCAAGCTTAAAAGAAATTATTCATAGTTTAGTGCGGCCTAAAATATCGAACGAAAACTTACAAAGTTATAGAGTAACCCAAATTTCTTTTGTTAAATAGCAGCTTTCAATATGGTTTGATTATTTCAGCTTCAAATATTTATTCCACGTTACAAAGTGAATTGTCTGAACTATATGATGGTATCTTATGAGAAGGTCAGCTTTTATAGGTTTCGTGTCTTGGATACATGTACTATAGAATATAAGCACCTTGGAGGTGATCAGTTTTAAGTGAAGTCAAATATAGCAAAGATGATCTGACCCGTTCTAAGTGTATTAAGTACTTTTACCGAAAGTGCAATGTATATTTTATGACTTTCTGGGAAAAGCTAGTTTATAGACATGCTCAGAGAACTGTAATAGACGCGAAGCTGTAATAAGCTTGAGTGCGCTTCCATTATTCGGTTAGAATCACATTGACATCGTATTCGGTCGAGGATAAACTTCACTCGGAAACAGTTCACTATGAATATTGCCTGGATGTTTTGTGCAGTTCTTCTGCAGGGTGGTATCCATGGTCTCCTGCCGACGGAAAACCTCGGAGATTCGGATGCGACTTCAAACTGGGTAGACAATCTGATTGGATACATAGAAAAATCCACAAGTGACGAAGTAACTTTGCTGACGAATTTGGAGAACAACGAGTTGATGAAGACAGGACCAAGTATCGAGAAGTTATTCACCAGGATCATAGAAACGTTCTGTACTCTACGGATAAACATACAGAGCTTCAACGAAACTCAGGAATGGGTTTTAAATCATAAAGAGGAAGACGACAAGATTTTTGACTCATCGAATACATTTTTTATCTTCACTTATTACTCCAGCAAACAATTTGACACTCCATCTGCGCGAAAGACAGTCGATGCCATAGTGGAAATCTCAGCTTCTAAGTTGACCGCACAATTTTTGCTGGTACTCGTTTCTCAGAAATTGAGTGACACTCTGGAGGATTTCTTGACGCACGCTTGGACTCACAAACTACTTGATTTTACGATATTCGAATTTGTCGAGTCACAATCATCCAGTGCAGCAATCCGTGCTGAGTACGAAAGTGGCAATCCTATAATTCATCAGATGAATCCATTCAAAATGGAATATACGAGGACGAACTGGACCACTGACACCGAATGGTTCCCCGACAAGCTGATGGACATGTGGGGTTACCCCCTCAAGATAGGAGTTACCGATAAGCCGCCATTTTCGATTACCACCTTCGATGAATTTACAGATCCCGTTTATGTCGGAGGAGCAAACATAGATTTTCTGAAGATAATCGCAAAAACAGTAAATTTCACTATGAAATACTTGCCAGATATCACAAAAAGCTCAGAACTTACTAGATCCAAAATTCCGAATAATATCTTCGACCTCATGGGATCCGGAAAAATTGATCTCTTGGCTTATCTGTCACCGCATTACACCGAGAGTATAAAGGAAATCAGCTTACGGACCACGACGGTTCGTTCAAACAAACTCTGCACGGTTATACCAATTCTCCCTCGAGTATCAATGCCGTTCTCCTTGGACTTCTTCAAGGCGTACATCGTCTACTTTGGCATCGTCGTAGCTTTTTTTGTTTTCAGTCATGTAATGAGATTCAAATCTCAATGTTGGTATCCATTCAACATAGCTCGAGCAGTGATTGGAGTGTCTTCAGCCAAAAATCCAAAGAGAATATCCGAACGAACTCTCTACACTTGTTTGCTACTCGTGTCTGCCATTTTCTCCTCCAACATTTACACCGCCATGACGAGCCTTAGTTTAAAGACAAACGCTGAGATGGAGATCAGCTCGTTCCACGATCTCGATGAGTCTAATCTCAAACCGTACATCAATAATTATTTATTCAATAAAACGTTCGCGTTCGACGATGACCTATTCAATCTTAAAGAAAAAACGGAGTCACGGTTCAGAATAATTTTACCTATGTGCCCAGACGCTGCTGTTAAGTATAAGAATACCTCTTGTCTTTTGCTGAATGACGAAGCTACAATGGCGGTACAACACAGCAAACGCCGTGGACATCCCATGCTCAAGGAAACCGAGCCTTGTTTCTGGTCGGATAGTACTGCATTCATGGTAGGCAAGAGATCTCCGTATCGTGCACGTATGGATGATGTTATCACGCTGATGAAGGCCACAGGATTGGTAGAAAAGTGCTACAAAGATGCAATTCCATCCACGCGAAACGTTCCAGGCTACAAACCCGATGATCCACAAGATGATAGCGATAATCCGGGCCTCGATTCGAAACAGAATATGAAGTCTTTACGGCAACAACTGTATTCCATGGTAATAATTGGTTACACGCTTTCTACACTCGCTTTTATCGGGGAAATTGTTGTTGATCGGATAGTAAAATTTAGAAGTAAAATTGGGACCACCGCTTAAATAACTTTCGAAATGAAGAGCACTTCAATTATGAAATAATAATTTTGTACATTATTATTGAGAATTGTAGCGTGCAATTATCTGCAACACTGTTATCCAAATGTTTTTAGGATAATTTGCCGAATGGAATAACGTAGTAATAAAGTTTTGTACAGGAAAAGGTGCAAGAATTAAACTGGTAATTCAGAAGACACTTTATATCAAAACTTACATACGCCGCACACCTAGAATTAGTAAGAGCCAGAGTTAATAGCTGCAATAGTTTTTGGGATTCGTAGTTAGCCTGAATCGTGTAATATGATATTTCCTATAGTTGAATATCTACATTAAGGTATTGCTAAATATACAAATCAACTGTGAGAATTATGATTTAATTGGTGCACTAGAAATTGGGTTAATTGGGGTTACGAACATTGCATCTAAGCCTTTTTTTTCGGTGTTTTGTAAGATTTGATTAAACTTTGACGAAATGCAAAGATCTCAAAATAACCATCAACCCATCTTTGATTTGCTGGGCTCAAGCAATCACTGAATAAATAATTACATACTTTGCAATACGAATTTCTTCTGTTTGAATATCTAATCGAAATTGTAGAAATTTTCTTTGACACTATAAATAATAATCTACTTTTGTAGATTTAAAATGTATAATGTGTAAAATATATACTGAATAATAAAAAAATGTACCTCGTACGCCAAGTATCTCTCATTATACTTGCATTTTACTCTTTACTGTTAACTTGGAAAAAGGATTTGAGATGGTCACTTTTGGAATTTTCAACCGGAAGTCGAATCTGTAATTATTTCAGCCTGTAGTCTTTTATCGCAATAAAAGTAAATGAGTCTACACTATCTGATGTAGCCAAAATAGAAAAGAACCGTGTCGTGAGTGCATATACTGGATATGAACACGACGCAGGAGATTACTCTTAAGGCCTTATATACACTTGCAGCGGGCGAAAAAACGTGATTTTCTCGATTTTTTTTTCGACAAGAAAATTAATGTTTAGGGAAAAACTGTGAACGACATTTATTAGTACACATGTTCATGTATTTGTACATTTTTTTTCATCAAAAAATTTCTCAAAATGGCCGAACGCAACTGTATTCCAATAGTACCTTTTTTGAACATCAGTTGTGGTGGGCATGGTAAATTGAAAACGGTTTATCCGAAAATCAGAATTTGGAAAGATTTCATCAGTACATTGCATTGGCTTGGGCCTGGACAAAGGATTTGTTAATAATTTATTTTTTTTTTAATGGCGACACTTCTAACAAAATTCATTTTTTGAGGTGCTAAATTTTCGGTTTTGTTGTAACAATTTTTTTCTTAAACAAAATTTGAAACCCTTCGTCCAGGCCCTAGGTATGATTATAATAGCTAAGTGGTATGAATTTGGTTTGGATCACATTAATAATTTTTTAGTAATCATGCCCACCGCAAAGGTATTTTTCAAATATCCGATTCTGAGATAATCGCGTTTAAAGAGCTGCGTGCTAAACGACCACGCGCACCGGGCGGTCGGTTGAAATACCGGTAATTACAAATCTAATGCACTGATCTTCATGAAATTTGGTGAGAATATTCTTCAGACATTATACTTAAAGAATATGTAACTTAAAAAAAATCGATTATTCCGCTCATGTGAGTGTTCTGAGTGCATGAAAGACGTTTACGAAAAATACGAAACATACATTTGCAAGCTTCTACTTCTTCTTCTACTACGTCTGTACAAAGAACTACTTCATAGACATTCACAGAGAACTACTATCGACATGAAATTAAAGAACTTGAGTAAGATTGAAAGAAACCCTAACAGATCGTCCAACCGTGAAAACAACCGTGAAAACCCAAAAAAAACCGTATTTCCAATCAATCAACTTCGTTGTAAAATTTTACATTGGCATCGTTGTAAAATTTTAGATTGGCATTTATATACTGAGATTAAAAAACCGACCTTGGTATCCATTTCACATACATCGAACACCGCTCGGGATCTCATCAGTGCAGAATACAAAAAGAATTTCAGAACATGCTCTGTACACCTGTTTTTTCCTCGTAGCGGAACTTTTTCCTGGCTATCACAGGCATCAGATTGCAGACAAACGTTCATATGGAAATTGCTCCTTTTGGTGAACTTTATGAGTCAGGTCTTATACAAGAGATTAGCGTTTATCTGTACAATAAAACTTGTTCTCATAGTGACAGTTATTGGAACAAACCAAAGCAAAAGGCTGCGATAAAACATGCAACAATCAAACATGATTGTCTGAATTACTATCTCAGCGATGATAGGTTGTTTTTAAATTGACCGAAATCGAGCTTAAAGCTCTACACAGGCAATATGGATTTATTATGATAAAAAAAATGTATTATCATTTGATATTCTTAGGGCAGACTATAATTGAGTCTGTCAATTGAGACGTGTAAAAAAAGGTTCATGAAGAAACATTGTGATTTTTATTTGTATTGTGCGTAGAAATTTACGTGTTACGAAAGCACGATACATCGACGGTAATAATGAGTTACCAAAATGTTCGATTTTCTATCTATCGATACCTCTATCCTTGATGTACTGTGGAATAGATACTCTACAATACCCTGTATCGATACTTTTCCGACGATGCGGCATCCCTACTTCGTGATAGCAGAGATGAGTAGGGAGATGACCGGAAGGTTCGGAGTTCGAGACGACAATGATATATTTTTTTTACAATTTTTTTTTTTTTTAAGACCCGACCTTGCATTGCTCGCATGGAGGGTGCGAGCAATGCAAGGTCGGGTCACTCTGAAATAAAATTACTTTTTTTGTTGTTGATTGTCCAATTGAAAAAAAACAAATGATGGAGACGAACCGGAGTGCTCGCACTTGTTTACAGTTTGGTTTTATACATTGTTGCATTAATGGATTTCCGAAAAACGTATACATTGTATTATGTCTGACATGTAATTTTGATTGTTCATATGAATTTGATTGTTAACAAACATTCAAATTTTTCGAACCCGACGTTGCATTGCTTGCACCCCCATGCAAGTAGTCGAGTATATATAGAGTATATCTATATATACTCGACCAATCAGAAAGATGGGTCGGAAGCGCACAATTTTTTCCACGTCGAGTATATCTATATATATTCGACCAATCAAAAAGATGGGTCTAGTTCTCGGCAACTCTCCAGTGTGGCGGCGCTGCAAAGACGGAAAAAAAGTTACCTCAAGAATATCGCTCCACTGGCAATCTCCCTACTCATCTCTGGTGATAGAAGCGTACATTAAGAGATTTTCTTCGAAATACGTTCATTAAGGGGCCCGAGTGATAAAAAAAAAGTGACAAGAAAATTCCGTAGACGATATCCTTCTTTTGAAAATTCCTACATTTGAACCTCATTAAGTACTTGTCAAACATTATAATTCTGCAATTACTTAAAGTCGTACAGTGCACCAAAATTGTGTAAAATAAAAAGTTAAATTACATCTGTCGAAAAGCGTATTCTGGAATGAGTATGGCAATCCTGGATGCAGTAGAAATTGGATTCACTATAACCAATAATTTATCGAGTTCTTAATCATTTAAAATCGTAGCTTTTTCAAAAAGACCATAAATGAACATTCTTACAATCAATGCGATTATTAAAAATAACATAATATTTGTATGATAGATTCTTCATCAAATCACCATACTAATGAAACTATGACAATTATATTGCTTCTAAATTTAACTGATGTGATTGAGGCATTGTTGGATGACGACTGTAGTGAACAGAGAGGTCAGGTCTATTATCGACCAGCGACAACGTGTTGATTTTTTAGGATACTGTGCTGCAAAACCGTGTACGGAATGAGATTAATTTACCTCCTCCAGGGCTTGCGTAATCTTGTGTAAGGTGTCTAAAACCGTCATATACCGTCGGAACGTACGCCGTGCACGGTATAATGAAGTGTAATTATACCGTGTATTCGGTCACGGTATGGTCCCAATAGACACTTCCTTAAAATAAACGTTGAAGTCAATATTTTCATTAAACTTTGACAAAATAAAAAGCCTGAAAGAATAATTTTCCTGCAATTCAATAAAATAGGGATGCTACATTTCCCTTTTCCTTGTCGTTACGAAGAAAATAGCTACAAGGTCGACCAATAAATGAATAATCGTATACTTTGCAATATAAACATCTTTGTTATTATTTACACCCTCTGTCTGTATAGCAATAGTGAACATATACGAGTTTAAATTGTAACAATAATTGTAGTCATACATATATATATATATGTAATGTATAGAATAAACTAGTGTTGTCCAAAAAACATGTACAAAACGCAAAAAAAGAAGAAAAAAAAAGCCTAGTACATAAATCATTGTTCGTTATTATGTTTTCAGCCTTAGATTCCTCGCTCTACATGAAATAAACAGTGTACGACTTCCATATATCATCAGTGGCTACAACTAGGTGACAGTTTGGATTACGAGAGAGAACAAAAAGGAACACGTTGAAAATTTACAAGATGATTTCTCGATTTGAATTACGCATCGTCAACTTTGGTCACGTTGTTTCCGAGGCTTTTCTGGAACGACTAGTTTTCTTGCTTTTCACCGTTTCCGTCGTACTGTCATCCGAAACCGAAGAATCCCTCAGCGTTTTGCGTCCGCGGCCGACGTTTCGCTCTTCATTTTCCGAACCTACAGATTCCCGATTCGACTTTCTTCTCTGCCGCTGCGGTGGTTGATTCTGTGCTTCCATAACTTCGCGCAAATGCTTACGCTTTGCCTCCCAGAAAACCTCTTGTCGTTGAGCTATCTCGGGATATCTCTCGATGAAATCTTTGTTAAATGGAACTATCAACTTCCAACCTTTCTTCGGTTCATGACGTGCTAAGTTTACAAATATCTCTTTTATCTCCTCGGACGGTAATTTTATTATCGTCGATATTGCTTTACGGTCAATATACTCGTGTTCCGTAAAGGATAATAACTGCAATCAAATATTTCACGATCAGTATCAATAAAAATCCGCTGATACGCATATCAAAGTAATCGGCTTTTAATTTATTTCAATTACACTTACAATATAATCTCGCGCTCGACACATGAGATCCGCAGCAATTCCACTGTGAGACGAAATCGTGTCTTTTGGATATATCAGCTCGCTGTTGACGACCCAATTTCCTTGAACCAATACCGCGACTTGCTGAAGATACTTAATAATTGCTACAGCTTCGTGTTCCGACGACAAGATTGATCGCAGCTGGGCAAACGACAATATTCTTGCTGTAAATTAAAAGACGTGTAACTTCCCTTAGCCAATACAATTTATTATTATTTTTGTAATAACTATTATTATTATCTGGCTTCCCCAAAGCTTTCGTGAGTTATAAATGCTATCCTATGAATTTTATACTGATAGCAAACCCCTTCAATAAAGAAGAAAATGAATTCCGAAATGTCGAACACTTTTCGTGTTAAAAATAGTAAAATAAAAAAACGAGCTTTCCAAATTTTTATGCATTTTTTAAATTATAAATTAAATTTAGGTTGCATTCCTAATGGAATCTTAACTTTCCTCGCTTTTTTCTACGAATCTCGGATTAACATTCGAGAAGATATTTACAATTAGAAGTTTTTATGAAACTCGATAAGTTATTTGAAGGAACGAGAACTTCCGATAAAGAAAACGTTATGTGTTCAAACTTTTTTCAATTAATTTTTTTTTTTTTTTTTTTTTTTTTTTTTTCCTTCCAAGCTTTGACTTATTAGATTTTCCCAAAACGACTCTTTTATGGAATTTTATTAAAAACTACTATTCAACAGAATTTGATCAAAATACAATGTTTAGAGGAATCTTCCTCCAGATTTCGGTTCATTCCTGTTCATAAGTTCTTTCTTCTAAAATGAAAGTGTTTTTAAATTAGTTTTATAATGAAAAGAAGCCCATTTGATATTGGGCTTCTTTTCGCAGAAGTGTTTTTTTTTTAGCCACGTAGTCTTGTCTGCGCCATTTTCTTACCGTCTTTCATAAGGATTCGAATTTGATCCAGGAGCGGTAAAGTTCTAATGTACGCTAAAGAGGTTCCGTGATTCGAAGCGTTCGCCGCCGCATATTCCTCTCGCTTCATCGGGGGTGCCAATACTTTAAGATACTCTTCACGCGTCAATTTTAATGTATTTACAGATTCATCTGTCGACGAACAGAACATATCTAACCGCATCAACTGGAAATTTATGAAATGTGAGTAAATAAAATCACGGTAAAAAATCTGTTTAAAAAAAATGACTATAATATTAGTTTCATACTTCTGCCTGAGAACTGTTGGCTTTTCTGTATCGTGTTTCAATCCATTGTTCCTCCATACTCTTCTTTGCTTGCTCTTGGAATGACCTTTCACGCATCTTCGTAACATAATCGGATTTTTGTCTAGCAAATGTAACATTAACTTGTTTAGCTGATTCTTCTTCCTCTTCGCCATCTGGGGAAAAATGAATGAATGGATATTACTAATAAAGTGTGAACAAATAATAAAACATAATAAACTCAAGATAACAATACTCAACACAAATAATGTGAATTCATGTTCTATTAATAGTATATCAGATATATTTTGACAAAAAAATAATATAACTCAAAATATATTTCAGTTTCATAAATGGATAAAAACCTTTGAGTTTGGTACACTAAGAAATATTTTTGGAAGAGTTGCAAAGCTTTCCAATTCATAAATCGAGCAAAGAATCATACCTTCACCAGGATTCTTGGATTCGTCCTTCAAACCCTTTCCCGTTTTGTCCAAATAATTAAATTGGGGCCGCATCTGTATAATACCTTTAAGAGGGGTAATGTGCAACTCGCCATCTTGAAAAACTCCTACAGAATAATTGGAACAATCGGGTAAAGCTCTTGAGGATTGGAGCACAGCTTTGTCCATGAAACAACTGAAATAGATTCAACAAAGATAGCGCATGAGAAAAACTACATGAAATATATTATCCCAGTTACTGTTAGTATATGTGCAACTTAACACTTGAATATTGTAGTTAATTGGAATAAGATTGCTTTAAACAAAATCTGTGCAGCACATTTACCTTTCAAACATTCTATCGTCAGTGTCTGCCTCAAATTTAGATGCTGGCCCATCAATATTAGCTGCTATCTGTTCTCCTTTGCTCTGATCGTACGTGACACTGTGGGTGTCAATTTCTACCTCTATGTGAACCTCCTGATTTTTTGGTTTTATCATGGTCTTGATGAAATTAGCATTGTCATATCCCTCACCCGCAGGACGTATGGGATATTGGAATATGAACAATTTGTCCTCAAGATTTTTCGAAAGAAACACTGGAATCTGTATGTAAAAATGTTAATTAACAATAAGAAAAATTACCAGCAGCTTTGTTCCTAGTGTCAAATCAACTTATGCATATAATTAAGAACTTTTTTTCAATGCTTTCCTCGAAAATGAGCAAAAACACTGCTAAAAATGTTTTATGTCTACATTTAAAAAAACATTTTTTATTCTATTGTTATTGTCACTGTTGAACATAAACAAAACAGTAGTTAAAAAATTGCATTGTTGCTAATTGCAAGCTCGGTTACCCTTATGCAAATACATATTAATCTATAGGTAATCCTAATGTATAGTCCCCAAGATTATTATATAGAAGCACTGGAATCGGTATGTAAATAAAGTTGACTAACTGTAAGAAAAATTCCCAGCAACTTTGTTTCTATTGTTGTACAACAATTTATGCATGTGAGAGCTGCACATAACTGGAAACTTCTCAAAAAACCTTTGGATTGTTATTATCAAACAAAGGGAAAAATGGTGGAATAAAAAATAGCAATTTTTGTTTGATGTTTACAATTGGAAACACCTTATGTATTCTGTCGCTATCATCACTTTGGAACATTAGTGAAAAACGATAAGAAAACAGTCAATCAAACATTGCATTGTTGCTAATTGGAGGGTGAATTAACCTCGTAAGAATATGTTATAATCTATAGGTTATTCTAACCTGTTGTCCTCAAGATTTTTAGAAAGAAACATTGGAATGAATCTGTAAAAAAGTTAATTGACAGCAAGAAAAATTCCCAGTTACTTTGATTACAGGGCCAAAATAATTGATGTATGTGAGAGCCGCATAATTAGGAACTTTAAAAAAAACCTTCGGAATGCTATTATCAAAACTGAGATAAAACATGGCGAAAAATGGCAATTTTTGTTTCAGGCCTACAATTAGAAAAGTGGATTTCATTTTATCACTTGTGTCAGCTTTGAACAATAATAAAATGTCAACAAATCGTCGTTCAAACGTTGCATTGTTGCTAATTACAGACTGCGTTAACCTCGTGAGAACACGCATTAATCTATAGGTTATTCTAACTTGTATATTAACTCAACAAAATACCTCTTTTACAACAGGATCGTCATCAGTCTCCATTGTATTAAACTCCGTCATTAAATTCAACAACAAATTATTCTTTTGACTAATTGTCTCGCATATAATTGCAAATACTTTTTCCTCCTTCACCACACGTTTATCAAGTGATTTAAACTTAAATTGGCAACGACGCTTCGTGAAGTTGCATCTGAGATAATCTGAGACGCTTATCCATGGATGATATTCCATGGCTTATTCTTGATGGTTATTGGTCGGATAAAACAATGATGTGTGAATTCGGCCAATAGGAAACGAGAATAAGTTGAAAAACATAATTTCTAAGAGCAGAAACGAAATGATGATTCACTGCTGCCAACATAAAAAATTCAGAGAACACGAATGACGGCGAACGTCATACACAAAAGTGTCAAAAATGTTTAATTTTATCGGCATTAGATACAGCATTCTGATAAGAAATTGCTATTGTGATGTATAAATGTAGCTTCGGTGTTTAATAAGTATCGGTTCGTTGTCGGCCGGATTGCAGCTCTAGAGGTTCTTATTTCTTATCACTAAATTTTAGGTTAGCAAAATATCAATGTCGGATTTAATTTGATGAATCTTCAATCTGTTAGATATATATCATTGCGAACATTTTTGTGATAAGAATCTTAAGGATATCTGTGCTGTTATTAAGTACTGGCTGATTGTCAGAGTAGAGTTTCGCTAGCTTGCCGACGCAAAGACGATGCATTTTTTACAAATCCTTCATCAAGTCTTCATTCGATAATTATATAAAATATGTATGTTTTTGTTAATAATTAACAAAAACTAGTGATAACGAAACATAGCGATTCTCCGTTAGTTTCCGTTTGATACAATATAATATGGTTTTACTAGGGACTAGGGACATTGGTTTAATCAACATTTTTGAAACAATCTCAAATTATTGGTAATTACTGCAGAAATATTAAAAGTTTTACATAATAATTTTGAATATGTGTCAGTTCCAGTTTCATTCACTTTATATTTGTATTTAGCAATTAGTAACGGTACAGTATTTCCAGTTTGTTTAGCAAATAAAAGATTCTGCACTCAAATTGTTTTTGTACTCAAATTAATATGTTTAATTTAGCCTCTGTTGTGATTGTTTTATAATCTTGATGATAAAAATCTTTGAAAAAAAAAAAAATATTCTACAAATTGGTGCTACATTACTTCGGTCATGTAAAGAGAACTTTCAGCATATAGTTTTTAAGCTTTATTCTTATTTGGCTTTGGCGGAGTATGTATATATTGAATAGATGTTATGATGCTTCGACGATGACCGCCTTTAATGTTTTTATTTTTGATAACAACGGAATCTCCGGCATCGTGCGACTCAGACCCGAGTTACGATTTGCCAAACTTCCATCAAAAATAAAAACATTAAAGGCGGTCATCGTCGAAGCATCATAACATCTATTCAATATATAGTTTTTAAGCTCTGGTTTTTTATAGACTCATAGCCGAGCTTGCGCCAAAAATATGTCACAAAATAAACCTCTCGATTCTCATATTTTTACACAATCTCAACCGATAAAAATATATTTGGAACGAGTGTCTTTTTAAGATTAGGTTTAATAGACTGTCAAACCTATATAGAATTAACATCTATCCTCAGCTTCTACTCATCAACTGGATTCTACGTATATATATATCTAAATTTTCAGATCATTGTATAAATACTTAGGACATTAAGGTCATGACGTCGATGTTCGATCAGTATGAGAGAGCCTCTCAGCGCTCTAAAGTTCCTGCTCCACCTCCGATGAGGCCAGACATTGTGAGTATAATTTCAAATTGAAAAGTTGAATACTTGTTCCAGAATCATTTGTTTGTATCAATCATATTTACTGTTTTTAGAGTACACCTGGCTTCATTCAGATGAAGATGCAGGACGACGGGCCAATTTTTACAAAGCAGAAAGTCAACTTTGTGCCATCTGATAAAATATTGCATCTTGCTGCCTGCAGCAATTTGATTGTTATCGCCATGGCTAACAACGTCATCCTAAGGATAGACATGAAACATCCAGACAAACCGGAAGGTTTAAATCTTGTTGTTTTTTATAGTAATTGATTCCTTTTTCTCTTGTATCACACATATCATGTTAAATTTGATTGCAGAAATCGACATTTCAAAATACACGACAAGCATGAAAATGTCCAGCATATTTTTGGATCCACTAGGTAATCACTTGCTTATCTCTTTGTTGCCAAAAAATGCTCAAAATCCACCAGCCGATTTATTCTATCTGCACAGGAAGACTACAAAACTAAAACAGGTATAACATTTACCGTATAGTCTCATTGAAACCAATATCTAATTATTTCTTCTTGTGCTAAAAAGAAATTGTCATTTTAGTAATTTCAAGTTCAATTAATTTTCTATTGGAAATATTTATTCTATGATTCTTTCATTCACTCTACATAAATATATAATTGTAAATTACTTCGAATTATTGATTATCTTGATTTATCTTTGTCAATGCTAGAAAAAAATCACGAGTGCGTATTATAATAATAATCAATTTAATATTGGAAATATTCATTCTATAATTTGTTGAATCACTTTAGGCCGGTAAATTTAGAGGTCACGAAATTACCGCAGTTGCCTGGAATTTTGCAAACACATCCGAAATTGTGTCTGGGCCTATTTTACTGGGAACATCCAAGGGTTTGATTTTTGAGACTGAGATTGGTTTGGATGGTGACAAAATATTTCACACCAGCTTGGAACAGTACTGGAAGCAAGTAAGTTGAAAAAACAACCGGCTTATCATTTTCCAGTTCCAAATGTCATGTAACATACACTTATTGCAATAATCATCCCTCAACATATTATTTATTCCTCAAAAGCTTCCTAATTATTTGCCACTTTACGGGAGTAAGGAGGTAGATGGATTGGTAAGTCTGATTGTCATTCTTCCGCATCATCTGAATTTTTTACCGGACACATGCAGATGTAGTTTAATATACATTATAATCATCGATGGAACATTGGAATGATTCCACTTCATGGAACTTTTTAGGTATTCGATATCGGAGAGGACAGTAGACCTCCAATAACCGGTATAGAATTCCACAAAATTCCGAATACTGACAAATACGTTATTATTGTGACGACTCTTATACGCATTTACCAATATATTGGAACAGTCACGAATCCACAGGAAAAACCTCTGCTTCAACAGATTTTCAGCAAATATCTTAATGTCGAAGGTAAATCTAAAAAATATAGCAACATTCTGTGAAACAAAATCTTGCACTCATACCTCATTTTTCCCCATGTTTTTGGCTTTCGTAAAGAAGAATTTATGTTATAAATTAAAAGTAAACAGAATACTGCAAGGCTTTATCTTGCAGGCTTTTAAAAAAATTATACACATTTACACCCACATTTAGTATTTGTAAATATTTAAAAAAAAAACAATTTTAAATGAGCCAAAGAAAATTGGAGTAACATTATTGAAACATTGCATTTATACCTAAATGTTGGTAATCAAAATATTTAAAAAATCTGGTCCACTGAAATTGATCAATTCTAGAGCGTTTCAACCAGTTGGAAAGTTCGTTGCCTTATTCAAGGATGCAGTTTTATTACTCGAGTCCCAAATCGCTGCCAAAGATGTTCGGTTGGTTAACGGAGACCCGAATGATATACACGCAAGTAAATGTCGCCCAGAATTTTATGCAAAACTTGGGGAGGGGACAAATAAAAATCTTTTTTTTTAGATTGATCCAAATGTGGATTCCGAGAATGTCCTGGTAAATAAGCAGGAGTTGGATTGTCCGGAGACAAGACTTATCGGCAGTAAAGTCTCACAAACTGTAGCACCGCTCAACTTCGTTCTCACAGAATTTCACGCTTTGCTGCTCTACAGTGATCACGTCAAAGGCGTGTCACTTCTCACCAAAGAACTTATCTTTGAAGACATCTACAATGATGTACGTAAAAACAATTGTATGACACATCTCGAACGCTTTACACATTAATGTCCTTGCAGGCTTTCGGACAGTTGATCAATATCATCAAAGATCCCATCACCGGGTCAATTTGGGCATACAGCGAAAAAGCTGTGTTCAAATACAAAGTCACAAAGGAAGATAGAAATGTTTGGCAGGTAAAACAACCACTTAAAATTAGCACCGATGAAATATAATTTTTTAATCGTTACTTGATTGAAAAATCTGTGGTAATCGAAATTCCGTCATTTTCAATAGAGCTTTTTTATTCAGCTTTAAGTTGTTTCTTTTTAGAGTATCAAATACTTAAAAATGTTCTAGACAAAGATGCAAAGTAGTAACTTGGACATTGCTTCCTCATTATTTTTCGCTTTTTACAATATTACCTCTATAAAGGAGCATGCTGATCAATTTTAAGCAATTTCAAGCAATTTTTTATCTACTCTCTTTTTTATTCCATCCTGTAAAACACTGTAGCAACCCGGGGTTCTCTTGAATTTGATTAGGAAGTGAGGATATGCTCATTGATACGATATAAATCGCTACTCTTCGCGATATAGACTGTACAAACTCGCTATGAAAATATGGTATCGTTCATCATTTTCGGGCTATATTCGACGTATTTGTTTCTGTTAATCATGAACCTGACACTCATCTAACTCCCAGCTCGATATTTGATACCGAAATTCTCATCAGAAAAAAGAAATCGAAAAATTGAAAAAATCAAAACCTCATGAAATTTTAACGATTTAACCGATCTTAGCTAAATTCAATAGGGATCAGCGGTGTAAAAAAAACTCACATTCATTCGAATTATGAGCTCAATATCTCAAAAACTAAAAGAGTTATCTCGTTAACGGACATTTTTATGACATTTTGTATAAACAATGAAGACCCCTCTATCTATGGTGAAAATTCCCGGTCGATATCTCAAAGCGTTCCCGAGTTATGAAGTCTCCAATTTCTCAAGCATGTAACATATATACACACATACACACACACAGAGACATTTTTTCTAAACCACTTTTTTCAATGTTTTGGACCATTCTGAGTGCACCGAAATGAACGCTCAAAAAAAAAAAAAAGTTCACGAAAACATAGCTTCCTCTATGAGGAAGCAAAATCAATTACTTCAAATCATAACGATATACAATTTTTTTTCTCAAGGCCTACATTGAAAAAGGAGAATTTGAACTGGCCAAACAATATTGCAAAGGCAATCCTGCACACATCGACCAGGTGCTCGTAAAGCAGGCTGAAATGTTGTTCAAAAACAATGAGTGAGTACAAACATAACGAAACAAGTTTGTATTAAAAAATCTGTTGTTACCGGCTTCGTTTTTAGGTTTGAAAAAAGCGCAATTATTTACGCGGATACGCATTCGTCCTTCGAGGAAATATCGCTGAAATTCCTACAGGAATCGCAGATCGAGGCTTTGAAAACGTTTTTGAAGAAAAAACTTGAGGGCCTAAAGCCTCAGGACAAAACGCAAATAACGATGATAGTCGTTTGGGTGGTAGAATTGTTCATGAACCAATTAGGCGCATTGCGGAGCAATCAAACCTCGCATCTTCACAATCCTCGTTACATGGAACTGCAAAAGCAATTTGATAGTTTCCTTTGCATACCGAAAGTCGACGTAAGCAATTCACTATCCAAACACAAAATCGATGTCTATGAAAGTTTAATTTTACGAGCATTTTATTCCAGGAATGCATAAAACGAAATATGAGCACAATTTATGATTTGATGGCTGGCCATGGTGATAAAGACAATCTGATTCGCTTGACAATCATGCATCGCAATTACGAAGAAGTTATTCGGCAGCATCTTTACAAAAATAATTATCTGGAGGCACTTGAGGTTCTGAAAAGCCAGGGAAATAAGGATCTGTTCTATCAATTTGCCGGAGTTCTACTGCAGGAATTGCCGAAACCCACGATAACCGCGATAATATCACAACGCTCGCAATTGCAACCTTCGCGACTCTTGCCGGTTCTGGTTTCCTGCAACAGCGATGAAAAACACGTAAGACTGTATAAAATAATAAATTTATTAGTGAAATGTGAAGATTGTAGTTACTCAAGGAGCGTCGGGCGTTTCAATGTCATCAAGAAAAAAATGCTGATTTTTTTTTTACACATTGATATGAATGGTCTAAGTGTAACTTAGCAAAGTTTGAATGCGTTCGTCTTCACCATTTTCGAGAAATATTTTTTTCTAATTTGCACAACTTAACATTAATCCTTATGGCAAATCGCAAATAAACGATGAATTTTAATACTCTTAGGGTAGTTCATGTGGAAACGTTGCAAACAAATTATTGAAAACTTTGAAGAATATTGTCAGGAAGCTCTGTACAAAAATGCAGACACTCGTTCTTTACCGTTAGTTAACAATATGCAATTACATGGAACTTTGCAGCTTTATTTCGGCACGCTACGTACGTGCGAGTGAGAGGCAGCATGGCGGACCTCCTACTCGCACACGATCTGCCCCGCACCTTGCGCGCCACCGAGCCGATCCCCTCCAAGCCTCCCGCTCGACCCTCCTTAAAATGTATCAAGGATACAAATGATAAATTGATAAAACATTTGCACATAGAATTTATTTCACGTCGTGTACTTAAATTTACAGCAAATCTGCACATTCATTTGCATGTCTCAAATATTTCTCTCCATATTTAGAACGTCAAAAAATAAGTTACGATTTCTCCTTAATAATAACTGTCCGTGTGATGCCAGTAATATTTATTAATCCTTATCTGATTTGTTTAACAGCCACAAAATCATGGGTCGACTGCGAAATTTCTACGTTTAATAAGAACACTGTTAATCAAAGATTCTCAAAAAATTGTCTACGATTTCAGAATAAGTTTGAATCAAGAAAATGCCATGAATGAAGTCGATAATCTGATTAAATTATAAATACATCAATCTGTAAAAGAGAAAAAAGCTAAACTCATGTCGGAAAATACATTTTTGGCTCAACTGACAATTAGTTGGGAATTGTTGGGTCTAAATCAAATTTTTATCAAACTGTGAAATGAAAAAACCAAATTCCATAGGTAGATAGCTTGAAAGTCCTTTGCTTGAGGGGTCAGAAGCGCATATTTTATTTATAATAGCAGAACCCATCAATGAATATAATTGTCGCCTAATTTTTTCCGCTTAACTCTCTATTGATAGTCATAATCATTAGTAAGTTTCGCTCATTTTCAGGCAACCGAAGTGATCCGGTATCTAGAATTTTGCGTTTACAAGCAAGGCTGCACAGAGCAAGCGATACACAACTTTTTGTTGTCTCTTTACGCAAGTTACAATAAGGAAGAAGTGATGCGTTATATCGGTTCTCAAGGTACGTAATCAGAACAGATTCACAAGTTCTGTCAATGTTTTTCCGTAGACACTGCATTGCAAAAGCATATTTTTCCAGGTCAAGACATAACTATGGTTCACTACGACGTTCATTACGCCTTGAGATTATGCCAAGAGGCTGGATTAACCAAAGCTTGTGTACAATTATCGGCCCTACTAGGACTTTGGACCACCGCGGTTGATCTTGCGCTCAGTGTTAGCGTAGATTTGGCTAAACAAATCGCTGGCACATCGTCTCATCACGATACCGAGCTTCAAAAAAAATTGTGGTTGAAAATAGGTGCTTGTGCATTTAGTTTTTCTTACACACGTAGTCGAAACCAAAACTTAGATCGAATCGAAACTTCAGTGTTTTAGTGAATGAGATGAGTTAGATGAGTTAGAAAGAAAAAAATCGTTATCAAGTTACATATTTAATTTCAGAAGTTTTTTTAAAGATAATATATATTTTTCTTTGCAAAAAGTTCTTTAAAACCTCTGCATTTGGGAAGATAAGCGAGCTTATTTCTGCATCGGTTTCTAAATTCATCGCATTATGATGTGCAGGAAGGCCGTTAATAAATATCTCACGTTGTTATTACTAGAAAGTATATTCTGTAATATAAAAGCGCGTAGGAGTGAAAACGTTACAGTTCGAGGGCTAAACGGTGAGTGTCGCTTGGTCCTATTGTCTTGGGCCGTCCAGCTCAATAGAATACAATATATATATATATATATATATATATATATGTATGGGGGATTTAAGCCGTTACAGACTTATTGTCATGCATAAAAACTATGTCATGTACATCATTCAAAAAATGAAGGTTTCTCCAAGCCTTAGTAATTCACTGTTTTTTTTCCCCATTTTGAGAATGAAATTTGAATCATTATCATTTAAGGTAGTCCTCCTGTATTGTCCGACATCGTATAAGTTCGAGCGAAATCGAGACAGAATTACGAACTGTTCTTGAAGAAATAAGAATCTGAAAAAAATCAACTATATGTAAGTAATTATTATTATGCCAAAATAACCTTTTCAGCATTTTCTATACGCTCGATTTTTTTTAGATTTATATCTCATTGAGACCTGTAATTTAAAAATGTTATTGACAAATTACTTAAATAAATAATAATGCAACAAATTACCCGGCAACCTCACTTTTTTTTTGTTCTGTAAAACATTTTTTTATTTTACTAAATACGTACGTATTTTTTCAGATTTTTTTCTAATTTTCAATTTTACACTTGGAAAAAACGGCCATTTTCAAACATCAGATAAAATTCTATAAAAATCCGCACGTATTTAGAAAAATAAACAAATCATTGTCATAACAATAAAAAAGTTAGGTTGCCGGGCAATTTGTTGCAGAATTATTTATTTCAGTAATTTGTTAATAACATTTTTCAATTATTATTATGCCAAATTGATCTCTTCCGCATCTTTCATATAGTTGATTTTTATTTCTTCGAGAACAGTTCGTAATTCCGTCTCGATTTCGCTCGAAATTATGCGATGTTAGACAATACAAGAGGACTACCTTGAAATCAATAGTTTGACGCTAGGATCTCTAATGCAATTGTTTTTTTTTTTTTTCATCCCTGCACATAAACGACGACTTTGCGGCCGGATTTTGGGCTGTAAAACCCTATTTCACAGCCTAGGACGTAAAGTACGAAGATTTACGGCCTCGGGCGTAAAAGTATGACGTACTGTACGTCTATTGGCTAAGAAGCACTTCTATGACCGGCTACGTTCTAGTATACCATGCGGCCGCTAGTCATTTGTCACGAAGCTGTAGCGGTAGCCAGCAGAGCTACAGTCAGCTCTCGTCAACGTCAATTGTACAATTTCTCTGCTGTTTGTAATACAATTTTTTCATTTTCCTCATAAATTCGTACATTATGGTGTGGGGGAGCCCCCCCCCCCCTTACCGCCTTTTCTCCCCAGCCTTGTATCGGCTACGCTTCCGCAAGAAAGTCCGTGCGTAATTTACGTGCGGGATGAAAAAAACAGTGTTCGTTACGCGGACGTAATGCGCCACTTCCAGCTTTGGTTCAAGGTGTTGCAGGCGCCTACGCCTCGGCTTGCCTCGGCTTGGCTCCAGCAACAACTCCACCTCGGCTATAGAAGTGGCGCTTTACGTCCTTGTGAGATAAGTACTATTTTATCAAAACTTATTACTATGTACTCAGATTTTAATGCGATCAAATTAATTCAGGTTGTGAATGTAGATAAAACGTCCGTTAAATAGTGACCCTATATTGTTTGGTCTCGCCCCAAGAAAACAAAGACTTTGGTTTTGAAAAAAAAAATTCTCAAAAGACTAAACTTATTTTCCTGATTAGCGGAGCACGTTGTTCGTGAACGCGATGATATACAGCAAGCAATGGAGTTCCTCAAGCAATGCGACTTGGTGCGAATCGAGGATATTTTGCCATTTTTCTCGGACTTCGTGACAATCGATCATTTTAAAGACGCAATTTGCAATTCCCTGCAGGTTAGTCCCTTTTCTCGTTTTGTACCAATGACAACAATTTCACTACTATAATAATACTGTAAAAAAAAACTCTTTCAGGAATACAACCAACACATCCAAGATCTCAAGGAGGAGATGCAAGAAGCAACAAAAGCAGCTGAGCTTATCAGGGAAGATATTCAAGCGTTTCGAACTCGATGCAACTTCTTGCACGTCAGGGACACATGCAACGCCTGCGAAGCTGTGTTGCTTCTAAGACCGTTTTACGTGTTTCCATGTGGCCATCGGTTTCACAGCGATTGTCTCGTAGCTGCGTTAACGCCGATGATGTCCATTGATCAGCAAAATAAATTGGCCGATCTTCAGTGTCGGCTCACGGCAGTATCGAAAAAACCAGAGGACACTACGCTGTCTGAAACAGCTTCGCTCACAAACAAGGAACAAATTAAAGCGGATATCGACGATCTTGTGGCCTCAGAGTGCCTGTACTGTGGAGATCTCATGATCGAGTGAGTTTGTTATTTATTTTCTAAGAGGTAAATCACTCTTGAAATCTGGTGTACATGTTCTCAAGAAATTTCAGAAATCTTAAAAATCTTGGAAAATTCTTGAAATCTAATGAAATTCGTCGCAACCTCGTGGATTCTATTCAATTCGAAAGAGATCCAAAAAAATCGCAGTGTATTATGAGAAACCGTTGACTTTTCCGGATATTTCTGAAATCTTCGAGATTTCAAGATATATTCAATAATCTTCGATATCTTATGCTATTCCGGGAAAGCACAGCAAGCAATGTAAGAAGGAAATTTTCAAGTAATCATCTACATCTCTATAAATGCTACTAATTTCTGATATCTTTCGGAATTCCTTGAAATTTCGTGGAATTTCGAAGAATCCATTGAAATCCCTTGCAATCTCAAAAAAATAGTGTGAAATCGAACGGAATCCCATGAAATCTTTTTAAATCCCTGGAATCTTGAGATTGCACAGAAATATTAAAATCTCGTTGATTCTTGAAATAAAGTGTACGCTTGATTTACTGACTGGTTGACCCTCCGTTACTTTCTAATATCTCCAACGGCAAAAATAAATTTAAGAGCACTATTAATGCCTTTATTTTCGTTAAAATTTCTGTAACATTGTGTGCATTTAATTACAGTAATGGAGAGCAATTTGTATTACAGCATGTGATCTTAATAGCATAATGGTGTGTTTACGAGAACATTAAGTAATCAACATTTGTTTGCCAGGAAGCACATCATCACTACCAATTTTTCTTTTGATTAAGGTTACATTATTTTATACGATAATATTGCAAAATATTTTACAGAAATACTTTCAAAAATATCTCTGATTCAATTAGTGTCAAAATCTCCAAATTCCTTAAAGTAAATAATGTTGATAATTTATGTTACTATGGATTGTGACTGATTGACAATTGTTGCAGATCAATTGACAAGCCATTTATCGAAGAGGAAAATTACGAGCGAGTCATGGCTGAATGGGCTTAAACGCAATTTGTACCGTAACACGAAGATTGATGTAAATAGTAATTTGAATTCCCGAGTAATTAGTCATCCAAAGTATTTTACTTTTACCCAGTAAGAAAAAAACCTAAAATTCGCTGCCTGTAAAGTTTTTATTTATTCCCACAATTTCTATGAATTCCGAATCTATATTCATAGTTCGGAAAGAAAAGAAAATATATTTCAGTTATCTTCGTGTAATCACAATTTGATACGCATGCACATACAGTAAATAAATGAATAAATAAATAGGAATCATTAACTTATGATACGTTTTCCATTCAATTTCAAGGTAAATCGCCGCTCAACAATTTCTCTTCCGCCTTCTTGTCTCTTTTGCTCACCGACGTATTGCCATAAATATAATATCGCAGCGGTTTGTTCGCCCATTCGAGACCCGCGCTTCCGATTCCAATTCTACTACATTTTACGACTTTAAGATCTTCTTCCTTCGTATCATTTTCTATCCACAACGATTTACACGAGCACATCGAATATTTGCAGAGCGACTTTTCGATCTGAAATGCAATACAGAGCTTCGACGGGCCATTGCACAGTTCGTGATTCGCCAGAGTCTTCGATGCTTTTCGAGGCGCCTTCGATTTTGGTTTCGAGCTCCGATAAAATCTCATTTCATTGACGCCGTCTAGCGGTTCTATACCTCGAAGGAGAATTGCGCATCCTTTACCTAAATTCCACAAACAATATTCGTTATTTTTCTGTAGAATCGGAGATAAGTGAAACCGAATTATCGACATAATATATCAGTGACTAAAATTTTCGCAATCAAATATTATGCGAATAATTAAAAAGACGATTTGTCAAACCCAAGGTAATCATGGTAGGATTAAGTTGACAGTTAAGTTTAGCCAGAACCGTGTTTTTTATTTTATTTTTATTTTTTAAGGGTAGTCGCTCTGATACGCGCTCGTCAAATCGGGGTGAAATTTTTCATTAACCTTTTTGTGAATTTCGGTAATTCTATTAACGTTTTTGAAGAGTGACTCGGGCATCCGCATGACTTCTTAATATATAGATACAATCACTGACGAGATTTTTTAAACAAAAAATACACTGGTATGAACAACTGTCAGAGTTATCATCCAGTTTTATATTAGAAAAAAAAAACCTTCATTTTTGACCGGTTATGGCGAGCAATAGCTTATTTTGATTATTGAGCAACGCTCCATTAATTGATTGGAGTTACTTTTTCTACTATTATACCTGTAACTTTTGGAGAACTAATACGAACGGAGAATGTGTGATTCAATAAAGCATAATTCAATTAACAAAATCAGATTTTTCTCGTCATGATCCGATGGATATTATGGTTTGCTCTAATATAAAAGTGAATGACAAAAACTTAATATCGGACATTTGTACATATCAGTGTATTTCCTTCTCAAACCGTGCCTGTGGATGTTTTTATAGATTAAGAATCCATGCCGATTTGCAAGCCACGCTTAAAACAGTCAACAGATAGCAAAATCTGTAGAGATGCAATTCAAAATTCGGCACTGATTCGACTAGCACATAGCAGAACGAACATCTTAAGTTGCATAAAACGTAATGTCTGCAAAATCAAAATATTTTCCCGTCCAGAGAATTATGTCCCGAGATATTTCATGTTTAGCTGATTATTGCAAGGATTTTTTTAATTCAAAATATTCCTTGCAAGACCATTTTAACTAGGATATCGTGTCATTATACTATAATTTTAATATTGTTTAAGATATACTACAAAACGTATGCACGGTCTTCATATTCGATGTTACGTTTTCCAACGCAAGAATTGCCAAGCACATAATAACGAGTAAGTTGCACTTGTGATTCTTTGCTCAATTTGTTGGTCGGCGGCGCGGCAACAATAAACATGGACGACGTTTCGTTCGGATCATTTTCTAACCATATATACCTTGAATTCCATATTTCTGTCTCATGCAAGTGGTCCATGTCAATAGCAAAAGCTGTGCAGATCTTTGAGGGATCATTGCAAACCTCAAAAGGCTCAATCAATTTTATATCTTTAGCCATAAGCTTCACTGCCTTGCCCATTTTAGATTCTGAATTTCTCAATAACTCGATGTAATCCGTGTTACCGATAACCTTAAGTGCTCTAATGAGTACAAGAGTACCTGGCCCTGTGTAATTATTTGTCGTTGAAATGTAATTTTGGATGTGTTTCGAAAGACATAAGGGAATTATCATGATAAATAAAAAAGGGTGAAATAAAAATTAGGCCCGTCATTCCGTAGATTAAATTGGGAGTCATACCTGCACTAGATATGTTGAAACAGTGGTACATCCCATAAGTCATATAAACGTAAATTGTTCCCGGGCTCATATACATCGGTAAATTTCGGGGTGTTACTTTCAGTTGATAGGTTTGAGATGCTTTGTCGTTTTCACCTACATAAGCTTCGGTCTCCACTATTCTTCCCTTCAAAATCGTTCCATTTTCGAGACGGCGCACCAGAATTTTGCCTGGGAATACCAAAATTGTATAGTGTTTCAACTTTGCGATCACGCACAAGTCATTGAGAATTTCCCGTTTTTCTTAATTCGTTAAATTGTATACACCATTTACAAATTTTCATAGATAGTATATAGTATTTACAAAATGCTATGAGTCAATGTAAAAGCAAAATAGAAGAACTTTTTTCCGACATTTCAATTAAAATAGTGTGGAATAACCACATTTCATTTTATTACATCTTAGGATTAAAAAAAAAATAGTTTTGCCAAAATTCTTTAAACCTGCCGTTGGTTAAGAGGAAAAATTGTTCACGAATAAGTGTTAAGTGTTTAAGAGTCGATGTTACATGCTTTTTTAAATTGGAACTTTCATATAACTTAAAAAATCAGAGAACAATTATTTAAAGAAAATTTCCATGGAAAGTTTTCAAATAAAAGAAAAATTAATTTTTAAATAAGAGAAGTTTTAAAATAATATGAATAATAGAAATGATTTCACAAAATAAATTAAAAGAAAAACAGTAAGTTTGTATACTGCCATTACAATGGCTCATCAATACATTTTGATATTCATTGAAAATTATTTTGTTTTTGCCAACTCAATATACGGCAACTTTCTTATCATTCAATCCATGCAAGAAGATATTGGTTATCATGCCAATTTGAAGGTTTCACATTGAAAACAGTTTTTACCTAAAAGTTTTTGGGCCAAATCTGTGCATGGAACATCAAAGAAAGAAAATGGGAGCCTATTGGAGGAAATTCGTATTTCCTGTTCTGTGATTGGAGGATCTTCCAGTTGCTTCAACTCTTCCTTCATCCTTTCAAGATCTACAGTAGCTCTCATCTTTTTATTCTTTTTAATATTTAATGCATCCTTTTTTATGTTAATACCTAAAAAGTAAAAAGAAAATAAGACTTGTATAAATGTACATGCAGAGAATCGAGAGCTATACTCACGATTGCGTAATAAATTTTGAAAACATAATTTACTCTTAGTTCTAGTCCCAGCTTCCTGATCCGTCGACTTCTGTATAATTTCTGCTGGAACAGTACTCGCATTTTTGACTGAACGAAATAGTCTTGTACGCTTCATGCTTTGAGCAGGAATAAATTCTTGATTCCCTTCATATATAAATCGGTAAGTTAACTGTGATGAAATATATTTGATATATGTTGACATTCACAAAGAGCTTATGGCACTACATTGTTATTCGAAGTTTTGATATTTCGTTAACATGCGTGTTTCCTATCGCTGGGACGTGAGAAAGCCACGTGCTAAAGCTAACGGAACTTGGAAAGGATTTAGAAGGCCAAGGTAGCCAACAAAGCTGAGATAAACACAAGATAATTTCCGTGAGATAATGGGACGAAAATAATGAACGAGATGTTCTTCGATTAGTTGTACACGTAGATTACGTTGAAAATGCTTACGTACTTAAAACGGCGAAGGATCTCATCGCAATCTGCATGGATTTGGCGAAGACCATTGTTCACAATGCAAAACGCTTGTGAGATTAATTTAATTGGTTATGTTCCTGTAGCTCTTTTTTTTTAATCGCTGTGAAGTCGAACGCCGGTTCTGTTTATGGCTCTACGGTTTTTATTTCACGCGGTGTAAGATAAGCGGTTTATCCTTTATCTCTGGTTTATTCGCTTACCTTGTCCACTTTTCGCACCATGTTGAATGAAATTTTGTTCGATAATTATATCGAAATATACTATACGAGTATTTTCATAAAATTTGAAATATCTACTCCGATGTTATTGGTTTTTCAATTTCAAAAAAGTTTATGTTGATATTGTTACGTTCTGGTGTATGTTACCTTAGTGGTGTTGGAGATTCCTTTTAGATCTTGGTTCACACCGGTAAAGTCGTTGATAAGTTGGCGTTCCGTCTTGTTGATTACGGAATCCACGTAAGATATTTTAGTATATTCTTAGTATATTAATATATTAACCCAGATAGACATTTGGCAGCACAGTGACGGCATAGTGGCGGAACTAGCTGCACAGCGTGCCTCCAGCAAGCTGTTATCTGCGACCGCATTAAGCAGCGCTCTAACAGCACAACGTGCTTGAACGGGCACACTGCCGGTGCAGCTGCGGCACATCGTGCTTATTCGGCGAGTTGCACGATGTGCCGCAACTGTGGCGGCAAGGTGCTCGTTTCGGCACTCCGTGACGTAAGAACGCTGCTTAATGCGGTCGCAGATTACAGCTTTCTG
Organism: Tromatobia lineatoria; assembly: GCA_949699805.1. Lineage (NCBI taxonomy): Eukaryota > Metazoa > Arthropoda > Insecta > Hymenoptera > Ichneumonidae > Tromatobia > Tromatobia lineatoria. The sequence continues at coordinate 3,816,869 of OX453044.1, forward strand.
ACAGCACGCCGTGCACCCCGAACTGCATGTTTGTCTTACTGGGACGGGTTGGCCAACAACTACTATGCGTAGCTAATAAACGCATTAACTATTGGTTTAAAATAACTATTGCTTCATTTATTACAATTAGTTTTACGCAATGGGTTTACACTCAGAGTTTTACACTAACAGTTTTACACTAAGAGCTTTGCACGGTTGGACCCGGAAGATGTGTTCAGTTCGGAATATTAGTTAAGACTGACTTAAAGTTAACTAGCATAAAAACTGGAAAGTTAAAGATGTGGTCCAGAGGATAAGTAGGGGGTTGGAAAAGCCAATGGAGGGAAAAAGGAGATCGATAACGATTGGTTGTAAGATCATAGGGCCGTCCGAGGTTTGGCGGATGAAGCTAGGCGGAGGGCGGTATGAATCATCTTCTTATGAATCTTTACAAACTAAGGCTAGTCTATTTAGAAGGGATTTTTTGAGATTGTAGAACAACAATCTCAAGTAGTCGAGCTGTTTATAGTTTACATTAAAAGTTGAAGAGGTTTCGGTTTGATTCGAGTCAAGAGAAATGAATGAATGACGATGACAGTTTTATAGAATATGTAAAAATACGCAGTTATGAATATAGAAAGTAAAGCTAGAAGAATAATAATTTCAAAAATTAAAACCGTGCATTTGCATATTATAACTCGCGCTAATATTGGCAAATGATGAGTGAGGGCGCCACTGTGAGCGTGGCTGTAGATAATTGATATCTACGATTTAAGAGGATGCCACTGGATAAATGTAACCCAATTTATTAATAACTTTAATAATACAAAAAAAACTTTAGTATAATAATCAGACTTTCTTATTTTCGCACACGTGCCACAGGTGTGGTGAGTCTATGATAATCTCGAACGTTCTATTCCTTCCGGAGAATCAGGAACTGTTTTCGCCTTCGGCGTGGCGCGGTCGGCGTAGAAATAGTCCGCTGGTCGGACGGTAGAGATGGATTCTTCTTCGGTGTTCGTTCACGAGAATCCGCTGGCGCTGACGACTGTGGTAAAACCGCCACATGGCTAGGATGTAACAATATTACGAGATTTACAGAATTTCAAGGTTTTCGAATGATTACCATTGGTTTGCTCCAATTTACATAATCAAGTATTACCGAATCAAGTACTTCAATTCCATTTTTCTGCTGACCCAAAGCGTTATCGCAATTCAAGATATATCAAATTGGGTGAAGGACAATAAACGGATCGCATGTAGCAATTTGAATTTTATTATTTTAAACTGTTTATGCTTTTAATGTAATCACTAAAACGTGCCGAAAGCATAACTAATCACGTGCATGGATATTTGGTATGTAAGATGGTGAAAAGCGGACATTTAATAGGACTTTAAATTATATACTCATTATTTATGAACGAGTAAGTAGACGCAGTCGGGACTTGCACATTGCTTCTTATTTTCTACCTCACCCAAAGCTTTCCCTAGCGTTTTCACATCGAAACATATCAATGAATAATTTTATAAGGTGGTCCTGCTTCAAAAATACATGACGATATGCGAGCTATTACTTGACTATATTTGTTTCATGGGTGAGTGCAGTCTGAAAAAACGTGAATACTTACTTCAAAAACGTAAATCTACCTACTTATGAAACTTACCCATATAGCACCGAAATATTCTTAAAACATTCTTGAAATATTCTAAAAATTCTGTTTAAATGTGGCAGGAATCGTGTCATGTGCGCTTAAAACGTTGGAAATATAATATTTTAGTAGTAGTAGTAGTACAAGTTTTTTATTGGTCATCCGGTACAATTTAATAACTTATTAGTATTAATACAAGAGTTTTTTTTTTTGTATGGAGACCAACAGGCCACTGACCGAGGTCCTTCAGCCCTGTATGCTTGGGTGTATATCGAGTGGCCTTTGTTTATAAAGAAGAAAGATATATAATATTTTAATAACACTGCAAAGCTATATTTTGTAACTATTACATGTTTCGTCAATGGCTAATTTGAGCAAATTCTATAATTTCAAGGTAGTTCGATGACAAGGGCCGAAGTCAAAGCTATGACTATTATTCTGTTATGAAATATGAACCTGGCGGAAAAAATTTACAACTTTCTGCATCGTTGTAACAAGAATTTTCGAATTTCTAGAACTAAGTACAAGATTTCTACAATTTGTTCATATTGTGCGAAGTTGCAACATTTTTTTTACAAGAAGCTACAACTGTTCGTAACTAACTACAATTTATTACAACAAAAAGGTAGTTAGTTGCAGTTTGTCGTAGAAATAACAAGTTTCTATGAGAAAGCATTGTCTGCTACATCTGCATTAGGGTGTCCCAAAAAAAAAAAAAATATTTTTTTTTTCGTCCGGCCAAAGTCGCAAAAGTTGGATTATATCTAAACGAAGATTATCTCAAAATTTGAGGCTCGTAAAAAAATATTAACCGGTCGCTCACGATTTAAATTCCATTAATATATAAAAAAAATGATGTTGGCATGAAAAGTATTGGAAGATATTGATGAATCCGTTTCAAATTTAACAATAAAATTATCTGTTATATCCCAAAGACATCCACAAAATTTGGTAGTGATCCGTACAAATTTCCGGGAGATATGACGTTTGCAATAAGCACTAAATTGATTATTCATATATTTTGAATGATTTTAGCTAAAAAAATATTGGATAATATTGATCGATCAGCTTCAAATTTGATACTGTAACTATATTTTATATGACAAAGATATCCGCAAAATTTGGTAGCGATCCGAACACATTTTTCAGAGTTATTGTGTTTCCAGTGGAGGGGGCAGACAGACAAAAATTTACAAAACTTTTTCTCGGACTCTGGGTATAGATTAAAATTCAGGATGGGAAACAAAATTAATTAAGAGCAGTGTAAGTCACTTGAGGACCATTTTTGTTCCGTTTTTTAATTTTTATTTGAAGTTAATTAATTACGTATAGTTAATTCATTATAGTTCACATTCATGATTTTCTCGTGACAACGTCGGCTCTACTTTCTAGAAACGATGTTGAGGGTCTTTTTATTAGCGTTTGGATATTGTTGGTGGTGGCTTTTCACGACCTGCAAAAAAAATTGCTTTTGCTCCTCGTCGTTCGTAAGTGCCTTATTGTACTTCGAAATGAGAGCAACACCTCGCTCGGCAACATCATTGACGACTCTCATATTTCTGAATACGAATTGACGTTTCTAGAAAGTAGAGCCGACGTTGTCACGAGAAAATCATGAATGTGAACTATAATGAATTAACTATACGTAATTAATTAACTTCAAATAAAAATTAAAAAACGGAACAAAAATGGTCCTCAAGTGACTTACACTGCTCTTAATTAATTTTGTTTCCCATCCTGAATTTTAATCTATACCCAGAGTCCGAGAAAAAGTTTTGTAAATTTTTGTCTGTCTGCCCCCTCCACTGGAAACACAATAACTCTGAAAAATGTGTTCGGATCGCTACCAAATTTTGCGGATATCTTTGTCATATAAAATATAGTTACAGTATCAAATTTGAAGCTGATCGATCAATATTATCCAATATTTTTTTAGCTAAAATCATTCAAAATATATGAATAATCAATTTAGTGCTTATTGCAAACGTCATATCTCCCGGAAATTTGTACGGATCACTACCAAATTTTGTGGATGTCTTTGGGATATAACAGATAATTTTATTGTTAAATTTGAAACGGATTCATCAATATCTTCCAATACTTTTCATGCCAACATCATTTTTTTTATATATTAATGGAATTTAAATCGTGAGCGACCGGTTAATATTTTTTTACGAGCCTCAAATTTTGAGATAATCTTCGTTTAGATATAATCCAACTTTTGCGACTTTGGCCGGACGAAAAAAAAAATATTTTTTTTTTTGGGACACCCTAATCTGCATCATATACTTCTAAAAAAAATTGAAAAGCAATAGGAGTTGTAACGAGAAATTTCGCTGAAAGCGAAGTCTCGCTACAAGCATTGCCCGAGCGCGCACAACACATTCCCGAAAACAACAACAGACGACAATACCCCCCCCCCCCCCCCCCATATCAGAATAAGTAATACTGAGCATGGACGAGAGACGACAAACGTCGCGGAGTGGGATTGTAGCGCGGATGACGTCATCGCGGAGCCGTTCAACGTAAGGAGGATCTTCTTCTTCTTCTTCTTCTTTCCAATTCGAGCGGAACTGAGGTACCACTTCTCAGAGTGACCGCCCTGGCCACTAGGAACAGTCCGTGTCGGCCAATATTTATTCTAGGGGCTATGCGTGGATGGTAGATCCACTTGTCTTATAACTATTCTTATTGGATACTTGTCCAGAGAGTCATCAGTGACCTCTATCGGATGGAGAGCGAAAGTCAAGTACTTTCTTCGTTAGGCGATAACGTAGGAATTTTATGCCTCTAGGATCGAGCTAGAAGCGGGAAGGTTGAGTCTACCTTTCAGAGTATAGACATAAAGAGAAGTCTATAAGATATAAACTCTATATTTTATATTTTTTTTTAATCATTACGATTAGTATTTTATTATTATTATTATTACTATTATTTTTTTTTTTCCAGTTTATATTGTTCTTACCAAATAAGGATCATCTTTCCTTGTTATATGCCTCAAGATATCCCGTATTTTAACATGGTCTATCAGCTTCATGTATAGAAAAGTATATGTACATAAAAATTGACTAAGAAGGCTGGACAGGGAGAGTGGGGCCCACCTACCCATATGATAAGGCGCAAATGTGACTAATATCTTTGGCAAAGTTGGTTATAAGGGTCAAAACCTCGCACGAATCCGAGAATGCAAGGCTTCGAATGTCAAAGGGTGGAAAAAAATTCATCCTCATTAAATCCGTCGTTAGAATATCTGTGAACTGCTTAGTTTCCGGACAGCTCCAGAACACGTGGTTCAAGGATTGAGGGTCGTAGCCGCAAATGCAGACTGGGGTTTCGCTTAAGCCAATACGGTATAGATGTTCGTTCACCCCGATGTGTCCCGCTCTGGTTCTGTTAATGAGGGTAATTGCATTCCTTGAAAGTTTAAGTTTCGAAAACCAGTTTGAGTTAGGTTTCGAGGACCTTAGTAAGCTGTATATGTTTCCTTTATGTTCAAAGGAAGCTTGCTGTTTCTCCGATTCTCTATTGGCAAATACTTTCCACCCCTGTTTGGCTATGGTTCTAGGGAGGGCTTTGAATTCAAGAGAGGTTCCAGAGAGTCTGGCTTGTACCGCTAGTTTATCGGCGTGTTCATTACCTGAAATCCCACAGTGGGAGGGGCACCAAACGAATTCGACATCCCTATTGGCTACAGACAATCTACTGATCAGCGATTTAATTTCAAGGATGTATGGGTGGGCTCTGGCGTTAATGTCGCAAGATTTAAGAGCTAAGAGTACACTCAGTGAGTCAGAGCAAACAAGGAATTTGCCCAACAGATGGTGCTTGATATACTTCAGAGCCTGTATAATGGACATAGCTTCGGCTTCGAAAATACTAGCTAAAGAGTTAAGTTTGTAGGAGCCAGTTATGTTGTGGTTCTGAATAAAGAAGGAGCACCCCACGAAGGGATCCCCCTCTTTCTTGGACCCATCTGTGAAAACAAGTCCCCAGTTAGGCCACCGACTCTTAACTTGTCTCAGGAACGTGCTTTGGGCTTTACCGTTTGATTTACCTTCGCTGCAAATCAAGGCGCCAACGCTATTATTAGTATTAACACAGGTAAGCTGAGGAACTAATGGGATCTCGTAACAGACAGGAAGGTTTGACCTATAAGCATAATGAAAATTAGCAGAGATCACTTCCCAAGTTTTAAACAAGAAAGAGATACAGTAAGAAGGTACCTTCCTATACCTATTGGTTCTTTCAGCCAAGATATTCAGTTTGGGAATAAGAGGATGAGATTTAATGGAGTAGGCTCTGCAGAGATATGAAGTAGCCAGTTTAGAAGCCCTAAAATTTAAAGAGGATTCACCCGCTAGGTCCAAGAGAACATTAGTAGGAGTTGATCTGAAGCATCCCAGTACCAACCTTAGAGCAGCAAATTGCTTTTTTTCCAATTTGTATATGAGGTGTTTGTTGGCAGAATGAGAACAGAAGTAAGACCATTCGAGCCTAGATCTGATCAAACCCTTATAAACTGAGAGCATAGTGGAGGGGTGGGAGCCCCATGATTTATGGGCTAATGAGGAGAGAACTCTCGTTCCCTCTGCGGACTTCTTCTCCACATCATTAATAAAGGCTTTCCAGTTCAGTTTGGAGTCTATCTGAACGCCCAGAAATTTAGCTACATGGGATCTCGTAACCAGAACATTACTTATTCTAATTTCCAGAAATTCTGGTAAGCGGTATCTCCTGGAGAAGACCATGAATTTGGATTTTGTAGGGGAAATTCTTAGGCCTATGGAGTCGAGCCAATTGTAGAGGAGGTCTAAGCCCTTTTGTAGATTCATCATGCATGTATCTATGTTTCTATGTTTACTATATAAGACAATATCGTCTGCATATTGTAGGGAAAGACATTCATTGCCAATATTGTTGTTTATTTCTCGGAGGTAAACGTTGAATAGGCATGGACTTAAGACCGACCCTTGGGGTAGACCCTTAACCATGTCTCTATTGTCAATAAAGGATCCCTTCGAATAGAATCAGGCGTTGCGTTTGGCAGTGGTATTTAAAATTAGCTTAATAATGAACTTTGGTAGTCTCAGACTAGATATATTTTGGATTAAGAGACTCGGTAAGACATTGTCGTAAGCCCCCTCTAGATCCAAGAAAACAGCAGTTACAACCTCCTTTCTGGAGAATGAATTGTAAATGTCTGTTGTGAAAATTGCAATGTTATCGGCACATGATCTCATTTTTCGAAAACCAAACTGGGAGTTGGGGATCACCATTTCCGTTTCCAAGAAGAAGTCGAGGCGGTTTTTAATCATCCTTTCGAATACTTTAAGGAGGCAAGAGGCAAGGGAAATAGGTCTGAATCCTTTTGTAGGTTTAGGGATTAAGCAAATGTCAAACAGATTCCAATCATTCGGGATCCGACCGGAATACATGATCTTATTAAAAATGTTGCTAAGGATATCGATAGTTTCAGGAGGTAGATTTTTGATAGCCTGATTATCAATAAAATCTCGTCCCGCTGCTGAGTTAGGTTTCAGTTTGGATATAATGAATTTTAGTTCATGGCTGGAGCATGGAATCCAGATTCCCCTAACGAACTCCGGATTACTCTGAGCTGGGATTTGTGGGGGAATAAAATCTGCAGGGACGGGAGGGCCAAGTTTCTCTACCGTATGGGCTAGATCTTCTTTCCTTCTGTCAGAGTCGAAGCTGTTATTTGTAGGGGGCGATGAAGCTCCATTGAACCTCTTAACTACTTCCCATACTTTTTTCACGGACATATCAGGATTAATGGAATTAGCAAAGGCTTTAAAGGCTTTCGACTTCTCTTCTTTAAGGATTCGCTTTGCCTCTAAGTCTGCATCTGTCCAATTTTGAAGCAAGTTATTGATTTTAGTCTTGTCCTTATTATCTTTGAAGGCTCTGAAGGCCTCTCGTTTCTTCTTGATAGCATCATTGCAAGCTTTATTCCACCATAGTTTAGGTGTCCCGTTTCTTTTCATTTTCTGCGCCTCCATGTACGCACCAGAAGCAATTAAGTCATTCCTGATTTTAATTGTGAGGTCATCGTATGCTTGTAAAAAATTTTTTGAATCTATTCTGATTGATGAAGCACTATTTTTACTCCTCTTATTGAAGGAGTTCCAGTCCATTTGAGAGACTTTGAGGGACGGTCTGGAATTAATTTCGTTCGGTGACATGTCTTTAACAACAATCCTGATGATGACATGATCGCTGCCCAGTAGATCAAGACTGGTGCTCCAACTACATAAAGCTGAGATACTTGGGCTTACAATAGTTAGGTCCAAGCAATTACTCCGATTATTTTTTGGGAAGTAAGTATGGGAGCCATCATTCAGTAGATTTAAGTCCAGCTCAGACAAGGTATCGTTTAATGTATTGCCCGCTTGATTCCAGCCATGACTACCCCACAAGGGAGAGTGGGAATTGAAATCTCCCCCCATTATGAGATAGTTATCTCCTGAAATTCTTAGAATTTCATTAAAAAAGTTATTCCAGATTCTAGAAGTTACTCTATATCTAGGAGCTTTGTATATGCTAACAATGAGCAAATTTTTCGGACCCTTGAGTGCAATCTCAACTGCCACAGCCTCAAGATGTTTATCCGACCAATTTCCAATTTGTTAAGGACAGACCTTAAACGGGATGCCTCTTTTAATGCCTATAGCGACGCCTCCCCCGTAATTCTCAGACTCTCTATCCTTCCTAACTAAGTCAAAGGATGGGATTTTCATATAATTATCTCTTTTCAGCCAGGTTTCTGCAAGAATTAAAATATCTGATGATTCAATGAGCCTAGGGAATATGTGGGTTTTGCCTATTAAACTCCTGCAATTCCATTGTGAAAAACGTAAATCCTTCAGAAAAGCCATAGCATCAACAACAAGAACTAAATATTGAATATATCCTATTCAGAAGAACGCGAAATCGGCCCATTAGGTGAAAATAGAAGACAGGAGAGAGCATTACTCTAAGAAAACGTAAGAGGGTATACCTCCTCCCGCTCCATTGTCAGATGTGAAACGATGGTTGTTGGTGTATGGTGTGCTATCTCCTTCGGTGGAGTTATCATAGTTGTTCTTGTTGCTGTCGCTATTGTTGTTATTTGATCCGGAATTAGAGAAACCGTCAGGTGCGTCTGTCAAGCCATCAGCACGACTGACTTCCATGTTCGAGGCATAAACCTCAACTTGTGAGCCTATGTCTTCCAGAATCTGCTTGTTGACATCGATGAGTTTGACACCCGGCGAGGAAGTGAAAAGAGCTTTAGCCTTTTTGGTCACCCAATCATCGCTGGGCTGTCTAGTGCTGTCCACTACCGTCACAAGGGAAGAAGAGGAAGAGTCGCTGAGCCTAGAATCATTAGTAGGTGAAACAGGACCCTTCGACTTACAAAGCGATTTTTCCCGTTTCGGTAGTTCATCCACTTCCACTTCCGGTGATTGGAAAATCGGTGACCGGGGTATTAAAGGGTTTTCTAAAGACAAATTCTCCACTCTCTGGTTTTTTCTTCTTGTAGACGGTTTCTTTCTTCTTAGGAGTTTCCCCCCTTCTGGTTGGGAAGCCTGGTTTACTTTCGTTTCCTGGATCAGAGGAGGAAATGCATCGCTCCAGGCCTGATCCAAATCGCTTCTGGAAAGCCATCTGTTTATGGGTACTTGTTGAGTCAGCGGAGATGTAGAACCAAAGCCTGTCGAAACTGGTAACAATCGGTTTTCAATAAATGCTTCAGTTCTATACATATTTGTTCATTTGTTCGATTTAATCAAGTCTTGCGCTATTACTTGATCGACATTTAAAAAAGCTTTTATTTTGTTTAGGATCTTCTGGTTTAGTAGATGTGCGCAAGACAAGTCGTTCGCCGAGTGACCTTCTCCACAATTCGCACATCTCAACCGTTGAGAGTTGCAGGAGTTTGAAGAGTGGGCTTCTCCGCAATGGAGACAGCGTTCCCCTCCTCTACAAAATTTAGTGGGATGTCCGAATCTTTGGCATCGAGAGCATCGGATAATTTTTGGTTAAAAAATTGACACCTTGACCCTCATTTTGAAGATAATAATTGTCTCAGGTATAGTAGAGCTCTCGAACCAGAACTTAACTGAGCTGGTGGGGATCAGGTTGCCTGAAACTCCACCAGTCCTAGCCAATCTCTTGATGCGTTCTATCTTAACTATTCTAACTGGATTTGATGTCCACTCTATGCCTTCTCTAATTTCTTCTTCAGTCAGCGAAGGGTCAACATCTTTGGCCACTCCAATTCTCGTTAGCCTGGATTCAGGAATGTAAGCCCTCCAGGAATCAGGAAGTGAGGAGTCTTGGGAATCGACCATTCGGTTAGCTAGTTGGTAGCTGTCTAAATAAACCTCAACCAAATTTCTGCCCTTTCGCTTGACTTCACTGATGCCCTCTATTTTTTGTTTTAGTCTTCTAAAAACTATCATTGGGTGTAAATTTCCCAAACCCTTCCTTGAAACACGTTCCTCCTCTGTGTCACCAAAAAACTGGGATACTAAGACAACATAAGGAGCCTTAATCCCCGAATTGTAGCGGTTTTTTCGCTCCGGAAAATCCTTCGCCGCGCTTCTGAAGCGCTTCACAGGAAACACCGAGGAATCAGGATGTCTAGCTTCTACAGCTGCAGATGGACCTGCCGCAAATGTCGTGTCATTATTCTCCCTGTCCACTCTTCTTTTGACTGGTCTCTTAGTTTTTGGTTCAGCATTTGATTGATCAGATGGTCCCAGGATGATCTGATTAACCGTAGCTTCGTCCATTAAATCTAAACCTGTCAGGTTAGTCTTACTAACCTCAGTCTCCGAAAGGAAAATATTCTCCTTTATGTTATGCTTAAAATTACTCTTTGGTACAGATAGGTTAGGCGAGCCGGAGGCTGCCATGTCTCGATATGACAAAAAAATTCTTTTATCGCTAGTACGGTATAAATAAATAACAAAAAAAAAAATAAAAATAAAAATAAAAAATAAAAAACAAAACACTTACTCTAATATCCGCGGCATATAAAAAGGAACACGATCATCAATAACTTATTAGTATTACTAAGCGGTCAAACAACCTTCCCGCATAAATTATCGTCCAATTTAGAAAAATCCAGGTTCTCTATTGAGAGGCATGTGACTTCGAGTTAACTGCCGATCTCGTGGGCCACATTGCAGATGGAAATTCGTCGTCGTCGAGTCTTCCCAATAGAGAGTATAGTGTATATTCAGCCAGAAATAGGGATTATTGTATTCACGTAACTGTTTATTCGGTACTTTTCACAATATTAATTACAGCTCATGGAATTATCTGTTCAGCTACTTTTAGCGATTGTCCGGCTTGTCACCATTTTTCGATCATCCAATCTACTGTATTCAATTAACACGCGTAAGGAAGATCGCAAGCCGTCATTCAGCCAGAGGATATCGATCGGTGATTTACGGGACTCCTGCCGCCATCCGTCACTCACCTTTCGAACTACCACCCCGCGTTACAAATACTGCCCGCGGCAGCGTTGATGTCTCTCTCTATGCATATCAGCCAATGAGAAAATTAGGAATAAATCCGAGGAAAAAGACAGAGAAAATAAGAGCTATTATTCCTTTTTCGTTCTGCGTTTAAATGTGTTAAAAGTTCTTACTGCGACAAAATGTATTGCTGAGTGCTTTATTCTTTTGATTTGGAATATTGAACTGCCGTAAGTCTTGAGCTGGTTTTTTTTACGATCCCGTGAAACCCCTTAACAGGCAGTGGTACACGGCCAGAAATTTCGACGCACAATGCTAATCGCCTATAGGTCTGTCTCTCTCTAACGTAGTTCCGTCTCTCTCGCACTATTTTTTTATTAATTGTTAAAAATCAACGGCTATGTCGAATGGGGAGCCAGAAGCTTAGCCCAATTCTACGATACATCTGCGTATCCCCTTAAAATCCGTACTCTATCTGTCGTACCGTTCGAGAGAAAACAGTTTTCGAAATTTCTGGGGGGGGGGGGGGGGGGGGCTTTACCACTGCATCTTAATACCCCCATTCGCTAGAGAAACTTCCCGTATTTGATCGAATAAATAGATAACGAGTGTTCCCTTGTTGTCGGCCATTTTTCCATCTGTCATCGCGTGCAAATAAAGCACGGAGATATTCCCGACCTACCCCTACAACTATTAATTAATACCCGTTACCCTACTCCAAATTGTCCTTCAGACAATTTTGAATTTTTTCTATTAATTTTTCCCTCCCTATCAATTTGTTTTTTTTAAATCATAATTTTAATAGTTTGATATTCGTGAATAGTCCTTCTGACTTTTCGCGAATTTTCAAACATAAATTCTGCCCACCCTTATATTCTCTGTGGTATAAATTACCCTTGTCATTTTTCGACCCTAAAACCCCTTTTTTGCCACCCTGAATGAATTAAGAATTAGTGGAGACCACTGCGGTAACACCTTTGTAAGAGCCGACCGTTAGGCCATTTTTCCGACCGTCAGCGCCCCTTTCTCCCGGCTTGGCTGCTCCGAGCGCCGCCGGAAATTATTATGAAGCTCCTGCCCGCCCTAAACCCCTCAAAATCCGCCATCATTCGCTATGCCTTATAATTTAGTACGTCCGACCTACCCCGCATTCCAACGGCCCCTCTGCGAGAATTGGAACTCTTCCAATTCCCTTCCCAGACCCTCTGCAGCCTCCACGCCTCGTACTAACCCTTTGTTGCCGGGTTTGTCTGCTCCTACGGGCCAGGATACCACCTACGAACTTCCTGCACCTCCGCGAAGACCTTAAAATCAAAGTACTGGACTCCGACACCCAAGCCAAGTCAGGTATACCCCCCGAACGCCATGTATAATATTCCGCCTTCCCTGTACCACAATATGGAATCCAGCGCGATAAGGGACGCGCACGACGTGGATTATTTCCGCGGGAACGGACCCAAATTTGCTGGCCGATGAGGATGGTGAGGAGTTTTTGTTGATGTTCTACGAGTATTGCTCGAGTCGTGGTTCCGGTGAGGACGACCTTCTGCAAATCGTCGCCGGATCGTTCACGCACGATGCCCTAATGTGGTATCAAGTAGAGCAATCCTCGTGGAGCACCAACGACGAATTAATTTACTTCTTTCGCGCGCGTTTTGGTCAATCAGACCTACAAGAACGACTCCTTAGGGAAGTAGAGTCACGCACACAAGGGTCCGGCGAGCCCAGCGGGGAATACCTTACGAAGATGCGGACATACTTCAGTTTCTTGTCTCCCCCCCTTTCTTTAGAGGTCCAGCTCGATTTATGTTATGATAGCCTGCACCCCAACCCGGCCATGTATATCGATCGCGAAAGCGTAAACACTTTCGCTGATTTGCAACACCGTTGCCGACGTGTAGAAGCGATGCGAGAACGAGCACGCAACTACCGTCATCCCCCACCGCCGTCTCAATCCGTCCTTCCTAGTGCCGCTTATCGGTCACAGGGAACAGGAGGAAGAGAGAAAGCAGCAGCCGTGAGGGCAACAAATCAGTCCCCTGAAGTCCAGCCCAGTCTACGACCACCGTGCGCCCCACCGTCCCGAAAGCCACCCCAGCTGCTCCCATAAACCCGCCCTTTTCTAAACCCCCCGTTGCCTCCCCCACAAATAATTCCCACAATCTCCCCTCGTTAATGGCCCTGAAAGTCCCCAGACCACCAACTGTGCGAACTCCGAACGCACAAGAGTCCTCCAGAGTCCGCTGCTACAATTGTAGAGCGCACGGCCACATCTGGAGTGAATGCCAACAACCGGAGGGTTTTTTCTGCAAAATCTGCGGCACGCCAGGACACGATCGCAATTCGAGCCCGACTTACTGTCGAACGCGCGAGGGAAACGCTGCGGGGGGAGGACAATAAAAAGTGCCTCCCCCGATTCGATCCAAAACCCCGTCACGACCCTAAATTTAATGAAAGACCACCCCACAACTGACCCTGCCCCCGACATTTGCACTGCCATAGATTCGGTCCATTCTCTAGAAAAAGACATCCGACATTTCCTTTGCGTCAACTTCTTCGGTCGTATCACCGACGCCCTTGTCGACCCCGGCGCTACTCGTTTATACCTGGGAGAAAAGGTAGTGAATTCAATGAATCTACAACTTCAACCTGCCCCAGGAGGTGTTCGAGTAGCTAATAATACCATCGTTCCCGTTCTTGGTAAGATTCCCATGCAATTTACCGTCGCCGGAACGCTAAATACCCTTGAAATGCGTGCCGCGCCCCTGGGTTATGATAGCATTTTGGGAATCGATTTTTGTCACTTGTTTGGAATCACCATTGATTACGACAACGACACCTGGTCCCTCTCGAACGGAATCCCTCGTAAATTGGACGTGCCACGTGAAACGCCCTTGTTTGTCAGCGCTCAGCCTACTTTTGCCGGTTTGTCGGAAATGCCTGCCTCTGTTACCGAACGACTAAATGCCCTATTAGATCGTTTGGTAAAAGACAATACCTCCGGAATTCTCGGCGTGACCACAACCATTTGCCATTCAATTAATGTAAATGATCACCCGCCTATTCGCCAAAGCCCTCGTACCATTTCCCCGAATATTTACTCCGAATTGCTCAAGGCGAAGTGGATAAAATGATCCAAGAAGGAGTGACCGAACCATCCAACAGCGGTTGGCTGAGTAATCCCATTATCGTCCCCAAGGCCAATGGAAAACAACGATTCTGTATTGACTTCCGAGATGTGAATGAAGTTACACAGAAAGACGCCCACCCTTTGCCTAACATGGATAGGATACTTGACAGTTTGCGAGTGGCCCAATACATCTCAAGACTCGATTTGAGCCAAGCCTACTTCCAGGTTCCCCTTGATGTTGCCAGTAGACACATTACCGCCTTTGCTGTCCCCGGCAGAGGACTTTGCCATTTTATTCGCATGCCCTTTGGACTCACCAATGCCCCCGCCACCTTCCAACGACTCATGGACCGATTAATAAAGCCTGAATGGGAACCCCATGTCTTCGCGTATCTCGACGATGTTGTTATTGCCACTGAAAATGTGGATCAACATCTTGAATACTTAGAACGAGTTCTCAAACAATTCCAAGAAGCTGGCTTAGAAATTAATCGAGAGAAAAGCGCATTCTTCTGCACCGAGATGAAGTATCTAGGATACCTAATCACCCCAGAAGGATTAAAAACCGACCCGGATAAAATCGAACCGATCCAGAATTACCCACCTCCCAAGACCCTGAAGCGACTCCGACGATTCCTTGGAATGGTCGGATGGTGGGTTCGCTTTACGGGGAACATCTCCACTCTAAAAATTCCCTTAGTTAAATTATGAGAAAAGGACACTAAGTGGCATTGGGGTGACAAACAGCAGACTGCGTTCGAAGCCCTGCGCCAAGCATTAACGACCAGCCATGTTCTTGCCCGTCCAGACTTCACCCAGCCCTTTATTGTGCACACAGACGCGAGCGATTACGCTATTGGCGCTGTGCTGACACAAGAAATTAATCAAGAAGAACACCCCATTGTCTCTTGTTCCCGAGTAATGACCCGAGCAGAGCGCAAGTACAGTGTGACGGAGAAAGAGTGCTTTGCCGTATTATGGGCAGCGCGAAAGCTGCGCACATACATCGAGGGCACGTCTTTCCGAGTCATCACTGACCACAGTAACTTGCGTTGGCTCCGAAACCTGCGTGACCCCTCCGGCCGATTATCTCGATGGGCCTTGTCCATGCAAGCCTTCGACATGAAAATTGTCCACCATAAAGGCACCCTAAATGTAGTCCCCGATGCCCTTTCTCGCATGTTCGAAAATACGGACGTCGCCCTTTGTGTCCTGGGCGACGCACAAGATTCCTGGTATCTCGAACAAATGCGCAATGTCCACGAATTCCCCGGAAAATACCCTGATTGAAAAATCGGAGACAATCGCTTGTACCATCACCGCGCCCACACGATTATTGAACTCGCCTTAGCTGACTGGGACGCTTGGAAACTCGTCCTCCCTGTTGAAGCCCGGCTCAAGGCTTTGCAAGACGCCCACGACGCTCCCCAAGCCGGAAATTTAGGAGTCGACAAAACGTACCACCGAATTCGAAGATTGCTCCTGGCCCGGTATGTTTGCCGACATCGCTCATTTCGTCCGACAGTACCGGGTCTGTCAATTAAATAAGACCTTACAAGCTCCCCCAGAGAGGTTAATGAGAGAGAGGACCCCCGGAGGACCATGGACTGTCGTCGCAGCCGACACCTTGGGCCCTTTTCCCGTAAGAACCATAACAAGTACGTGGTAGTGTTTCAGGACCTATTCACGAAATATGTGCAAGCGAAGCCCTTGAAAACTGCCACCGGCCAAACCATAATGTCCGCCCTCGAGTCCCTCGTCCTGAATCGCTGGGGATGCCCGCGATATCTTTTGACGGACAATAGGACCGAATTTGTGAATAAGCATATGACCACCCAGCTTTCTCAATATGAAATGTGCCAAACCACCATTCCCCCGCATCACGCTTAAGCTAATCCCGTCGAAAGAGTGAATAGAACACTGAAAATGATGATTATCTCATACGTCGGTGACGACCACCAACTATGGAATATTCATCTACCGGAATTGTGCTTTGCCCTTAACACTGCCGTCCAGTCCTCCACACACATGACCCCTGCCTTTTTAAACTTGGGAAGAAATCCAACCCCCGCCAAAAGCATTAAAAAGGAAAGTCTACCTCCCAATGTGATTGACAGAACTGGCCCTCCAGTTTGAAGAGACCGAATGAAGCGGTTGCCCCTTCTCCACGATTGGGTTAAACAAAACCTATTCCAAGCTGCACGACGCTAAACTAGTTATTACAACCGAGGGCGCGTGGAGAAACAGTTTGAAGTAGGAGACCTAATTCTACGGAAGAACCGAGTGTTGTCCTCCGCCGCGCAGAACTTTGCAGCGAAACTAGACCCTAAATACCGTGGCCCCTACGTCATTACGAAGAAGATTTCCCCCGTTATATACGGAATCCATGTCCCGATAAAAAAAAAAAAAAAATAGCCAAAGATGCACGTGAAGGACCTGAAATTGTATCGAGAACCCTGTGATGATGCAATCTCAGAACCCACCAGTAATGTGAGTATCTCCCAGTCTCCTCGTAACGAAGTCCCGCGATTACGATTAACCCCCGACACGTCACTTATCCCTAACAATACGTCCACCTCGTACAACGACACCGCCCAACCCCCTCGTCCCCCCCCCGCCCCAGTTTCCCCAGGCCGTCCCAATAATCCTCCAAGCCCACGCAAAAGAGGTCGCCCATGAGGTAAAATTGCGCCGCGACTTCCTTCAAGCCCACGGGCTGATCCGGGGCGATACAACCTCCAGGAGCGACGAGGAAGAGGAACGAACCCCGCCTTCCCAGCAATACGCCACCAGATGTAACCAGCCACCCGCGCCGATGGACCCCACAATAAAAAAACGCTTCGGCTTCACAACCATTCCCTCTACTTTTTTTTCTGTTTATTTACCCGCCGTATTTTCGTCCCCATCCCTTACTGAAACCCTGCTTGGCCCCGCTTAGTGCTTAAGTGTAGTGAAAAGACTAACTCGTTTTACTCCGGGGGAGTTAGTAACGATAAATTTCGCTGAAAACGAAATCTCACTACAAGCACTGCCCGAGCTCGCACAACACATTCCCGAAAACAACAACAGACCACAATGCTTTCCCCCCCTCCCCGCCCGGCTATATCAAAATAAGTAGTGCTGAACATGGGAGAGAGACGACAAACGTCGCGGAGTGCGATTGTAGTGCGGATGACGTGATCGCGGAGCCGTTCAACGTAAGGAGGATCGCAAGCCGTCGTTGAGCGAGAGGATATCGATCGGTAATTTACGGGACTCCTGCCGCCATCCATCACTCACCTTTTATTTAAAAAATGACAGGGTCATTTTTTGACCCCAAAACCCCTTTTTTGCCACCCTTAATAATTTAATTAGTGGGGACCACCGCGGTAACACCTTTGTAAGAGCCGACCGTTAACCCCCCCGCCCTGACCTTTGTCTCAGCTTTACCCTATAGCCTATGCCCCTTGTTTTTTTTATATTTTCGCGTATTTGCTCTCCCACTTCGTGATTTGAGATTTCATAATTTTTAATAGTCTGTTTCTTTGAGATTTGAGGAATTTAATTTGCCGAATTCCACAAACGGTGTTGCACCGAATTGCAACTGGCGCCCTTATTTATATCACCCTCGAACCGAGTAATCGGACTTTGTTTTTCTCACCATTTTTTTCTTTTTCATTTTTTTTGTATTCATTGGATATTCTAAATAATTAAAGTAGTTTTCTAGTTTCAATAAAACTACTGCATTATTTATTTATTTCAACCGTTTTCCCCTCCTACCATTCCAGGAGCGAACTGCGGGTCACAGAGTAGTTCCTCGAAGAAACAAGAACTTTTTACAACTAATTACAACTTCATACAACAACTTTCAGACCGAAATAACCGTCTATGGGCCAATGAATTGCTTCCTATACACATGCATCATACGTGTAAATAAATGAAAAGTAGTGAGTTGTAAAAAGATGTAACTAGAATTTATTACGAAAGTGTATACAAACGTTTTAGCTCCTATATCGCCTCTGAATTTTCGTAAGAAGTTGTAGTTAGTTGTAGAAAGTTGTAGTAACCTCAACTTATTACTTATTTCAGGTGTACATTTCCGTCATTAGTTGTAGTAAATTCGATAATTCTGCAAATTTTTGTAGAAAGTCGTAGTTTTTCTTTACTTTATAAGCCCTGATTTAGCGTAAAATGTTGTAGGAACTACAACAATCTCCAACCATGTTCCAAATCTCGCATTTAATCATGGAAAGATGTGGGAGTGGTGTAGTTTGGTATGAAAAGTTGTAGTTTTACGATGTTTTCGCATAGTAAGTTGTAGTTTCCGGGATTATTTTTTGGAGTACAAAGTTTTAAAAATAGTGAAGTTTTTCCGCCAGGGATCGAACAATACATGCCGTTGAGAAGCTTTGTAACGTAAAAAAACCGTTTGTAGTTGAATTCCACGTCGAATAATGAAATTTCGTAGGTAATAAACTACAACGAGCTATATATGTTATAGCATGTCAATTGACTAGTTTCTCAGGTTGTGCCAACTCCTGATTGCTTGATTTATGAAATTATTTACATTTAACTATTACGTTTTCATCGCAATATATTGTAATAGAGTGACTTCAAAACAAAATTTCGACGGTGAAAATCGACTTGGCAACGCCGCACGGCTCAAACCTACGACCGGCACAGGACAGGAAAGGTGTACAATCCGAATTCTAAGATGAGTCAACCACGAATCGCTGTAGACAATTGTCTTTGAGACAATTGAGTGGACAAAAGAGTATGGAAGCTTGAGTCAAACTAGCGGCTCCGCAACGAGGTGCATGGATGCCGATCGATAAGTATAGCCGCGATTTCCAATCGAATAAAATGTAATTCGTGTGACATGATCCTTTGTTTCGGCTGCTCTAAGTGAGTTTAGGCTCTGAATCTCCTTTAAACGTAAACTTACAGTAAAAGTTATATATCTTCTCTGTACCTGTACTAGCCTTTAAACTTCTTTTTTTACACTGTAACAAGCTGTGCGAACCCTGAAAGCTCACTTGTCACAAGCTATGCTGACTTATGAAACGAATTTTATACTTTCTTTCCAGTTAAGCAGGATTTCAAATTATATTTCTCAGATTTTTAGAAGCTGCGCTGGGTGGCTGAACGCCTTTTCCAAACTTTCTCGCTTAGCGACCGAATCTAGCAAATTCTGCCGAGCTTTTTTAATCTTTGCCGACACGAACTTCCCTTTTCGTTTCCCATGAGTGGCATGAATACTTTGCCTCGCCATTATTGAAAAAAACATGGGTCGGAAGAAACTCTTTTGATTGGTCGAATATATATAGATATACTCGACGTGGAAAAAGTTGTGCGCTTCCGACCCATCTTTTTGATTGGTCGAGTATACATATATTCTATTTTTTTCGCGTTCAAGGATTCCAGATAAGCATGTTTGAGTAACGTATATTTACTTCCAGAGGTGGACGGTGGTCGTGCGAATTAGGTCCCTAAAAAAACACGTCAATCCCTACTTGTTATCTATAACGTTTTTTCTATAAAAAATGATACTCCAGCGTAAATGCTCCATACACTAACTTACAAAAAAATTGATGTTCGCGTGTGCCGCCATCGGCTTTAGTTTTTTCATTTATATTATATCCTCATAGAGTTTATTCTATTTTTGTTCATTTACCCGATATGTATCGCCCTTATTAAATAAACAGATATATATTTTTAAAAAAACGGTGGTCGTGCGGATAGAGTAATAGACTGGCGACCAGAAGGTCCGAAGTTCAAGACGTCTCTTAGTTTGTTTAATTTGCAATTTTTTTTTCAAGACCTGATCACATACAGAGTATGTAAAAGAGAAAGTATTGCAATTTAAAAAAAATTCGACTTCAACATTTTAATGGAAATACATGTTTTGAACAACAAGTGATTCAATATAGTGATGACTCTGTTGTCTTTTTAGTTACTCACATGACATTTCTGAAACCATCCTCAATCAGAAATTTCTATTGTAAAATATGGATTGCCTTACAGGTCTACTACAAAAAAAAGACTGCTATCAGTAATCTTGAGTAGTTTTCAGTGAGAAATACACTATAAATATTCTCATAAAATATTATATATAAATAAATGCATAAACAGAAAAGATTTAAGGTTAAGTTAACACTCATAATGTTAGACTATAAACACCGATACATCCATAGTTTTTATCACTCGCATAGCATTTCATATGAATTCTAAATCCTGCGGCGGCCTCAGATACGCCATGATATGCGAAACCTTTGGTATATGAATAACAAATATAAAACGACTTTTCAAACTATCGCAGTGCTGACATAATTTTGACGTAATTTTTTTCAAGTGGAGAGTGAACGTCAGTGTTGCGTTACGCAGTCAACACTGAAAAAACATTGCATTGTTCGCACCCTCACGTGACCAATGTGAGGTCCTGGCTTAAAAAAAAAACAAAAAACAAAATTGTATAAAATTGTAAAAAATACAAAATTTGAGAGTCGACTCGAACTCCGAACACTCTTGTTACCGGGCTGGTACCTTATTTGCACGACCACCGTACACTTCTAAATATACATGTACGATACCCGACATGCTTATCTGAAATACTTGAACGCGATAAAAAATGTATATATATCCTCGCAGTAACAAATACGTTGCTTCGAAGATATATTAATTGAATTACGGATAAACGCTGAAAAAATTAACGGGAAGAAATTCGTCTGGTGCGGGAGTGAATTGGCGGAGGTCTGTCAAGCTTGCTTGAATATTAAAAATTATTCATTGATGCGGTTAAGATATGGTCAAGCAAGGTTTGAAGACTGTACACCGAAGTCCGTGCGATAAGCTGAAATTCAAATGCATAATCCCAGCAACGTCGCGGCGGGCGCAAAGGATCAAGCGCGGTCGTAAGCTGCGGAACGCACGAATCTCTCACATGGATAGTAAATCTATATACAGGGAGGACACGGTGAAACTAGACAGTCCAATGCGGCTCCATGAGAATTTAGGAAGCCTGATTGGCTACTGCCTACGGCCGCCAGTGCGTCTCATCCGAGCGGCGACTGTGTCCCCACGCGCCATCGGAATGGGCCAGTAAGGGTAGTGGTAGGGGCAAGGGACGTTACCTGAGCTGGTAGGGCAGACGCCAAAAACCAAGATTTATTTACTACTCGGTCTGCACGCATAGAGTGGGAACCGTCGGTTTGACGCGCAAGCGCATTTGCGCTGTCTAGTTTCACCGTGTCCTCCCTGTATATATTCGATCAATCAAAAAGATAGGTCTAGTTCGGAAACTCTCCAGTGTGGCGGCGCTGCAAACACGGAGAAAAAGTTGCCTTAAGAAAATCGCTCCACTGGCAATCTCTCTCTATCTGGTGACATCAGAATAGTCTGCATGACTAGCCTGATGCTAGAACTACCTTAACAACTGACAATCAAAAAATGATATTAAGGTAATTTCATGATGAACAGCTTTTGCGAAATGTATTTTGTTTGATTTTTATATAGAAAGATTAACCTCTTT
Source organism: Tromatobia lineatoria (assembly GCA_949699805.1). Lineage (NCBI taxonomy): Eukaryota > Metazoa > Arthropoda > Insecta > Hymenoptera > Ichneumonidae > Tromatobia > Tromatobia lineatoria. Next base: position 3,838,622 of record OX453044.1, read on the forward strand.
TTCATCAATAAAGTCCAGGAAAAATGTGATCCACCGTCCCGTTCCCTGAATATTCAATTTCAAACGCAGATGAGAGTAAACACCACTGCACGTCCCAGAAAACGGCCCTGCAGTCGGTGGTCGGTAAAAAGGGAAAATAGTGTTAATCTCCAAATAAGATGCATCCTTCCGAGCATCTAGAATATTCCAAAGAAAGGCCTTGTAGTCAGTGGTCGGTAAGAATGAAAATAGATATACTATCATAGGAAGGGTAGACGGGGCTAGACGCAAAAGAGAGGTGTAAGGCCCTCCACTAGCTCGTAGTCGATGAACACCCCACGCAAGCAACTGGGAAGTGGAAGACGGCCGTTTGACAGCCAATGAAGCGTGAACTCTGCCCTCTTCAAACCCCCAAAAATGTACTCACTACATCTAAGGCGAAGAAAACTAATTTGTAAAGTGGGAGACGATAGTTTTTACGACCAATTAGAAGGTTCGAGAAACTGCCCTCTCCTAACTCTGCGTAAGACAAGAAGCTGACTGCATTAGTATATAAGGACGCAATTTTTGTATTTTTAGGCAGTCTCAAAATGTAAAATCACCGGGCAACATCTCCGAAACTAAGGAGAGTAGTTAGTCAGTAAAATTGTGATAGTCTTAAAATTTTTGTACCAACGACCAACAGCTCTAAAAGTAAAAGTGTTGAACGCAGTTTAACGAGTAAGTTTTTTACAATAACCAGAACCTTCAGAAATGAATGCAGTACAGTTGCATTAATTCTAATCCTAACTCCGAAATCCAGAACGTACTGCAGAACAGTTGCAATCATTCATTTTTTCAAAAACCTTTGAATCCCAGAACGTACTGCAGAACAGTTGCAATAATTCATTCCTTCAAAATCTTTAAACTCGAGAAGTTTGCAGAACAATTGCAAACGTTTCTCTCCAAAGACTGTCGTTCTCTCTCACAGATAGACCCAGCTTAAAACAGTTAACGAATGCGAATTGTTGCAAGCGTTTTACTTTAATAACAGCTGACTGTACGCGGGGAAGCGAAGTCATAGCATTCCTCATTATCCAAGACTCGGAGAAATTCTTATTTATTTTATTCCAGAATCTAAATTTTATTTAGCTAATGGCACAACATTCAAGCGTTCCCCATCCCATTTAAAAGACTCCAGTTTAAGCTTATTCCAGCAACGAACATTTAGAATCAAAGAACATAATTCCCTAATCAAGTCCGTTTCAATTGATTAAAATCTCATTTATTATCGTTCAGCCCAAATCCCAGACCAATCAGCCGTAGCTAAGGTCTAAAACAGGGCATTTTAATTGTTTTTGTTACTCGGACGTGACAACAATGTGACAAAGCGTACACTTAAAGATGAAGCCGATCTACTGTATGGTTTCATAGAAATTACTAATTTAAGATCAAATTCCGGTGCTAAATCGCTTATTCTTACAAATCAACAGTGGCGACGTGGCAATACCGCCGCACGTGCGTGTTCGGTAACTTAAATCCCAAATCTCTACATGTAAAAACTGTGACAACCTATCACTAGCCGCTCTTTTAAGTAAATAAAGACTGATGATGAATAGACTAATAAGTAATAGCCTGAATAGATTATCCATGATAATCTGTTTTGGTGTAATTTGAAAACAGTGCCGATGTTACGTCCGAGTAACAAAAACAATTGCCCTGTTTTGGACTTTAGCAAAAGCTAATTAACCCGGAATTTGGGCTGAACGATTTGGTATTTAGATGAATTTTCTTTATTAAAATAAAATGCGTGTTTCAGATCAGTTGCCGGAATATATTTTGATTTTGAACATTTAATTGAACAGCTAATTTTCACCAATTTATATTCAGCTTCAAATTCATTAGTTAATTGTTGACTCTTACAATACTTGGTCGTCAAATAACCGTGATAATCAGATTCCTTAATCCCTCCACGATAGATTTCTAGTAATTTTCTTAATTGCTTCTTTCTGCCACCTCTCTTTCGATTTTTGCCTATTTGAGGAATTAAGAGGATAGAGTCGTGGATTATTTTATGTGAAGTCGAATACTCAAGAAAACTCAGAATAAATGTCGGGGGTTGATCTCGCACATTCAACTAAGTCCCAAGAACACGGAATTGAGTTCTTTAAGACTCGCAATATTTTTACCCCGCACTCTTAATATTGGAGGATCTTGGAATTCGTTGGAGTGTCGGGGGTTGACCTCGCACATTTGACTAAGTCCAAATGATGTACCCGAAGAACTTTTGTTCTTACCACTATTTATTCACTTGACTCTGGAGCTTGTTAGTCGTTGATTAAGAATTTTTGAGACTGAAGATTACATTTTTACTGACTAACTATTCTCCTTAGTTTAAAAGATGTTGCCCGGTGATTTTACATTTTGAGAACTGAAGAAAAATACAAAAATTGTGTCCTTGTATACTAATGCAGTCAGCTTCTTGTCTTACGCAGAGTTAGGGGAGGGCAGTTTCTCGAATCTTCTCATTGGACAAAAAAACTATCGTCTCCCACTTTACAAATGAGTTTTCTTCGACTTAGATCTAGCGAGTACATTTTTGGGGGGTTTTGAAGAGGGCAAAGTTCACGCTTCATTGGCTGTTAATCTTCCGTCTTCCACTTTCCTGCTGTTTGCGTAGGGTATTCGTCGACTACGAGCTAGTGGAGGGCCTTACACCCATCTTTTGCAATTAACCCCTCCTATGATACTATATGTACTGTAGTGTAAATTTCCCAAGTGCCAAACACCACAAGCTAAAGCCTGTGAATTTTCCCCTTTTTTTTTATTCTGGGCGCCAGGTACTTTCGCGCCAGGGAAAACTCACGATGGAAAGGCCAAGCTGCTTTACCCGGACTAGCCGCAGCCGTCAAAATATGTAAAGTGGCAGGACTCTTATGAGCTATTCTCGTTTAATATGGAATAAAATAATTAATGTTCAGTTTTACGGGAATTCCAGAACAACAAAAATATATTTCATTTTCCTCGGACGATGTCCTAACAACACAAAAAAACAAATTCGATCTCGATCGGCCGAAGCGAGTAACCGCAAGCCGCGGCTCTCACCTCACGCAACACACACGAGAGAGGACGGTAATTATACGTCATAAAAGGAAAAAAAAAGGTTTTTAATCATTCCAGGATGGCTCCTTGGATCCACCTGGCTTCCAATGAATTGTAAAACCGCAAACTCCCGCTATCCGCACTACGAAGAGGGAATAACAAGGGAAATTAGACGTTATAATAATATTCTATACGAGGGAAAATAGATCGCGCGCTCTATCTCTCTCTCTCTCGTTGAGCGACGCGAATCTCGAGCGTCTCTCTCTCTCTCTCTCTCTCTCACAAAGTGCAGCGCAATCGGACATGTGTCCCGACAATTTCCGCGGCACTCACTCTCTTACCGAAAAAACTCGGCTACTCAATCCACCGAAAAGAGAAAAGAATACCGCGGGTACACACTCACTCGGGACAACACGATCATTCCCGCGCACCGAAACTATTTCCGCGAATACGAGGGAATTAACAAAAATAAAATAACAAATGGCTTGTTCCCTGCAACACTGCCGACAGAAAAATATTTCCCGAAGGAATCTTATTTTCTCACGACGACCACGACTTCACCGTAAAGTCACGCGGGACTCACCTAATATTAAATTTCCAAACCATGTGGCTGGCGGACTCGACCACGCGCGAAGTATCATCGTCAGCGACATTTATTTTTCCAACAAAAAACTATAAAATGAAAAAAGACGGGTTTACCTCGACTAAAGAATCTCCAAACAAAAGGTCCACGCTCTCTCTTATTCTCTATCGAATAGAATTATAAAACTGTTCCTGCGGGAGTATCTAGTTCGGACGGTTAGCGTCGCAAGGGTTCCGGACAAAATTCTTCAACGCCAGCTCCTTGTGCGACAAACATGACACGGAATAGCCTAGAGATGTGTCGCTCGAGGAAGCACGATCCCTCTCATCCCTACTCTTATTAAGTGAAAAGTCAGGCGGCCAACCTTAAATTTTCGCGAACTACTCGCAACTACGTCTAGCGATTTTATATTTGTCTCACTGGCGCGCGAAGTCCAAAATCGGTGCACCCTCTGTAATTATAGAGCAGCGGGACGATGGCGATAGATAATTCCCCAGTAAACACGGTATTGTAACAGCAACGTAACGGCTATGTAACTCAATGTAACAAGTAATCTCACGTGTAACTTACACGTAATTTACAATTTCCCACTCAGCAATGTTACCATGTTATATAACATGTGTTACGTAACTGTTACAATTGAGTTACGTTGCCCGTATATTTCGTAGTGTAACAGATATGTAACAAGTAACATTCAGATGTTATATAACGTGTGTTACATAACCGTTACGGTCTTGCAATGTTAGTAGTGTGTTGCAGGATATTACTGAAAGGTAACAGCAACATAATCAAAAAAATTGTTTGTAACTTACATGTGACTTACATGTAATTTACTATTTCCCACTCAGCAATGTTACTATGTGTTATGTAACATGTGTTACGTTTGCGTTGCAATTTAGTTATGTTGTGTTGTGCAATTTGAATTACACAGCTATTACTGTTTCGTTATATTGCCAAAATGTAGTCATATTGACAATACAGTGGCTTTTTGTGGACTGTAAGTCCACAAAAGAGCTTCAAGGATTGATAAATTGCTACCCTTGGGAGTCAAAAATATTAGCTGCTACTATTAAAAGTAGAACAAGCTATTGACAAATGATGCGAAGCGATCGAAATCTCCGAAGAGTATCACTCCGGTGTGTATATGAAGCTGCACAGCTACGCTGACTTATATACGTTAGTGACACGAATCGCTTGCGAGAAACATTTAAGTCGTATGCCATCTAGCGGACATCACATCGTGATACACATGTTACGTAACAATAACACATTTTTGTTACATGACTGTAACGAAACTACATAACGTAGATGTTACATATTTTTGCAACGTTCTAGCAATGTTATCACATTACGTAACTGTAACATGACTGGACTATCCTCACAGTTACATTACAATCGTTACAAAGATGTTGCATTACAGTTACACACTTTCGTTACATAACTGTAACGGAACTACGGTATTAAACGGTTGCATAACGTGAATGTTGACGGTGTTCTATAACCACTGTAATATGTATGTTACATACTTTTCGCAACATACTTGTTATGTTGCCATGTTACATCACCGCAACATTGCGTTCCTGTCACGAAAGTGACGTCCCCATTGTTACTTGCACGTTGCGTTGCAGCTCCATAGCTTTTGTTATGCAACGGCAACGAAAATATGTTACATAACGATAACATTACCTGCATATAACAAATGGAACATCACGAGTTACTCCTACGTTACATATCCTCGACATATCGCAAGGGTAACATTGTTACAATCACATGTAACTTCTAGGTTACATTGCCGTTCAAAAACGTGTTTACTGGGTCGTTGTTTGATGCGACAATGTTGTTGTGAATATTGTCCTTTCTTGTGAGGAGCTTTTTGTCATAGTGTAGAGGGAATTTCGATGTCGGAGTGGTAAATACTGCTGTGGGAAACTCTCGTCGCTCGGCGTACATAATTAGAAAAAATAAAAATAAATAAAATAAAAATAGTACATATTGTTATCGCGATTGCGAAGCCCTACGGATCTGCCGGGAGTCGTCGTATCGTGAAGAGCTGTCGTGGTGTAACAATTTTACCGCGTTACAGTACTTTTATTTTTACCGCTCACTGACTGTAGGGCCTTTCTTTGGGATATTCAACGATGCTCGGAAGAATGCATCTTATTTGGAGATGAACACTACTCTACCTTTTCACCGACCACTGAATATAGGACCTTTGTCTGGTACATGCAGCGGTGGTTGCGGGGTCGCCTATTTCTGGGGTAAGGGTACATCGGGACGTAACACCAATAATGTAACTAATGAAATATCTAATAAAGTTGAAAAAAGGAAACTAAAAAACATTTCTTTCGCTGCAAAGCAACAGGTACGAGTAGTAGACTTGATCTAGAATGGGTAGCATTAGATGTAATGAAACAGATAATATGCTTTCAAAATCATTGTAGTTAGCGATAAAGTGAGAAATATACTTGACAACCAGCATAGCTTGTAGTGAAGCAAGAAAAATACTTTGAAGAGCCGCGTAGCTAGACATAAACATAAAATCTGTTTTGTAAGTCAGCGTAGCTTCTAATAACATAACAAGTATTTTTTGAAAAGTAGCATAGCTAGAAAGAAAAAATCAATTTTGTTTTTTAAGTCAGTGTAGCTTCTAAACAGATGAGAAATATAATTAAGGAATTACAGCCAATTTGATCGTTACTGTATTCTCGACACGTAATTTTTTATAATATAGAATGGAGTTCGAGTAATTTTGTGCCATCAATAAAAAATGTTTGCCCACGCAGTTGCTGAGAAATTAATTAATGAAATCAGAGATTTTACATATCGGCATTGTTCTTCGGACCGTGAGTGGTCTCACGTTATTGCCTAAAGCTAATATTTGCGAACTTCTTTTAAGGAAACAAAACTTCTCTGTGAATAAATTGAAGTCTTAGGATTAGATCGAAATTGAAAAAACAATAGATGCCTACGTAAATATAGTAATATTATGATTAAATTGAAGCAATTTTATAAAATCGTTGAATGAGTGACAGAGGCTTGGCAACGTCGCTAAGCCATGAAAGATCGTGGAACGTGCGGGTGATTCAAACGATTTGCGGATAATTTAAGCACGTATAGTTGAACGGGGGCGCTGAGCAATGCTATCGACATAAAGACATTGCAACGCTGCCAAGTCGACATGCAGAATTGGTGTCTCACTAATCAAGCGGATAAAATAATAAAAAGAAGTTTTCCATATTGCAAGGGGTTATTAATCGTGTTTTTATAGATTTCTCGTCGAGGAAAATACGAGTCAAATCAGCAACTTAATGGGCGATAACAAATAGAAAAATACTATTATTACAATTTATAATCGTTCTCCCGCAGCACGGTCCGTTGTTTTATTAACGTATTCACATTTCAGACACCATCGTTGGCAAATAAACCTGGTTTTGTAATATTACATGTACAGTTGGTCAATGACTTAACAGTACGGGATTTTTATCCTTAACATGGCGCCGGGCGCCCGCATCGCCAGCCCAAAGAAGTTGCGGTGATCGTCTACTCACCGGCTCGCAATTATAGTAGACACAAGAACAGTTTCTTAAAACATTGTATTTTTGCTACATGGATAACCTTGTAAAAGTTCGATTGAAGATTTTATGCAGAGGAACAATAAACACGAATAAGTAAGTACAAAATACAAAGACACTATTTAGTTTTGAAGACTTTTATTTCATTTTCAATTAGGAATTTTTTAATCATAAAGATAGCTCCAGTGCCATGAGTCGAACTCGAGACCGGCTGTATCGACAGTAGGTTATTCTGCAGTTTTCCTCTGTCCTCTGAGGACAGAAAAAAACTAAGGGTCACTTTCTCTTTCAAAAAAGAGAAGAATAAAAATAATTACCTCCTTTCAGGATGAATCCGAAGGATTTTTTATAAGTCAATTAACTAAGAGGGTCAACTGGTGGCTTAGAAACTAAATCAGAATAAGAGAACACTGCGCCAAGGGTTGGTTTTCGTAAGGTAACATTCTCTTTGCAGCACACGCCATTTCAGCAGAGCATTTTTTGTCCAATGGTCCTTGGGGGAGGAGATGTGAAAAAAGTTTTTTTTTTGCTCATAAGGACACCTTTCACCCTCAGCAAATAAAAAAATTATAAATGTCCTCCCTTCAGGATCACACCGAAGGGAGGACATGTTCTCCGGATCCTGCGAACTGTGTTTTACACAGTTCGCAGGATCCGGAGAACACTGCTTTGAGGCCCAGCGGCCATCTTCACTGATTCAAAATCGACCTTGGATGCTCTTAAAAACTGCACCTGCACCGACTCGTCGATACAAAAAATCCAAATTGAGCTTGATAACTGCGAAACGGAAGGTATTGAGGTGGCGTTAGTTTGGATCCCATCACATCAAGGTATCGCAGGGAACGAGATCGCTGACGCAGCAGCAAAAAAAGTCACCTCAGAAGGGATTGATTTGTCTGAAACCGGGAGTTTAAAAAATCACTTTCCGAAACCATCAGGAATCCTGGAATCTTAATTGGACAAAGAAAAATAACACGAAACCCCCCAGTTCAGAGACAACATCGTCGAAAGAACCCTCGACGCTCCAACGAGAAGAGAACAATCAATCATCACAAAGCTGCGAATCGGTTATACTAACCTAACTCACAGCTATCTCTTCAGCGAAAATCAAAAAGAATTATTGTCGCCACTGCAACACAAGACTCACCGTTGAACACATTCTCATCGAATGCCCCGCACTCCAACAAACCCGACTGAAACTTGAAATCCCACCATCACTTAAGAAATGCCTCAACGACGGGAAAACACCAAAGAAAATTATCGAGTATTTTAAACAAGTGGAAATATACGACGCCATCTAACCAGTAAAACCGACCACGTTACCAATTGTAACAATCAAATCTTGACTACTCAGTGACTTATTAACAATCATAGTGTTATAGACTATTATTGTTACTAATTTATTTTTGAATAGTATGTAAATTTGTATTATGGTCGCCAATAATCGTAGCAATTGATGCGGTCTTAAATAAAGGAAAAAAACTGCTTTGAGAATTGGCCTTCGCTAAGACTCATTTTCTTTGCGGTTGCACTGCACACCAAGTAAAAGTACCAATTTTTTTCTTAATCCTTAAAGGACCCAGTCACATAAAAATGTCATAGGAAATAAAAATCTGAAAATGATATACTTTATATTAAAAATTTGACATAATAAAATACTTAAATACATAACAAGTATTACAATTCTGCAATTTTGTAAAGACATACCGTGTATCCAAACCAAATTACCAAACTGATGAATCAATTTTATTGTTCAATGTCTTATTTTATCTGTCAAAGAGTGCATTCTGGATTGAATATAGGAATTATTATTTCAAGTCTTTATTCCAAAACTAATTGTTACTGCATTCAAAATCGCCAAGATATAATTTCGCTATGATATAAAATCGCTGAGATAAAGATCGCGAAAGATATAATTTACAGATTTTTTTTCTTATGACATTTTTTTTAGGTGGAACGGCCCCCTGAAATCAGAGTGACAACAAGAGTATAAAATGTCCGAATAATACTGGTAAAGATCTTTAAAAGTGTGACCTGTTAAAAAAATTGATTTGTTTAATTGGTGTGCAGTGTATCTTCAAAGCGAATGAGACCTAGTTAGGGCCAATCCCTGAAACAGTGTTCTCTAAACCACAGCCAGAGAGTAAAATCTTGATCCAATTGACTGGTTCATTACCAAAAAATCCTTCGAGTTCATCCGCAAAGAAGGTAATTATTTTCAATTTTTTCTTCGACGAAGATGAGAGTTGTCCTTATAATAAAAAAAAACACTTTTCCGGTTGTAGCGTTTAATTTAAAAACCACTCACAGTGGCTTTCAGATCAAGCTGATTAATGGATTATAGGTATCGATGCAGAGAATATTCAGTCAGTTGTAGACCACAATTAATTGACCGGCACCATCTGACAGCCACTGCCGGTGCTTTTTCATTTGGCGCTGCTTGTGATTTTGATTTTCAACGTAATGCATATTCTTCAAATTACAAGCAAAAGCCATTGACTGGTGCAATCACAAGCAGCTCTAAATGAAAAAGCGAGAATAGTGCCGTTCAGATCAAGCTGGGAAATATAATTGTTGATGTGGAGAAAATGAAGTTGAAATTTCATTAGATACATAACTGTTCACGCCACAGACCGATATTATGATTATTACGCGTGAGGTACCACCGAGTAACGCTACGCGACAGCTCTGCGGGTGTGTAAGTCAGCCGGAAACTCTCAGTTTCCGTGCAAGAGTCCAATCACCTCTACGAGCACCCACGGTGCTCCGATATTGGTATTGCCTTCGCAATCACTGAAGGTACTCAACTTTCTGGAATCGCTAACGGCTAAAATTTGTAATCGGGAATTTCCGACTCACGGTTACATCGATCGGATTCAAGGACTCTCAGCGCCGAATATTAAATGTGGTTCCAATACATTTAGTAATATTTGTTACCACCCCCGATTGTACAAGTGAATAAACGAGTGTTATATTTTTCACAATTTCTCCGCGTGTGCATTGTTCATTTCTTCGAGCGATCCGAATCCTCTTCGCCACGAGTTTCTCGTGTTCCACCGGTAAAAACCATTTCGGATAATTTACTTCATCTGTGCGCGCAAGCGAAGGCGTGCACAATAACAAACATAATTATTCTGCAATTTTGTAGAGGCATACAGTGCACCAGAATCGTGTGAGGTAAAAAGTCAAAATGTTCACTTGTTCTAGTTTTCTGAAAACTGATGAACAAATTTTCACATCCAACACATCCGGCATTGAAATTTAAACCTTTTTTACAATCTCTTCCTTAAATCAAAACAGGTACAATATGCTACAAACATAAGAATTTCATTTCCAGTTTTCTATGTTGAATCCAATTGGGTAATATCTGCCATTTTCGGAGGCTTTGGAGAATATCATGAACCTCTGCTTACTCCCCTAGCAGAATAACCCAAAGTCACGCTGGTTGCCACGGTGAGAATCACGCGTGACTTTCGACACCGAAAGTCTCGGTCATATCACGACAGAAATCACGGACCTCTTATACCGTTTGAGCTTTTGAGCTTGGAGACCGTGATTTTGCATAAAATAACGGTAGAAGTCACGGCTCGACGGAATTTACAGTGCCGTGGTAATTCGCAGAATCACGGCTGATTTCACGTTGCTTGTCGTCATATTTCTAATAATCATGGCCGACATCACGGCTCAATTCACGGCCCTAAAATCCGGCATGCCTTGGCAAACTCACGGCTGGAAGCACGGCAGATTAGGTGTTGCTGGTATTTATCCTGTCGTGATTTGTCGTATAATCATAGCCAATGTCACGGCTGAACTCACGGCTCTTCAATTCATCGAGCCGTGATTTTGGTTGTAACATTTCACGAAAATCCCGGACTCAAAGCTCGAAAAATCCATCGCACCACAAACTTTGGAACGAGGGTCCGTAATTCTCGTCGTGATACGACCGTTTTTTCAGTGTGAAATATCACGCGTGATTTTCAGCGTGATTCGGCCGTGGCCAAAACTGCTAGGGTCAGTTAGGTCTATCCAAATCACAACCAGGATTCCATTTAAGTGGTACAAGTCACTTATCAATGTATATAACATCACTTCGTATGTATTCATGGTCCATTAACTCGAAAACCTATGTAACTTTGAACTCATACGCTGCAAGTTCTGCATTGAACAGCTGAAGAGCCGTAAGGTGGCACGACAGATACGTCTTTAAACTCGCAAACAAATAAAGCTACGAAATAGCTAGCAGCGGAAATATAGATAGATTATGATTACGTTATAATTAAAAATTGCTTTCTCCCGCACTTACTCCAATGGACTATGTGCGGGAGTTAGTCGCAGAGACGCTTTTTGTAGAGAGCCATCTTTATCATTTATCGAGGGTTTTTACTTGGGTAATAGGATTCGGATAAATATTTAGCATTCATTTTTTTTATTACAAAAGATTTTTAAGCGAGGTATTTTTTGTTTCAAGGTGATTTTTTCATGGGATATTTTGTCTATCAAGGGTTTTTACTTGACTACTAAGATTCGGTTGAATATTTTTGAAAAGCAATATTGTTTTTAAGAATTTCAGCTAAATGTTTTTTGTATTCCTAGTGATTTTTTATGGGATGATAACATTTTAATACTTGCCGTACCAATTTTTTTTTTGGAAAAAATTTTTTGGGGGTTAGATTCTTCCATACGTGATGTCCAAAAATATTGTAAAAAATATTGGCAATTTTTTACCATGAACAATATTTCCAAATCTCGAATTCACAATATTAAAATTAAATGCTTCTGAATATTCGACTAGAGGCTTATGGAAATATTTCTGTGCAATGAAATATTGGAAATATTTGTGCAATAAGCATTCAGGCCATATTATGTGCTATGTGGGCAACCATCGTTTCATATGTGATAAAATCTTAAATTTTCCAGCAGATAGTCTTTAAATAATTTTCCTCGTTTTTTTTCTCTTGAAAATGCCTTAAAGTAATTTTAACCTAGAAATTCTAATGCGTCCCAAATCGGTTTGATTATCCGAGAATATAAACACGATTTATTCGTATGCTCACCATCGATTACCGGGACTTAGACTTATAATTTCACGGATGTTTGTAAAAATGTAATACTCACGTCGATAAATTTAATTTGGGAGCTTCATTAAAACTTTTTCATGGGATCCTTTTTGATAAGGTCGTTATAATATTCAATACCGATCTTTGATGATAGAAAAAACCAAAGTAAATTTAAGTTGTAAGCATATATTATTATCGGCCATCCGTTTTTTAATGTGTAATACAGTCTTACATTCTCCAGTGGTTAGTTTGTGAATACCTGTCCTCGATCTTTTCTCGAAAGCGCCCTGAAAAAAATTCTAACTAGAGATTTTAATTACGTTTTAGATCAGTTAGATTACCCAGAAATGTCAACAGCAGTTATTCGGAGTCTGACCGTCAATTGCCGAGACAGAAATTAGACTTTCACGTTTGTTTCTTTATCTCCGCATTTACGTTCTCTTTCCTGTATATCAATTAGGGACATTTGCTTACCCGGGAAGAATTTTTCTGGTATGATTGTATATGTTCATATATGTATCAGATATGTATCACATAAAATTATATCTGATTATATACAGTGTCATATAGTATCTTATCTGATATCGTATCTGATATCGGATCTGTTCATTGTGACCCGAAGTTCGCTCCTGAAATGGTGGGAGGGGAAAACGAGTGAAATAAATAATTAATGCAGTAGTTCTATGAAAAAACTAGAAACTACTTTAATTATTCAAGAAAAATCAACAAATACAAAAAATATGACAAAGAAAAAAAAAAAGAAAAAAATTGCGAGAAACAAAGTCCGATTACTCGGTTCGGAGGGCAATAAAAAAATGTTATTAAAAAAATAGGGGCGCCAGTTGCAATTCGGTGCAACACGGTTTCCGGCATTCAATAAAAAAAAACTATTAGAAATTACAATACCTCAAACCACGAAGTGGGAGAGCGAATACGCAAAATAATTAAAACCAGACTATTAGCTGTAGGGTAGGGCTGAGACAAAGGTCAGGGCGGGGGGGAAAAATGGCTCAACGGTCGGCTCTTACAATGGTGATACCGGGGTGGTCTCAACTATCTTTTAAAATAATCAGGGTGGCAAAGAAAAGGGTTTTGGGGTAAAAAAATAACAAGGGTAATTTGCTAAAGGGGAAACAAAAAAAGGGGGGGGGGGGGAAGGATTTATCTTGAAAATTCGTAAAAAGTCCGAAGGACGTTTCACATGCGTTTCACATGAACGCAGGGAAAGAGAAGTAAATAAATAAAGATACAGAAATAGACGATATAGAAAATAGACAGTAGAGGTAGAAGTAGGCAATAGACATAGACAATAGAAATAGAGAGAATAGAAATAGACCAAAAAGTAGATAATAGACCTTTCGCGACAGCCTCCTCTCTTCCAGGGCCTACACTAACGAGTAACTCACTCAAGAAATAATTAATACTTAAACATTTTTACAACAACTCACAGTCTCCGGATCTGACAAATCTGAACCCCGGGATTCGGGTACTCACGGTCCTCACTGGCACTAGTCCTCGCTGATGTTCCAAGGGTCCTCTCCGGTGGGTCCGGCAGCTGATTGTAACGAAACACGTCCGCAGTCGATCGATGCTAATCGCGAAGAGCCATTCTGCCTCTTCGCTGCTCCTCAACCCGCTGTCTGTGATCCGAAAAGTGTTGTCGAGTTTTCCACACCCGAAAGAAAGAAATAAATTTTTCCACTGATTAATGTTGTTGTTGATTTTTAATCACTAAGAAGTTTGCGTGATTATTTTTGCATCCTTATTAAATTCGCGGGGTGTCCGAGAAGTTTTCGACAACGTTACATGGCCCCGCCCTAGCCTACGGTGCGGTGAATCCCGTGTACCTTCCAACGCTGCTTGAATGGAAAACTCGTGGGCCTCTCGGGTAGTGGAGGTGCCGCCTTATGGCTCGAGAATGCCGAGAGGTGGATGTCCATTGATAGGGTAACGTCCATGAACTCCAACGGAGTCCAGGGGCTGCTCCGAGGCATTTAAAAATTGTCCCACCAAGCGATCGGTACCTCATCTTTTCTTAAAGTTGGCGGTTAAAATATTGGAGGTCCGATGCTCTAATCGGGCCGAGCGGGCACGACGGTGAAGTTTCAGCCGCCTATGCTCCTCTGCCTCAAGGTTGTGGATATTTCGTCGGTGAGGTAGACGATCTCGCCGAGCAATCGATCCTCCATTCGGCGTCCACTCCGCATGAAGGTGAAGACTAAATAGACCGCCCCGCGGGTTCCTCATTTCCTCGGGGTTAAGGCATGTTTTTGGGACCAAGACAGCCTGACGACAGCGGATGAAGATGACAGCGTCCAAATACTAAAGTGCAATGGTGGTCGTGGTCTTGAAGGGGCCAGTGAGGGACCGGAGTTTACAAAATATTTCTTATTTTAACTTAGGAAAAATTACATTAAAACACTCATAATTTACGTTAACGAATAATTTTGAGAAGCAACCAGAAAACGCGTCAGGGACTCGAGAACGTTCGAGCGCATGCACTGACTCTGCAATGCGGTTATTGGTGGTGTGCCCCGGCGGTGTTGCTGACGAGCGGTTGTTTGACCAACTCAAAAAGCAGTCCCGCTAACATGTCCGCCCGCCATCAGCGAACGTCGCTGATGAACATGATGCTGGTCTTCTGGTTGAGTGGTCCGTAAACATGAGAGCTTGATGAGTGGTCGGGTGAGCGTGGTTGTTGCCGTCTTGAGCGTAGCCACCCTGGCATGTCCGTCCTTCCCTGGGTGTAGTTGTAGTACCCTCGCCAGAGGCCATTTACAAGGAGGGTCCGTGATTAACACGAGCGGCCCAACCTTAACCTCGTTAGACGCATGATGCCATTTCGAGATAGGCTGCTGCCGTTGCAAATAGTGAGCAGACTCTTGACGCCAGAACATTTGAACCCGTTGCTGTATGTGCTTCCAATGAGCCATCTTGAAGTTTCCAGACTTGGCAGCGTAGACTCTGGTAAAGTGGTGAGTAGACTGCGGATGCGAAAATGTCCAGGTCTAAGAGCTGACACGTCTTGAGGATCATCACTGAGCGGTTCCAGGGGTCTCGAATTAAGAATAGCCTCTATTCGCGTAAGTAGTGTGCCGAGCTCTTCGAATGTGAGAAGAGACTCACCCACTGTGCGTGTGAGATGGAATTTCGTCGACTTCAGAACAGCCTCCCAATTGCCACCCATATAAGGAGCGGCAGGGGGGTTAAAACTCCACTGGCTGCTGTCCTGTGAGAGGACCGCTGCGATGTGATGATGTTCCTCTGTGCCTTGCGTAAACATGAGCTGTAGAGTTTTGTCGGTACTTACAAAATTCGTATCGCAGTCCGAGTATATTGTGTGAGCAATCCCTCTTCGCGCTGTTAACCGTCTGTGGCTGCGATGAATCCTTCAGATGAGTAGTCACTGACAGCCTCCAGATGAACTCCTGATGTGCTGAAGCAGACGAACACACAGATCCAACCTTTGTATGTTTTTGCGCCCCGACCCTTCAAAGTTTTGAGTGTGAGCGGTTCAGCGTAATCCACCCATGAATGCAGGAATGGTCGTGAGTGTGTTACTCGAGAAAGAGGTAGTTGCTCCATCAGCTGCTGAGCGCGGACCCCTCATTGCCGAGCACACACCACACACCGTAGTATTTGAGATTTTACCGGCGCTCTCCCTTCGAGAATCCAGTAGGCTTGCCGAATATAAGCCAACGTGAGCTGAGTGCCACCGTGAAGCGTTCTTGAGTGAGCCTGTTCGATGATCATGCTTGACAACCGTGAGTATCCAGGCAGAATTGCAGGATGCTTCCATTCCTCACTCAGCGTCGACTGTGTGAGACGTCCACTAACTCGAATGATGCTCTGCCCGTCAACGAAGGCAATCAAGCGAGAAAACGGATGACCGGCTGGTGTTACCGGACCTAAGCTGAACACCTTGAGCTCTGCCGAAAAGTAGGCAGCTTGAGTAGCCCGAATCCAAAACTGCTTTGCGGTGTTCATATCCCCTACTGAGAGGTCCATTGGTGAAGAGGTAAGCTGACCACGAAAGCTATGTGAACCTAGCACCCGATTTCAAGGAATCTTATTTTTTTTAGCCATCTTATAGATTTAGGTACGTAGTTGATTGTAGTAACAATTATTTCGTTTGTAGTTAAGCTTAAAAAACGTTACGAAGCTTGAGTAGAACGTTGCGGCAGATAGCCGTAAGCCAAAACAGCTTTGTGAGAGACGATACCGTGTGGATAAGATTCCAATGGTACTCTCCCTAGGGAGCTGCCACTAATAATGAAATCCCAGGACGCACTTCAGTTGCACTAAGTCCGTCCGCCATAGCAGGCTGAGCTGGCTATGAGTCTTCCGGTTGAGTGAACCCGGGTGGTCTCGTCCACAACAATGAGTGCTCGGTGAGCTGAGCTGTCGAAATGCCTCTCGAGGCACAATCCGCCGGATTACTAGTGCCAGGAACATGCCACCACTCAGCCTGCGATGTGAGCTCCTGAATTTATGTGACTCTCTTCCTGACATAGTCCTTCCATCGCGACGGGGGACATTTGATCCACATGAGTGCAACCTGTGAGCCCGTCCACAAATGAGTTTCGTCCACGTTCAATCTGAGGGTGGCTTGAACGTATTTGAGTTAAGCTGCGAGTAGCAGCGCTGCTGTGAGTTCCAACCGTGGGATTGCGAGTCCTTTGAGAGGTGCAACCTTTGTTTTGGACCTGTGGACGGTGAGTATACGGTTATGTGAACAACCGCCGACATAGCCAGTTGAGACGCGTCAGAGAAGCCATGAATGACGATGATTGAGTTGCTCCATGTGTTAATCCATCGTGGCAATGAAATCCTAGCTAGGTGAGATCTTCTTCGAGCGTAAGCCACCTTGTTGAGATCTGGGCTGGTAAAAGATCGTCCCAGCCGAGCTTCTGCAGCCAAAGCTCTTGCAAAAGCATCTTCGCTCGAACAGTGACCGGTGAGATAAAACCGAGTGGATAAAAAATCTGAGCCACCTCAGATAAAATGAGTCGCTTTGAGAGCCGTCCAGCTATTCTTGAGAATTTTGATTGGAACTTGAGCCGATCTTCATGGGGATTCCAAAGCATTCCGAGAACTCTGGTGTCGTAATCGTCCATGAGTACGTTTTAGTTCGAGATGCTCGCCGATGAGAATGCCCTGAGCAGATCCGGTTGATTTAAGTGCCACTTGGCTAGCGGGAATCCGCCCGCGTCACACAAGTGTATCAACTGTTGCGCAGTCTCGATGAGCTGTTCCTCTGAATCCGCACCTCCAAAAATGTCGTCAACGTATCTACCAAACATGAGCGAAGGCAGTGCCAAAGGAAAGCGATGTCCCTCGTCCTATGCAAGTTGTAATAGCGTTCGAACAGCAAGAAAAGTTGTTGCCTTTGTCCCATACGTGACAGTGGTGAGATGATATGGTACTGGGTTGTGCTGGTTATGAACCCACAGAATCTTCTGGAATTCCCAGTCATCTCGATGTACCTTGATTTGCCGAAACATTTTTGTGATGTCCGTAGTAAAAATGTATCTGTGAAGTCGGATCTAGATGAGCACGTCCGGTATGTTGAGCTGCAGCTTCGCACCCGTGTGCATGAGGTCATTCACGGAGTAACCGGTTGATGTTTCACTTGAACCATTGAATACGACCCTTAACTTGGTGGTCGCGTTGACTAGTCTGAGCACCCCATGATGCGGCAGATAATAACCAACATGCTTAGTGGTTGAGGCCTTAGCCATATGACCAAGATCCTCGTATTCAGCTAGAAACTTCTTGTAAAGGTTTTCATATTCCTGGTCTCTCGCAAACTTCCGAAGCACTTGCTGCAAACACCGGTGAGCTGTACTCCATGAGTCCTCAAGTTGTGCAATGGATTACTTGAGCGGAACACGAACGATGTATCAAACGGTTGAGTTTCTCGAATGAGTGCGCCGAAAGTGAGCCTCGCATTCCTCCTCTTCTGCTGTGAATTCATTAGTCACGAGTTCTGAGGGCTCCTCTTGGACCCAAAATTTGGTGAGTAAATTCTGCAAGGCAACATCCTCGTGATGAATTGAAGCAGTCTAAGTGGCGTGCCTTAGTGATGTCGTTGCCTGAACCGGACCCGAAATGAGCCAGCCAAACATCGAAAGCTGAGCTATTGGCATGGTGGATGCGCCTTTGATAATCCGAGGCCGGATGATTTGGCCATAATAATCAGCTCCGATGATAATGTCTATCGTTCGAGGAGTGAGGAATTCTGGCTCTGCCAGGTTGAGATTCTTCAGATGAGACCAGTCCTTGGAAAGACGTCTCAAAGGATGGCAGAATTGATGAAACCGTCTTTAAAATATGAGCTTAAATCGTGATGAGTTCCTTCGAACGAGTTGACCGCAAACCAAATTGAGCTGTTCCGCGTGTATGAGTCGTCATTGCTCCGCTAATACCAACAATAGGCATTAAGGAACGTGGACGAGGTACTCTGAGCTATCCAATGAGCTGTTTTGCGAGGAATGTGAGTTCGGAACCTGGATCTACCAGAATCCGAACAGGATGAGCTGCAAGCGAGGAGATAACCTGAGCAACTGCCGTGGCGAGCAATGTTGAGTTGACCAAATTGAGCTGAACCGCAGTGTGGACAATTGCACCAACGACCTATTGTGTGTCGACCGTTGTGCCGTCATTAGGTGTGTCACGTTGTTGCACAGCACGGGAGCCATAGAGCATAGTATGGTGCCGTGCTTTGCACTCCTTGCCTCCTGGGGTGGTCCGGCAGTCCCGTGAGCTGTGTCAACCAAGGCAGTTAAAAACATAGACGTTTTTCCATCGCGAGCTATCGTCTTGCCTTCGGATCAAGAACTCTAAACTGCGAGCATGTTACCACGGAATGGTCCCCTTTGCAACAGTCACATGCATAGCGCGTATCCTCCGTTTTTGTGCCGGTTGATGAGTGCGCAAACCCTGATTGTTGAGCTGATCCTTGTTTTGAGCTGACCACCAAATGCGCCGTCCTTTTTGGCGGAGTACTGGGTTGACCACCGCTGGTGTATTCCACTCTTTCCAGAGCTCGAGCGCGTGCAGTCATAAACTGTATGAGCTGTTTATACGTAGGATACGTCTGCAGCGTACCTAGCGAGGTTTCTCAGGCCTCCTTTGTTGAGCGGTCCAAATTCCGTGTGATGTGATGCACCAGTATGTCACCCAGATTCTCGCCCACCCCAAGAGATTCCAGCGCCGTGTATGCCTCAGTCACGGTTGTTATGAGCTGGTTTAGGCCTTGACGTTCTTGGTTGGCATTGGCGCGATCATGAACATCGCGTCAAGATGAGACTGGATGTTGAGCCTCTTGTTTTCATACCGGCTCACCAGAACCTCCCAGGATGGTTAAAATGATGCACCCGTGAGCGGAAAACTTGTGATCAGTTGTGCTGGTGTTCCTGTCAAACAACCCCTCGAATAGTGTAGGCGTTCAACGTCCGTAAGCGATGCTCGCACCCGGATGAGGCTGGTAAACATATCTGCAAACGCTGGCCATGCAGCGTAATCACCGGAGAACGATTGAAGCTTAATTCCCGGAAGGCGAGCAACTTCGCGCAAATCGTCAGTGTGAGCAGTCCGTTCCGTTGGTGTGGGCATGAGATCCCTCCTAAGTCGTGCGGCAGCCATCTTGAACGTTGGGTATGCCCGGCAGCACTTGAGATGCACTGATCCACGAAAGTATTCGTGTTCCAAGTGAGCTGCTGGCCACACTGACTCCAGGTATGAGTGCTTCGATAGGGAAAGTCTGTGAACCTCTTCCACCTGAGTATCGAGTCCTCACAACTCTTCTAATGAGGTATCGGTGTGATCTGCGGGTAGCTGCTCCGAAAACTCCTTCAGGAGTTGCATCCGGCTAACCTGAGTTTGAGCCTTCAAACTCAGTTCTGGTGCCAGTCTTGCTGGTGAACCTCCCCTCGATTTCTTCCCATCTTTTTTGGTCACGTCCACCGGAACTGTGAGCTGTTCTTGCGCACCTAGAGTTTGGTCGTCTCCTTTCGGGTCTGACATGTTGAGCTGTCCGTAAGCCTGAGCGAAATTAAAAATGTAACCACGTAAATGTAAAAAAAAAAACGCTCATGAAAAAATGTGAAAGTCGGAAAAAATTTGGCGCAGAAAACACCCACGCGAAAATGTGGAAGCCCAAAAAACTTTTCGAAAAACACTCGCTGCGAGATGAGAAGCCAGTAAAATGTTCAAAACTGAGTGCCGCAATATTGCGGCACTCGCGACACAGTGAATATAAAACAAAATAATTGAAAAAACCGTTTCCTTGACACGAGACGAACAAAGTCCGAAAGTATTCAAAAATTTGCGCACGAAAGTATTACGAGTCTGAGCAGTTAAAAAAAATGCACTCGCGACGCAGTGAGAAAAAAACAAAATAACTGAAAAAACCGTTCCCTCGACACGAGAAGAACAAAGTCCGAAACGCAGTCCGGTTGCGAGTGAGCAAATGCAGCGAAGCCCCGAGAGTGAGAGAGACCGAACGATGCCGAACGAGAGCGGTGTTCTCGTCGATGAGTGAACCACCACTATTACCCGTGTGGCGAAGCACAGTTGCCGCCGCGCGCCAGGCGTGACTGCGAGCCACTATACTCTCGCGTAACGGCAGGCGACACTGCCAATCACTGTTTGTACATTATGACATAGGACGTTTCTCATACAGTGTCACTGCCGCACTTCTGTGGACCTTAATGCTATTCCCGCGCTTCACCGCCAACCACTGCCCGAACATCTGTCCATGAGTGTCTTCCCGCGTGAGTACAAGCCACCGAGTTTCACAAAGTTTTATGTAAATTCCGCCTGCCGTGATCCAACTATCCGGCTCGAAGGACCAAAATGTAAAATAATGCCGTGGATGGTTGATAGTGGTGTTGAAAATAAATGGCGTAGGCAGAATTTGGAAAAACGTCGTATGAAGTTAATAAAAACGAACACAATAAATACAGCGATAACAGTAGTATGAGGAGACCGACGAATTCACAATAATAACATTAAGGAGACCGATGATTCTACAACAATAATATTGAAAAGACCAATGAATTCACAATCTGGAACAGATATTGTAGAGCAGTCCGATTTATACGTTGAGTAAAACCACAGCGAAATAGCTATTATAAAGCTATATTGCAAAAGCACACGTGCCGCCTCGTGTTGTTCAGTGAACCGCACGAAGATCCGTCGTTGGTATTTACAAAAATCCGTCTCCACTTTATCCTATGAGAAAAACTGTATGTAATGACCGTGTATGCATTTATGAACCGACCAATGTGCATTTCCGAAAAAATGAGGAGATCGAAAAATGTACCACCGATGAACGAGTTATCCGTTGCGAGACCGTTAACGAATAATTTTGAGAAGAAACCGGAAAACGCGTCAGGGACTCGAGAACGTTCGAGCGCATGCGCTGACTCTGCACACCGCCGGGGCACACCACCAATAATGGTGGTGTGCCCGACGGTGCTGCTGCCGAGCGGTTGATCGACCAACTCAAACAGCAGTCCTGCTAACAGCTTCATATCATAAAACAATATCCTATCAGACTTGGCCATTTTTGTTGTCTGATCAGATATGGTCAATCAGATCTGACACATATACGATCATACCTGAAATTCTTTTCCCGGTATTCTCGGAAATGCAGAAGAACGTAAACACCACGGAGCTTAGTGCGCTAATGGCGAAAGTCCAGAAAACAAATTTCTCGCCAACGAGGTCGGTATACGGCTGAAATCTCTTTGCGGCGGCGAAGGACAACAAAGAACTACTTGCGCTGAAGCAAAACGAAGCTAGAGTCTTGAGCATCGGCGGGAAAAGTTCGCCAATAAGAGTATACGGAACTGAGCTGAATCCGACAGCCGTGAAGCTATAGTCGAAAAACAGTGCAAGGATCGGTAACCAGCCGATCGACGTAGGATCAGAATTAGATGACAGCAGATGAAATTGACAACCTATTAGAACTTGGGCAATGCATACGCAGAGTCCCGATATGATCAGCAAAGGTCGTTTGCCAAATTTATCGATGTATATCACCACAAAAACTCCTAACAGTATATTAACATGGCCAAAGCCATGACAACGGTGCTCGGCTTAAGAAAAATTTTGCTCTCGGTAAGAATTATTTCGGCGTAGGCAGAAACTGTGGATTGTCTAGAGCAGAAGGCAAAGATATTGTGACAATAAACATGTTTCTACGATGGTGCAGCTTGTTAAACTTGTTGAGTCTTCTCATTAAACCTACATTCGTGTTGCCTACGAACTTTTGCAGCTTTTCTAGCTCTTCCTGCACGTCGTTCGTTCGCGTATACTATTGCAGTGATTCCACGGCTTGTTTTCTGTTACCCGTTCCGATGTGATAATAGGCTGATTCCAGGACGAATGAGAAGGGGGTTATGAAGAAAGCGGTTATTGTGGGGGTCACGTACGAAAACACTTCTATCGTCAGGTAAGTTCAGATTGAGTTGCCAAAAACAGTTACAATTATCGCAACGTTCACGTTAAAGACTATCTGTATTTAAAAGGGAAAAGTCGAGTAGAAGAAAAAACATTGGAAGAGTTAAGATGCTCAAATTTTTTCTATTTCATTCGCCCTGGCAGTCCACGGTCCACGGTACCGTGAAATATACCGTGTAATTTATTACAGCATTTTAAACGCAAATTTTAATCGTAAATAATTTCAGACCTTTTATAGGTCTGAAATGTGCGGTTAACAAAATATCCTCTAATCGCACGTTAATCCAAGTATTATCCGTATATTCATTGGAAGGATATACGGTTTTCCGCTATGCTCGGATCGCACATTGGACCACCGATGAACCCCATATTCGACGGAAGGATTTTACCGGACAGTTACCGGCCGCGTTTCAACCGTATATTGTTCCGTCGGTAAACCGTACATTTGTCGGAAGAACAAATGGTTATCTACCATACTAGAACTGGGCATATACAGGATGTAATTTGTCGGCGTATCATGATTATAATACAAAAATTAAGAAAAATCGTCCGAGCAATAATCACTTTGCGAAAATGTCGTACGATGGATAGTTTTTGAGTTCCAAGCAATCAGCGTGGGCCAATCAGAGAGCTGGTCCTGTGACGTCACAGCGACCGCGTCCAGACGCCGCAAGTTTATTGTACTTCGATATAGCTTGCATGAAAAAGATAATCACTGTCCACCTCGGCTCACCCGCGGTCTGAAGACAGCGTGAAACAAATGACGGTGCAGTGAGAAATTCACCATTTGACGCTTGAATAAATTATGAAATACAAGTTAGAGTATCTTGGATATTATTGATGCAAATGATTCAGGAGAACTCGACGCATGCAGATAATACTTTTCCAGTGAAAATTATTGTTCAATCGTAATTTCACCACGGACTGAGCAACAAAATTGATAACGAGGAATGAGCGACGTGGATAGTAAATTAGACTTTTTCTTTGTCCTGGAGGAATTGTGAGCGGGATTTTCACATTAGGCAGAGTAGAAATCTATGGCTAAGGTAAAAATCCAGTGACCCTTTCGAAAAGGAAGGATTTATGCGCCAAGTTAATTACGTGTTGCACGTAATTTTATAGGCGAACTGATTAGAACCAAATTATTTTGTTAAATTGATGGTTGAGCATTCAATAATTTTTCTCTCAAGTTTTTACTAACAAATAAGTACCCTGCAGTTCCCGCATGCGCGGATCCCGCAATCTCGCATGCGTTACACGGAATTCGTTTGTCGACCGATGACCGATTAATAGTCGGAACAATATTTTTTTAAAAATCAAATTTTTCACCATTAAATCATTTTTACGTTGAATCGTTATCGGAGAAAAAATATCCCTTAGGTCCCGCATGTCCCTTGTATCATTGATTCAATAAGTCTCAAGAAATAAAAATTGAAAAACCCCGAAGAACTGAAAGTTCTTATGGTTGTACCATGAATTAAATGCGAATATCTTGTTCGATGCTATTTGACGATGGGACCGACGTTCGAGATGACATGATAAACGTGGTGAAACTTGAGAATCTCGCATGGGCGAAAAAGATTTTTGTGTAAAGCGTGCGTTTCACAGAATTCGTTGGCCGACGAATGACCACCTAATAGAGGAAACCATATTTGATAAAAAAATTATTTTTTTACCACTGAATCATTCTTTCATTGGGGTATTATTGGAATAAAAATATCCCTTATGTTCCGCATGTGCCGTGTACGGTTGATTCTATGGGTCTCAAATAATGATAAAAAAAAAAAAAAAATGAAAAAAACTCGCCAAGAACCAATAATTCCGAAGGCTTTGCGATCAAAACAGGTACGATTTTCTTGTTCACTGATATTTGACGATCAACCTGAAGTAGAAGATGACATGATGACCGAGGTTAAACTTGAGAACCTTGCATGGGCGGGAAAGATTTTCATGCGTTACCCGAAATTTGTTTGTCGACAGATGATCGACTAATTGACGGAACCGTATTTAAAAAAATCGAATTTTTCACCATTGAATCATTTTTGCGCTGCAGTATTGTTAATGAAAAAATATCCCTCAGGTCCCGCTTGTCCTTTGCATGGATTATTCAATGGGTCTCAAATGAAAATACATAAATAAACAAACAAATAAGCCCCCAAGAATCAATGATTCTGAACTCTCTGCCATCAAAACTGGTACGATTTTCTTGTTCAATGATACTCAACGATCGACCTAACGTAAAAGCTGACATGATGACCGTGGTGAAACTTGAGAATCTTCCATGGGCGGGAAAGGTTTTCATACGTTACCCGAAATTCGTTTTTCGACCGATGATCGACTAATAGACGAGACCGTATTTTTTTAAAAATCGACTTCTCCACCATTGAATCATTTCCTCCCTGCAGTATTATTGATGAA
Organism: Tromatobia lineatoria; assembly: GCA_949699805.1. Taxonomy (NCBI): domain Eukaryota; kingdom Metazoa; phylum Arthropoda; class Insecta; order Hymenoptera; family Ichneumonidae; genus Tromatobia; species Tromatobia lineatoria. Next base: position 3,863,782 of record OX453044.1, read on the forward strand.
AAATATCCCTCAGGTCCCGAATGTCCCTTGCATGGATTATTCAACGGGTCTCAAATAAAAATTAATTCCAACAATTTCTGAAGGCTGTTTAAATCAAGTACGGTTCTCTCCATCGATGATATTTTACGACATATCCAACGTACAAGATGACATGATGGTTTTTTCCACTTCTTCATTTTTCATTTATTAAAAAACAAAAAAATTTCTTATCTTTAGACTCATTGAATAAACCATATAAGGCTACCGCGGACCTGGCGGATCGTTTCTATCAATAATACCTCATCGAAAAAATTATAGAATGGTGACATGTCTGATTTTTGATGAAGTATGGATATGAAAGAGATTGAAACCAAGGGTTCCGGTCAAGGCGCCGTTATTTATTGTTTCAAAATCAAACGCGATATAGAGAACTGTCTAGGATTGTAAGTATTATGTATAAGTGGATCGATCGTGGGAACCTAGCCGAATGATGTAAAAAAATGTAAAAAAAAAAAATGAAAAATCGTATTTCCGTGCTTTCATCGCATTTCACGCCAGTCTAGGGATTTTCGCTGGCCAATAATCTAAGCTGGCTCCTCGAGGAAGGGAGCCGTTTTTTAGTGAAGATGAGAAAGATTTGCTCTCTTACTCTGGCATAAAAAGGTAATATTATATTACAATACATATTTAGCTGATTTTTTAAATAATGTTTATACGCATAGCCTTCCCTGGCAGAAACGACCAGGGACAACGAAATTGTTCATGTCTGTTCGACGCCGTTTGACCGGATATTAATGAAACATAAACTGGGGAACGCACATTTATTTTTCCGATCACGGGTACATCCCCGATTCACCTTCGGTTGCCCTTAACCTACTCGGAACTTCCGGTTCACGTCAAACCGAAAATTAACCGAAGACTAACTAGTGGTAACCGTGATCCAATAGCGATGTCGATTCCCAACGAACCAGATATGAACCGGACAGGAATTTGTGGTTCCTACAATGTACACTGGACGTCTGGTTCATGTCGAAACAGACAGGAACCGGACAGAAACCAGTGGTTAGCAAAATCCAATAGAGATGTCGGTTCATGATGAACCAGAGATAAAAAGGATCGAAACCGGTGGTACCGGCGATCTACTCTGAATGTCTGCTTTACGTCTAAGCGAACATGACCTGGATAGAAACCGGTGGTAATGGCGATTCAATGGAGATGTCGGTGCACAACGAATCGGAGATGAAGGGGATAGAAGCCGGTGATGGCTTCAAACTTTTTAAGATGCCTGGTTCACGTTGGACCAGACATGAACTCTATAGAAAGTGGTGATACCTGCAATCTAGTCGGGATGTCCAGTTCACGTTGAACCTGTGATGAAGCGGATAAACACGGTGGTATCTACGATCCAATATGTCTCGTTCTGACGAACCGGACATAAATTGAAGGTGCACCGGACATCTATCGATGGTAGCTGCTATCCATTCGAGTGGTCCGGTTCATAGCAAATTAGACGACTCAAATCGTAAGGGACGGCGGGATCTAATTAGTCGGTATGAAAAAGTAAATAATTTTCGCGAGACTACGGGTCGTTGCTACATTTTTCAAAGTCTTACATTATTCGTCTCTTAATTCTTCATGACGTAAGCCTTTTCTTTTTTTCCAAAAACAATCAAATTTCTAGGGAGTCTTTTTCCGAAAGTTATTCGCTATCTTCCACCCATGAAAGTATCGCCTTCCTCTAACGTGATATGTTACACGTTTCCGTCGTTCTCTCTCGCTTCATTGCGACTTCCGATGGCGCTTTTCTACTTGCACTCACGGCGACTCAATCAGTGTAACACATCACCTTAAAATTAAGTTTCCTCGTCGCGTGATAGTGACAAGGAACGCATGCGAACGAAAGAGGCAACTATACCGTTCATCTTCGTCTGTTGCATGTTTTGCTTGGTGCTGTCGCGCGTACGAAAGTTCCCGATATATGAATCATTTTCTGTTCTACTGTACTACGCGTTTATTTCGGCAAAAATTAATCTTTCGAATAAGCGACGAGAATGGTTGTCTGCGTCTCATATTTCTATTTTAGAATTGTGCAGTTAGTCTATTATCCGAAAACTCGTTCATGGTGGAGAAATTGACTTCGAGATGAATCAGCTATCTCTTTTGCACTTCTAAGAATCAGGGAGAGACAGACAACACGTAGCGAATCATCTCAAGTTTAAGATGTGCGTTATACTCTAAATATAACTTGAAATGTTGTAGGATGTTTCAAACCCCTTTTCGTTACGATCTTTTTGATGACCGGGCCGACGCTTCGACAGGATGTTAAAAAATAATAATTCAAAAATAGAAAATAAAACGAACTTATCTATAACCGAAGTTCGATTATTGCATGAGAGACTTATTTCAGATAATTTGAACAATTTTATTGGTGAATTCTGGCAAAAATGCGTGTTACTCGTAATCATCTAAATATAATAACACACGTTATGTTATTCTGCATTGCTGCATTACGATGTCATTGCCACTAAACTGCTCGCAAATGTAACTGTTATGATTTCTCCATTTGTGTTTGATTTCAGATATTGAAAAAGCTTCATAAATAAGCAGAACATATTTCTCTTTTATTAGATGAACTCGCATGAAGCATTTACAGTTATAGATGTTCTTAGTTTCTAATAATATTAATTTTTGGTTTTTAATGCTTCCACGCTTTGGTGCCACCAATCTGTAATTGAATGATAAAATTTGATTTAAAGTACATAATAAACAAGTGCAAGAATCTTAATTGCTTTATAATTTTTTGTTTAATGCCTTAACTTGTAAATTTTGTATAATATCTTACCTTTTTTTAAGTTTTCGTTACTCGGCGAGTATTCTCATCGCATTCCTACGCACGATCAATCTTCAGTTTGTATTGCCCGTAAAAACGTTGTGCATCGCGATATTCAAATTACGTTTTCCTCCGCTTTCATCGTTGTCATCGGTATGTTCGTCAACGAGCGTTCCGAGTCGGCGCATTTCATCGATGAAACCACTCTCGTCAACATGTTCTGAAATTTCATGAAATAACAAAAAACGTGTTGAGGATTTATCATTTGTACAACTAAAAATTTAAAAAAACGTAGAAAAATCAGTTTTCTCACCACCGAACGGTAATTTATTCGTATTTTTAATGATCCGATGGATCGATATTATTACGTTATTGTTCCCTGTATTCTTTTTCTCTCGTTGCTGGCAACGGTATTCATTGTTGGCAACAAATATCACAAGCGTTTTTGCTATTCGTTTTATGTTAAATCTGTAAAAAAGTTTAAAAAAACACATTTATTTATGTTGCGTTTTTGCAAGTGTCAACATTAATTAACATCGTTATTTGTTCAATATTTCATTACTCAGTTTAAGTATGTACGATTTTCCTTTTTCATCGATCTATCGTTCGTTACACTGTACTTGTTGATAAAAAATTCGATCAAATTCGGATTCACTCCAGCAGCCTCAAAGTGTTGTAGCATTGTTTTTTTTGTCATCAGATTGTCTGTTATACCGATCATCTTTGCCTATTTCAGTGCGTGCCCAAGCTCAATCGTTTCGTGATCAATTTCGACCGGGTACACAAATTTTCCGTCTACAATAGGATGTCAATACAATTTTAAGTACAGTTGACAACGATATTCAACATCAATGTTTACATCATTTATGAAAAAAAATTCGTACCTTCGGATTTTAGACAAGCATTGGCCGTTAATATTTCCCGCAATTTGCAGACCTGAATTCCCAAGTCCCTGCCGATTTTGAATATCGATTTTTTCGATTTTCTTAAGTCAATGCGTGTTTTGCGATCAACGTACATCATGTCCTCCATTTTGTTAATCAGATCGTCGATCAATTGTCTCGTTTCTCTACTGCATGTCTTTTTTTTCGCGTCTCCACGAACTCCAATTGTGTTTAACTTTCCGGTAACGTTATTTTTTCTTCGAGCTCTTGCTTCTTTTTGTTGTTGTAGTCTTTTGGCAGCTATATCGGGATTGATATGAGTCTCGAGTGCACGATAAATGTCTTGAAAGTATCTTTTTGTTGGCAGAATCCTTGACAACAAACATTTCAGGTTCTGCACCATGGAGTGTACTAGTCTCCGCAAAGAAATCTATGATCGCTGTTGTGGGACCAACAAAAATTGGGTATTGGCAAGATTTTTACGTGTATCACATTTCCGCATTAAGAGCAAATAGAGCAAGACATATGCTACTTAATTTTTTAGGATTTACAGCCGATATGTACTTTGTAGAGTTCGGTATTACCTTGCAGTTTCGAGTATCCGTCTTCTGTAACTACTCTGCATTTACTATCCTTTAGCATCTTTTTCTCACTGAGGTACAGATAGGCTTGTTCATCTTTCGACCACAGCGCGTTAATTGCCATGTTTAATCGAGATCTGGAATCCTGGGGAGTCAGTATTTCGAATCCAACCGAGTATTCAAGGCAAATAGCTACTATCGTTACCTATTGCAAGATAAAAACCATTTCGTTGACCATTAGTTTATTTATTGATTTATTTCTATATTTCATTGTCAGTAATCGAAACACAAACCCATTTTTCGCCTCCACCGTCTGTTTGGATGAATTGTCTGAAACGTTCTGACACCGATTTACTTATCTCATCTAATCTTTGAATGATGTGTTCCATTTTCTTTGTGATTTCGGCCAAAGATTCCGTGATTTGCTGTGCCGCCTGTGAGTCTTCTTCCCGAACCACATTGGCATTATCGGGACGTAGAGCTCGCTCGATTTCCAATTGTTTCTGCAACCGATCAATTGTCCCTTGTGCCGCAATGTACTTTTCCATCTAATCCAGTGTCGGGTCATCGATCCTAATATTTTCGGCGCTGGTGTCGTCGCAATCGTCATAAATAGTAACGTTTTTTTTCGTTGTTAAAGAGGTCATCCGACGGAGTTTCTTTGTTCTCGAATTCCTGTTTACTGCTTCGAGGCGTATCGGTAATTTCTTCGTCGCTGCTTACGGAAACAACGGCGGACTAGTCGTAAAAAATGGAAAAATCACGTTATATTTATTGAGAATATACTATTATTACGATATCAATAATGAGAATATAGCAGAGGAATGGTTCTTGGATTCATAAGTGACAGGCAAAGTTTGGCCTAATGAATAAATTGTTTTCTTACATTTAGTTACTTTTACAATAATTTATTTCATACTCACCTTGGAAGGAAGTATTTGAATTTTCTTTTTCTCGGGTATAATGACTGTTTGGGTCACACGCGGTTTTTTAAATGCATACTATTCTTTTATTATATTTGTACTTTTTGCTTCGTTTGTAATCTTTGGTACAAAAGCGATCGGAGACATCGCTTCGTTGGTGTCCGACGACGAGCTCGAGTCCGAATTGCGAGAACGCTTTGTAATTTGTTTTAATTTTTTGTATTGGGTATTCATTGGTTCCTTCATGAATTCACCATCTACCGAATCATCGGACTTACTGTCCTTGGAAACTTTATCGGCCTCTTTCTCTAGAGCTTCCTCGCGCCTCGTCTCGGTGGCTTTTGCACTAACAGTATGATCCGTGTGCTTCACTGCATTTTCGTGCACATGTAAAAGTTTCACCCTTTTATTCGGCGTAGCTTTTTCGGGAATGATAAGTTTCGCCGTCTCAGAGATTTTCTGTGTAACATTCATCATCTTACGTTTATTCAAATCATGCTTATGCGCCTCAGTCTGTCATTTCTTCATCGATGGCGTAATGAAAGCGCTCATCGCCGTGTCGACATCGTTATCAGCTGTAACGACTGCCTTTCTTGTCAGCATGTTATCTTCTACTCTTTTTCCGTTCCTCTTCGACTAGACGTGTGCTTTCTCGCCGTCACAATCGATATTCTCGATAATCCATGAATCCCGTTGACATCTTTTCGATATGTTTTTCTGTGCACTTAACGACTTCGTCGTTTGAGTCAACAATCCGCCGCCAGATACTCGCGAAACAACGGCCGTCTCTCCGAGATCCCGTCGTTCATTCAATAAAAAATGTTATAAAAAAAATAGGGGCGCCAGTTGCATTCAGTGCAACACCGTTTCCGAAATTCAATGAAAAAAACTATTGAAAATTACGAAACCTCAAACCACGAAGTCGGAGAGCAAATACGCAGTATAATGAAAACCAGGCTATTAGCTGTCGGGTAGGGCTGAGACAAAGGTCAGGGCGGGGGGGGGGGGGGGGGGGGGGGGGAAATGGCCTAACGGTCGGCTCTTACAATGGTGATACCCGGGTGGTCTCAACTATCTTTTGAAATAATCAGGAGGGCAAAAAAGGGGTTTTGGGGTCGAAAATAAACAAGGGTGATTTGCTAAAGGGGAAACAAAAAAAGGGGGGTGTGGGAAGAATTTATCTTGAAAATTCGTAAAAAGTCCGAAGAACGAATTTTTACTTTTAAAATAATGACAAAAAAAAACAAATTATGGAGGGAAAAATTCATAGAAAAAAATCCCAAATAGTCTGAAGGATAATTTGGAATAGGGTGACGAGAATTAATAAATAATTATCGGGGGTAGATCGGGGATTTTGGTGCTTTATTGCACGCGTAATGACAGGTGGCGGCAAGATGGCTGATAACGAGGCGACACTCATTATCGGGTTATTTTATTAATTGCGGGGAGTTCCTGTGGTGAATGTGTATTTCTGTGGGAGTATTGAGGGGTTTCACGGGGACGTAGAAAAAATACGGGTTCAAAACTTACAATTCTTCAATCCAAAAACCGATTAGAGCACTTAGCAAATATCAAGTTAGTCGTAATAAACACATTAAACTCACTCTTCATCGGAGGCAAGGAGAAGGATAATAATTGCTAAGAATCCTCTGTCTTCTTCCTCGAATTTATTCCTAATTTTCCTATTGGCTGATTAGCATAGAGAGAGACATCAAACGCCGCCGTGGGCAGTAACTGTAACGCGGGGTGGTAGTTCGAACAGTGATTGATGGATGACGGCAGGAGTCCCGTAAATCACCGATCGATATCCTCTCACTCAACGACGGCTTGCGATCCTTCTTACGTTGAACGGCTTCGCGATGACGTCATACGCGCTACAATCCCACTCCGCGGCGTTTGTCGTCTCTCTCCCATGCTCAGCACTACTTATTTTGATATAGGGGGTGGGGGAGGAGGGGGGGGGGGGGCATTGTCGTCTGTCGTTATTTTTTGGGAGTGTGGTGTGCGCGCTCGGGCAGTGCTTGTAGCGAGATTTCGCTCCGCGAAATTTCTCGTTACAAACTTCCCCGGGGTGAAACGAAAGTTAGTCTGTTGACTACACTTAAGCAATGGACGGTTGGTTAACACTAACCGGGGCCAAACAGGGTCTCAGTGGGGACTGGGGGCAAAATACGGCGGGTAAAAAAAAACAGAAAAGAGTAGAGGGAAGGCCGAAGCGTTTTCATTTTGGGGGGCTCCATCGGCACGGTTGCTGGTCATCTGGGCCAGGTATGGCTGAAAAAACTTTAAAAAAAAGAGAGTTGGTTAATTGGGGGGCAATTGAGTGGCATGGCGAGGGTTCATTTCCAAATAAATGCAGAATTTATCCGAGGTTCGTTCCTCTTCCTCGTCGCTCCCGGAGGTTGTGCCCGTGGGCTTGGAGGAAGTCGCGGCGTCATTTTACCTCGTGGGCGACCTCTTTTGCGTGGGCCTGGAGAATTCTGAGGACGGCCAAGGGAAACTGGGGGGGGGGGGGGGGGGGTTGTTCGGGGCCGAGGGCTTGGACGGTGTCGTTGTACGAGGTAGACGCATCGTTAGGGATTAGTGACGTGTCGGGGGTTACTCGTAATCGCGGGACTTCGTTACGATGAGATTGGGAGACACTCACATTACCGGTGGGTTCTGGGCCTTGGATTTCATCGTCACGGTACAATTTCAGGTCCTTCACGTGTATCTTTGGCCACTTTTTTTTCATCGGGACATGGATTTTGTAAATGAGGGGGGAAATTTTCTTGGTAATGACGTAGGGGCCACGGTATTTAGAGGCTAGTTTCGTTGCAAAGTTCTGCGCGGCGGAGGACAACACTCGGTTTTTCTGTAGGACCAGGTCCCCTACTTCAAACTGCTTGTCCACGCGCCCTTGGTTATAATAACTAGTTTAGCGTCGTACAGCTTCGGACAGGGTTCGTATAACCCAATCGTGGAGAAGGGGCAACCGCTTCATTCGGTCTGTCCAAGCTGCAGGGTCGGTTCTGTCAATCACTTCGGGTGCTGGGATCTCCTTTTTAATGCTTTTGTCCGGGGTTGGGTTTCTTCCCAAGTTTAAAAAGGCAGGGGTCATATGTGTAGAGGACTGGACGGCAGTATTAAGGGCAAAGCACAATTCCGGAAGATGAATATCCCATAGTTGGTGATCGTCACCGACGTACGAGATAATCATCGTTTTGAGTGTTCTAGTCACTCGTTCAACGGGATTAGCTTCAGCGTGATACGGGGGAATGGTGGTTTGGCGGATTCCATGTTGGGAAAGCTGGTTATGTGTCTGTTGACAAATTCGGTCCCATTGTCCGTCAGAACATATCGCGGGCATCCCCAGCGATTCAGGACGAGGGACTCAAGGGCGGACATAATGGTCGGGCCGCTGGCAGTTCTCAAGGGCTTCGCTTCTACATACTTTGTGAAGAGGTCCTGGGAAACTACTACGAATTTATTGCGGTTTTTACTAGGCGGGAAAGGGTCCATAACGTCGACTGCGACGACAGTCCATGGTCCCTCGGCGGTTCTCTCTCTCATTAACCCTCCTGGGGGAGCTTGTGAGTTCTTATTCAGTTGACAGACCCGGTATTGTCTGACGAACTGAGCGAGATCGGCAAACATACCGGGCCAGAAAAAATCTTGGAGCATTCGGTAGTACGTTTTATCGACTCCTAAATGTCCGGCTTGGGGAGCGTCGTGGGTATCTTGCAAAGCCTTTAGCCAGGCTTCAACAGAGAGGACGAGTTTCCAAGCGTCCCAGTCAGCTAAGGCGGGTTCAATGATCTGGCGAGGGCGGTGGTGGTACAAACGATTGTCTTCAATTTGCCAATCTGGGTATTTTCCGGGGAACTCATGGACATTGCGCATTTGTTCGAGATACCAAGAATCTTGTGCGTCACCCAGGGCGCAAAGGGCGGCGTCCGTATCTTCGAACATGCGAGAAAGGGCATCGGGGACTACATATCGAGGGCTTGCATGGTCAAGGCTCATCGAGCTAATCGGCCGGAGGGGTCACGCAGGTTTCGGAGCCAATGCAAGCTACTGTGGTCAGTGATGACTCGGAAAGACGTGCCCTCGATGTATGGGCGCAGTTTTCGCGCTGCCCATAACACGGCAAGACATTCTTTTTCCGTCACACTGTACTTGCGCTCTGCTCGGGTCATTACTCGGGAACAAAAGACAATGGGGTGTTCTTCTTGGTAAATTTCTTGTGTCAGCACAGGGCCAATTGCGTAATCGGTCGCGTCTGTGTGCACGGTAAAGGGCTGGGTGAAGTCTGGACGGGCAAGAACAGGGGCGGTGGTCAATGCTTGGCGCAGGGCTTCGAACGCAGTCTGCTGTTCGTCACCCCAATGCCACTTAGTGTTCGTTTCTAATAATTTAACTAAGGAAATTTTTAATATGGAGATGTCCCCCATGCAGCGAGCGTACCATCCGAGCATTCCGAGGATTCGTCGGAGTTTCTTCAGGGTCTTGGGCGGTGGGTAATTCAGGATGGGTTCGATTTTATCGGGGTCAGTTTTCAATCCATCTGGGGTGATGAGGTATCCAAGATACTTCATCTCGGGGCAGAAAAATTCGCTTTTTTCGCGATTAATTTCCAAGCCGGCTTTTTGAAACTGGGTGAGAACCCGTTCTAAGTACTCCAGATGTTGATCCACACTTTCAGTGGCAATAACAACATCTTCGAGATAGGCGAAGACATGGGGTTCCCACTCAGGCTTTATCAATTTGTCCATTAACCGTTGGAAAGTGGCGGGGGCATTGGTGAGACCAAAAGGCATACGGGTGAACTGGAAAAGTCCTCTACCGGGAACAGCAAAGGCGGTAATGGGTCTACTGGCAATATCAAGGGGAACCTGGAAGTAGGCTTGGCTCAGATCGAGTTTCGAGATGTATTGGGCTACTCGCAAACTGTCAAGTATCCTATCCATGTTGGGCAAAGAGTAAGCATCTTTCTGAGTGACTTTGTTTACATCTCGGAAGTCAATGCAGAATCGGTGTTTTCCATTGGGCTTGGGGACGATAACGGGGTTACTCAGCCAACCGCTGTTGGATGGTTCCATCACTCCTTCTTGGATCATTTTATCCACTTCAGATTGAGCAATTCTGAGTAAATACGGGGAAATGGTACGAGGGCTTTGGCGAATAGGCGGGTGATCATTTACATTGATTGAATGGCAAATGGTTGTAGTCGTGCTGAGAATTCCAGAGGTATTGTCTTATACCAAATGATCTAAAAGGGCATTTAGTCGTTCCGGTGAAACCGGAACGACTAAAACCGGCGAAAGTAGGATGAGCGCTGACAAACGAGGGGGTTTCACGTGGCACGTCAAATTTACAAGGGATTCCATTCGAGAGGGACCAGGTGTCGTTGTCGTAATCAATGATGATTCCGAACAAGTGGCAAAAATCAATTTCTAAAATGCTATCGTAACCCAGGGGCGCGGCACGAATTGCGATCGTGTCCCGGCGTGCCGCAGACCTTGCAGAAAAATCCCTGTGGTTGCTGACATTCTCTCCAGGTGTGGCCGGGCGCTCTGCGTTTGTAGCAGCGGACGCTGGAAGACTGTTGTGCGTTGGACATTGGCACAGTTTGTGGTCTGGGGACTTGCAAGGCCATTGACGAGGGGGGGGGGGGGGTTGTGGGAATTGTTTATGGGGGAGGCAACAGGGGGTCTAGAAAAGGGCGGGTTTATGGGAGCGGTCGGAGTTGCTTTCGGGACTGTGGGGCGCACGGTGGGTACAGACTGGGCCGGTGGAGGGACTTCAGGGGATTGTTTAACGGGATTTAAGGCGGCGATTTTGTCTCTATCTCCCTTCCCCTGTGGCTGATGAGCGGCACTGGGAAGGACGAATTGAGACGGCGGTGGTGGGTGTCGGTAGTTGCGTGCTCGTTCTCGCATCGCTTATACACGTCGGCAACGGTGCTGGAAATCAGCGGAAGAGTTTACGCTTTCGCGATCGATATACAAGGCCGGGTCGGGGTGCAGGTTATCATAAAACAGATCGAGCTGGGCCTCTAAAGAAAGGGGGGGGGGGGGGAGATAAGAAACTAAAGTAGGTCCGCATCTTCGTAAGGTATTCCCCGCTGAGCTCGCTTGGGCCTTGTGTGCGCGACTCTACTTCCCTACGAAGTGGTTCTTCGAGGTCTGAGTGACCTAAACGCGCGCGGAAGAAATAAATGAATCCCTCGTACGTGCTCCACGAGGATTGCTCTACCCGATACCACATTAGATCATCGTGCGTGAACGATTTGGTGAGGATTCGCAAAAGGTCATCCTCACCGAAACCACGTCTCGAGCAATACTCGTAGAGCCTCAACGAAAATTCTTTACATTAGAAGTAGTCCACATTACGCGTTTCCATTATCACGCTGGACTCCGTATGGTGGTACATGGAGGGCGGAATATCATACATAGTGTCCGGGGGGTTATACCTGACTCGGCTGGGGTGTCGGAGTCCAGTACTCTGATTTTGGGGTATTTGCTGGGGTGCAGGAAGTTAGTAGGTGGTGTCCTGGCCCGTAGGAGCAGACAAACCGGGCAACAAAGGGTTAGTACGAGGCGTGGGGGTTGCAGAGGGTCTGGGAAGAAAATTGGACGAGATCCAATTCTCGCGAAAGGGCTGTTGCAAAGCGAGGTAGGTCGGACGTACTAAATTATAACTCGTGGGGAGTGCTGGGAGTCTAAGGGGGGGTTGGGGGGGGGGGGGGGCTTCATAATAATTTCCGGCGGCGCTCGGAGAGGCCAAGCCGGGATAAAGGGGCGCTGATGGTGGTTCCGGACGTTCCTGAGAATAGTCAGGATTTTATTGGGCTTGAGGTGGAGGGGCAAAGGTCACGGACGGGTACCTTGTGGGCTCCAAAGGCGGGGGTTGAGCAGCGGAATGACTCTCTTCCATACAGAGGATGTCATCCGTCTCGTTGAACTGATAGGGTCCTGGTAGAGGCCTTGGGTTTGGCCCGTTGCCAATACGGCATGAGGGGATGACGTAATGTCATGATGCTGAGAGGATCGACTAAAAGCTTGGGGGTTCAGCGGAATCGAGACATGGGAGTCTTCGAAAGCGGGTTCACGAACTGCTGCCGTATACATGAACGGCAATCCGTGACCACGCTCATCGACTGTGCGGTCCCATTGGGTAGGGACTATAGGGAATTTACGGCGAACATCGTAACGCCAATTTCGATCAATTAGGTCATCGACCGATCCATCTGTGTTCAGCTCGGCATGGTCACACAAACGTATGTCAGTGACGTTAGGTAGCTGTTTCAGGTGACGTAGATCTGTGGCTATCTGCGTTATTACCTCTGGGGGAACGACTGGTAAAGGGGGGAGGGGGGATTAGAGAGGGCCGAACGGACGGGGTGGGGCGAGTGTGGGTGCCAGAAGCCGACACACTGGTCGTCGTCGTGGTAGCTGGCATCCCGGTTGTGATTGGGTCCATTTTAATATTTCAAGAAAAAAAAAAAGAAAAATTGGGAATAAAAAAAATTAATAAAATAGGAAAATAGGGGAAAAAGGGGTGCAATTCGCAGTAAAAAAATCGGAGGGCTGTGCTGTAGGGCAATAGCAGTGCGGGGGAGCAGCAATAAAAAGTGAGAGATGGGGGAGAAGGGTTAAAGCACACCCAAACACAAAATAAAATATTTGAATAGAAAAAAAAAAATAATTTAATATAAAAAAAACAAGTCTGGTGCAGTCGGCAATAATTGAGAATGTATAGCGAGGGGTAGACAAGCACGGTAACAATAATTTGGGCAGGGGTAGGGTGAGTGGGGTAAATAAAAGAATTGGGGAAAATTTTTATAAATGGCAAACTCTATGAGACCACCGGGTGAGCTCTTATGACGAGGAACAGCTTTTGGGGTTAGTTGTTCGGGTTTTTAGGCGGGCCCCACGTTGGGCGCCAATTTGTGACCCCAAGTTCGCTTCTGAAATGGTGGGAGTTGAAAACGGATGGAATAAATAAGTAATGCAGTAGTTTTATTAAAAAACTAGAAACTACTTAAATTATTCAAGAAAAATCAACAAATACAAAAAATATGAAAAAGAAAAAAAAATGGCGAGAAACAAAGTCTGATTACTCGGTTTGGGGGGGGGGGGGGGGGGGGGGGGGGGCAATAAAAAATGTCAAAAAAAAAAGGGGCGCCAATTCGATTCGGTGCAACACTGTTTCCGAAATTTAATTTTAAAAAACTATAAAAAATTAGAAAACCTCAAACCACGAAGTGGGAGAGCAAATACGCAAAATAATAAAAACCAGGCTATCAGCTGTAGGGTGGGGCTGAGACAAAGGTCAGGGGGGGGGGGATGGGCTAACGGTCGGCTCTTACGATGGTGATACCCGGGTGGTCTCAACTATCTTTTAAAATAATTTGCTAAAGGGGAAACAAAAAAAAGGGGGGAGGGGAAGAATTTATCTTAAAAATTCGTAAAAAGTCCGAAGGACGATTCACGAATTTTTACTTTTAAATTAATGACAAAAAAAAACAAATTATGGAGGGAAAAATTCATAGAAAAAAAATCCCAAATCGTCTGAAGGACAATTTGGAATAGGGTGACGGGTATTAATCAATAATTGTAGGGGGTAGATTGGGGATTTCGGTGCTTTATTGCACGCGTAATGACAGGTGGTGGCAAGATAGCTGATAACGAGGGGACACTCATTATCGGGTTATTTTATCAATTGCGGGGAGTTTCTGTGACGAATGGGAGTATTAAGGGGTTTCACGGAGTCGTAGAAAAAATACGGGTTCAAAACTGACAATTTTGCAATCCAAAAACCGATTAGAGCACTCAGCAAATATCAAGTTAGTCGTAATAAACAACTTAAATCACTCTTTATCGGAGGCAAAGAAAAGAATAATAATGGCTAAGAATCCTCTGTCTTCTTCCTCGAATTTATTCCTAATTTCCTAATTTTCCTATTGGCTGATTAGCATACAGAGAGACATCAACGCCGCCGCGGGCAGTATTTGTAACGCGGGGTGGTATTTCGAACGGTGAGCCATGGATGGCGGCAGGAGTTCCGTAAATCACCGATCGATATCCTCTTGCTCAACGACGGCTTGCGATCCTCCTCACGTTGAAGGGCTCCGCGATGACGTCATCCGCGCTCCAATCCCACTTGGCGGCGTTTGTCGTCTCTCTCACATGCCCAGCACTACTTATTTTGATATAGGCGGGCGGTGGCGGGGGGAGGCATTGCGGTCTGTTGTTATTTTTTGGGAGTGTGGTGTGCGCGCTCGGGCAGTGCTTGTAGCGAGATTTCGCTGTCCCCGAAATTTCTCGTTACAATATATATATACATATGTACAGCATCATATCTGCATGTATGTGGTTTTGTCCATGTCTATCGGATTTTATCACAAATTCCTAACAGAGTGGTATGCACGTCTACTCGAACCGTGAAGACGCAATGTCTTATTTGACATGTCGAGCTTTCACAACACCCCTACAGTCGGATAGACATGACTGAACAGTATCGGCACGACAAGCTTTGCCGAAGCGACCTTGTGCCGCCATATTTCCATCTGAGTAATACAATATACCGATGAGTGTACAATACACCATACGAGTGCAGTTACTTTAATGAAAATTAGGTCCTGTATTATGAATTATCTCGGTGCAGACATGCAAATCATTTCAGAGACATGATTTTCTGAAAACTAATTTTATTTATATCGAAAAAAGAAATATAATTAATGAACAAAAAAATTGGAAATAACATTAATTTTCAAAAACCGGCCAAGTGCGAGTCGGACTCGCGCACGAAAGGTTCCGTACCATTATCTATAATGACGATAACATCCGTTCGTCTGTCACCAGGCTGTATCTCATGAACCGTGATAGTTAGACAGTTGAAATTTTCACAGATGATGTATTTGTGTTGCCGCTATAACAACAAATACTAAACAAGGGTGCAAAGTAGAACCTTGCACATTGCTTTCTCACCATTTTTCACTTTTTACAAAGCTACCTCTATGAGGAAGTATGTTAATTGATGTTGGCTTGTAGAAAACGCAGGCGTTTTCTAAATCACTTTTATCGATGTTTTGGACAATTCTGAGTGTACTAACATGAAAATAGCGAAAATTTTTTTTTTATCGAAACAAAGCTTCCTTTATGAGGAAGCAAAACAAAATAAAATAAATATTTAAGGGGGCTCCCATACAACAAACGTGATTTTCTTGCTCATTTTTTGCTGAAAAATCACGTACAACAAACGTGATTTTTTTGCCCGTTTTTTGCTGAAAAATCACGTACAACAAACATGATTTTTTCGCTCGTTTTTTACTGAAAAATCACATTTTATGTATGGGAGTCCCCTTGAATATTTATGTTATTTTGTTTCCAGTATTACTTGTTATAGCGGCAACAGAAATTCATCATTTGTGAAAATTTCAACTGCCTAACTATCACAGTTCATGAGATAGAGCCTGGTAACGGACGGACGGGTCTCAGTAATAGGGTTCCCGTTTTACCCCTTGGGTACGGAACCCTAAAAATTATCTCTAGAAATATACATTGGAATAATTAATATTATGGGACAAAATTTCCATGAAATAAATTGCACTTTATGAAAACAAAAATAGTGGGACTCAATAATAAATAAATAAATATTGCCATTTATTTCAAAAAATGTACCTCCACCTGAAATTTTTTATACTCCGAATTGTCAATTTTTTGTTGCGCTGTATACTATTCTTAATAATTATCCGTATTTGATTTATAATATTTTTTTTTGTCTGGTCTAAAGAATCGAAAGCTTTAAATATTTTTTTCGAATTAATTCAAAATAAGTTCTTCACAGAATCCAACGGCATGTAGGTAAATTTTTTCATATTTATTATATCATTATTTCCAATAGCCAACTTCCCCGCTAAACGTCATCTTTGAATGACCTTGGAACACCTCGAAATATTTTTTTAAAGATTCTAAATTTTTTTTAATCATAGACGCTTTCCAAGTGTTCATATTTAATTGTAAGAAACATGTTACAGTTTTCAGCATTCACGAAATGTCTGATGTACCCGAAGAGAATGTACCACCGACCTCGCGGTATGCACGTCAACCGAAAGTATCCCGCAAGCAACCTCCTACGAGAGACGCGTCACGGAAACGTCTGAAACGGCTGTTCGATGTGCATTTGAAAAGTCACAATGACGGTACATGGAACTTCAGGCCGCCAGCGGAACTTTTACAAGTGTGTGAATTGAAATTAATGTTCTTTTTTTTTGCCCCTGTTATTACCACTGATATTGTTTGGAACATTTCTCGCAGGCTGTACGTACACCTCGAGAAGCGAATAAAGCGTCCACAAAATCACAAATCAGGGATAACGTTGTCACTGACAACAAAACTGCCGCATATGAATCGGTGGAAGATGAAAGTAGTATGGACAACGACAATGGCACAGCATTAATGACGACAACCTGTACTAGGCGGTCGAGGATGCAACGACCCGAGAAAACGGTAGCGGTGTGGATACCGACGAAAATATGAAACAAAAGGAAGGACTTTTTAGTGATGATAAAGCGAGCGAGTTACAGTCGAGTGCGTCCATACATGAAATTCTAGCTATTTCAGACGTAGATAATTGTGAAATTTCATCCGATTCCGATCGTCCAGATCAACAAGACAGTGGAAATACGCGAGAAACAACGGAGGAAAAGAATGATTATCTTCTGGTCATATCTGACAATGAAAATTCCAATGAAAATGAAAATTCAGATTCTCCAGATGACGATGAAGATCATAGAAATATCTTCGCGATCGATAAAAGGGATCAACAGCTATCGGCTCCCGTTCAATTCAAAGGATTTGTAACTAATTTACTCGTCATTTTATTTGCGCTTGCTACTGCGATTCATTCGAAATTGACGTACACCGCATTAATATCGTTGTTTACAAATTAAAAGCACATGTTGATAAATTCTGTTTCACCGACTTACATCGACGGTCTTTGGAAATTATTATCTCGTAATTACGATTATGCTAATTCACGGTATTATTATTGTCGGAAATGTACCAGTGAAATGGGCAGCGGTAAAAAACCCAACAAACGATGTAGATGCGGAACTTGCGGTCCTGGCAAAGATAACAAACAAATCTCGTATTTTATAATAGTGAAAATAGCACCTCAGCTGAAGCAACTGTTGTCGAATAAAGAAATAGTAACTGCTCTAGATTATCGGTTCACCCGTAAGAATGAAGTACCGAGCGCAATTGAAGATATTTCTGACGGTAAAGAGTATAAAAAATTGTGTAATGCAAACGGATTCTTAAGTTACAAATACAATTACTCTTTCGGATTGTTCACGGATGGAGCTCGACTATCAGTTTCGTCGAAGGCGTCCGCATGGCCTGTAATGCTTTTAATACACGAATTGTCGCCACAAGCTCGAAAGAAGCATATGATACTAGCCGGGATATGGGTTGACACGTTTCATCCTGATCTCAGCCTTTTGCTCGAACCTGTTATAGACGAATTAAACGATTTATATCATAACGGTACAACATGGGAAAATCCACACGACGGTAACATCATCACAAGTAAATTCATAACGCTTGTCGTTACGGTAGATTCTGTGGCGAGATCGGCTTTACTGAATATGACACAGTACAATGGCAGGTTTGGTTGTACTTTGTGTTTAGCAGAAGGGATCAGCTCACACGGTACACGCGTATATCCCATCACTAATGATAATACCGGAATCCGAACAGACGAAAGTATAAGGCAGGATATGGAAAATATAACTATTTTGAAGGAAAAATGTGAAGACCCTCGAAGAATCATAGATTTGAAAGTCAATGGCGTGAAAGGATATTCTGCAATATGCATGCTAAAGAATTTCGATGATGGTCGAGGCGTTGTTGTCGACATTTAATGTCTTGGGTCCAATTTCTTGGCACTGCTACCTCGACCGTTAAGAGCATACGCTACTGTTTTACCATCTACCATCCATCGATGCTTCCACCCAAGACAACGGGCGATGGAAAAATCCTTTGACTTCCACTGGCGTATTGTGGAAAGAGCAGTTTGGCTGCGTCCAGTATTCGCCGCAGATGTTTCTGCACAAGTGCTTCCACCATCTACGCCGTCTCCGGAACGCACTCACGAGGAACCACGGGAAGGCCTGCTCTTTGTGTCCCGCCCGGACACAAGCCCAGACTCCGTTGCTTAATTTGATTTTGACTTTACATTTTCGTGTTGAGCGTTGTTTTGGCATTATGTTATTTAGATGTTTGTGCGTGATGGTTTCAGAGTGTTGTG
The DNA here is from genome assembly GCA_949699805.1 of Tromatobia lineatoria. Classification (NCBI taxonomy): domain Eukaryota; kingdom Metazoa; phylum Arthropoda; class Insecta; order Hymenoptera; family Ichneumonidae; genus Tromatobia; species Tromatobia lineatoria. The sequence continues at coordinate 3,882,275 of OX453044.1, forward strand.
ATTTGTTGAGTGTGATTGAGTGTTGTTCATAGTTGTTTGTGTTTCGCGAGTGTAATCCCTGGTCTATGCACCAGACAGACGGTTGCCCCGAGAGGTTTACGGGTTCCGTCTATCCACTGGATTCCGAGGCCCAGATTGGTGGTTTATGAGGAGTTTTCACACTTGCTACTTCTCCAATCCTAATCTAGTTTCGATTTCTTACTTGTATCTTTTCTAGTCTATCTACGTTTGCATTCCACGACCTAAATTCGCGATCACTCATTTCCCGTTTGTTTTATCATTCTACGACCTTTTCTTCGCGTGCTCGCATCTCCCGCTCATTTCCACTCATACATCTTCATCTATCTCTTGTATTTGCGCGCCTTCGTTTCTTAGGAGTTTCTCCTGCTCTCTAATCCAGATAGTGGCTTTACAGTATTCGGAGAACACTGCAAAGGCCTCTTTCGTTGCGACCATAGCGGAAGCTGCTCTTGGCCAAGTTCTATCGCCGATGATTTCCCTCAGAGCGACTCTTCGGGGTTCGAAGCATAGACATTCGAGAAGGAAGTACTCGACTGTTTCCGGCACGCCACACGTCATACAGTTTTCATCGTCTTCGATGATCTTCCTCGATGCTAGAAAGGCACGCAAGACCCCGTGTCTAGTGATCACTTGAACGACGCTTCGACTTGGTCGGAACCATGTCGCTTCCAATCTTTCCCGAACGTTTCTGAAAGAACAAAAAGTGTTATAACCTACTTGCGATGATCGCCACCGCCTATTCCACATTTTTACCACTTCGCCTTTTATTCTCTCAGTCGCGTTCTCCTCGTTACCACTTATGGTTTTTTCGTTGATAACTGCATCGCGGCCTATCCTGATTTCGTATCGTGCGCGGCGGTCTTCTAGTAGGAGGCACACGGGTACTGCACCCGCAATGACGTTGAGCGATTCTCCCGACGCCGTCCTCCAAGCGGATGTAGTCGCAAGTAGCGCCAAACGCTGCGTAGCACCGAGTACTTTCTTGTCGATCGGACTCCGAAGCGCAGTCCCCATCCACTACCGGCTAATCTCCTAAGTTTATCAAACAGAGTGTTGAGTTTCGAACGCAGGTATTCGCAATGCGTTTTTACTCTAAGTTTTTGATCAAAATAAACCCCCAAAGACCTGACGTTATTTTTAAACGCGATAACTGAATTCTCTATTCTAATCCTAGGTTGTCTCCTAGCCAAATCTGGCGTTCTCGTGGGTCTTGCCCTGCGGTCGGGTGGGTTGTCTTCTCCCCTTCTAGCTTTTCGTTGTTGTCGACAGTATGCATAATGTGTATTTAGACGTTGCAAAGAAACACATGGAATATATAATGCGGGAGTGAGCCGAAAGTTAGTACATAGACTCGCCAAATAACATCAACGAAATAAACAAACGTTTGATGGGCATCAAAACTCCGACGGTAATTGCGAGACATCCGCGTCCGTTAGACACAATTGCATTGTGGAAAGCATCGGAATGGCGAAACTGGTTATTATATTACGCATTACCGTGTTTAGAAGGCATTGTTAGCAATAATCATTTGGTAATCCTTTCGTTACTATCTCGCGCCACTTATATTCTAAATCATGACTCGATAAGTCCCGGTGAAATGACTACAGCTCGAGGATTACTGCAAAAATTTGTTCGTAAATATCAATCTTTTTTTGGTATCGAATTTATGCTGTACAATATTCATTTATTGACTCATTTAGCCGACTCTGTTGAAAATTATGGTCCATTCTCGACGCATAGCGCGTTTGTTTACGAGTCGTGGAACAAACGTTTTGTTGACAATGTATCTTCACCAAACTCGAGAGCCTTGCAAATCGCTACACGGTTTTTAATTACACGCTTTGTTGAAGACAGTTTGATTGATGAGGAAGTACCATTGGAAACAAGGCAAATGATATATACGACTCTGAATTCTAGTTGCAAAAGAAACAAATATGCCACTGATTTTACTCGGTCGCAAAGAATGTTTCAGGGGGTTGATAAAATTGAAACACGTGCATTAAGTGACGATAAGAGAGAAGCGAATGACTCGCCATCGCCTGCAACGGCGACGTTCTATAAACGAGCGGTCATAAATGGTGTAAGCTGTCACAGTAGGTCCGAAAAGCAAACGCGTTATTGAAACGAATTTATTAATTCTGAAAAAGACGAAATATACGCACAGGTCGTGAATGTAATCGGGTTTATACAGAGAAATTCTGACAATGTCGATGAAAATAGATAGGTGTTTTTAGTGCGAATACTGTCCGCAGAACATCATCCGTGGGACGCTCAACATATTTCATGCGTAAATAATGCAAACATGGGTCTCAGCTTTGTTCCTTACAATGAAAAGTCACCGATGTGCAAACCAGCGTTTATAACGAAGAAAATTTACGAAATGAATTTCTATATTACAAGAATACCTAATTTCGTTGAAACCGATTAATAACGTTCTATCGTAATCATGTAACAATGTGTACTAGTGAAATTTACTCCGTTAATTCCAAAAGCATTTTCACGCACCAGAAGTTGCCCCAAAATTATTTTATGAAAATTATAAAAACTCCTGACTAAATGAAGAAGTTCAATAAATCAATAAATCAGGTGAACGAAAAACTGTGGATTATAATTATCCGCGTATCATAGTGTGGAGATCAAATCGTCAAAGGTGTAGAACCGTCCCGACCATAATATGCGAATGATTACTATTTCACGATTTTTCGATTACCCAATTTATGTATTAATTAAACTACTTTTCTTAGTCGAAAGTTTTTCAAATTTTGTAGAAGTATTTTTATTTATTCGTTTTTGGAAGTAATTTTTTTTAAATACGCTTATCGCAGAGAGGTACTAACGTATCGTACCGAAATGTATCGAATGACTCCATCTGCTTTTGCAATAGCTGTGCAGAATGTGATAAATCTATTTATTGTGGTTTTAGCGAATAGTTGTGGCGTAAACTGTATCGATCAGCTGATCACCGCTAACCGCATAACTTCCATCTTTTGCCCACCATGTACTTGGGGTAAAATTAATATTTATTAACCTTATATAACTTTATAACTCATATTATGAATAAAGAATATATGGATAATAAATAGTATCGTGATTGTAATATTATTGGCGTACATTTATGTATATTAAAATGGTGTTGAATTGTGTTATGCGACGTTGTACCATAAAAATTAACATAAAAATTCGAGCAATCGTTGAGTACGTCGAGAGAGGGTCATTATAGTACATTACGATGCGAGTGCGGAAAAACTTTTTCTCCCGAGTGTGACGTTGCAGCACGAGTCAAAGGCAAGTATTGCAATCGAACAGTTGAGAAAGAGGTCTTCCGGCGAGTATCGTATAAAATTTTATTTGATAAGGTGCGAAAACGGGGATTGACGCACGCGAAGCGTGCATAAAACCGCGTGTCTCGCCCCGAGTAAAATAAATATCGCAATCGAATCGAAAAATGTATTCGAATAAAAATATCAATGTAAAGTAAACGTAATTTGCATCGTTCTTTATAAACATATTTAGTATCGTAAAAACGGACGATGATTGATATGTCTCGTCTCGCAATACTGTACGCTTACCACGTTTATTCCATTGACGACATTAAGTACTTCGAACGTAAATCGAAGTAGCTGTGACGATGTTATCGCATTACATGGACATTGCAGCGATCGTGATTGATATCCGACGTATACCGTGTTCGACGTAAACCAAACATCCCGTGTAGATTAAAGGTATCATCGGTGTCTTTCCAACTTATGTCCGGTACAACGTGAGTCAGACACTCCAACTAGACCAAGGGTATTACCGGTTCCTATTCGGATCATGTCTGGTTCGACGTGAAACAGACATCCCGCGTGGATTGCAGGTATCACCGGTTTCTACCCGGTTTATATTATGTTTAATGTAAACTGGAAATTCCAAGGAGATCGCAGTTACTGCCGGTCTCTATTCAGTTCATGTCCAGTTCGTCGTAAGCCAACACCTCTATTGGATCACATTTATCCCAGGTTTGTATCCAGTTCATGTACGCTCATACGTGAACCAGACATTGTAAGTACCGCAAGTACCATCGGTTTCTATACAGTTCGTCACAGACCGGACATCTCGGTTGGATTGCAGGCGTCACCGTATTTATTCGTTCATGTCTGGTTTGACGGGATCGGGAATATCAATCGGATTGCTGCAGCCACCGATTCATGTTCGATTCGTCGTGAACCGGATGTTCCTGCCGGTTCGCTGCTACCAGTCGTTTTCAAACTGATTCATGTCTAATTTATCGTGAACCAGGCATCTTGTTGGGGTTACGGGCACCTCCAGCTTACGCTTCGTTCAGGTCTAGTTTGTCAAGTACCAGACGTGGACAAAAAAAATCCCGAATCAATAAAATCGTCCAGTTTTAGGAAAACCGTCAATGAATCGGAGATGTACCGGTGATCGGGTTGATAAAAGTTCTATAGCTGGTTGATGTTTAATTTCTATTCAGAGTATCGGCGTCAAACAGACATGAGTAATTACTTTTCATCACCGATTGTGTCCGGATTTACTGACAGGGTTTGTTTGTAGTGAAACAGAATCAAAATTAAAAAACAAATAAGCAATTTAATTTCTAGAGTTAAATTAATTTTTACAAAACATCACTGTGGATTATAAAATGGACAAAAAATATCTTTCACATTGACACTCTAATAGGAGTAACTGTGCTTCGACTCGACAGCATTTGTCTAAGAAAGTTGATGCAGAAAAGATTGCTGCGAATTATCAGCTTCGTCTGATGATTTTCACATTCAAATTTTATCAAACGCATAACTAGCATTATGTTTACAATTTTCTGAAATCATACAGTGCAGCGGGATGGTGTGAGATAAAAAGTAAAAATTTTCATTTGTTGTTTCATTTTGGTCTGTAAGACCTTTACTAACATATCAACGGTCGCAGTCTGGATTGAATATTAGATTTTTTTTTTCAGTCCATTATTTGCAGAATTTGAAAAAGTTACACTGTTTGCAAACATAAAAAAAAGAAGTAAAAATGTAATAAAATGAGAACGGCTCGACAGGTTCACCCAAAATTAGGTACACATAATGTTTCAACAGTAATTCATTTACGTACAAAATTTCAGCTCAGTGCATATCGAACTGCGAAAGTTATACCGTTAAAAATATTCCCTCAGAATGTAAAAAATGCTGTAAAAAAAAGTTTTCAACCGATTTGCGTGGAATACAATGCCAAGCGTTGTAATATGATAACCTACTTGCATGCCAAATTTAAAGAAAATCCGTAGAAAATTACCACAGTTTTCGTATTGATGAGGAAATTTGGACACACACACACACACACACACACACACACACACACACACACACACACACACACACACACACACACACCAGGGGGAGGCTGTAATCTCTATGTGGCGCGTCTTCAGTGACGGATAGGGGAACGCTCTCTAGATATAGACGGTAGAAGGCAATTAAAATACCTCCCGTGGACCAACAGCAGGGCGAGTAAACCCCTACCAAACAAATCGCGCTGGAGGTCATTTCGGGAAATTCAACTACGGTGCAGGGATTGGATACCCCAGTACCAGCGTCCGACGGGAGTGCGAGCGCGGGTCCCGGGACTCCGTCATCCAACGACCGCAAAAACCAGGAGAGAAGAGAAGATAAGGAGGGCGTGGATCACTTGTCCCCAAATGCGACAAGTGAAGCCGAAAAGAGAGGGGAGCTCGCCAAAAGGGACCAAGAGCTGCAAAAACTCGGCGTAAAAATCACCGACTTGCTCAGCTACGTAATGCCCAGAAAAAATGTTCAGAAGGACATCAAAACCCAAGTGAATACAATAATGGCGACGTATAACACATTCCTCAAGCTCGATAAGGAAGTGTTTGGAGGAGCAGGTATAGAACCTAAAGAGCCTAAAACACCAAAGACGTTGGCGACAACACGAACATCACCGAAGATTGTCGATGCCGAAGAAGCTACCCCGGCGATACAGAAACGGCCCGGGGACACATATAATAGGAAAAAGATTTGTCCCCCGCAGGACGTGCGTAAGCCTAAGAAGGCGAAACGAAGAAGGGATAAAGAGAAAGTGGAACAACCACCCACGTCTCTCCACATTTAGGTGCCTCCAGCCAAAGAGAAGACCGATGACTGGGAGAAGGTCAGGAAAAACAAGAAAAAACCTGCACCGAAGAAGCGCAGTCAGCCTATTCTGCCGAATGCCTTAATCATTCAGCAAAAAGGTGAAATGACCTACGCTGACATGCTCAGAAAGGTCAGAGGTCATGCATCTCTCCAAGTAGTCGGCGAAAATGTCGAAAGCATACGAAGGACACAGGCAGGAGAGTATATCATGGTACTCAACAAAACCAGCCAAGAAAAAATCGCAGAGTATCAAACTGCCATACAATCGGTGCTTGGGGACGACGCTAATGTGAAGAGCCAAGTCCAGGAAACTGCATCCGAGATCAAGCATCTCGACGAGGTAACCACGAAACCAGAGATTGCCGAAGCACTCTCAAAGGCTTTGGGAAACCCAGTGACATCCGATGCCGTAAAATCCCTCCGACATGCCTATGGTAGTACTCAAACTGCTGTAGCTGTACTTCCTGCTGACATAGCCAAAAAGGTCATTGATGTAGGTAAGCTACGCATCGGATGGGCTGTATGTCGGGTAAGAGAAGTGGTCAAGCCAGAAATGCGAATCGGAACCACACTGCTCAGTCTGCAGCGAGGATAAAGGTGGAGCCTCGTGCAAGCACTTTGCTGGAAGCAGCAGGTGTCCTGCATACAGAAAGGCATTTCAGGAGCTTGTCGACAAGCGAAAATGAGGGTACTCCAAGTGAACCTAGTCACTGCGATGGAGCACAGAATTTACTTATGCAGACTGTCAAAGAGAAGAGGGTGGATGTGGCAACCATCTCGGAACCATATCGCAACCTAGAGCAGCAATTCTGGAAAGTGGATGCGACGGGTAAGGCCGCTATCTGGTCATGCTCCAAGTACCCTTTCCAGGAGCTCATGAAGAGAGATCAAAACAACTTCGTGTGTGCGAAAGTAAACGGCGTGTACCTGTACAGCCGTTACACCCCACCCAGCATGACACAGGAGGACTTCGAGGGAACATTGGACTGACTAGTCAACGACGCCAAGGACCGCATAGCGACCATCGTGCTATAACTTGGGAGATTGTGAGACGGCGAAGATGCGACATTCAATCGGTGGATAAAACATGAGCTCTTGGATGGAAGGCGAGTGCGTTTGACGGGAACGCATTCAGCCTAGCAATGGAGGACGCAAACGCAATTGAAGGGTCCGCAGAGGAGAAAGTAGCGCAGGTGATGCGAAAAGTCGCGACAGCTTGCGATGCCACTATGCCCAGAAGAGGTGGCGGAAATCCTCATGCCCCAGTTTACTGGTGGAATGGTGAGATAGCCCAACGAGCGAAAGGCGAACCGACACACTTTAAACTCGAAAAGGAGTTTAAAAAAAAGCGCGCCAAACTCACCAAGACCATAAAGCGCAGCAAAGGGCAAACATTGACAGAGCTCCTGAAAGAAATGGATAAAGATCCTTGGGGAAGTCCATATGAGGTTGTCATGACTCGGCTCAAGCGTCAGTCTCGCCAGCAACCGAATTGTCTCGGCCAGCTAAGGAAGATCGTTACAACGCTGTTTCCGCAACAGCAAGAACTCACCAATCGAGAGGATCATGACGATGTCGAAGACATAGCTCTTGTTACGAGTGAAGAGCTACTCCGAGCTTGTAGCAAGGTCGGCAACGCGAAGACAACGGGAATGGACAACATCCCAAACGTTGCCATTAAAGCAGCCGTAAACGCGGCTCCTGATGTCTTCCTTGACATGTACAACACCTGCCTCAGAGAAGGCTTGTTCCCGGGGCGCTGGAAGTGGCAGAGACTCGTTCTCTCGCCCAAGGGCAACGAACCGCCTGAAGATCCGTCATCATACCGCTTGTTGTGCATGATGGATACCGCTGGAAAGATCTTGAAGCGCATTATCCAAAATCGGATCGAAGCCGCTACGGGCTAACCCGGGGCGATACAACCTCCGGGAGCGACGAGGAAGAGGAACGAACCCCGAATAAGCCCCATTGTGTATGAAAAATGAAACCTTGCCATGCCACCCGATTCCCCCCTATTTAATGAACTTTCTGTTTAAGCCATTCCAGCCATGTAATACTGGACCTAAGATGTCACCAGCAACCCGCGCCGATGGACCCCATAATAACGAAATGCTTCGGCTTTGCGCCCATTCCCCCTATTTTTTTTGTTTTTGTTTTCTTTCCCGCCATATCTTGCCCCAAGCCCCACTGGGACCCTGTTTGGCCCCGGTTAGAGCTAACCAACCGTCCCCTGCTCAAGATTAGTCAACAGACTAACTTTCGTTTTACCCCGGGGGAGTTTGTAACGAGAAATTTCGCTAAACGCGAAATCTCGTTACAGGCTCTGCCCGAACGCGCACAACACATTCCCGAAAACAATAACAACTAGCTTCTTCCCATGCTTTCCCTCCTCGCCCGCCTATATCTAATAGCAGTGTTGAGCATAGGAGAGGGACAGTGAGCGTTGCGGGGCGTGATTGAGGCGCGGATGACGTCATCGCGGGTCGACAAGTAACGAGGATCGCCAGCCATCGTCTATCGATTAGGGATCTAATGGGACTCCTGCCGCCATCCATCTCACACCTGTCGAACTACCACCACGCGTTACGATTACTACCCGCGGCGGCGTTAATGTCTCTCCCCTATGCAAATCAACCAATAGGAAAATTAGAAAATTAGGATAAAATTCGAGGAAGAAGACGGCGAGGATAATCGCCATAACTGTGTTCTTGATCGTCAACGATAAGAGTGATTAAATTGAGTCTGCGCCAAAATTTAGTTTGTGCTGAGAGTTTATTTGGATTTTTGTTACGAAAGTATCGTAAGTTTTGAAGCTTTTTTTTTTATACAACCCGAGCAACCCCTGTATTACCCTCGTTTGCCACCGAACATCCCTGAAATTTACAAAATACCCCAAATAAGACTAACGAGTGCCCCCCTCGTTAGTAGCCATTTTGCCCACCTGTCAATACTCGTGCGAAGAAGCACCGAAATCCCCAATATACCCCCCACAATTATTTATTAATACCCGTCACCCTATTCCAAATCGTCCTTCAGACAATTTGGGATTTTTTTATTTATTATTAATTGTTCCCTCGATAATTTGTTTTTTTTATTATTATTTTTTTTTAAATTAAAAATTCGTGAATCGTCCTTCGGACTTTTTACGAATTTTCAATATAAATTCTTCCCCCTTTTTTTTTGTATTTCCCCTTTAACCAATTACCCGTATTATTTTTTGACCCCAAAACCCTATTTTTGTGCCACTCTGATTATTGCCATAGTTGATATCACCGAGTTAATTTGTAAGAGCCGATCGTTAGGCCATTTTGCCCCTCGCCCTGACCGTTGTCTCAGCCCTACCCGACAGCTAATGCCCCTGTTTAAATTATTTCGCGTATTTGTTCTCCCACTTCGTGGTTTGAGATTTTGTAATATTTACTAGTTTTTTTATATTAATTTCTGAAACGGTGTTGCACCGAATTTGCAACTGGCGCCCATATTTTGCTTATTATAATTCTTTCTGCCCTCCGAACCGAGTAATCGGATTTTGTTTCTCGCCATTTTTTTTCTTTTTTTTTTCTTTTTAATATTTTTTGTATTTGTTGATTTTTTTTTTGAATAATTAAAGTAGTTTCTAGTTTTTAAATAAAAACTACTGCGTTGATTATTTATTTCACCCGTTTTCCCCTCCCACAATTTCAGGAGAGAACTTCGGGTCACAAATTGGCTGTGAGCAGAACTCACAGCCTTCGCAGATGATGCAATGGTCGTAATCGTCGCAAAGCACTTGGAGGAGATCCCTAACATCTTCGAGGATTCATACAGCCGAATACAGCAGTGGATGAGTTCGGTTAGGCTCAAACTGGCCGAACACAAAACAGAAGCCATGCTGATCACGAGCGGGAAGATAGTCGAAACGGTCACTCTCACCGCTGGTGACCACAGCATCATTTCCCAGTCATACTTTAAGTACCTGGGAGCGATGCTGGACTTTCGACTCAACTTCAAACAGCACGTGGAGAACTTGGCGGAGAAGGCAACCAATGTGACATCGGCGTTGGCGAGACTGATGCCAAATGTCGGCGGCCCGAGGCAAGACAGGAGGAAGCTACTGGCAACAGTAGTTACTTCTGTCCTTACGTATGAAATTGCCATCTGGGGAGGCGCCCTGAAAATCCAGGAATGCCGCAGGAAGGTGGCATCAGTCTACCGGCTTACCGCTTTGAGGGTTTCCAGTGCATTCCGCACTGTGTCGGAAGATGCAGTGTGTGTCATCGCTGGACTGTTACCCATCCATATTCTGACGGAGGAGAGAAAAAAGCTGTGCCAGCAGAGGAGCACTGCTCGAGATCTTCGAGAGGAGCAGCGTAAAGAAGCAAATATGGAGAGCCTTCTCCATTGGCAAGTAGAATGGTACGCATCAGTGAAAGGGAGATGGACACACCGTCTAATGCCGCAGGTGGATGGTTGGGTAAACCGCGAACACGGGGAAGTCAACTACTACCTGACACATATACTCTCCGGACACGGATGCTTCCGGGCATATCTTCACCGCTTCAAGCATGAGGACACACCGGAGTGTCCAGCAGACTGCCGAACACCGGAAGGGGCAGAACACGCATTATTCCAGTGCCAACGTTTTCATACGGAGAGAAGAGAGCTAGAGGAACAGCTGAAAAGGACTCTCACCCCCCGAGACCATCGTGCAGTGTATGGTGGAGTCAGACGCTAACTGGACTGCTGTTAGCAACTTCGCAACAGCAGTCCTTAAAAAGCTGCGGGAAGAAGAGTAACAGAGGAGAAAGGAACGTGACAACACGTCCTCTTGAGACATGAAAGCCATAATAACAACGGCAAAATGAAGAGAAGGAGGTATGGCTCAGACCACCTCGACGAAGTAATGCTTTGCGACAGTAACGCACGCACGCACGCACGCACGCACGCACGCACACACGCACGCACGCACGCACGCACGCACGCACGCACGCACATTTCGTACAAAAAACTTTTCTCGAGGTTTTGGACTATTTTGAATCTATGTACATGAAAATCGCGAAAAAAAAAAAAATTTCACGATAACAAAGCAAGAAACCATAATCGAAAAACTCTAAGATCAATCGAAACAATTATATCTTATCGAAATTAATGATATGTTCGTACCAACAGGTTATTTTTTTAATACTATTCAAAACAAATTCCTCATTGGTTTCGATGATTATTTTCGTCATTTTAATGTATACATGGACACGGATTCAGTAATTGCGATGCGCTATCATTATTCTGTTGCAGGATCAAGATAGTGAAAGTAGTCCGGTGACAAAAGTAAGACGTAGAAGATGAGAAGAATTGGAATTGTTGAAAAGTTCCGTGTTCTACCCATCCGCTTACAGCAATGGATAAAATTTGTTAATTTAGAAACCAGTGTTTTAATTAATATTAGTCATTAAAGGAGCGTCATTTTGAACCTTTCGAGCCCGTCTTCTATAAGAGTAACTAGGCTAATCCACACGCGCTGGAGCGCGTCTCTAAAGAACTTTTGCGCTGCTACGCTCTTATAGAGATTTAGGAGGTTACGGCTGGGTGCGGCCGCGCCAGTCCTCTTATGTCAAATTCAACACAAAACCAAAATTGTTTCTTACTTGTTTATCCTGGCAACCAATTACAGGACAAATAAAACGATACCAATGCTTTACTCATGAACCTTTTAAATCAGAATCATGAACTTTTCAAAGGAGGATTCGAAATGAACAGAAGTAAAATGATCACTGCAGCATTTACGGAAACAATATGTCGAAGAAGATGGGACATCCACATGCGATTTTCTAGTTACAAACTAAACCCGAATTATCGGCTATTTATCGGCGCAAAAATATATTTTCCAGCTCCATCCCATTTACCAGCTCCATACCAATTACCGGAAACGTGTGGATGTCCTTGCTTCCGGCAAAGCTAATATATCCACAACTGAAAACAATTGAACTAATAGGCGCACCGGGAACAACTTTGAACAAGAATAATCGGCTATTCATCGGCTCTTGAAAAAAAACTAGATTTGATCGAATCGTAGGACCCCTACGGATAAAACCATCCCTTGTGTTCCATCAAAGACGTTTTTTTCCAACCAGGGGATAGTTTTTGGCTGATAAAGTCATACGATTTAATTGAAACTAATTTTATTCAACAGCCGATAAATCACATGTACTTTTTATTCTAGTGCCTTTTTCCTTTTTTATTTATTTGTTGATGGGCCGGCTTTATCTTCAAAATGTAAAGTTAAACACGTGATAATTCTATGCTCATGATGTATGTTCAATCATGAGAATGTTGCACATGGGGGTGGTTTTTTAAAGGTAGGGCATGCAGCGGTAAAATCATGTGATGCATCATTATCGAGCTCTTTAATTTAGATGAATTCTAAGACCGTTCAAGAGGCTGTGGGTATATTGTACGCTGAGTTATGAAATTATTGCTGATGGAGGTGGTTTTTAAAGAAAAAACGGGTTGGAGCGGTAAAATCAGTTTATGCTTAATTATTGAGCTGCTTAATTAAAATGAATTTTGAGACTAGATACGAAGTTCTAGGTATATTATACGCTGAGTTATAAGAATATTGCATAAGGAGGTGACTTTATTTATTTCATGGGGGTGCAGCAATAAAATCATTCGATGCGTCAACATTGAGCCATGAAAATTACATGATTTTTGAGACTAGTCTCGGTGCTTTTGGTTCAATGTACGCTGAGTTATAAGCATATAGCTTTAAGGGCTGGTTTCGTAGTAAAAAGGGATGAAACTGTAAAATGAGACGTACTGTAAATGTCGAGCTGATAATTTAAGATGAATTTCAAGATCATTGAGGATATCCTAGCTCCACTTTGAAGCGAGATATTTGAAAATATCTGTATTTAACCTTAGAGAGTGGTTTTTCCTGGAGGGATAGTACGTCTTAGCGGAAATGAGAATTTTTCGAGAGCCGAAAAAATCGAATTCTATTGTTTCGAGCGCCAAAAAAATCGAATTTTAATGAATTAGGACGAAAACTACATTTTTTGAATATGAAACTTCCATAAAATCTTGAATGCCTTAGAGATTTCGCTTACACTCAATCCCAACCTTTATTTTTTATTGTTTTAATCCTCAAAAACTATTTAGTTCATTGTCTAGAGAACTGCGGAAGCTAGAGAACATACAATATATTTACGATAAATTGAAACTGTTATAGAATCTGCAATTTTCGACCAAATTTTCCAAAATTATATACATAGGCAGTCACGTCGGTCCTCTAACGGTGTACTCAATGTTATCTTCATTGGTGAAGCGGTTTTCGAGATACAGCAGTTTTTATTTTGCAAGCCTGGTACACATACACACACGCACATATATATCCGGACTTTTTTCTAAACCACTTTTCTCGATAGATTAAATCTTTTTGAGTGTCCTGACACCAATCCTAAAAAAAAAAAAAATTCTCCACGAAAACAAATCTTCCTCTATGAAGAAGCAAAAAATGATTAATGTAGCCAATACATTGTTTTACCCCATTTCGACGAACTAATACATTTTCGTTTTTTAATCATACACACAATTGAATATTAATTAACAACGAAAAAGAAAAAAAAATGATGGTCCGCGGTAAATCGGGAGATCGCATTGTTTTCAGACTGCTCAATTATTGGGTTAATAACTAGACTATTCCCCGAAAAAAAATTTCCCCCCAAAAAAATTGGTACGCCACGCATTAAAAGTGTTATCATCCCATAAAAAAATTACTTGGAATAAAAAAAATTTTAACTGAGAAATCTTAAAAAACAAAATTGACTTTCAAAAAATTCAACTGAATCTTATTAGCCAAGTAAAAACCCTTGGTAGACAAGTAATATCCTATAAAAAAATTCACTTTGAAACAGAAAATACTTCGTTGAAATATCTTTTGTAATAAAAAAAATGAATGCTAAATATTTAACCGAATCCTATTGGCACAGTAAAAACCCTCGATAAATGTTTAACTGATGAAGATGTTTCTCTAGAAAAAACTTGGCGTCGGAGCAAGTACGAGAGAAAGCAATTTTGAATTATAACATAATCATAATATGACTATATTTCCGCTGCTAGCTATTTCGTAGCTCTATTTGTTTGCGAGTTTAAAGGAGAATCTGTCGTGCCACCTCACGGCTCTTCAGCTTTCTACTGCAGAACTTGAAGTTAGAAGTCACATAGGTTTTCGAGTTAACCCTTTAACGGCTGGTGGGACACATACATCCCACCTACTTTGAAAAAATCGGAACTTCCAGAAAAATGAACACATCGACATCGTTAAGGTCGCATTTTGAAGATGAAGGATGCATCTAATTATGAAAAATTCGGCAAAGGCAAGAGTTGCACCCCTTCAGTTTCACACCCTGTCAAAAAGTGCGAAATTGCGAAGAAAACTAGTAATGAGCATAACTTTCAAGCAAAATTTTTTTTAGAGTCGCGATCTCAAGTGTGCGCATTGAAATACTATAAAACATTTGTAGTAAAAAGGTCCAGATCAAAAACCACCCGTAACAGTAATAAAATACAGATAACCACCCCTAGTAATTGTGATACGCCGAATAATGCACTTTCATTAATGTTCAGTGCATTAATGATTTTGAAAACACATGAAAAATTTGTAGCAAGAATATCCGAATGGAAAACTACCCCTAACAGTAACAAAACATCGAAAACCACCCCTAGAAATGGTGATACGCCCAAAAATGATGTTCAGTTCATATATATATATTCGAAAACGTACGGAAAATGTGAATCAAGAACATCCGATTCAAAAACTATCCCTCGCAGTATCAAAACATCAAAAACCGCCCCCAGTAGTGGTGATACGCCAAAAAATGCACTCTTATTGATGTTCAGTTCATATAAATTTTTAAAAACACATGAAAAATTTGGAGCAAGAAAATTTGACTCGGAAACTACTCCCAACAGTAACAAAACATCGAAAACTATCCCTAGAAGTTGTCATGCAGCTGAAAATCAACTGTCATTAGTCGGGGTGCTTTTTGAACGTGAGTCCCCTTGTCTCTCACGAATCGGGGTGCTTTTTGAACGTAAGTCCCCTTGCCTCTCACGAATCGGGGTGCTTTTTGAACGTGAGTCCCCTTGCCTCTCACGAATCGGGGTGCTTTTTGAACGTGAGTCCCCTTGCCTCTTACGAATCGGGGTGCTTTTTGAACGTGAGTCCCCTTGCCTCTCACGAATCGGAGTGATACGCATTGCGGGTGGATTTTTCCCCACTGTAGGGTTGTTCATAAGGCTTCAAATTATCCATAAGTCCTTCAGAATATGCTTATGTGTTCTGGAACACTCATATTTCGATTCAGATCAAGATAAAATAACAGAAAATGAGATAATAACATTTTATCCATTAAGGGGTGAATTTCTTTCAATTGAGGGGTAGTTCATAAGGGCTGATTGATGCGTCAGTTCTTCAGAATCCCACTACGTATTCTGGAATAACATTTCCTCAATTTCTGGCAGAAATAGACGATGGGAAATAAAATTGAGATGTTTTCAAGCGATTGTGGTGGTTTTTTCATTTGGGGGTAGTTTCTGAGGGTAGAATAATTCTCGAATAATTTTCGTTCTCACATTGGGTGCTCATGAATTCAGATTCACCATGTACCGACTTTGCCAAATACTCCAAAAAAACTCGGCTGTCAAAGGGTTAATGGACCATGAATACAAACAAAGTGATGTTGTATACATTGATCAGTTATTTGTATCACTTGAATGGAAATTGGTTGTGGTTTGTATAGACTTTCTTTGAGATCAAAGCGGTCGTTCCGCTGAGTGAGCAGAGGTTCATGATATTCCGCAAACTCTCTGAAAATGGCGGATATTACCTGATTGGATTAAACATAGTAAACTCGGAATGGAATTCTTATGTTTGTAGCATATTGTACCCGTTTTAACTCAATGAAGCGATTTTAAAGGGATTAAATTTCAATGCCAGATGTGTTGTCAATAATTTTCTAACTTAGTACTTGGGAATTCTTATGCAGTCTAATAATATTTGAAAAATCATCTTTTCCGGTGCTTATGGACGGTTCCTTTGCCTTACGATTTCTGCACCATCTAACCACATTTAGTTGTTCTTATTTTGAGAAACTGAACCTCCAGTTCCTCTCCAAGAAGATTCGAAAACATTGAACGATTTCAGACACGTTGTCCTCCCGCCTGGCCTATGTACGGGAGCTAGTCACAGGGACGCCAAGTTTTTTCTAGAGAAACATCTTCATCTGTTAAACATTTATCGAGGGTTTTTACTGGGTCAATAGGATTCGGTTAAATATTTAGCATTCATTTTTTTATTATAAAAGATATTTCAACGAAGTATTTCCGGTTTCAAAGTGATTTTTTCATGGGATATTACTTGTCTACCAAGGGTTTTCACTTGGCCAATAAGATTCAGTTGAATATTTTTGAAAGTCAATTTTGTTTTTTAAGATTTTTCAGTTGAAATTTATTTGATTCCAAGTGATTTTTTTATGGAACGATACACTTTCAATGCTTGGCGTACCAATTTTTTTTTGATCAAATTTTTTTGGGGGATTTGCCATCTTTTTGAAAATCTAAACGCCATGAAAAAAAAAAAACATTAAAGTTTATTTACAGTAATCCGTAAATACAGGTAAAAAGACTCTCAGTAGACTCTCGTTAATGTTTAAACAGACAAGCCCATATATTAAATGTATACAGGCTTCAGTAGGAATTTAATAGATGCTTCGTCTAATAATTAAACCGACAGACTCAGTATAGGCGTCGAGAGGATTCAAAATGTGTTATGCAACGTTATCATTTTTTTGTTTATTCTTAATATTATATCTACGCGTCTTTAGAGTTGCAATTCCTATTCCCCTGCTTAACTGTTAAATCGTCGATGAATACTCAAGCAGTGCCTCTGCCTCGCATCATTGTTGTATAATGTGAATCCTGTTCATTTTTATTCTCACCATAATTGATATCATACTTGCATCTTTGTAATTATGATTGTTGACTTTCTGCGAAAATGTAGGCACTGATTCAATGCTGATAGTTTTCATTGTTGTTTCTGCTACATTTGTTTGAATATTTGTGATTTAATTTGTAACAAATACGAGCTTGATTAAAGATCTACTTCACAGGCGCAATAGATGGCCAATAAGAAAGTACAATCCAAAGATACTATTTTCCTTTAGGTTGGTTTCATTTTTAACTAGACATAAGAGGAAGGTCAGTTAAATTTTTATTTATTATGAAGACGAACCCCCTTCCCCTCATAGAGAACATAATTCTCTTCTGCGGAATAAGCCCAAGGGATGTTTTTGTGAATGGACCAGCCGATTGGGTCAACCGGTTGCTTTGAAACCATAAATTCATGGAATTAATACTCTGCGCCTAATACAAAGAATACTGTTGCAAAAATTTGTCTTAAGTACATACGTGTCATTCTAGTATTTTAGTTTTATAATCAATGTACATTCCTTGAATCGACAAGCAAAATCCATTTACTGGTCCAATCACGAGCATCTTTAGTAAAAGCCCTCGCAGTGGCTTTCAGATAAAGGGGACTGAGTCGCCTAAAAAAAAAGTTGCAATAAAAAAAAATCTGTAAATGATAGATTTCATTAAAAAAACGATACACTCAAACCTCATGGAGCGGACCAAGTCCCAAAGAAAAGTCATGAGAAAAAAAAATTTGTAAATGACCCCGTTATTTTGAAAAATGTTACATTTAAACCTCATTAAGTGCAGTACATAACAATAGTGCATAAGGGTGGAGTGAGATCAAGAGTGACATTTTTCACTTGTCGTAAATTTCAGACCAAACCGGTGAACCAATTTTAGTGTTTGATGTTTTGTTTTATCTGTCGAAGAATGCATTCTAGATTGGATAAAGCTATTTTGGATGCAGTGATAATTATATTTGCTCTAACTAATTGTTTAGTATGTTTTTAATAGAGAGAGATTTATCAACACATTAAAAATTATAGCTTCCTCATAACAACTTGGAATAAAAATTCCAATTTTCAATCCAGAATGCACTTTTCAACAGATAAAATTAGACATTGATAATAAAATTCGTTCATCGGTTTGGTCAGAAAACTAGAACGAGTGAACATTTTCACTTGTTACCTCACCCGATTCTGGATTCAGTATCCCTTTACGAAATTGCAGAATGATGATATTTGTTATGTATCTAATGATATTTTAACTGCATTTTTTCTGCATCAACAATTATTTTACCCAGCTTTATCTGAGCGTCACTAGTAGAGATACAGTGGGGCTTCTAGTCTAAGGGATCTGCACCGACATTTATCGACCTTATTTAGCCGAGACACAAACCACTAACCTAGACTCGAACCAGGCGGTAGGTGTCAGGTTGAGGGGGGAGGGGGTGACTCACCGCTGGAGTCGGCGGCTCGCGGTCGCTCAGGGGAGTCGCATTGGTCTTTTCAAATCGAGGTACGTGTTGGCTGGACACGCAGTTCGGAAGAATAGTGTATCAACGGAGGGAGAGTCGCCGAGGATTCCGCGTAACGCGAAACGCCGCGTTACAGTACATAGACAGGTTTGAGCTTTGCAACTAAGATGCATTTAGGGTTGCTTTTATTTAAGCAAAAAATCTCGTTCGTCTAGGACCTCCGGAACACTTTCGTTTCATTGAAAAACCTCAACGACCTCAGAGTAGGGCTATGATCGCTACTGAAGTTTTCATGAATTTTCTCAGGTACACAGACAGGTTTGAGCTGTGCAACTAAGACGGATTCAGGAAGAGCACAGTTGCTTTTATTTATGCGCAAAATTTTGTTCGTCTAAGACCTCCGGAACACTTTGGTTTCACTGAAAAATCGCAACGACCCCAGAGTAGGCTTATGATCGCTACTAATATTTTCATAAATTTTATCAAGTACGCAGACACGTTTGTGTGTGTGTGTGTGTGTGTGGGTGTTTTTTGTTTAGCACCGTGGAAAGATGCGTTTAGGCACGCCAAATACGTTCTGGTAGTGTGGGGCTCCGCCTTTTTAGGTCCTACCCACTAAAAAACCACCGCCCTTTCATCCTTGGACCATATCGTTCCCCCGCGGGACCGCCGCGCGGCACTATTTCGCGGGGGGGGGGGGGGGGTGTCTTAGCCACAGCTTTTTCTCAGTTTACAGACTTACAGCCTCGTGCTGTAGTCTTTCCTGGCTCCGTACATTCTCATTATTTCATTGCGTTTCGACACGTCGCTTCTGGTCTTCGAGTCGTAACTTCTTCATCACAGTCGCTGCAATGGTGCTGACGGTCTCCCTGCTGTTGTTGCCAGCATTGCTTCCGTCACGTTTTCCGGTGTAGCGACTACATCGAGCGTTTCCTCAACTTCACTTCGGTGCCTGCTAAAACGCGGGCACTGAAAAAACACGTCTGCCGCGTCCTCAATTGCGTCTTCGCAGGTTGGACATTGCGGCGTTTTATCGAGTTTTAACCTGTGTAGGTACGCTCGGAAGCACCTATGTCCGGAGAGCATCTCGGTTAAATTGAAATTATGAGTCGGTAGGTCCAGCGTCCCTTCGGCGAGTTGTCCCAATCCGTTTGCCAGCGCTCTACGGTTTTCTGTCGCTCTTCGGAGCGTTGCTCACCTAGTCGCCATTGGCTCGTCTCTCTGCAGCCAGTAACTCGATGGGTACCATTGCTGCGATGACGCATGCAGCGTTGTTGGAAACGGTACGGTATGCACACGTTACCCTCAGGGCACTACGTCTGTACACCGCGGCCGCATTGCTTCTGTGCTTCTCTACTTTCAGTACATCTGCCCAGATGGCGATCCCGAACGTAAAGGACTGATGTGCTCACTGACGCTAGGAGACTTCTCCTCTTCTGTCTTGGTCCGTCGATATTAGACATCAACCGGGCGACGGCTGCTCCTACCGTAGCGGCCTTTGCACTAGCTTGCCTAACATGCTCTTTGAAGTCAAGCCTCGCGTCGATCATCACTTCAATCGCCTTTCCCAATCTGTTGTGGATGATACGTTCCAGGACTTTGCCGGCTGTGTCCAGCATGCATAGAGGGCGGTAGGACTTTCCTTTTGGCAGGAGCACAAGTCTTTGCTGTTCCCATCGTGGAGGGAAGACACCGTCTGTGAGGCAGGTGTTGTACATATCGACGAACATCTCGGGTTCTGTGATCATAGCTGTCTTGAGGGCGACATTAGGTATGCCATCTATTCCCGGCACCTTGTTTATTCCCATTTTAGCTTTAGCTTTTACCAGTTCATCCTTGGTGACCGGTGGGATTATTTCCGTATAATTTGTTTCGATTAGGTATTCTGCTTCTGGTTGCTCGGGAAACAGTGTGGAAACAATATTTCGGAGCAGGTCAGGACATGTCGGTGCAGGCGATGACTGGCTCTTTAGTCGAGTCATCACTACCTTGTATGGTCTTCCCCACGGATTCTCATCTATTTCACTAAGGAGCTCATTCCAGCAGTTGTTCTTGCTGCGCTTGATGGCTTTGTTTACCCTGGCTTGCGCCTGTTTATGGTTTTGCTCCAATGTCTCGCGCCCGTTGAGCTTGCCGTCTTGTCTTATTGCACGCTGCTCGGAGCGCAGCTATAGCGTCGTTCCACCAGTACACTGGGAAGTGTTGGTTGGTATCCTTTCTTCTGGGCATCGAAGCATCGCATGCTTTGGTAACCTTTTTCATGACGTTTTCTGCCTTCGTGATGCGTCATCTTTTTCGAGCACATCGCTATCCAAGGCTGCGTTAAACAAATTCGCCTCGAATCTGTCAGTCTGTCAGTCTCGTTTTTGCATCTCCGTGCCAGGTGGCCATACTCCCAGCACTTTGAGCATTTGGTAGGTTTAAGTTGCTCGCAAACACGACATACCACCCAGCCAATCCTTATCTTTCCTGCGTCTATAACTCTCTTTGCTAGGTCCGAGGTTAGGCTCAAGACCGCCGTCTGGGTAATCACCATAGGCTTTACGAAGGCTCTTGATAGAGTCATTAAGAGCCTCTACGTTGATACCAAGCTGTTCAGCAAGGCTTCCGCAGATCTTCGACTTGGTTGTTGCTTCATCGAGGTCTTTAACCTCGATGACCGTCTCCTGGACTCTGCTGGCTACTGCCGCCTCTTCTCCGAGGACTCCTTCCATCTTTGAACGCATCTCCGCTGCTTCCGCGGGGCTCACCTTGTTGAGGATAAACATGAGGTCTTCGGACGCTGTTTTCCGTATCTTTGTTACCCTCTTACCCACTTCTTCGAGTTTCGGGTCTTTTTTAACTTTGCCTAGGATTTCCGCATAGGTCGCGTCCCCTTTCTTCTGGATTATGAGGGCGTTCGGTAGAGTCGGCTTATTGCGTCGCTTGTGCGGTTTCTTTCACACCTCCTGCCATGCTTGACTAGCTCGGTCGTTGACCGGTTGACCCTGGCTCATCTGCGATTCGACCGCTTACGCCTGTTGAGCTTCTGGGGAGCTTTTAGCCTCTTTTTTTCTGTTTCTCTTGGTAGCCTTGTTCTCCTACGATGGTGGAGTGCGGTTTTACCTTTTACTGCCTTGTCCTTGGTGTTGGGCAGGAGTCGTGGTGGGTGACTTCCTTGCGTTGGTTTTCGCTGCCTGCACTAGGGTAGCAGTGGTTTGCGTCTCTCCTTCGGTAGTGGCTTGCCTGTGTGCTTTCTTTTCACTGCCGCCGCCATCCTCTTGGTGTCGTGGTGTATGTTTGTCTTTTCCTTCACAATATCCTAAAGCTTCGTGATCAGGCTATTTAGTCTCTCTAGTGCCTGCGTCCTCTGCCTTTCGACGCTGTCGGTCTTCGGCGTTCGTTGTAAGGGGGGTTGCTGACCCTCGCTGGGGAAAGTGACACGCCCCATTTCGCCAAGATGCATTGGTTCTTGGGTACTCTCACTTGTAGGTTTGTCTATCGCAAAAGCCAAGTGGATAACTTCTGTGGCAGCAATCGTATTGCGGTCGTTTGTTGACAACGTCTTGGGGCCCGCTTGCTCACCCCTGCCAGACGCCGGTACTGGGCTTCCGAATCCCTGCACCGTAATCGACTTATCGATAAAAGACCTTTCCATGGCTGATTTGTAATTCAGGGTTTTTTTTCCCCTAGTTTGTTGGTCCGCGGGAGGTATTTTAATTGCCTCCTATCCTCTACAGGGCATTCCCATATCCGCCGCCTGGGGACGCGCCACGTAGGGGTCATAGACCCCCGGTGGTGTGTGTGTGTGTGTGTGTGTGTGTGTGTGTGTGTGTGTGTGTGTGTGTGTGTGTGTGTGTGTGTGTGTGTGTGTGTGTGTGTGTGTGTGTGCGCGCGCGCGTGTGTGAAAATGAATAGACAGAAGTGTAAGAAACTTATACACCTTATGGAACGAGCGTTCGCGATTCTAAGTGAAAAATCGTATGCTTCGTCAGGTGAGAGGGAGCAATGGATACTATTGGTTAATGAAAATATAGCGCTGTTAAACAACATTTTGCACGAAAATGAAGCACTCACGGTTCATGATAAAATGCGAATTCAGACAACGATAACAACGCTCACCACGTGGACGAGAAAATTCGAAAAAAGTGGTGACGGGCTCGCCCGTCAAGCATCGAGTAAAGTAGAATGGAGAGATACCGAGACAGCTTTTAAGCGACGTATACGAACTGGATTGGTGATAAATCTCAGTCACAAAGATATCAATGATTTTCTGAATGCTGCCGAAGACTCGATTATTCCTCGTTTAATAAAGACAATGGAAACTAGTGGAAATCTGAAGGTTAACGTGATTCTCTCGGCAAAGTTTTCTCTGACGCAAGGTATTGAAATGACTGAAGATGATAGAACTTTCAATACTGCAAACAAGACGATTCTTTCTACAACAAACCTCGACCAATGGTACAAAGAGTTTGTGAAAGATCCTCTCTTGCAACAAATCGAGGATTACGAGGGTGTTTAATATCCGAAGAAAAATTCACTTAAGGTGAATTCAAAGGGGGAAAAGGGATGAGTGAGTGAAAGGTTTACAATTAAATAAATACACAGTATTCGCGGGAAACAACCAACACTTGCTTCGGCGTAAAAACCCTCACGGTTTTGAGGGAAAAGCCGTAGCAAGCGGAATATTTATTAATGGAAAAAATATATGCTAAGATATTACACAAAATGGACTCTACAAGCAAATCTACACTGAAAAAATATTGAATTTAACGTTCTCTTAAAATTAAGGCCTTATCGCGAGAGATCTCTCTTTATTACTTACTTAATATTTATACCAACCGCACACGGCGTCTAAACGCGACGTTGAGCCAGCATTCGCTGGTCAAGCCGGTCACGGGGAGCGCAGAGATGGTCAAAACCCGCGCAATGCGCGCCCCAACGTCTTGGGGAACCAAACGCAAAGCGCCAGGGCAACAAGATTGTTGCCGCTTGCTGCACTCGCCCTGGAACGTGTCACGCCCTCCACGTGGACACCGTTCCTCAAACAAATCCTATTTAAGCCTCGAGGCACACACTCGCACACAACACACTCTTCTTATAAATAATCAAAATAAGCGTAAAGTCACTACATAAAATGCACACAATGATTATAAAAATAATTAAATATCGTTAAGCTGCAACTGTATCGTTCACGCCTGATCCGGTGAGAGGACTGCCAGAGAGATTCCGACGACGTTCACTCACTGATGGCTGTCGATCGACTGATTAATTGGCGCGCCTCTCTTTGGTCCCTCAACCAAAGAACAAAGGCCCACGTGACCCGTCGCGCGGGCCCGCCGCGCGCGAAAGCCTCATTACCCGCGTCTTCTTGAGCGCGCGAATTTCCGCCAATTCCAGCCGCTCGCTGGCGCGAATTTCGAATTTGAAATATCTTTAGAAATGGCCTGAACAGAGGGGAAGGACCATGAGTGAAATTATAAACCTCGTGGTCCACATGAATCGTTATGTGCCGCTACGTGGAGGATTGTCAACGTTCGTTTCTATGCCTGATGAGGTCCGGAAAACGCGTGGCATCGTAAATATTAAGAATAATGATGAATATTGCTTCCTCTGATCGGTGACTGCAGCCCTCTCGCTTACAACGGTGCGCGGCGAAAGGAAAACATCGTATTCACACTTTAAGGATGTGTTGAAGTACGACGGTCTGGAGTTTCCAATGAACCTTGAAAATGTGCCACGATTCGAAAAGATGAACGATTTATCGATTAATATTTATGCCATCGCGAATCGAAAGAAAAAGAAAATTACGATAGAGCCTATATTCTTGAGTAAGCATCACTCCGATCGACCGTTCATTTACTCATGGTAAATACTAACAACGAATTTGACGAAGACTACGATGACACGGCAATTGATTACTTTGCATGGATTAAAAATCTGTCGCGATTAGTAGGTTCACAAATATTAAAGCACAAAGGAACGAGTTGGATTTGTGATAGATGCTTGTGCCACTTTATAGCAAAAAAAAACTCTAGACAAACATAGAATCGATTGTATTGAGCCTAATAACTGTAGAATGATTCTACCGCGTGATGAACAGTCGATCGTGAAATTCAAGAATTTCAAGAGGAAATTATCAGTACCATTCGCTGTCCACGCCAATTTAGGGTGTCTTTTGGAGCCCACAAATACGCGATCTGGCAAAAATAGTATGGCTTATCAAAATCATGTACCTCATAGTGCAGGGCTCTACATCCACTGCGATTACTCTAACGGGATCTCCGAGTATCGATCTTTTCGCGGTGAAGAGTGTATAGAATCATTAGTGAGAGAACTAAAAAAAATAGCTATCGATGTGAATGCGCGCTTGAAACATGTCGTAAAGATGGAAGAACTCACTGCTGAGATGCCAGTAATGCAGATGGAAGCATGCTCCTTCTATGTTTCTAGCATAGTGGTGTTTCGTGATTTCACCACGGTTTTGAAGCAGTGTTACGGACGATTGCATCAAGCCACGACGGACGAGCAAAATATAAGCTGCACTCTGATTGTATTTCGAACTTAATAGATTTTTTAAAGTAGTAAGTAAAATGATAATCGATATGATTCAGGAATGTACGAATGACTACGCAGCTAAAGTTAGTGTAACGTCCATTAATTCGCCAATCGAGTTTTGCTGCGTCGTATGTATGCTGCAATGTAGATAAAAGCACGCACCTTCTATGCTTCTAGCGTAGTGGTGTTGTGCACGTGTCGTGCTTTTACCCACGGTTTTTAAAGCGTGGATACGGACGATTGCATCAAACCACGAATACAGATCAGACAATTTGCATTTTATAACTCAATAGATTACTTTGAATTATACGATAAATGATAGTTGATATAATTCGAAAATGTCACAATTAAACTCAATCGAAACCTAGGACTCATGTAAATAAGTATCAGAGATGAGTAGGGAGATTGCCAGTGGAGCGATATTCTTGAGGCAACTTTTTTTCCGTCTTTGCAGCGCCGCCACACTGGAGAGTTGCCGAACTAGACCCATCTTTTTGATTGGTCGAATATATATAGATATACTCGACGTGGAAAAAATTGTGCGCTTCCGACCCATCTTTCTGATTGGTCGAGGATATATAGATAGACTCTCGACGGGAGAAGTTCGTGCGTTTCCGTAGCTTGCGACCGCGCTTGATCCTTTGCGCACGTCGCAACGTTGCTGGGACCATGCATTTGAATTTCAGCTCATCGCACGGACTTCGGTATACAGTCATCGAGCCTTGCCTGAACATATCTTAACCGTATCAATAAAGAATCTAAGATATTCAAGCAAGCTCGGCAGACGTACGCCAGTTCACTCACACACCGAACGAATTTCTTCCCGTTAATTTTTTTTTTCAGCTTTAATACGTAATTTAATGAATATATGTTCGTAGCAACGAATTTGTTGCTGCGAGGATATATATATATTCTTCCGCGTTCAAGAATTTCGGATAAGTATGTTTGTGTAACGTACATTAATTTTCAGAAGTGTACGGTGGTCGTGCGCATAGAGAATCAGTCTGGTAACCGAAAGGTTCGTAGTTCGAGTCGACGATTGATTTCTTTTTTTTTACAATTTTTTTTTTTTCAAGTAGGTTCGTCAGTAAAATTGAAAATGCCCAGAAAAATTTAAAATAATTACCGCGTTTTTAATAATACATAACAAACTCACATACATTTTTTGGGATTTTTCGTCTCCATCGTTTACACAAAATAAATTTTTTCATGCATACATTTTAACATGGGCTCTTATGGCATGTTTACGAATAAAAAATTTTGAAAAAACTGCGAGATGCAAAACTGACTTCACTCTCCACTTGAAAAAATCAAATGATCGAGACGAACCGGAGTGCTCGCACTTGTTTACAGTTTGCCTCCATACAATGTTACGTTGTTGGATTTGAACGTATACATTGAATTGTGTCTGACATGTAATTTTGATCCTTCATATGAATTTGATGGTTAATAAACATTTAAATTTTTCAGACCCGACCTTGCATTGCTCGCACCCCCATGCGAGCAATGCGAGGTCCGGTGTTAAAAAAAAAAAAATTGTAAAAAAAAATTAATCGTTGACTCGATCTCCGAACCTTCCGGTTGCCAGACTGATTCTCTATGCGAACAACCACCGTGAACTTCGTAAGGACGATGTACGTTACCCATACATGCTTATCCAAAATTCTTGAACGCGGGAAAAAAAAATATATCCTCGCAGCAACTAATTCGTTGCTGCGAAGATATATTCATTAAATTACGTATCAACGCTGAAAAAAAAAAAAAAATCAACGGGAAGAAATTCGTTCGGTGCGTGAGTGAACTGGCGTACGTCTGCCGAGCTTGCTTGAATATTTTAAATTCTTTATTGATACGGTTAAGATATGTTCAAGCAAAGCTCGAAGACTGTATACCGAAGTCCGTGCGATGAGTTGAAATTCAAATGCATGGTCCCAGCAACGTTGCGACGGGCGTAAAGGATCAAGCGCGGTCGCAAGCTACGGAAACGCATGAACCTCTCCCGTCGAGAGTCTATCTATATATACTCGACCAATCATAAAGATGGGTCTAGTTCGGCAACTCTCCAGTGTGGCGGCGCTGCAAAGACGGAAAAAAAGTTGCCTCAAGAATATCGCTCCACTGGCAATCTCCCTACTCATCTCTGTAAGTATCTAATCAATTATAATGACACACTAATGTTTTCATTTTATTTTTTCAGCGCCAACGTGTGTTATTTGCCTCACAAATGACATAACGCGGATTTTTGTCCCTCGTGGACACAGCTGCTGTTGTGAAGAATGTTCACAAATTCTAATACAAGGACACCTATGCCCTAAGTGGTGCCCGAAATGTCGGGTCCCCTTTACCTCAGTAATCGGGACGTTCACAGAAACGTAAAGATTAGAAAATAAATAAAATAAAAAATCCTAATGAACATGTGTCGGTATTGAAATTTCCGTACATTTCTAAAACTTTCTCATTCCTCTGTAGATCTGCATATTTTCTGCTACATAATGAATTTAAGAAAAGTTTAAATTCTATTCGTTGACATAGAAGAGTTCCGAAAAATGTAATTAAGAGTTTCAGGGTTAAGTGTTAATCAATTAATGCTGTTATCATTTTTTCCAAAGTTCTATGCATATCTATGAATTAAATAACTTTCTATGCCTTTTTCCATTTCCTCAAACTGTAAATAACTATAAGAACAAGCATGAACTTGTTAAGATACATGAAAATTTAGTTCTCTCAATATGAATAAGCAACAATTTCAAAATATTGTATTTTAATACAAGGAGCTGAGCGAGCGTCTAGCGCACACAGCATTTTTGAAGGCATACAGGCATGTCCATACAGGCAGCGCTCAAGAAGCGCGTTTGGCGTCGTGTATTAAACATTATTTTTCTTCACGAGTGCAATGCAAATTCCGAGTTTGTCCACCGTTCACAGACATGCAAAATGTAATGAACCTCAGTTTTACCATACCAACAGTGCGCAAAATGCTTTATACGATGTGCGAAATGTTTTGCACACCAGTGCGACAGTCAGCCATCTTAGATGTCTGTAAACAGTAGGTAAACGAGGGTTTTGCATGCACCAGCAAAGACAAATGTATATTTAACTGCGTTTGTTCCTAGGGAAATAAGAGACATTGTACAATCCGATAAAACTTCAGAAGTGTACATAATTTTGCAAAAAAAAAAAAAATCCTTGATTAATATCTGGCAGAGCCGCACGTTTTACTGTGCACCATTTGAATATTTCAAGGGCGTAACAATTGAGGCATGGATAATGCTATGATCATTTGTGAAATGTGACCGTTCTTGTGATATAAATCCCTTACAATACTAGTAAATAATGCATTAAATGATCGCTTTATTTGAAGTAGTGTGATTTTTCTATACATAATGAGCAAATGTTTAATGGTCGACAATATACAGCGGCATTTTCCCCACATATGTAATTCATAACATATTTATGGTTTTTATAAGAATACATAAGAACTCATAAGAACATGCAGTTATTACAAAGTTAAGTTGACACGTTTAAATTTCATTTTACAATTAGTTTTACAATTATCTTTGATTCTAACAAAATCAGAAAAATACAAGTCCAGCCGTTTAACACTGTTGGCATTTTGAAACGTTATGTCATTGAGAATAAACATGGGCTTACGGGCAATATTGAAATTTTCGGGACTTTAACTTTTCGGAATTCTTAACTGTCAGCTATTTAACTTTCGGAACTTTGAACTATCGACGATTTAGCCTTTTGAAACTTTGACCTGTCGATATTTTTCTTCACGTAATTTTTGTCTGTCGATACTTCATTTTTCGTAAATTTGCATTGCTGATGTTCGTACCTACTATAATTTCCACTTGTCGATTTTTTTATCCCTTGTAGATTCAAGTTGTCTACTTACTAACCCTACGATTTGTCACTTTTCGTACAATTCATTTATATATTATTACCTACCGGCTTCCACAGTTCGGCATCTTCTCCATAGAAAAATTGACCTATTCCCTTATTAATCTATATTACACTGCTATTTTATGATTGTAAGCTTTCTGATTTTGTTATGTAGGTGGGTTGATTTCCGCACCGTTCCAATGTATGTAGTATTCTTTCTCAAATGTGTTCCTTCAGGCTTTATTATTTCGGGACGTTCACTGTTCCGATGAAGAAATATTGGTTTTTTATAATTTATGACAAATTGCAGTAGTGAAAAAAAAAGCTATAAAAACCATTCTGGTCATTATTATTCGGAACTTTAACTCTGCCTCCACGGTTACTGCTATGTACGTATAAGTATACGTATACGCATTAAAAGATTAGGAACATAATATGGCCTCACCAAAGTGCCGCGAATTTTCGGATCGGCTATTTCACCTAAAAATGGAGCGATCGAGGAGAGGAGCATTCCCATTGAAATGCCGCAAAATAAGCGACTTGCGTATAGTCATGACACTGACGAGGCAATTATTATCAGTACCCAGCCTAAAACGAATGGCCCACCACTATAAAGCAGGGTATTCGTTCGGCCGATAAATTCTGCAAGAAGAAAAAAAATATACTTAAAATTTAATTAGGGTTATAAGAAGATTATATCGGAGCATGTAAGACGAATAACAACCATAGTAGTTATATTATGAGATTTACATATCCAAGTTTGAGATCAATATTATTAAGCATTAAATAAAATACGTATAGTATTAAAGCAGATGCTGGGTTCGTCAGCTGTCATCGCTTAGGGTTATCTGTGATTGGCTGATATAGTTCAGAACAGATGATCGTTATTTTTTGAACATTTACTCGTGGTTTCTCCACAAAATTCGCGAAAAATCAAGCCCTTCACAACTGTATTAAAATCCACTCAATTACCATGATCATATCGACATCCTGAGTAGAAGTTTGTTCCGGCTCGCATCCGGATCGTATCAGACTTCAGTATTTTGTGACGTGATTTTTTTTTTGGAAATCACGTTCACAAGGGTTTTCGTTACCGATTATGGCTTTGTTTGAGCGTTTTCGCGATGCCCTCGCTCGAATTTACCGTCTAGTTTTGTTGAAGAATTTTATATTGCAGAGTTTTATTGTTTTTTTTTTTGTTATGGGAAATCGGTGCACTCAAATCTGTCGCGAGGATGAGAGCTCAAAGAAACGAGCAGCCCGGCAGAGGAGAGTGACCGATTCGAGTTCTTGCAATTAGTTGTAGACCGGTGCAAATCCGGCGCCCCATGGAGAAAAGTGCATCACGCTGGAGAACGGGTGGTGCTTGTTAAGTTTTGGCATAGAATAGAGCATTCTGATGCGTTATGGTTATGAAGTTGAGGCCCGTTTTCGCGTGAAGCACTGAGGGAGGCGATTGTATAGATTTCGAAAATGTTATCGGCAGGATTTGCGCTCTCGATATAATTACGAAGTGGTTAGAGTGGGAGGGCAGTAGTTCTCGGGTAAGGGATTTTGGGAAAACATTGAATAATGATAATGTTGAGCTATCGAGGATTACTTGAAGTAATCAGTCTCGCTCGAAACACCGCCGAGGTGCCTCGAGTTGTAGTTGAGTTCCCGTGTTGACAGTTTTTCTGTCGGTCGCGCTCGCGTCGTCGCGTAGTTCTCGCGCTTTGTATAGAGTAGTGCGTACACTACAAGTTCTCGTGCTGAGAGCTTTATTTTATTAAATAAAGCAAAGAGTTCTCGTGTCCTGTGTCGTGCATTTGTGCACCTCCAGTTACCGTACATCCTCTGGGATTATTGTATTGTGCTCTCGACATTTTTTTGGAGAATATCGAAGTAGTTTCCGTTGTTTGAGATGCCGAAAATAAAGCTATTTACTGGGCCATACCTCGACCCTCTCTATCACAACCTAGTAGACTGAGCGGCCGTGCATTTCCGCAACCGTTCGTCCTCACGAGCGCATCCAGTTGCGTTTGTTAATTTTACGCGACCCCAAAAATTAACTAAGCTACCGTTGCCTTCGTCGTTGTTCTCGATCGTTAGTTCTGATCCAGACTTTCGATTTTATTGGAATTGAGGCTGCTCACCTCAATTCCTCGGACATACCGGTTCGTTAATACCGGTGAAACAAAAATTAGCTAGGTACCGATTTCGTTATGATTGCTTCCGATCGTTAGCTTTTGCTTCGAGCTTCCGATTTTGTTTAGTTTATTGGAATCGAGACTGCTCACCTCGATTCCTCGGACATACCGGTTCGTTAATACCGGTGGAACAAAAATTAACTGGCGCCCACCGGGTTTGCGGATGCGCGAACGAGGATGGACGGCCGAAGGTGACCGATCTCGATTTGTGTTCCCGATTCGTTTTCGTCATTTATGCTCGCTCACGTTAAAAATACGTCACAATTTGTATAATACGGTTTGGATGAGGGAACTATATAATGCCGCGATCAGGTCTGTAACGGTATTTCGAATCAGGTCGCGATCAAGTGATTAATCCGGGCCGGAGATTGCGCTTTTTATATGGTCCTGATTATCCGATTTAGTCTGAATTGCTCTCTGACATACAGTTATTTGGATTTCCCTTCGAAAACACTTCGGGAAAATTGAAAACATAAGCTGCGGTGGGAACCGGTCCTTAACATAAGTATGCCGACGGCTGCATAAACATTTTTTTCTTGCTCCCCGAACCGAAAGTAACATCATCCGAGCTGCATTTGTGGCATTTTGTGGATTCCGCTCTCGGTCCCTCTCATTTGTTTTCCCATCTCCGGTTTATTATGTTTTTATAATTGGGGTCAGTTAGGTTGATTTTTTTAGCTAACCTAAAAGTGAGTGAATTAAAAAAAAATTGACGAGTGCTCGTCTGAAGGTTCTTTCGACGAAAAACAAGTTCAAAAAAATGAAGTAACTGACAATATATTGTAACGGAACGCCATACCCCCAGCAAGAAACTCACTAACAGCGTTCCGTGCGACTACTAAGAACCAGACCGCGACGGCGACGAGCGAATTCTCCACCTTCAAATCTCGCGAATTCAAACCGTTGGACGATCAATCGAACGTCCAACAGCCACCTCTGGTAGTGGGACGATCAGTATATAAACCAGCCACTCGCTACGATCGTCACTTATTATACAGCAACCTTTTGCACCTGAAAAACCCTTTTTAGAATTAGTATTCGACTCTTACAGGCCTCAATATTGCATTTGACATTTGCTAAGAGTTCCTTGAGCACAGCTCAGCTCGCCCGATTGCTTGAGAATCGCACTCACACTTTCGGTTCTTCCTTGCGCACAGACGCTCCTATCAGCCTTAGCATCACGTTACCACTCGCAGAATCCTTTCTTCTTTTCTATCCTTAATGTTACTCCGTCACAATATTATTAAGAATATCGTCCTTATGTTCGGCCCATAGAAACATCACGTAGGCCTCGATATTGCATTGACACCTACTTCCCCTGTACCAATAGTTTATACAGGCCTCAATATTGCATTGACACCTGCTTCTGTTAAAAAACCGTATCAATTCGCTCTTCCTGTAGGCCTTATTATTGCAACGACACTGGTATATCCGTCTGTCCTTTACCTCATCTTCGTAAACTTCCTTGGAAGTAGTCGGGTATCTCTATTACACGACTACTAATAAGGAAGCCGCCAAAGTTATTTGCCAGGCACTGTCTATCGACGGCACTTGTAGAAAGACTAAGGTAAACACAGCTCCATACCCGAATATACGCGCAGGCCTTGGTACGCACCAACACATGCCAGGGTCACACATTAAGCGGCTTAGCCTTGCGGTCACTACGCTCACGCATTCTCTCTCATGCACACAACTACAATTTAAGTTCATTATTTATTTTTCACCGGGTTATTTGAGGTTTTTTTTTCAATTTGCATTTCCCCCATCTGCAGGCATTACGCCTATTACAGGGCCGGCACGGGTCAGAAGCCAGTCCCCCTGAGGGCCTGGTTCGGATCAATAACCCCATGCGGCCGCATCCGACTTCCCTCTCTATATCGCATTTGCCATATCATTTCTGCCGAGGGCATATGATTGAGGAACATAGGCAAACATTGCGAAAAAACCTTATGCCGATATAGCCGGTCTCGAGTTCACCTCACGGCAGCGGAGCTCCGTCACGATTTTCGTCAAGAATGTAAACACAGACTACAGCTGTATACATGTGACACCCACAGTTACCTGTGTATGCCTCACATAAACATTTAAAGCTTCATCGCGGCCTTGCTTGTATTTTTCGACAAAAATTTTCGACGGCACCGGGAATCGAACGCGTGACCTACCGATGCTCTGGTTTAGAAGCTCTGGTTTAGACCACTGCACCGGTTTGAGTTAAATGAGCACTTCCTTCTCTTCGGTTTTGGAGGTTAACTCTCCTCATAAGAAAGCTAACCTTCCTCTTTAGAAAATCGTAAAACAGCAATTGTTTTCAATATTTTACTATTTTTTAATAACACAATAGACTTTTTTGGTATCTGATAATATAAGGTAAATAACGTATAAAAAAAAACATAAAATGAAAAAATAAATATATTTTATGTAAAGTATTATCTTATTATCGGACATTCCCCTTTTGTATATTCTTTTGTATATTTTTTAATTCCCGCCCCGACCAGCAAGAACCTCAGATTCGTTTCGGATTTTCGAAAGTCCCCCCTTCCCTTCTCTCGATACTCTCGGTCGGGGATCGAAAAAAATAGCATACGACACACGGCCAGACTGTTGGATCCCCTAGCGTATGTGAAATATAATAATAGTATATGAAATAATAATAATACCTGTGAAATTATTCACAGGTATTATTAATGTATAATGCAGGCAACCTTTTTGTTAATCTCAGTGCGATTCAATACTTGTATCTTTTTTAACAACAAACGGCTAACTGATTCTGAAACGCATGGACTTAAGTTTGTTAAGTACGATAAGTTAATATGACAGTTAACTTTGCGTTTTTTTTTTATCAATCTGCGTAAAAATAAGTATAAGAGGGATTTTTGGGTCGCTGTTTACGATTCTGATATCAAAGTTATAAAATTCAAGGTGGCGGATCCAATATGGTGGTTATTTTTAGTTAACTTTGCTGTAGTGTATGTGCGCTGCCAACTGTAAGAGCAAGAGCGGGAGGAGCGAGGCCGCGTGCGTGCGTGTGCGCAGGCGCGAAGGTACGCCGGAGAGCGTGGCTTGGCCGGACGAATGTAGCGAGGACGGGGCAGAGCGCCTGGGCGAGAGGCGCGGGCAAGATGTATAATAAAGACGTACACATATATATAGTGAATACTAGTTCGTGTCATTAACCCACTCATACCGGAATCCTTGCACCCACGAGGCGGAAGAATACATAGCAACTGGCGACGAGGACGAACAGTGAGGATTCGGGTTAAACTCTCACGTGAAGCGCGTTCGAGAGTAGAGTGGGCGCGAGCAGCGCGTAAGGGAATCGCGGGTGACGAATTCGGATTTCGCGGCCAGTAACACCTTCCAACAGGAGTGACATCGGAGAGGCCGCCATGGCATCAGAACTCAAGTTATTTTTCAAAGAAGGAGACGACTGGGAGGCGTTCACGGAACGTTTGGAATTTCATTTCGTCTCGAAAAGGATCACGGAAGTAGAGATGAAAAGAGCAGAATTAATGACGCACGTGGACGAAGCGACGTACAAACTGATCAAGGCGCTGTGTGTACCCGCTAAACCATCGGAGAAATCGTACGACGAGCTCGTGCAACTCCTTTCGAAGCGTCTTAAGCCGGTGCCATCGGAGTTGATGGAGCGCTGCAAATTTAATCGGGCGAAACAAGAATCGAACGAGTCGGTAGTCGAATTCGCCACCCGATTGAGACAGTTAGCCACCAATTGTAATTTCGAAGATAATTGGGAGAAGGCGATGCGAGACCAGTTCGCGATGGGCATTCGCGACGAGGCAACGAGAGTTGAATTTTTCAAAAAGGGGAAATTAAGATTCGACGAAGCGCTCGCAGAGGCCATAGCCAGAGAGGAGGCGGCGCACAACGCCGCGGGAGCGGCACAAACGCTAGCCAGCAGAGTCTATAAGCATGACAACTTTGCAATAGACCCACAACAACAACACTACCAAGGCCGACGCAAGAAGTCAAAGGAACGTTCGAGACAACACGCAACTGAGAAGCCAGCTTCGGAGCTCAAATGTTTCTGCTGTGGGAAAACAGGACACGGGACGACCACGTGCAGATACCGAGACAGAAGATGCGATTTTTGCCACA
This sequence comes from Tromatobia lineatoria, assembly GCA_949699805.1. Classification (NCBI taxonomy): domain Eukaryota; kingdom Metazoa; phylum Arthropoda; class Insecta; order Hymenoptera; family Ichneumonidae; genus Tromatobia; species Tromatobia lineatoria. Next base: position 3,917,584 of record OX453044.1, read on the forward strand.
AGAAGGGACACCTTGAACGAGCCTGCATTAAGAAGAAAAACTTATCCAATAAATTCTTGGAAGAGAAAAGCAGCGAATCCGAGAGCGACGTCAGCGACAGAGGCAGCGAGTGCAGCGCGGCGTCAAGCAACAATTTCATCGATTTCCACAACATCGACACGACGGTAACAACAAGCGAATGTAATGCGATCACCGCCGAACCGACCTTTTTCGATGTTCAAATTAACGGTAAAATCATAGCGATGGAATTTGATTCGGGTACATACTTTAGCGTGATGTCGGAAGGATTTGTAAACAAGACCTTTGGAACGTTGGAAGTTAGTAGATCGAAAACAAAGTTAATTTCATACGAAAACAAAGCCATGGAACCGCGTGGTCAACTAAAGAATTTAATGGTCACGCTCAATAACAAAACAGAAGTATTAAGCTGCTTAATCTTAAAAGGCGACAAGGTTCCACTGATCGGACGGCAGTGGCTCTCGATTTTCGGCCTCTGGCCGTTGGAGCGATTAATACATTCAGACATCATAGCTCAAGGTAAACACGGAGTTCATAGTATACAAATCGAAGGCGTGCGCGAGAAACTGCTAGAAGAATTCGAGACGTTATTTAGCAACACGCCCGGTATTTACAATAAGCGCGAAATCAAAATACACATCAAACCGAACGTAAAGCCGGTAGCACTTGGGGCAAGGCATATGCCATACGCACTACGACCGAAAGTCGAGCCAGAAATCGAACGGTTGATAACACTGGGGAACTTAGAAAAAGTAGAGTCGAGTGAGTGGGCAACACCTATAGTCCCAATACAGAGGAGCGACGGTAAAGTTAGAATCTGCGGGGATTTCAAGGTAACCCTAAACCCGCACTTACAAATAACAAAACGACCGCTGGCCAAAATAGACGACATATTCGCAGTGATGCAAAACGGGTTGACCTTCTCTCAGTTAGATTTGCCACACGCGTACATGCAGTGCGCGGTGGAGGAGGAGTCGCGGAAATATTTAACCGTAACCACGCACGTTGGACTTTTTCGATATACTCGGATGACAGAGGGCATAAGCATTGCCCCAAGCGAATTTACGCAAATTATGACGGAATGTCTACAAGGAATTCCGAATGTCATAAATTACATGGATAATATCTACGTCACCGGAAAAACGAACGAAGAACATCTCGAAAATTTGCGAGCAGTCTGTCGGAGACTAACGGAGCGCGGCCTCCGGTTAAAAAAAGAGAAATGTGACTTCATGAGAGAGCGAATAGAGTTGTTAGGATTCGTGATAGACAAAGACGGCCTGCACAAAGCAAAATCAAAAGTGGCCGCAATGTACGAAGCGCCGCGACCTGAAACCGCCAAACAGCTCGAATCATTCCTTGGATTGATTAATTTTTACGAACGATTTTTAGAAAACAAATCAGCGAAGTTGAAACCGCTATTCGATTGCTTGCGAAAAAATACATTTGAATGGACCAAGGAATGCGATGAGGCGTTTTGGTGGGTAAAAAACGAATTGATTTCGGAAAAAGTGTTAGCGCACTACGATCCGGACGAGGACTTAATACTAGCGTGCGACGCATCTCACTACGGGTTAGCAGCGATCTTATCGCACAAGTACAAAAATGGCACAGAAAAGCCAATCGCGTACGCCTCGAAGAAAATTCCGGATAAAGAACTAAATAGAGCGATTAACGATAAAGAAGCGGCAGCAATGGTATTCGGGTTTAAAAAGTTTTCTAGTTTCGTATACGGTCGCAAAGTGATTTTACGGACAGATCACAAGCCGCTCGAATTCATTTTCAGTCCGAAAAAAGGCATTCCGCAGACGGCAGCTTCGAGACTGCAGCGCTGGGCGTTATTCTTGTCGGGATTTGATTACGATATCGAATGGATAAAGTCGAGCGAGAATGCGAACTCTGACGCGCTTTCGCGACTGCCGATTGAAGACGATACCGAGAGATTCGAAGATAGCAACGCGCAATTACACTTCATCACAGAGGAAGCGAAAATTGTTGACTACAGAACAGTCGTAAAAGAAACAAAAAGAGACGCCGTACTTTCGCGCATAATTAAGTTGTGTATTTTCGGTTGGCCCAAGGACAGTAAAGATCTTTCGGAGATTGAAAAAAAAATTTTCGCGAAGCAAAACGAATTGTCAGTAGAAGAGCATTGTCTTTTCTGGGGTTACAGAATAGTAATTCCAGAGAGTCTGCGTGAAAAAATCTTGAACGATCTTCACTTGTCCCATCTGGGCATAGTAAAAATGAAAGCGATGGCGCGCTCGTACGTGTGGTGGCCAGGAATTGACGCGGACATCGAAGACATCGCGAACTTTTGTAATACATGCGTTGAAAATCGAAAAGCACCACCACACGCACCCCTAACACCATGGCCATGGCCAGAAAGAGCCTGGCAAAGAATCCACTGTGACTTTTTAGGTCCTTTTCACGGAGATATGTATTTAGTGGTAGTAGACTCATTCTCAAAATGGCCAGAGGTTATTAACTTCAAACAAGATACCAGAGCGTGCAAATTAATTCAGGTATTCGAGATGCTATTTGCGAGACACGGATTGTGCGAGCATTTGGTCTCAGACAACGGCAGACAGCTAGCGAGCGCGAAATTTGGAGAATATCTAGAACAAAACGGAGTAAAACATAGTTTCTCGCCGCCGTACCATCCAGCGACAAACGGCGCCGCAGAAAATTTCGTCGGGACTTTCAAGGATAAGGTGTCGAAAATTATAAAAGGGGGAAAAAAGATAGACACGGCGGTCTACCAATTTCTATTCGATTACCGTGGCGCGCCGCATAGCACGACCGGAAAGTCACCGGCACGATTGTTGTATGGCCGCGAAATCCGAACGCGGTTCGACCTGCTGCGTCCTAACTTACGCTCCAAGGTCGAAGAGAAACAAGGTGCGCAAATCACGGCGGGATCTCACTCGCGCAAGCTCGATGTAAAAGAAGGCGACTCGGTTATGATCGACAATCATAGAAGGACAGGCGAAAAGCGAACAAGAGGCGAAATTGTTAAGCAATTATCCCCGTCCACTTACCAAGTGCAGACTGAGTCCGGCAACGTAGCGAAGCGGCACACAGATCAAATAGTAAAACCCTTGCGGCGTTCCCAGCGTATTGCCCAGAGGCAACACATTTAAAACAAGGGGAGAATTGTAGTGTATGTGCGCTGCCAACTGTAAGAGCAAGAGCGGGAGGAGCGAGGCCGCGTGCGTGCGTGTGCGCAGGCGCGAAGGTACGCCGGAGAGCGTGGCTTGGCCGGACGAATGTAGCGAGGACGGGGCAGAGCGCCTGGGCGAGAGGCGCGGGCAAGATGTATAATAAAGACGTACACATATATATAGTGAATACTAGTTCGTGTCATTAACCCACTCATACCGGAATCCTTGCACCCACGAGGTGGAAGAATACCATAGCATTTGCCTTTTTTAAATTAATCAACCAAACAGTTAGTATAAGAGGGTTATTTGGTCGCTATTTACGATTCTGACGACAAAATTATAAAATTGATTCTATTTATGTTTTTTACGTTCATATCTTTTGTCACGTTCATATTATGTTAAGTTAAATACATTTTATAATAATCCTTAGATTTATTAAATTGCTACGTGACTTACACATCCTACTTAGCAAATATCACTTCATGAGTAGTATAGCCCGTCAGCTAAATGTCATTTAAAAAAATGTTAAACATGAGATTTGACGAATTTCCGAAGCCTTGTCAAAACAAATAAAATCGGTCGATACCTTACGTTCGTTCAATTGGTCAGGTTCCGTTGCTTAACGTCGTTTAGATCCTTTTGATCGCATTTATTTCGTTTATTTTTTAATATTTTAAATTAAACCTTTGAAATGAAAAGTTTTTGTTTTTTTAGACGCCAACTTGCTAATTTTATTTTTTTTATTCGATTAAAATAATTTGAGTGCCTCTCAATTCCCAAACTCGAAACCCAATCCAAATGTCACTAATGCAAATCTTTAGAAACATCTACTGTGGCTGGTAATTTAGAAAAAATGTATGAACCAGCCATAATGGACGAATTCTTTAGAACCATTCTCAGTATCAGCAGGGTATGTTGCATAATAATAACTTGCAGTGCTCATAAAAAAATATGTAAAATATGAGTAACACCTCAAAAATTAATTTGTATGAAATGCCACGAATAATTGTGGGAAAAACTGGTAGGCTGATTTTTCATTAATTCGTTCTTGAATTCTTCAATCCTTTGTATCGCAGCCCACCTACAGGTCACTAATAGCACAAAGGGTTGAATGTATGGTCCCTTTTTTTTAATTCGATGTTTCGATGCAAAAAATTTATTTTTGCGGTTGCACAAACGTTTGATCATAACTTTCAAGAAAATGTGAATTATTGTTGTTAAATAATACCTTTTCATAAAATGATACGATGCATATTTATTTATCGAAGGAAATATTGGATATTTACAACCCAGCTCTTAAATGATACTCACAGTGCACGACGATTTTGTAAAAGAGCGTAAGCTGTCACAAACAAAAAGATAGATTTTCTGTAGGTCCTAACGAAATATTTTTTCGTAAGCTAATGCGGACGAAAATCAATACACTGTTTGAAAATATTCTTTTATTAGAATAGAGAACTTCAGAAAAAATTATAAGTTTTAGAAAAAAGTAAATTCGGTTAAAAGATCTGAATTTCAAATTTTGAAAATCGTACGATCTAGATAATTTGTAATATTTGGTAGAATTTTCGAATGTTAGAAGAAAGTCTAAATTTTGCTGAAAATTAAGGCAGCTGGTAGTGCAGAAGATTTATTTTTGTCTGTCACGCTTTTGCCGAAACGGACAACAGTTCTCAATTGTTTCTTAAATAATTCAAGTGTTCTCGTTTCGTCATAAAAATTTTAATGTTTCATTTTAAAAGTCCTTTCTATTCGTGCTTGTTAAAACGATTCAAAATAATTTTATAGAAACTGCAAATTATTGTTGCAAAATAATATCTTCTAAGGGAATACATGTTGACTCAAATAAAGATTTACAAGACAGTTGTAAACTGGTACACACAGTGTACAACAATTCGCAAAAGCGAGTTAGCCATTGTAAAGAAATAGATTAATGTACAGAAGGTCATATCGAACTATCGTTTTTTATGCCAATCAACTAACTGCAATTCGTATTTGGTATGCAGAGCTTACGGCGGTCTACAAAAGCGTGTGCGTTATTCAAAATGCTAACGATACTTTTAAGAAATAAAATAGAACAAATTTTGTTGTTGTTGAAATTTTCAATTCATCGTGTTACGTACACGAAATGTGTCGTACAAATCACAAGGCATTGGGTCCAATTGGGTCAGCTATGCTCGGCACGCTAGTTCGTAGCCGTCTGGTACGGGCATACGCTACGTTCATACATTCCCCCTCTCCGTTGTCTCTGACTGGCCCGACTATTCGGTCTGCACGCATAGAGTCAGAACCGTCGGTTTGACGCGCAAGCGCAATTGCACTGTCTAGTTTCACCGTGTCCTCGCTGTATAGTACCTTAATCAGTCTTTCTCATAAACTCACATAACTAGTTCTTCTTACAAACTAATACACAAAGCCCCTAAGCCAAACTGGCTTTGATCTTTCTCTCTGAGGCCAGACTCGAGCAGGACCCCTCGACCACAATATTTACGTCATCTCGCGGACGGATAATGGCAGGGGAATTTTCTACCTGGACTTCAATCTCGTTATCAGCGGTCTGCACGTTTTGCTCTTCCGAAATAAACTTATTATGTACAGCGCCCATCGTATACTCGCACCTCTTATAGGGAGCTGGGACCGGATGCCAGCGGTTCCTCCGAATCTTACCGTTCGCTGTTTGAACTACATATGATCTGGGCTCTGCTAGCAGTTTCGCTATTTTTCTGTATACCCTAAGGTCTATAACCGACACTCCACGCTTTAACAATTTGCGCCTTGTTTTTCTTTTCTACTTTGTTCTTTGGCTTGAATTTCGCTGTCGTGGTTACTCGATACCAATGGACTAGGAAGGATAGCAACGTTCGACCTGACTTCTATGCCGTACTAGCCCAGCGGAGTTAATACTAGGCCCGTTCACCAGAGGGGTTCTTCTGTACGCTAACAATGCCTGATGGCCGTCCTCCTACTTTGATTTCTCAATGATGTTTTTCGCCGTCTTAACCGCCGCCTTAATGGCCCCGTTACTTTGCGGAAAATGTGGTGAGCTTGTTAAATTACGGAAGACAAATTGCAAATTCCTTGAATTCGGTTGAAAACTGAGGACCGTTATCGGTTCGAACTGTCTCTGTGATTCCGAATCGGGAAAACAAACCCTTCCATATTATGATCAGCGCTGATCTCGAGAAGAACGTTAGTGGGACGATTTCGATAAAACGCGAGTTGTAATCCGAGAATATTGCCCACCATTTTTCGCACTTAAACAGGCCGATACCGATTTTCTGCCACGGATATGACGAAAATTTCTCCTACACAAACGGCTGCTGCCGATTCGTACGGTTCTCTACAGAGTCCAGTCAGCTCTCGATCAGGTTCTTTAACTACATGGCCGAACTCAACCACCATACCAACTGTTTCGCTCGATGTCGAGACTTATTCACCCCCTGGTGCCCACTATGAATTCGATGAAGTAACTCCAGCTGCAGCGAGCTCTGTATCACTAAATGCGACTTATACAAAAAAAAACCCTTGTCCAACCGACAGATAACTTTTGAACCGCAAGTAATCCTCCATCTCGTCATCTATGGGGCTCTTCGCCAGCCACCTGGTTGTGCAGAATTTGATTAATTGACGGCCTTTACGGATCAGGTGCAGCATATCGCCGTTGCCGGAAGGCTTTTCACCAAGCCAATGAACATTGCCGTCGTATCAGTTTCTAGTTCGTTTTTGGCGGTTCCCAACGCGTTTAGCTGCTCTGGGTTCCGTAAGAGTGCATCAGTTGGCACTAACGACTTTCCCGGTGTGTAGATGACATTGTAGTTATACCGCATGAGACAGATGCGGAATCTTTACAATCGAGGAGTAAAATCGTCCAGAGGGGTGGATTGCAACACCTGGAGCAGCGGTTTGTGATCTGTTGCTAGCGTAATATGAATTCCGGTTACGTAATCTCTGAATCGTTCTACGGCGAGTGTAAGGGCTAATGCTTCTTTCTCGATCTGCGAGTACTTCTGTTCTGTTGAGCTTAACGCACGCGATCCGTACGCGATAATTTCTCTATCTTGCAATTCCCCTTGCAACAGGACGTAACCCACCCCATAGTTCGACGCATCGGCTTGAATACTGATATTTATGACAAAATCGAAATGAGAAAGAACGGGGTCTGTGCCGACAAGCTTCTTCACTTGTGAGAGGGCTCCTGCTTGCGACGAACCCCACACAAATTCGATGTCATTCTTTGAAGGCGCATTCAACGACTTGAAAAGTTCCGACCGGTTTGGAATGAATTTTGCGTCGAAATTACCCTAGCAAGTTGTCAGACCATTGTTTTCACTAAAAAACTGTAAAACGAACCAATAAACGGACACGTCCGTTGGGGAACAAATCGGACCGCCAAAACTAGGGAATGGACCGCACTTGTTTCGGTAACGTTAAGTCCTTTATCGGTTGCGGAAACTGAAAGCGGACCGAATTTTTTTTTCAAATTTCATTCGGTCCCTCTAGCAGAAACTGTAACGGTTTGAACAAATGATTTTTTGCTATGTTAATCACAGTCGGAACCACGTTGAAAATAACGGATGTAAGACTTTTCGGAATATCGTAATTATTTTTATTCTAATGATGGCAAATGTAAAACAGCCGTTTCTCGTCTCTAAATGTGGTACGAGCAGTAAAGCTCAAGCTGCTAGGACGTTTTCAAAAGGTGGTCCTCCAACCCATGGGAGGACAGCGTCTTGCTGATACCTCCGTACTTATATGCATGGACCGGTGAACAATCGCTTGCGAGAAACGTTTCTGTTCGCCACCATTTGGCGAGCTATCCTGGGGTGCCCGGGTGTTAACTATGGCAAAGAACAGGGGATGGCCCTCCTTCAGCCACGTAGCGACCGGGAGACTTCGCTAAGCTCCGCTACCGAATGTTCACCGTTCCATGCATATAAGAACGGAAGTATCAGCAAGCGCTGTCCTATCACAGGCTGGAGGACCACCTATGCTTACCGACAAATGCTCCTATCGCATTGAAGGGCGAGAAATCATGATATTACGTTTGCAATCAAAAGGATTGAAAAAATCATTATATTCCGTAGGGCTATATATCCGTCATTTCCGACCGTGATCAACATGGCAGAAAATGATATCATTCTTTCCACAATGCAGCCGTGAATAAACCGACAATCTTCTTTGCTAGGGCGACAAAAGACAATGTGAAAGACGGAAAAAACAAGCAACCCGGTCGCCCCTACGGGGCACTGGGTTTTTAGTTGGGGGGCCCTGCGCCCCCAAACCCCCGCAAAAATGACCCCAAGGGCCATTTTTAAAGGACTCACTCTAACCGTCGCGCTCCGGATAGTCCGGCCGTGGCGTTCACGCTCCGTATAGCTCCGGACACCGCGCTTCACGTTCCGTATAGTTTCACTGTCGTGTTTCGGTCTGCGTATGGTTTGGACGTCGCACTTCGCGTTCCGTTAACGAGCATCGCGCTACGCGTTATCAATGGTTTGAACGACGCGTTTTACACCCCGTATGATTTACATGTCGCGCTTTGGGTTACCATGTTAACCAACATCGTTTTTGCGCACTCACGTTTTGAAAAAACGCACAGAAGTGCCTATTAAACTCGCGATCCACTGGACCTAATTCTCTTTTTGTGCGTCAATCTGAATTTAAATTTAATAAATCCATTCTTTTCACATTTCTCAAACACAATGAAATACATATTTTTGGTGTGAAAGATTATAGATTTTCTATTATAAAATAATTTTTGTTATGAACAACACATTCTTTGTTACCCGGACGTCCGTATTACACAGTAACTTTGGTCCAAATGGACGGAGCAAGCTAAAATTTTTTACATTTCTTATTTTCACATTAAGAAGTCTGCACAAATACTATAGTGATTTACCTTTTTTTTATATTATATAACTATGCGGAGACCGAAACACGACAGTTAAACTATACAGAACGTGAACGCCACGGCCGAACCATCCGGAGCGCGAAAGGCGACGGTCAGAGTGAGTGCCTTAAAAATGGCCCTTAGGGCCATTTTTTGGGGGGTTTGGGGGGCAGAGCCGCAGGAGCGACCGGGTTGCTTGTTAAAAATGCACAAGCGATTAAAAAAAATATATCTTCCTTCAAATCTCTCTTCTAGAAAGTTGACGTTATAAAAGATCACAAGCATTGTCTTCGTTTCATTTCTCGGCTCGCTCTCCATAACGTTCAACCGAGGAAGCTTCGTAAAGAGCAAAATATAATGAAAAAGCAATATGCACGGTTGTACTTTGCATTCTTATTCAGAGTAAATTTCATAAACGCGATTTTTTAGGCACTTACGTTTCGAACAAACGCACAAAAGTGCTTGTTTAAACCCGCGTTCCACCGGACCTAATTACCTTTTTATAGGTTAATGTTAATTTAATTTTAATAAATCTATTTTCCACAGTACATTTCTCAAACAAAGTGAAATACATATTCTTGGTGTATCAGAATATAGATTTTTTCATTATTAAATAATTTTACTCATGAAAGTCAGATTTTTTGTTACGCGGACGTCGGTATTACATGGTAATTTTGGTCCGAATGGACCGAACGAGCTATAATTTGAAACAATTTTTATTTTTACAATGAGAAGTATGCAAAAATATTATAGTAATTTTTTTTTTTTTATATTGGCACTTACTTTAAAAAATAACCATTTTCAGGTACGCATATGTGTACAGCTTACTAACTTTTCACCAAATTGATAAATTTGAGCAAGATTCGCAGCGTACTCATATTTTACCTAAATGCAAATACGTTTTTCTTTATTTTGCTTTTAGAGGATTCTAAAATAGTGATTGCCTAACAAGGTGAAAAGAAATTATTTAATTTTTATTGATTGAGTACTTATGAAAATGAAAATATTGTTTGTCTTAATAAATCATATCACACTACATCCCAGATAGACATTCGTGCTGTACGACAAGTAAATGTCGGCAAGTTGTCGGCAAAAGTGGGGCACGAAACGCCATGATCTGCATTAAATAACACAGCATATACTGCAGCATAAAGCTATACACTGGTGGCACATCATGGTATCTCGCCGTGACGGCAGAAGAGTGCCAAAAATTCGGCACATTCAAACTTCATGTTTGATGAAATATTTATAAGAGCTCCGACAGCTCTTTCGAGATAATAGCGAGAATGCCTGCTCACCGTGCAGCATTAAGCAACGGCTTCGTGACAGCAGAATTGGAGCTCTGGCTACCGATATTTCTATCGAATCCGCTGAACACTGTGTAGTCACAGCGCTGGTAGAATTGAGGCTCGCTGTGCCGTTGCTCCGATCGAACTTCGCAGAGAATTGAGACGGCACGGTGGTGACAAAATTAAAGCCTCCTGTGCCGTCATTCCAATTGAACTTTGTGGAGAATCGTGACAGCACTTTAGCGACAGAATCGCAACCTGCTTTGCCGTCGCTCCGATCGAGCTTTGCGGAGAATCGTGACAGTACTTTGGCGACAGAATTGCAATCTGCTGTGTCATCGCTCTTTTTGAGCTTTGCGGAGAATCGTGACAGCACGTTGGCAACAGATTTAACGCTCACAATGTCGTTTTTTTTTGTCGATTTTGCTGAAAACCACGAAGGCACGAAACTGGTAGGATTGAGGTTTACTGTTCTGTTGCTTCAATTGACCTTTACGAAGAATATGAAGACGGCGCGTTGACGGCAGAATTGATGCACGCGTCGGACGGAATTTCGATGATAAACAAATGATGTAAGCAAAGTTTTGCACTCTGTGTTGCTCACTGGCGACAGAATAAAACGCTATATACATGTCTTTAAGGTAGTACGAATGTCATAGTCTGACGCCGCCAAAATTCCAGAGAGAATTTAGAAGGTTTACGAATAGTTCTCGATGGGATAAAAATCGTTAAAAAATCAAGCATTTGGAAGGTGCTGAACAGATTGTTTCTAAATAATGAAATTTCTAAAACGTTAATAACAAATTACTGAAGAAAAAAATCGTGCAACAAATTTGGATTAGTGTGTGTGTGTGTGTGTGTGTGTGTGCGTGCGTGCGTGCGTGCGTGCGTGCGTGCGTGCGTGCGTGCGTGCGTGCGTGCGTGCGTGCGTGCGTGCGTGTGTGTGTGTGTGTGTGTGTGTGTGTGTGTGTGTGTGTGTGTGTGTGTGTGTGTGTGTGTGTGTGTGTGTGCGTGCGTGCGTGCGTATGTATGTATGTCCCAGGCACCGAAAATTCAATATCGCCCATAACCCACGAACGGCACGATTGATTGACAGGGTATTATGATTCATGCACATTGTTTGTTTCGAATTGTTCACAGTGAGATTTGTGCACATCTGGAAAAATCCGAAGAAACGTACACATGAAACTTTTAGATGTACAAATCAATATAAAAATCAATATGCAGGGGAAACGATTTATGCACATTGGTTAATTTCCGTACAAAATCTTTGTACATATTGGGGAAAGAAATCTGTTAATCACAAATATTGTTAACATGAAATAATTATTTCAAAAAAGATGTACACTTTTTTTCCTCACACATTAAGAACGAATTATAGTTTTACACATATTTATTAATGAGATTCACACAAATAAGGAGATGGATTATTTTTGTGCACACAATTATCGTATAAAAAACGCCCCAAAGATCGTACACAAAATATTGTGCACAGAATATTCAATGAATATATTAAATATCTAGAAAAACTACATATTCAAGTCACACGTCAGTGAACAGAAAACAGCTGCCTTCGTATGTCATCATAGCTGTCATCTGGCCTCGTTGCAGTTAGTGAACCAACGACTTTTTTTCCCCAACGCGAGTTTGTGAGTGCATTTTTTGGTGGAAAGGCGCGAATAAGGTAAGTAAAAATAATGTTAATACCGAGACTTAGTACAGATCGCGAGTAGTGATGCCACAAGACAAGACTCGAAAAAACTTCGAGACAAGACTTCTTGTCTCGAAAAGACATCTTGTGCTCAAAACAAGAAATTTCTTGTCTTGTTTGTAAAGATCGGGAATTCTCGAGTTTTGACGGCATCACTAATCGCGAGTCTCGAAGAATCCTCGCGATTGCTCGCGACGATTTTTTTCAATTAATTTTTGCCAATCCCGTGCGCAAAGTACGATTACGCGAAGCGAAGAGGAGCGTACGCGTAAGTATTTTTTTGTGACAAACGTAAAATAAAAATGGTCCCGACTCGCCTCCGGCTCATGCTGCAAGCTCACACTCGCGAGAAAGAGTTTCATTGCACCCGTATCGTAATATACTATAATATTACAGTACAGAATGCAATGAGTAGCTGGAAAGCAGAGCAATACCACCCGATATTTTTATCGAGGGTTCGTATATCATCGTGATAAAAGAGGCACTGGAACAATTTTTCGGTGTCAGCAAAGAAGTAAGGGAGACTGCACGGCAGGCATCTATGTGAATTCACTCCACGACCTTGGAAACCAGCCGAACACGGTCGAAGTCCGTCACGATCACCTCCCCGATGAGCATTTGCCATTGCGCGAAAAATTCACGGCAGAAGTATTCGGATTAGCTTTGACATGGGAAGCTCCCAAAGCTATTTTCGATCTCGTAAGAGCAGAAGAAGAGTAAGTAATCTATTCCTCTCTTACTGTCTCTTTTTTCAAACACGCTCGCACTAGTGAAATAAAAGTGTATACGAAACGCGCGAAATTCTTTTTCTCAAATCGTGTGATCGCTACACTCGCCTCCGGCTCGTGCTGCACATTCACGCTCGTGAGGAAGTTTCACCGCACTCGTATCGTAACATATTATTTTTCAATGTCTTGGAGGTACAGCCCGATTGCTAACAGTTTGGCATACTACACCGAATACAAACAAAAAATAGAAAAGACAAGGAGAAAAAATATTCCACCTACCCCGCACGACTTGGTGGAATTCGGGGATATGCTGCACCAGTACCCTCCTTTGCGGCATTTATATCAGGGGACTGTACGGGCTACAGACAATTCGACAGCCGTAATATTAATCCACGAAGACATGCGGCACTCACTAGCATCTCGCAAGCAATTATATGCTGACGGGACATTTAAGGGACGGATAAATGGGCGACAAGGCACATTCGAAAGGGAAAAATAAACCCAAAACGTTTTTCGTACGGGACATATATATTGTGAGACATTTTCCCCGCAAGAGGAGAATCCTGCACCAATAACTATCTCATTCGTCCCATTATCCAGCGTAAGGGAATTACAAAATCACAACTAACCAAGCACGGCTTAACTAAGAAATATTTAACCTCGACCGATATTGACGACACCTATAGATCAGGGAGCTCGGTGCGAAGAAGTACGTACAACGACATCAGGTAGCACGCGGGCGTGAAAAAGGCTCAATCGAGTAGCTTACTCGCAAAGGTTAACTGCAAACAGGTAGCATAATTCCCGACAGGGAGCTCGAATCAGGTAGCTTACGATCGAAGGATGGCGGTGATCAGGTAGCTAAATAACCGCAAGAGAGCTGAGATCAGGTAGCTAAATAACTGCAAGAGAGCTGAGATCAGGTAGCTAAATAACCGCAAGAGAGCTGAGATCAGGTAGCTAAATAACTGCAGGGGAGCTGAGATCAGGTAGCTAAATAACCGCAAGAGAGCTGAGATCAGGTAGCTAAATAACCGCAAGAGAGCTGAGATCAGGTAGCTAAATAACCGCAAGGGAGCTGAGATCAGGTACCTTAATTCCCGAAAGGTAGCTCGCGTCAAATAGATTAAAGTCGGAAAGATAATACTTATAAGACTTATAAAACGATCTATGTGGCCAGGCAATCCGGCCGGTTAGTGGAAACAGTTCATTGGATTGCCTGGCCACATAGATCGTTTTATAAGTTTTACAATGCAAGACATAAACAAAATAGTTTTGTTTTTCTATTATTATTGAATTAACCAGCCTCCCACTGACAACATGGCCAGACAATCCGGCCGAAATAGTAACATTGTTCCAGACATGTTGCATCAAAGTAAGATGAGGAATAATAACTGAAGAGGACCTACAATAAGGTCGAAACGTTTTAACAGAAGAGCAGCTATCTTCTTTTTTTATTTGGTCGCCAATAGCCAAAACCTTCATCCAATATTGGAAGGTAGCCTTTAATTAAATAAGGTAGCGAAACGCAATACTAAGTCCGTACGGTAAATCAGGTAGCGCAATGAATTGCAGGTAGCTAAACTAAATAACACAATCGAAATAATATTCTCAATTCTAGACAAGATAGCACGAAATCTTAGGCTATAATAAGGTAGCATAACGATTCGGCCGAGATGTAAACATCCCGGCGGACTAGAGGTGACCGCTGGCCGCGACACTCCGGCAGGCAAGGCAACGCGGCGTGTATAGTAGGTATAATGTAAGGTAGCGAGATCTTATAAAGTTACAGAGAGCCAAGTTTTACATAGATAAATTGCATCTTCAATTAAAGGGTTTTGAATTCTCAAAGCCTCTAACAAAACTATATATCGTAGTTAACTTAATGAAAGAAACGAAGTTATGGAATCGAATCGACCAGAACAATAGAAAACTCGCTGAACACAGTAGAAGACTGAGTGGCACCTTAAATTACACAAATACTCAACATAACTCTAAAAACCAAATCAATAATAAACTAATAAAGGTAGCCTGCAATGAGTTTTCTATTTAACAAGAAGATATGGGAGGGATGAGTCTCACCGGTGTTCCGCAGATCGAGGCGCTGGTATCTCGCTGGATCGTCGCACGTGCTCCTCGGCCCAACAGTCACACGAAAGAGCCTTTGATGCGGCGCGTGCCGTCGATCGATGGTGTTCCCCCCACTCCGCCGAGAGCCGCCTAATGTTCTCGCTAGCGCTCGAGGTAGATACGCTCTCTCTCTTGTTTCGTAGCTCAGCTTTCTCGTCCAATAGTGACGGTGATGTAGGCCCGCGAGACGGCGTGGCGCGCCATTCAAAGTTGAATGCAGCCGAGCCGATGACGAATACTGCTTTTATCGTGCTCGTACGCACGTTTTCTTCACATTCTTTTTATGCAGCAAAATTGTTCTGTTCCCTGAGGTCCTTCCCCTCGGATCCGGTAGCATCATTGGGCGAGTGCGGAGTTCCTCACGCGGGAAATCGTGGCCAGCGATGCGTCGGCATTCGAACTCACAACATAGGGCGCACCACTGCAATTAAACTCGTCCTCTGATGATTTTAGACCCACGCTGAATGGGGCGCCGGGTTGACCGGTCCGCGGTACCCCAAGTCACAGTGGAATGGTCTAGCTCCAGGCTAGTAAGTCTTGTGGGAGGCGGGTGGCACGGTAATATTTCGGCCCATTTTCCTGCGCGCTCCCAAGGCATCCAAAATTCACGGACACAGGTGTTCGGTGTCCGCCTGCGGCACTGATTGACAGGCCCAATATCCAAGATGTGAATGTTGAGCTTCTTCACGTAGCAATATAAATCTCAAATAGCTCAAAGAACTCGGGATGTTAGAGGTAGCAAAACGAACGTAGTAGGTACGGAGCACAGTAAGGTAGCGGTGGCACATAGCGAGAACGAAGTCGGTGTCTAGGCGAAGAATGCTTCCTCGTTGATTGGTGGTAGGTGAGGTGAGACTCCGTTGTAGAGGGAACATTACGGTCGAACACGCTTAACTTCTACTAATTTCAAATACTAAAATAAATTCGCAGTAATATTTTTTTAAAAAGAAATTAGCGAGATCAGATATCGAACAATCGAAGGTAGCAAAACTCTCTAAAATGCCTAAACAGTAATTAATATTTGATTAACGCAGACTTATCTAAAACGGTTGCCTATTAATAAAATCGGGCTAGTTGTTCTTTGCCGGAGGTCTAGGAGCGGACGTGCGCCGCCCAAGTGTCGTAAATCTGACACTCCTCGCCGCTTACACTCTGCACAGGTGGCGTGGCAAAATGTCACGTCACAATACAGAGATATCTCGATGTACATTCCGAAGAAAATCGTCCCAACGCGCAGTAAATTCGAAAAGTGGTAGTGCTTCGACTCATGTGGCATTATTTTTTCTTTATACCTGGCGTCGAGAAGCTACCGCATTTCTTGATATTTTACGCGAGTCGTTAAACCCGAAAGAATTGTTGCGCGATATAATCTTTTCGAGCATTCCCTTTGTCTTTCTTTTTAAACTGTAGATAAGATCACTGATACCCGGATTCCAGCAAGTCTACACAATCCACTTCAGGAAGCTCGATGCTGTAAGTGCTGGCAAACTTATGA
This sequence comes from Tromatobia lineatoria, assembly GCA_949699805.1. Lineage (NCBI taxonomy): Eukaryota > Metazoa > Arthropoda > Insecta > Hymenoptera > Ichneumonidae > Tromatobia > Tromatobia lineatoria. Next base: position 3,934,009 of record OX453044.1, read on the forward strand.
AGATATTCCGAGTGTTAAATTTCCAATGGAATAAGAATCTGTACAAAATCGAGTATATACAATCTATTCGAGGAATTGATTTTCCGTAATGATAATTCCACGAAGTTATAAACTAATCGATAACAAAAAACTTGTTTAACATATTACCTGTCGAATCAAATTTTTTGCATGAAAATAATTTTTTAATTTTTCTTAATACGTATGGATTTTTTCCAAACTTTTTCAAGATTTAGGAATTTGCCAAAAATTGTTCAACAAAATCACGAAATTTCGAAATCACGAAAAAATTCGGAAAAATGCATAGGTATTAAGGAAAAGTAACAAATTATTCCAATTAGAACAGAAAGTTATGTTGCCAGGTAATTTGTTCAACAATTTTTTTTCATTATTTTGCTCATAACTTTTGGGAATTATTAGTACGCAAAATCAATCTTTTGAGAATCTCGAACATATTCTTTATTTTTTTCGGATTTTTATTCCATTGCGGAACATTCGGAATTCTCTCTGAATCTGACATTTTCTGGGAGTGGACAGCTCGGAGCACCTTGAGGATATACAGCTTCACACTAGTAAAATGAGTTGTGATTTTTTAAAATAATTTATACACAGTTTCAATCATCTGTTGATTTTTTTTAGATGATTTGCATTGTCGAGTATATTCTTGACTGAGGAGAAATTCCATTGTAGTCGATTTGCAAATATATTCACCGATTTACGCAAACTTTTGAAAAGATGTTTATCGTTTCGTTTTTTAGAAGAATAAACCGTACGTTTTGCTCGATTTGAATGTTTCACGGCCCATTGTCTTCCTCGGAAGATGCTTTACAAATTTGTCTCATGAATAATTTATAACAATTTCCGTTGAAAAGTTACAGTTGTTTTTTTACAAAAGATTTCTGTCGATGCGTAAACAAAAGGTTGTCATTTTTTAATGGAGAATCTTACAAATTATTCGGAAACAAATTCATGAAGCATCTTCTAAGGCAACAATGAGCTGTAAAACACTCAAATCGAACGAAAAACACGGTTCATTCTTTGAAAAAACTGAATGAAAATGACGTTCTCAAAAGTTTGCGTAAATCAGTCAATATTTATGCAAATCCGTTGCAATTAATGTTTCCCTAGGTTGAAAACATGCCTGGCAATATAAATCACCATACAAAATAATCAACAGATATTTTAAACTATGCATGAATTGTTTTAAAAGTCAGCACTCATTCGATAAGTGTGGAGCTGTATAACATCCTTAGTAGTCGTATCACAATAAGCTAAGCAAATATTTGATTAGGGATTTCCCGCCATAATTGCCTTTGCATCTTCGAAATCGACCGCGATGTACGACGCAATTTGGGAGAAGGTTTTGGAAATTATATCTTCATTGACCGAAAATGTAACCACGATTACCGGTGACTTCGAAGCTGCACAAATCAACAGTTACAGGTCTCACTTCCCGAATGCTCGAGTCTGCGGATGCCTATTCCATTATAAGGCTGTAAGTCTCTTTCATATATACCTAGAGAAATGTGCTTGACGATTGTATGTATACTCAGCCAAAAAAATTTAAGGGACAGAAAAATTCTCAATTTTCTCATTCGTGCCGGAAAACGAGCAATTTACGCACAAGAAATCGCCATGAAGAAATCTTGTTTACGCATGGCTATTAAAAAAACAGGCTGTGTAATTCGTGTGAAAATAGCCTACTTTACGCACTTGGTGTACGGTATACCACTGTGGCTTTATTAATACTGATTTCATTCAGCCGGATCCTTCAGCTGCAAGATGCTGTTTTTCTTTGCACGACCATTTGTCGCTGAGATATTAAAGCAAGAAGAACGTTTTTCGTAAATTATCAATATGTTGCGACCCGGAATTTCGGCAAGCAACGTTGCGAAACATTTATTGCACTTCGCTAATCATATTCAGCATATTCGCTGATCGCGAATATTGCAATCGCACCATGCGACATTTTTGTCAATTAAGCAATAATGCAATTCAGCATTATCATGTAGGAACTAAGGTGAACTGGAAGCGACAGCGCCAGAAAATCTAAAATGCCATTGGTAGATGGAAAGTCAAAAATCGTCCTCACACCTTGGTCGGAAACCATTGCGTACGTATCTACTACGAGTCAAAATCCCGGAATACTCTCTCGAGTGGAAATAGGTGAAGGAATATTAATGGGGGCATGCTGTACACCACCACTAGGAAGTAGCTGTGTGGTGAACCTCGTTAATACAAACGAGAGGGAAGTAGTAGTAGAGCGTCCGACGGTGACACTCGAGCCGGTCGAGATAACAGAGCTCGACGCGGAGTCCAACGCTCTAAGTATGAATGCTGTGAGTAAAGAAAGAGGGGTATACCGACTCCAGCGGTTAGAAAGAGAGCTCAACATGAGTCACCTCAACGGTGAAGAGAGAGAAGCCCTACTTCAGCTCATAAGAAAATATGAAAATATCTTCCATCTAGAGGGTGATAAACTACCTTGTACTCATATGGTGAAGCACCGAATACCCTTAAAGGAAGGCACTTTACCAATGAAGGTGCATCCTTATCGATTACCGGAAGCCCACAAAAAGGAGGTCGAACGACAAACGTGCGAAATGTTGGAGGATGGAATCATCCAACCCAGTAGGAGCCAATGGAACGCACCCTTGTTAGTGGTGGCCAAAAAACCGGATGCCTCTGGAAAAGTAAAAATGCGAGTAGTGGTGGATTTTCGAAAAATAAATGAAGCCACCATTGGAGATTCCTACCCACTTCCAAATATCACGGAGATATTGGATCAATTGGGAAAAGCCCAATACTTTTCCACTCTCGACCTTGCTTCCGGATTCCATCAAATTCCGATGGCTAAGGAAGATAAGGAAAAAACAGCATTTTCTACACCTCAAGGCCATTTCGAATATAATCGAATGCCATTCGGGTTAAAAAATGCGCCTCCAACTTTTCAGCGGTTAATGAACTCCGTACTAGCCGGAATACAGGGCATAAAATGCTATGTTTACCTAGATGACATTGTTGTTTACGGGAAAAACCTGCGTGAACACAATGAAAGACTAGAAGAAGTTTTCCGTCGATTAAGGGAAGCTAGACTGGCTGTGAAGCCACAAAAATGCCAATTCTTGCGGAAAGAGACGCAATTTCTAGGTCACATCATTTCCGAGGACGGGGTACGGGCAGATCCGGTGAAACTTGCGGCTGTGAAGGAGTATCCTGCACCTTAAAATGTTAAACAAGTACAATCATTTTTGGGATTAGCTGGTTATTACCGAAAATTCATAAAGGATTTTTCGAGGATAGCCAAGCCATTAACGGAGCTAATAAAGAAAGATACTAAATTTGAATGGACAGCTGTGCGCGATGCTGCATTCGAGGAATTGAAGAATGCATTAACAACTGCACCGGTATTACAATACCCAGATTTTCAGCAGCAGTTCTTGGTAACTACAGATGCATCGGATAAGGCAATTGGAGCCATCCTCTCGCAAGGCAAGGTCGGAGAAGACTTGCCTATATGTTACGCAAGCCGCACACTCTCAAAGGCAGAAACGAATTATACCACAACGGAGAAAGAATTGCTCGCTATAGTATGGGCTATAGCGCAATTTCGGCCCTATATATATGGGACGCGGTTTAAAGTGATAACCGATCATCAACCTCTCACATGGTTATTTGGGGTGAAAGATCCAGGTTCACGGCTAATGAGGTGGCGAATAAAATTGGCAGAACACCAATTTGACGTGGAATACAAGGCTGGCAAAAGAAATACCAACGCAGACGCGCTTAGTCGTATATACGTTACTACGAGAGCACGCGCGCGAGAAGGAGAACCTGTGCTGAAGGACGTGCGAGAGAAAGAGACAGAGCAACGCGCCGTTTCTACAGACAGCGGCTCACCTATACGACCCAATACACCCAAGGCAGGCGAGTCGGGCTCCCGCGGTGCGAATATCAGCACAAAGCGGAGAGCCGAGGAGACAGAGAGAGCTATAGAGGATACCGCTCTACCATATAGCGAGCAGTGCAGGGAGCAGGGGGCTGCGCCGCGGCTACCCGTGAGAGGTGGGAGCGCGAGCGAGCGACCTGGCTTGCAGCCGAGCGAAAGAGATGCTATGAGGCAACCGCAGCCAATCACTGAAATAGGTGAAGCAGTCCGCGCGGACTGCAATGCTTCTGGAAGGCTGGGGGAAGCGGAGAGCGGGGAGAACGAGAGTATACCTTTACGCTCAAGGAGGGACAAGGAAGCTACGATGGAAAAAGAGTGTAGCTGCAGCAATGGTGTAACCTGTCCTTCTTTGGAGGATAAGGGGAAAATACTAAAGGAATATCATGATGCCCCTCTGGGTGGGCACCAGGGTATTAAGAGGACTCTGAAACGAATCCAAGCAAAATATGTATGGCCAGGAATGAAAAAAGAAATACAAAGACATATCGCTGCTTGTGAAAAATGTCAGAAGAACAAGCTCCGATGCAAGGGCAAGGTACCTATGGTGATTACAGACACGCCTGGACGAGCTTTCGAAAAGGTAGCTGTGGACATCGTTGGACCACTACCTTTGACATGTGCTGGAAATAAAAACATACTTACTTTCCAGGATGCTTTGACGAAATACAGCGCGGCTGTGGCCATCCCGAATCAAGAAGCCCATACAGTCGCGAAAGCTTTAGTGACGGAGGTAATTTGTCGATATGGAACCCCTGAAATAATCCTTTCGGATAGGGGTACGAACTTTTTGAGTTCCACATTTAAAGAGGTCTGCAAGTTGTTGTGGATTAAGAAAATCCAAACTACGGCTTATCATCCTGAAAGTAATGGAGCATTGGAAAGGTCGCACCGAACTTTGGCCGAATATTTAAAAAATTTTATAGATGAAGATCAAGACGATTGGGATGAGTGGCTGCCGTACGCTATGTTCACGTACAACACCACTCCACACACAGCTACCGGAATGACTCCCTATGTGTTAATGTATGGACGCGAGGCCGAGTTGCCTACTGCGGTGAAACAGGAGCCGCGCTCCACTTACACACACGCAGACTATGCCAGCGAGCTGCGAGAAAGATTACGAGCCTCGTGGACGGTGGCCAGACATAATCTAAGCAGTGCGAAAGAGAGGGCGAAGCTGGATCACGACGTCAAAGCGAGACAGCGTGAATATCTTGTAGGTGACCACGTACTATTGCACGATACTACGGTACGGCGGGGACGATCAGCCAAACTGACACCCACATGGACGGGGCCACACACTATTACGGCGGTGCATAGTCCCGTCACCTATACAATTAAAAAGGGACGTAAAACCGCGACGGTTCACGTTAACCGTCTGCGACATTTCATCGAGTATTAGGGTGTGTGTATGTGTATATTGGCTTATCGCATGCAACGGCCATTAGACCGTCCCCATGCTCCTAAGTGAGAGAGAAGATAGGGAGCACGGATGCGCCAGAAAAAGAAGGCTGCCACGTGCTCGCAAGAAAGAAGGAGAAGAGGATAGTGAGCACGGATGCACCAGAGAGAGAAGGCGACCACGTGCTCGAAAGAGGAAAGGAGAGACAGATAGAGAGAGAGAGAAAAGTAAGGCAGGGATGCACAAGGGGCATCTACGCGCGTGAGAAGGAAGAAATAGAAAAAAAAAAGCCTTACTCATGGAACTGACGCAAAGTGCGTCCTCATGATTCTATTTAAGGGAAGGATGAGGTCATCCGCGATCTATTACGCGGGGGAAAACTTAAAATTAAGGAAAAAAAACATAATTTTGTTTTTTTTGTTTTTTTAAAGTTTATTATAGGGAGGGGATAATCCCCTCCCCAGCGGAAAATACAATACAAAACCGAAGAGACTGGTTAAAAATTAAATAAAAATTTCCGCTGCGGCCCCGCAGAAGGGGCAGGATGCTATCGGACGGACAAGGAAGAGGCGACGGACCCCGAGGAAATCCGCCGTCCCCTCATCTTCCTCGTCGCCACCGTCCCAAACATACTCGGCGTGCCTCCGCCGCACCTCGCGGAGCCGCCTGACCCTTTGGGCCTCTCGTATGAAGGTGGTGGCCCACTCCGGCCGCTTTGGCCCCGCCGTCCCCTTGCGGTGGATGACGTCCAACTGAAAAAAAAAAAGAAAAAAAAAAAAACAAATTTAGATGTTTTGAAAACGAGAAATCAAACTAAATCGATGAAAGGAAAGCCCAGTAAATACTTACGATGGCAGCGACGAGGAGCCGATTCACGTACTTCTACTCAACTATGCAGGCTCCACTCATTGTAAAACTTGTTATATATTTTCTTTGAAGGTTTGAAGGTTTAGCTGTCTGCGACGTGGTCGTTGAAGCGGTTGACGATTTAATGAGCCGATGGCAGCTACTCAGTGCCAACCACCGCTCAACGACGGGGGTAATTTACAAAGTAAGCAGTCCCACGGTCGAAAACTGCTTTAACCGTTGTCTTCTGGTTTCAGGATTGCGCTGTTCCTCGCCTACCTTATCAAAACCAGCACGGCCAATGAGGAATATGCGCTGAAACCATTCACCGACAATCCCGGCATCTTCTACGAGGAAATTGGAAGCGTCACACAAACAAAAGCGACATGGAGACTTGCCATACACATGGATCTCACATGTATACTCCGTCGAGAAAGGATGGTTAAATTGAATTTGCAACGTGTGCGCGACGCGTGTAAAGTCGAGGATGGAATTGGTCAAGCCGACGAACTATGTCATGCGCTTCTAGAAACCGTCGAACACATGTCATCAAGGGTAGAAGATGGCATGAGCACCGTTCATGAACCCAATTCGTTGCGAAGACGCAGAGGACTTATCGATGGAATGGGATCGATAATCAAATCAATCACCGGAAATATGGATGCTGCAGATGCGGAGCGGATTAATCACCAGATAATGGCCCTGCGGGCGCGTGAACGAACCCTAAAAAGAGGCATCAAGGGACAACTGCAGGTCGTTTCCTCCACTCTGCGGTTATTTAACGATACCGTGGACAGGATAGTGGCCAATGAGAACACCCTTCTCGGCCTTGTAAATGCAGCGCGGCGTGATCTAATCGCTAACAAAGACTAGCTCATGAGACGTGTACGTCTTGACGAGAGCCTAACTGCCGTAAGTGTGGTGGTAGAGGAACTCCTCACCGACGTGCGGGAGTTAGTATTGCTCCTGGCCGAGATATCTACGGGAAAGGTGAGCGCAGCGGTACTACCACCGCGTAAGCTAGTGGAGTACCTCACGGATGCACTACCACACCTACCGGCTGGCACTGGATTCCCCTTACCGATAGTAAGGAGTGAGGCAAACTCCTTGATGCGACTCATTGACGCGCGGGCATACGGTGATGGAACAGCGGCCATACTGCTATTGGATATCCCGCTGATAAGCTCACAGCGTTACACCGTCCACCGGCTATACCCCGTGCCTGTGAAGGGTATCAATGACACCTACTACTACGTGGATACAACAGAAGACCTCGTAGTAGTAGATCAGGCGAATAGAAATTTTTTGCGGATGTCATCAGTAGACTTGCGGAATTGCAAAATTTTCGGGAAAAATTTTATATGCTCTCCTCAGCACCCTTCGGTGCCCATCACAAAAAATGCACCATGCGAAATACTAACCTTGGTAAAAATCGACACTGAGGGCGGTCTCAGGTGTCCTAAGCGAGTTTTAACTCTGACCAGCACGCTTATCATCCCTATGGAGCAACCCGGAAGATGGATGTACATCGCACCTTCAGAAGAAATAATAACAATAACTTGTAACAAAAAACCCGCGTTCCGCGAATCGTTAATAAACTCGGGTATTTTGGCTCTGATAGGTTCGTGCGAGGTAACCGCCCAAGATTTTAGTATTCGGACCCTTAAAAGGGTCACAGACACTCGGAACGAGGAATATCTACCTCCGTTCAATCTTACATTATCCGACATCGATGTGAATTATCATTCACAATTACAAAAAGTTAATAAGAAAGTGCAGTTCTTAAGTGTATTGCGGAATCCCGAGGAGTTAAGGACCCTTGGTTCACGTGTGAAAGAGATAACTAGAGACTTAGATAAAGACAATAAGTACAGTGAGCAGTGCTACCATAATATAGCACTGTATTCTTTAGTAGCTTTAGTTTTTGTAGCCTTGGCCTGCTATGCCGCATATCGGTTACACCGGCTGAGGCGAAGATGCAACGCGACACCGGCAAGGCCAGAGGAGGCGGTGACCCCTCAAGAAGCACCGTCCGCAGTCGAGATGCGTGCGGAGCCAGTGCCCCCGCGTATCAGTAGTTTACATGTAGATAGGGCTGCTACAATTCAGAGGCACCCATTGCGTTTTTCATATCATGCCAGAGCTACAGATAAGCCATAATTTATAAGAGTATCCATATGTCATATAAATAGTCGAAAGTTCAACCAACTTGCTCAGAAGAAAATTTTTTTTTGGATCTCAAAATTTTTCTTTTTAAGGGGGGAGGAATGTTGCGACCCGGAATTTCGGCAAGCAACGTTGCGAAACATTTATTGCACTTCGCTAATCATATTCAGCATATTCGCTGATCGCGAACATTGCAATCGCACCATGCGACATTTTTGTCAATTAAGCAATAATGCAATTCAGCATTATCATGTAGGAACTAAGGTGAACTGGAAGCGACAGCGCCAGTACACCAGTAGTCTTAAATCGACTTCAAGAGCAATCGGTTGGGCTCGCGAGTAGAGTACATTAGTAAGTTGTAATTGTAATAAATACATTTTATATTTAAACTCGTGTGGATTCTAATCCTTTAATCGGTCCCGATCCCTTAATATATTAATTGAACCGAGTCAGGAAAAGGGCTGATCACCCTTTGAGCATTTCGGGCACAACAAATATCTCATGAACTAATGATCGCACAGCGAGCTAAAGGTGGGTTTGATGAACTGAAAGAAATGCTCTAGAAGTACTTCTGGTACAATAAATCTGATAAAATCTGGTATACTAAAAAAAAGTTACTGGTCAGATTTTTAATCTCGAGATTTTAAACTCTCAAATGCATTTTGTTTTATTACATTCGACAATTCCTCACAAAATTGCAACTCGTCAAAAATGAATAAGAAAAAGTTGCAAATCTCTTTGTTCCCTTAATTTTTTTGACTCAGTGTACGTTATGTTTTCATAGGCCATCGTGAAAAAATGGGAAAGGTTCAGAATTCGCAATTGCGAGCACATTCTAGAGAAGTGTTAAGCTTTGGCTCACTTGCCAGCCGAACGTATTCAAGAAGGAGTTCATCATATCACATCTTTAATCGATCGGGAAGACCAACCGAAGTTACAGGCGTTTGGTGCCTATTTGAGGTCGTACTGAGTTCCATTAAGGCCATGTGAAACACACGGACGCGCACCTCGAAATTTCGGATATGCTTTTTTTCGCGAATTATGGGCGGATTGAAGCGAAATTTGGAATACAGACGCCAAAAATGTGCATCTCGGGAATGAATTAGGCCGAATTTTGATTTTCGAAAAAAAAATCACAGATCGATTACCGGCAGATTCCTGTAATCAAAAATTCGATTTTTTTTCTCATTTTTGGACCAAAAATGAAAAAAGTGACTAATTCATTCCCGAGATAATTCAAAATCACGCATGAAACGTGCATTTCGATTTCGATTTAGTCACATTTTATAAGGAAAAACCATATCCGAAAGAATTGTCGATAACTTCACGAGTTTTTTGCGTCTCTCCTGTCTTGGTAGATGGCGCTGATGGCGCATTCCAATTTTGTCACGAGCCCGCGCAGAGCGTCCATAGGCGCGGCAACCTTTTATATTGCTGTCTCCACCACGCTGCGACTTCGAGTCGATTTTATATATTTTTTGTGTTATATAGATATTATATTTTATTATTATATAGATATTATATATTATATTATATAGAGTGTAATCACTCGGAAAAATTTCCCAGTGATTCCAAAAGTCACGGGTGTTTTCCCGGAAAATCGAAAATTCGAAGAGGAAATTGTAGAAAAGTGAAATATGTTTATATCAACAACAACTGGGACAAAACGAGGACAACAGGAAAAGCAGCAGCACCAGCAGCGGTAATCTGTATGTATTTATTTATACAAATATATATATATATATTTTTTTTTATCGAATCGCCGAGCACACGGCTCTTGCGCGATTTGTAAGTCGCCGAGACGAAGAGCTCTTGCGCGACTTACGTTGAATCTTGTAAATAATTTTTTTTTTTCAACAGGTGACCAGCCGACGAGAAGCAGCAGCGGTGGCGACGACAGCAGCAGCAGAACCGGTGGCGGCGAGGACAGCAGCAGCAGCAGAGGAAACAGCAGCAACAACAGCAACAACATCAGCAGCAGCAGTCGTAGCTATTCATTTATTTATTTACGTAAATCACCGAGCCCGCGGCTCTTGAACGACATATTTTATATCTACAAATGCTGCTTCGAGAACTTCGAGTTCTCGAGAACTTGAAGTTCTCGAAGCAGCATTTTTAGACAAATTAAATCGCCGAGCTCGCAGCTCTTGTGCGATTAAAAAATCGCCGAGCCCGCGGCTCTTGTGCGATTTTTGTCGCCGAACCCGTGGCTCCAGTGCGATTAAAAAATCGCCGAGCCCGCGGCTCTTGAACGATTTAGAAATCGCCGAGCCTGCGCGCTCTGGCGCGATTTTGAAATCGTCGAGCCTGCAACTCTTGGACGATATAAAAATCGCCGAGTCCGCGGCTCTTGCGCGACATATTTTATCCATCTGTCACAGAGGACATTCTAATGTGACTGTGAAATCATGTCTATCGATAGCATTTCTTTGTAAAAAAATCTCCATCGATAGCATGTCTTTGCAAAGAAATGCTATCGATAGACATTTTTTGCAAAGACATGCTATCGATGGAGATTTTTTTACAAAGAAATGCTATCGATAGTCCATCGATAGCATTTCTTTGCAAAGAATGTCCATCGATAACATGTCTTTGCAAAAAATATCTATCGATAGCATGTTTTTGCAAAAAATGTCTATCGATAACATTTCATTGCAAAAAATGTCTATCGATAGCATTTCTTTGCAAAGAATGTCCATCGATAACATGTCTTTGCAAAAAGTGTCTATCGATAGCATGTCTTTGCATCAAATGTCTATCGCCAGCATTTCTTTGCAAAAAAAGTCCATGGACAGCATGGCTTTGCAAAAAATGTATATCGATAGCATGTCTTTCCAAAAAATGTCTATCGACAGCATTTCTTTGCAAAAAAAGTCCATCGATAGCATGTCTTTGCAAAATATGTCTATCGATAGCATTTTTTTGCAAAAAAAGTCTATCGACAGCATTTCTTTGCAAAACAATGTCCATCGATAGCATATCTTTGCAAAAAATGTCTATCGACAGCATTTTTTTTTTGCAAGAAATGGCTATCGATTGACATTTTTTGCAAAAAATGTCAATCGATAGCATTCATTGCTAAAAAATGTCGATGTTTAGACATCGACATAATTATTAGTAAAGAAGCTAAACTTCACGAACATAGTTGTTCGCCACACTTTGATTATCATCACTACTCACTAGAGAGTTGCACCAACTCACTTTTCGTTGTCACGTCACCTATTCGAGATTGTTGTAGACACCGAGTAAATCGTTGTAGCAACGTATTTCTGGTCAACTCATTAAAGCTGAGTTGGCCCAACTTCTTATTTTTCTCCGTGTAGTCAAATCAAATCGCCGAGCCCGTGGCTCTAGTGCGATTAAAAAATCGCCGAGCCCGCGGCTCTTGCGCGATTTGTAAAGTCGCCGAGACGAAGAGCTCTTGCGCGACATATTTTGAAAATTGTATATAATTTTTTTTGTTTTCAACAGGTGACCTGCCGATGAGGAGTAGCAGCGGTGGCGACGACAGCAGCAGCAGAAGCGGTAACAGCGACGGCACCAGCAGCAGCAGCAGAAGCGGTAACAGCGGCGGCACCAGCAGCAGCAGAAGCAGCAGCAGAGCCAAGAGCAGCGGCAGCAACGATGGCGGTGAGGACAGCAGCAGCAGCAGAGGCAACAACAGCAGCAACATCAGCAGTCGAATTTTTTTACTAATTTTTTTTATTTAAATCGCCGAAACCGCGGTTCTTGAGCGATATATTTCATATCTACAAATGCTGCTTCGAGAACTTCAAGTTCTCGAGAACTTCAAGTTCTCGAGAACTTGAAGTTCTCGAAGCAGCATTTATAGACAAATCAAATCGCCGAGCCCGTGGCTCTAGTGCGATTAAAAAATCGCCGAGCACGCGGCTCTAGTGCGATTAAAAAATCGCCGAGCACGCGGCTCTTGTGTGATTTTTGTCGCCGAGCCCGTGGCTCTAGTGCGATTAAAAAATCGCCGAGCCCGCGGCTCTTGCACGATTTTGAAATCGCCGAGCCCGCGCGCTCTGCCGCGATTTTGAAATCGTCGAGCTTGTCGCTCTTGTGCGATTAATAAGTCGCCGAGCCTGCGACTCTTGTGCGATAAAACAATCGCCGAGTCCGCAGCTCTTGCGCGACATATTTACACGAATGCTGCTTCGAGAACTTCACGTTCTCGAGAACTTGAAGTTCTCGAAGCAGCATTTTTAGACTGAAATCGCATCGCCGACCTCGCAGCTCTTGCGCGAATGAAAAATCGCCGAGCCCGCGGCTCTTGCACGATTTTGAAATCGTCGAGCTTGTCGCTCTTGTGCGATTCATAAGTCGCCGAGCCTGCGACTCTTGTGCGATAAAAAATCGTCGAGCCCACAGCTCTCGCGCGACATATTTTCAATCTACAAATGCTGATTCGAGAACTGGAAGTTCTCGAATCACCGAGCCCATGGCTCTTGTGTGATTGAAAAATCGTCGAGCTCACGGCTCTTGCGCGATTTATAAGTCGCGGAGCCCAAGAGCTGTTGCGGGTTATACGTTCAATGTACGAATTCTGCTTCGAGAACTCTCGAAGCAGCATTCGTACGTAAATTGAAATCGAATTGCTGAGCCTGAGGCTCTTGTGCGGTTTCAAAATTGCCGAGCCTGAGGCTCTTGCGCGGTTGCAAAATTGCCAAGCCTGAGGCTCTTGCGCGGTTTCGAAATCGCCGAGCCTGGATCTTGCGCAATAAAAAATCGCCGAGCCTGGATCTTGCGCAACAAAAAATCGCCGAGCTTGCATGCTCTTGCGCGTTTAACAAATCGCCGATCCTATGAGTTCTTGCGCGACAATTCTAATTAACGAATGCTGCTACGAGAACTTAAAGTTCTCGAGATCGCAGAGCAGCATTCGTGAAATTGAATCGCCGAGCCTACGTGATCCTGCGCGATTTCAGATGTGCCCCCTTGTGGCGACGCCAATGGACGTCATATCTTTAATTTAGAAGTTGCGTTGGGCGACACCTAGCGGCAAGCGGCAGTGTTACCGACTCGGTAACCTGCCTTACCGCGGGAGCAGGGCCGCACCGCGTCGTTCTGGCGTGTTTCACATGCCCTTAAGAGATGTGTTGTCTGTATACAAGAACCCAGTACGCACCAACAATACCTGCGAGAATTTTTATTCGTACGCAGCCAAACGCATTGGAATTCACCAACCAATTTGGAAAATGATGAGTCAGTATTCAAAACGAGTTATGGCGAGGGCGAAATGTCCTGCGAAATTTTCTTCGAAGAAATGATTTTCTTCCCGACGTGTCTCAAAATCAATTAATCCATGTTAAATGTTTATTTATAAAACATCGGCAGAAAGAATCGAACGTGATCTGTGCGGTAATACAAAGAACATATTGTCACTTTTATAGAAATGTCAACTGTCGGTAATTTTGCATCACAGCGAGGGCTAGTATCAAAGTCTACATACGTCAAAGTCCGCAAAAACTGTAATACCGACGGGACTTTTAGTTGATCGAACCGCCACAGGGGGGAGCTAGCGGTTAGAACTTATTTCGAAATTGCAATGCTGACTAAAGTTGGCAGCAAAGCCGTGGTGCTCAACTTATATTTCTTTTCGTTGAAATGATGTAAATTGAGTTGTGAAATATACGAAATAGACAATAAAAGAACATTATTCGATATCCATTGTGTTTAATATCCGAAGAAAATTCACTTAAGGTGAATTCAAAAGGGGAAAAGGGATGAGTGAGTGAAAGGTTTACAATTAAATAAATACAGAGTATTCGCGGGAAACAACCAACACTTGCTTCGGCGTAAAAACCCTCACGGTTTTGAGCGAAAAGCCGTAGCAAGCGGAATATTTATTAATAGAAAAAAATATATACTGAGATATTACATAAAATGGACTCTACAAACAAATCTAAACTGAAGAAATAATGAATTTAACGTTCTCTTAAAATTAAGGCCTTATCGCGAGAGATCTCTCTTTATTACTTACTTATCTATACCAACCGCACACGGCGTCTAAACGCGACGTTGAGCCAGCATCCGCTGGTCAAGCCGGTCACGGGGAGCGCAGAGATGGTCACAATCCGCGCAATGCGCGCCCCAACGTCTCGGGGATCCAAACGCAAAGCGCCAGGGCAACAGGATTGTTGCCGCTTGCTGCACTCGCCCTGGAACGTGTCACGCCCTCCACGTGGACACCGTTCCTCAAACAAACCCTATTCACGCCTCGAGGCACACACTCGCACACAACGCACTATCCTTATAAATAATCAAACTAAGATTAAAGTCACTACAAAGAATGCACACAAAGATTTCAAAATAATTAAATATAGTTAAGCTGCAACTGTATCGTTCACGCCTGATCCGATGAGAGGACTGCCAGAGAGATTCCGATGACGTTCACTCACTGATGGCTGTCGATCGACTGACTAATTGGCGCGCCTCTCTTTGGTCTCTCAACCAAAGAACAAAGGCCCACGTGACCCGTCGCGCGGGCCCGCCGCGCGCGAAAGCCTCATTACCCGCGTCTTCTTGAGCGCGCGAATCTCCGCCAATTCCAGCCGCTCGCTGGCGCGAATTTCGAATTTGATATATCTTTAGAAATGGCCTGAACACATTGATTTTTAATATTGTTGTAAAAGACTCTCAATTATTTAATATTCCCTGCGAACGTCTAATGCTATGTTATTGTAACCATATATGTACTATGTATCAAAGGGCACTGTCTCGTGGAATTTACTAATAAATAGATAAATAAATAATTGCAAATAATACGAGATGTTTGTTCTGATGTTTAAATTCTCGAAATTTTCTGCATCTGCAAAAAATCAACTTTGACAAGGCGTAGCGCCGAAACTATTGGCTCAGGAAAGAAAAGTCCAAAGGCTTTTTTTTCCTTTTTCATTTGACTTTCAACGGATGTTTTTTAAAATTGTATTAGACCGTTATTCGAGAAAATAGATTCTTTTTTTTTGCTTTGACACCCTGTAATATCTTAGATATAGCTTGAACAAGAGAATTTTATGAGACTTTTTTGTTTCTTTTTCGATTCTCTAACAACGGATTTTTTGCAATGTTCTTTCAGGATTTCTTAAATAATGGTACTTTATATAGTACATTTGAACCAGGGATAGCAAGATGTAGCGCCTAAACTGATGAATTAAAAAAAAAGCCATCAGACTTTTTTTTTCTAAGGCATGGCACCCTCGTTGTCGAACTCGCCGCATATCTTCATTTTTTCCTGGTCTGGCACCTCGCACTGAAACAAAAAACCAATAAGTTGATGAAAACCCTGCGCATTCCAAACCAACCCCCTGACAAAAAAGCACAAAAAAAATTAATTTGTAAATTTTTTTTTAATAAGAATCATGAATTATTCTGATCTTGCGTTTTCGAATCACACAGTGTAACTACATATGTAAAGGAGAAATCGATAAATAAATAAATAATAATAATACCTTTTGAAAAACAGTGTTCATCACTGACCCGAATCTCCCCACAGCTAATGTTTTCCCTGGAGGTGCCGCTGAATAAAGCTGGCTCCTGGGACACGAATCCGATCTGACTCTTGATCCACGTGGGATCTAGATCCCTCAGATCATTTCCGTCCAGCAAAATGTATCCCGAGTCAAGATCATAAAGCCTCAGCAGCAGCGAAGCGCATTGAGAGAAAAGCATACCGTTTATTTAACAATTACATATGGTAAAATGAATATAGGAACGCTTGCAATGTTTTATGGTTGAAGCGATCATAATATCGTTCAATGAACAATACTTGCAGGGTTATTGGAAACAAACGTTGAAATCGTATATGCAACCAAACCGCACATTTGAGACTCTTAGGATAGTTTTTGAAACTATTATCATTTTAATAATGGCTTCTATAATTATATATGCTATAACCATAAAATAGAGACGTTCCTCGTGGGATTGATATTGGTGGTTGAACTAACTATTTTCTTATAGTTGCTATAACCATAAGATATACACATTCCTCCTGAGAATTATAGTTTATAATTGCATTATTGTCAGTCCAACAAAAATCATGTCCCAGAATGAATGATCAAGTGATTGGATATTAATATCACAGACACAACCCGGTGCGTGGACTAGTCTGAACCGAAATAAGTGTTCATTAGTACCTATATGCCCTGCTCTCAGTCGATTAATCAAAGTAATTAAATCGCGTGATAGATTTATACCGTCAAACTAAGAGAGCTTATTCCGGTTTGTTTTTAAAGAACCATACAGGCAACCTTTGCGCTTAAAAGACTCTACCATCCGCAGATCTTCTTTCTTTTTTATCGTTTATCGGCAAAAATTTTTATCGTCTTGTCCGACAAACAAGTTTGTACAGCGAGTTTATCGACATGTTCATTGCTCTCAATTCTGCAATGAGACGGACACCAGACGAATGTAATTAACCTATTACTAGATGTAATTCTATTGTATAGAGATTTAATCTCCAATATTAATGGGTGAACCTTAGCGCTGATGCCTGCAAAATCGAGAGCTTTGAGGACGCTTAGAGAGTCCGAACAAATGACTAAATCCCTTCTAGAACAATATTTCAAGAACTTTACGAGCTCAATTATAGCTAGAGCCTCAGCTTCAAAAAAGTTAGCACACGAGTTTATTCTGAAGGAACATGAATAGTTAAGTTCAGATATGGAAAAGGACAAACCAACGAAGGCATGCCTCTTGCGTTTCTAACCATCAGTAAGCGCAAACAATCGTTTCGACCACCGTTCACGAACCGACGAAAAGTCGGTTCGTTTCCGGTTTCCGACGAAAAAATCCTCCCCGCATTTGCTTTATTTAAACTATAAATTGATAAGCCTGAGCCAATAACCGGGCTAATTGCTAATAATTGAGGCCTTAGAGGAATCTCAAAACATGGAAGAAAATCCGTTCTGAAAACCAAAGCAAGATCGGAATAATTCGTAGATAATTTCTCCCAAATTTTTAGCATAAAAGATCGGGAATATTTTGGAGTGTTCTTATAATTATACTCTCTAATAAAAATACTCCTCAAATCTTTCCGAGAGGAAACATAGTTTCGGTATAATGCGGTGTTTTTTTATAGAATAAGCTCTACAAAGATATCTAGCCATAAGATAGGAAGCCCGGAAGCTTGTAGACGGCTCATTTGCGAGATCAAGTAGGACATTTGTGGCAGTCGATTGAAAACATCCTAGAACCAAGCAAAGTGCAGCAAACTGCAACCTGTCAAGGCGCTCAATGTTTGAACGAGATGAGGAATGAGAACAGAAATACGCCCACACTATTCTGGCGCGAACTAAACCACGATAAACGAGTAGCATTGTGGAGGCATGAGACCCCCAAGACTTGTGAGCGAGCGACTTCAAAACTCCCAAACTTTGGTTCACTTTCCTTTTAATTTCGTTAATAAATGCTTTCCGATTCATTTTAGGGTCTAAAATAATCCCTAAAAACTTTGTCGAATGAGATCGACTAATGTTGACATTATTTACTTTAATGTGGATTTCCTGAGGAATATTCTTTCTTCTACTGAAAATCATAAACTTAGTTTTAGTAGTAGAGATATTTAAACCCAGTGATGCCAACCAAACAGATAAAGACTCCATGCCGCCTTCTAATTTTCGAATTGAAGCGTTCAAATCCCTGTCTTTAGAGTATAGAACGACATCGTCCGCATATTGCAGAGACTAACAATCCTTTCCAATTTTTCGTTAATCTTCCTAGTGTACACATTAAATAAACTTGGACTGAGATCACTGCCCTGAGGAAGGCCCTTGAACAAATCCCGATTAACAATAAAGGAACCTCTAAAATGAAAGTTCGCATGTCTTTTTTCGACAAGATGAGCAATGAGAGATACAATGCATCTCGGAAGTCTCAATTCTGATAAATTATTAATCAAAATTTGTGAATCAACATTGTCATATGTACCCTCTATGTCGAGGAATAGAGCTGATAGAAATTCACCCTCATAAAACGAATTATATATATCCGCATTCAGAATAGCAATATTATCTAAGCAAGAACGTAATTTCCTAAACACATATTGCGAATTGGGGATAATTAATTCCGTCTTCAAAAAATATTTAAGATGGTTTTTTACCATTCTCTCGAAAACCTTAAGCAAACATGGGGCTATGGATATAGGTCTGAAGCCCTTGCCCGATTTCGGGATGAGGCAGATTTCATAATTAGTCCAATTCGAAGGGATTTGACCCGTATAGATGAATTTATTTAAAAATTTTGAAAGAGTTGCAATTATGTTCTCTGGAAGTCTTTTTATAATTCCGTTGTTAATCTGATCTCTGCCTGCCGCTGAGCGAGGCTTCAAGTTTTTGATAATGCATTGAATTTCTTTAACAGAACAAGGTATCCAAATATTACGTACCACATTCGTATCATCTCGTGGGGGGGATAATAGGTATGGAAAAATCCAGGGGAAGAGGAGGAGCCAATTTATCGACTGGATGCTGCCTGGACTTCTGCCTCCTTTTCTACAGAAAGACCGTTCGTTACTTCATTTGGAATACCATCAAATTTCCTAACATTCTCCCAAACCTTTTTTATCGACATGTCTGGATTCATTGTACCGGCGAAAATTCGGAAAGAAGGAGCTTTCTCCTGTTTAAGAATATCTTTAGTACAACCGTCAATTTCCAACCAGGCGTTGAAACTTTTAATACTCATAGAAAATTTGAAGCATTTAAAGGCATCTCTCCTTTTTTTAATAGCTTCCGAACAGGTATCGTTCCACCAACATTTTGAGATCCTATTCTTCGGAGGATTGTAATTTAATTTCGATACTACTTTTGCACCATTATCTATCGCAGCCGATAAGATCAATCCGAACGTAAATTCATATTTGGAAATAGCGTTTGAAGTGCTAACGTCAACTAAGCTCCCATAAGAGCCAAGAGAGTCATAAAAAGATTCCCAGTCTATCTTCGACGTTTTTAAACCAGGCCTTACGTTTGAACATTTAAGAGGAACGTTACCTAGCGTAATTAATATTACAAGATGATCACTACCCAAAAGGTCAT
Source organism: Tromatobia lineatoria (assembly GCA_949699805.1). Taxonomy (NCBI): domain Eukaryota; kingdom Metazoa; phylum Arthropoda; class Insecta; order Hymenoptera; family Ichneumonidae; genus Tromatobia; species Tromatobia lineatoria. The sequence continues at coordinate 3,953,408 of OX453044.1, forward strand.
CCGTCACATCCCAATTGCACGAGGAGGCTAAACTGGGGCTTACAAACGAAAGATCAAGCGTATTCGAGTCACCGTTAGGGGAGAAATATGTATGCTTACCATTATTTAAAAAAGTTATGTCAAAATTATTTAAGACACGAATTAACGATCTACCAGCAGTGTTAGTTGACTTACTGCCCCATTGAGGAGAATGAGCATTCAAGTCCCCATCTATAATTAAATGATTATTTTCCGCAATGCTTAAAATCTCATTCAAAAAAGAGTTCCAAAATCTAGCAGAAGAAGACATACCAGGAGGTCTACATACACTAATCATAAATAAGTTCTTGTCTCCTCTAAGAAAAGTTTCAATTTCAACTGCTTCAAACTCCCTGGCGTTCCATTTATTCCCAGACAAAGTAAGAACTCTGTATGGAATATTATGTCTAACAGCTACAGCAACTCCCCTGCCAATCTGTTCTGTAGCTCTATCTTTTCTAATTAAATCAAAACCATAAATTTTAAAGTGGCAATCTGATTTTAGCCAAGTTTCGGAAAGCAAAATGAAATCTTCATTTTCAGTTAACAAAGGTATTTCGTGTGACTTGCCTTGTAAATCCCTACAATTCCACTGACCCAATCTAAGACCCCCGAAAGCATCAAAATTGTAAAATTAGAACGGATGAAAGCGAAAATTCTAATAAAAATATAAGAGAAAAATTCCGTACGAATCAGAGGAGTTAAACAACGCGAAGACTCACATTCAAAACGAAACTTTAGGTTTCTGTACTACAGGATGGATAACTATCGGGAATAAATTGTTCGAGTTTTGAGCTTTCATACGTGTTTAATGCTCCTGAAGTTATGGAGTCGGGAGAAGAATGTAAACCACCCGACTGATAGTCCACGTCTCTTACCTCTTCGCCAGACGGACGTCTTTGAGGGATTTGATAAGAATTTTTTGGGAAGTCGCAAGTTTTTCGCAACCCGAACCCAAAGGTTGAGGAGAAGCACTCTGACTAGAGATTTCAGCAGGGATAATTCTCTGAGGAGATGTACGAGATTGGATTTGAGAGCTTTTTTGTTTTCAACTGTCGAGACCTCCATACCGTAGTCATTATCAGCGCTCTTAGTTTGCTCAAGAGGCTCCCTCGAACGCTCCTTGTCTAACAGCAAAGAATCCGTTTTCTGAATTTTACGTCTGGTTGCTTCCACGTTCTTCTGACCACGGATTTTCCTCGGAGGCGACGGAATTCCTTCGAGCCAGTTCGAACGAGCAGAAGGAGGAGACGGTAACTTCGGGAAAGCCTTATCCCAGGTGGATCGAATCCTCCAGGAGTCAGGCATCGATCAATTTCCAACGAATGGGAAGTCGAAGGAGAACTTTTCTGGAAAAGCCAGGTATCTGTTTTGTAACAATTCGTGAGATTATTATCAATCATTAGTTTTTGGGCTTCCTCTCTCCTGACATTGAGACGCGACATGATTTTATTCATAGGTTTCTGTTTATTAAAAGCGTCGCATTTTGAATCGTCAGCAGAGTGAGACCCATTGCAGTTTGCACAAATAGCATTCTCACTCTTACACGTGGAACGATCATGATCGCCTCCACAACGCAAGCATCGATCTTTACCTCTGCAATTTTTAGCTAAATGACCAAATCTTTGGCATTTGGCACATCGCGTGACTTTTTGTTCAAAAGGAAGAATTTTAATTATCATTCTAAAGATGCTAAGTCTCTCGAGTATCTCCGAACCCTCAAACCAAATTTTAATTGATTGATGAAGATTCCCCACTCCTTTCCCAGACGAATCAATCTGTGAAACCAACACCACAAACGGAGCAGGGCCCAAGGCATTGTATCTATTCTTCCTTTCTGGGAACAGTCTCTTGTCTTGTTTTTTCCTTTTGACTCTATTGAAAGACTTCAACAAAGACCCATCCGAATCATCCTGATCCACGATAATATTATTCGTTTCCTCATCCTCCCAAGAGCCTCTCCTCTTACTAGAATTAGAGTTAGCGTTGTCAATATTATTGTTTGGGAGACTAGCTGGAGTTTCTTGCCAAGCTTTTGATCCAAAGAAAACTCTCAATATCTACATTCTTCCTATGTTTTAATTTTTCCTTAATATAGGGTCTATGGCCCGTGTCAATGTGATCGTTGTCCGTCATCTTAAGACCTAATAATGATAATAATGCTACCACTCATCCTAGTATTACTATTAAACATTAATGTACCAATCTGCCCTGAAGATATGAGTGAGAGAATCTCCAAGATTTTGCAATGGAAAGACTCAAAGTAATCTCTCCTTTATAGCAAATCGTAAAAAATAACAAAAAGTGAATAAATATCAAGAAACGAAAAATAGGAAAACTTCACCGAGCCTTCCCGTAGAGCGAGTACAGATGAAATTCGAGTTGGAAGACTAACGATCGGCTGACGGAGAACGTGGACCGGCGAAACCGCATCAGGTGTCGACGAGAAGTCCGTGTCCTCTTCCTTTTCGTAGTCAAATCCTTGACCACTCTTCTTAGCTGGTGTGAGATGATGATAAACAACACTTTGTTGAAAATGAGAGATAAAAATAATAAGAACTTCTTTGAAAGTGACTTAGGAACTCAATGGACTATAGAAATAACAAGAGTTAGTTAGAAGCTCCACAAAGGAGTATAGAAATAACAGAACGACGCAAAATAGGTCTGGACTGGTCGCTGTCTTCCAAGCAAATCACGGCACACGCTCTCATGTTGGCAAGCAGCCGACGGAGGTGATCCGACTCACGTAGTAGTCGGATCACATTCCGAAACTCAACGTCATGATAGCGACGACAAATCGAAATGAAATAAAAAAATTGTTTACACAATTTTATTTTTTCATTCAATAATGTCAAAAGCCATTTTCGATTTGAAATATATGTTATATGCAACCAAAACATCAGATTTGCAATTTCTCGTCATACATTTGACTTACGTATTATTTCCTACAATCAAACGATGTTCATTAGTTTTTTCGCCTCCGCATCCTCTTCCTTCGTCGTTGTATCGCACGCATCAGCTCATTAATAATTTTCTCCTCCTTTTCCATCATATTTATTGTATTATTGTTTTATATATATATTGTGACCCGAATATCGCTCCTGAAATGGTGGGAGGGGTAAACGGGTGAAATAAATAATTAATGCAGTAGTTTTATTTAAAAACTAGAAACTACTTTAATTATTCCAAAAAAAAATCAACAAATACAAAAAATATGAAAAAGATAAAAATGGCGAAAAACAAAATCCGATTACTCGGTTCGGAGGGCAATAAAAAAAAATGTTATAAAAAATATGGGCGCCAGTTGCAAATTCGGTGCAACACCGTTTCCGAAATTAAACAAAAAAAAAAACTAATAAAAATTACAAAACCTCAAACCACGAAGTGGGAGAACAAATACGCAAAATAATTAAAACAGGGGCATTAGCTGTCGGGTGGGGCTGAGAAAAAAGTCAGGGCCAGGGGCAAAATGGCCTAACGGTCGGCTCTTACAATGATTGTGTGGTTTCAACTATAATTTACAATAATCAGGGTGGCACAAAAAAAAAGGGTTTTGGGGTCGAAAAATAAAGAGGGTAATTGGTTAAAAGGGGACATAACAAGAAGGGGGGGGGGGGGGGGAGAATTTATCTTGAAAATTCGTAAAAATTCCGAAAGACGATTCACGAATTTTTAATTTAAAAAATGATGACAAAAAAAAACAAATTATGGAGGGAACAATTAATAGAAAAAATTCCTAAATTGTCTGAAGGACAATTTGGAATAGGTTGACGGGTATTAATAAATAATTGTGAGGGGTAGATTGGGGATTTCTCCGTGCTTCTATGCACGCGATGACAGGTGGCAAGATGGCTGGCAACGAGGGGACACTCGTTATCGATTTATTTTATCGGTTATAGGGATTTTCTGTGGCAAACGGGAGTAATAAGGGGTTTCACGGGGTCGTAAAAAGATTGGCCTCAAAACTTACAGTAGATTAATAATCCAACTACTAAAGCACAAAGCTAAACGCAATGTAAATTGGCGGAGAAAGAACTTTTATCGTTGGCTCAACGCGGCACGAAAAAGGAATAATGGCTAATCATCCTCTGTCTTCTTCCTCGAAATTTATTCCTAAATTCCCTACTGTTCCTATTGGCTGATTAGCATAGAGAGAGACATCACCCGCTACCGCGGGCAGTAATTGTTACGCGGAGTGGTAGTTCGAAAGGTGAGTGATGGATGGCGGCAGGAGTCCAGTAAATCACCGATCGATATCCTCTCGCGCAACGACGGCTTGCGATCCTCCTTACGTTGAACGGTTCCGCGATGACGTCATCCGCGCTACAATCTCACTCCGCGACGTTTGTCGCCCCTCTCCCATGCTCAGCACTACTTATTTTGATATAGGTGGGCCGGGGGGGGGGGGGGGGGGAGGCATTGTGATCTGTTATTGTTTTCGGGAATGTGTTGTGCGCGTTCGGGCAGTGCCTGTAGCGAGGTTTCGCCTTAGCAAAATTTCTCGTTACAATATATTATAGTGTAGTGAATTATTTAGTATATTCTTGTTCTGTTTGTGTTTATCAGGGTAATTTGTATATAGCCTGTATGAATAGTGCGGTCATGTCTCACGGGCCGCGACGCGGCCGCTGCAAGCCTCAAATGGCAACGCATGGTACAAAGAAACTCAGTAAGTGTAAAAAACATTAAAGTTAAAATAATCAAAAACTTATATATGAAGCCTTCATGACTCCGAAATTTTCTGCATCTGCAAAAAATGTACTTTGGCAAAGCGTACCGCCTAAGCTATTGACTTAGGAAAAAAAAGTCCACAGGCTTTTTTTTCCTTTTTCATTTGTCTTTTAACGGATTTTTTCCATAATTTTTTTAGACCGTTATCCGAAAAAAAGGAGTCGTTTTTTTGTCATGACACCTTGTAACATCTTAAATATAGCTTTTAAAAGAAAATGTTATAAGACTTTTTTGTTTATTTTTCAATTCTCTAACAACGGATTATTTGCAATATTTTGTCAGAATTTAAAAAAAAATGGTACTTTATATAGTACATTTAAACCAGGGATAGCAAGGTGTAGGGCCTGAACAAATAACTTAGGACAAAAAAATTCTGAAAAAATATAGAGAATCGGAAAAGAAACAAAAAAGTCTTGTAAAATTTTCTTTTTCAAGCTATATCTAAGATATTACAGGGTGTCAAAGCAAAAAAAAACGAATCTTTTTTTTTCGAATAACGGGTTAATAAAATTTTGGAAAACTCCCGTTAAAAGACAAACGAAGAAGGAATAAAAAAGCCTGTGGACTTTTTGTTCCTAAGTCAATAGTTTAGGCAGTACGCCTTGCCAAAGTACATTTTTTACAGCAGAAAATTTCGGGGACATGAAGCCTTTTTATGCTTGAACGGTAATTTTTCACTGAAAAACGCAGATATTTTTTTTAGCCTGTAATTTTTTCTATTCAATAACGGATGTTTTTTTTTTGCTTAAAAAAATTGTACATTTTTTTCAACTGGGAGATTTTTCATCGGATAGCGTTTTTAAACTTTGCGGAATCGAATTTTTTTTCGACCCAAAAAACGTTGCCTCCTACGGTAGCTGAGCTCTGCCAGCGTACAATCGACAATCTTTTTACATGATGTAAAAAAATTGTTGGTGTGCTTCACGGTTAGTTGACGATCATTTATTCTTGATAGATGTCATAATTATGACATACGAATGTTATTAATGTCATTAATGTCAGAAATTTAAAAAGTCAAAGCTGCTGTAATTAATAGAATTCCTAACAAATATTTGTATAAGGTCTTCGCAGTGAGGGCCGCATTGCTGGATTAAAAAAAATTACAAATTGAAAATAAGCAAATTTATTTCATTTACCAGTATATAGATGATTATTACCAGTTTCGATCACTTGTGTTCTTTGGAAATGTTCGCCGAGTCACATTTTCTGCTCCTCCGTTGGCTCGCCATCTTCATCGGAGCGTATGACGATCGGGACCGCTGAAAATAATAAATGAAAATTCTCACGTTACTCGGTCTATTTCAATAAATGATTATGTTGTCGTGAATACGAATTTTGTGATAAAAATGAAGATACATACCATTTTTAATTATTTCTTTTTGTTTCGCCATCATCACCGTGCAAATTGTTGGCGACACATCGAGAAATGGCGATGCGAAAAAACAAATGAATAATGTTTGATTGTAGGAAGTAATTCTTAAGTCAAATGCATGACGAGAAATTGCAAATCTGATGTTTTGGTTGCATAGAACATATATTTCAAATAAAAAATGTGTAATAAAATTTTCTTTTCCTTTTTTTTTTATATATATAATTGAGCGAAGGTTGATGTTTACGCCGACTTAGTCTCCTTATAAGAAATCTCTCCAATATCCCTGACGATTTCTTATACAGAGGCTCAAAGTCGAGTGAGGCAGATCCCGATATTTACCATCGAATATTGAATAAACACTATTATTTTTTCTTTATATGAAAGATAATACCGTTAATTTTCCAATCTTCTCTTCAAATGAATACAACCACCATTTCATTAATCAATTCATTACACATTCATTAAATAATAATTTCATTTCATTTCATACACATTCATAAATAATCATACCATTTCATTACATATTCATAGATAATCATCCCAATCTTCTCTTCAAATGAATATAACCACCATTTCATTAATCAATTCATTACACATTCATTAAATAATAATTTCATTTCATTTCATACACATTCATAGATAATCATCCCATTTCATTACATATTCACAAATAATCATAACATTTCATTTAATTACACATTCATAAATAATCATAACATTTCATTTCGACCTAATCACTCCCGAACAATATATAAATCGCCTGTCAATCTTTTATTCGCGCGCTCTCGTGGCGGCTACAATGCAAGATCCCATCGCCGCGCCGATACTCCAATCAAAAGTACGGAAGTTTGTCGTCGCTGAACCCATACGGGGGCTGAGTTTCGGGGATGTCTCCACAACTCAGACAATCGAGTCTTTTTCCTCGAGGCGGATCGTTTCGCAGCCTCGGATAGCGCTTTATATATATTTTTTCTAAATGATGGCACACGCGCGTGCTAATACGCGGAGAGCGCACGGACGACTGACTGAGTAGCCGTTATCTCTCAATCAAATCACGGGCCGGTCATAGGTAACGCCCCTGGCTACCATACAAGAATTGTTTACACTTCGTAACGAGGGGCATGTCCCTATATATAAAAATACGTCACAATATGTATGTATATATATATATATATACATACATATTGTGACGTATTTTTAACGTGAGCGAGCATAAATGACGAAAACGAATCGGGAACACAAATCGAGATCGGTCACCTTCGGCCGTCCACCCTCGTTCGCGCATCCGCAAACCCGGTGGGCGCCAGTTAATTTTTGTTCCACCGGTATTAACGAACCGGTATGTCCGAGGAATCGAGATGAGCAGTCTCGATTCCAATAAACTAAACAAAATCGCAAGCTCGAAGCAAAAGCTAACGATCGGGAGCAATCATAACGAAATCGGTACCTAGCTAATTTTTGTTTCACCGGTATTAACGAACCGGTATGTCCGAGGAATTGAGGTGAGCAGCCTCAATTCCAATAAAATCGAAAGTCTGGGTCAGAACTAACGATCGAGAACAACAACAACGGCAACGGTAGCTTAGTTAATTTTTGGGGTCGCGTAAAATTAAGAAACGCAACTGGATGCACTTGCGAGAGCGAACGGTTGCGGAAATGCACGGCCGTTCAGTCTGCTAGGTTGTGGTAGAGAGGGTCGAGGTATGGCCCAGTAAATAGCTTTCTTTGACGAGAGCTCGAACATAGAGAACTTTCATATTCGTTGAAATTCATTAAAATGCGAGAACAACTCACCCAAAATCATTGCTGATAATTCCGGGGAACGATAACACAATTCCAGAGGAATCATGAGCGCACCAATGCACTGCACGGCACGAGAACTTTTTGGCTTTATTCAATTGAATAAAACTATCGTAGCACTAGTATGCATAGCATACGTAGTACACGATACGAAGCACGAGAACTCAGCGTAACGCTGACACACGGCACGGGAACTACGCGAAGACGCGCGCGCGATCGGTAGAAAAACCATCAACACGGGAGCGCGCTTACAACCCGAGACACCTCGGCGGTGTCCCGAGCAAGACTGATTACTACGATTAATAATCGGGAACAAATCATCATCAATAAAATTCTGATCTCTCCAAAATCCCTTCTTCGAGAGCTATTGCCCTCTCCCTCGAATTACCTCGTAACTATATTGGGATCGTAAATCATGCCGGTAACATCTTCGAAATCTACACAATCGCCTCCCTCAGTGCTTTGCGCGAAAACGGGCCTACTAACAAAATCATGTTGCACGAGAAAGCTCTATTCCCTGCAAAAACTAACAAAACTCCACCCGTTCTCTAGCACAATGCACTATCGCTATAGGGCGCCGGATTTACACCGGTCTATAACTAATTGCAAGACCCGAATGGTGACTCTTATCTATCGGGCTGCTCGTTTCGTTGAGCTCTCGTCCTCGCGACAGATTCAAGTGCACCAATCTCCCATAACTTCAAAAAACAACAACAACAAAACCTGAATATAAAAATCATTCGTTACCCGAAGACAGTAAATTCGGGGAGTAGCATCTTGAAATCATAACCAAACTCAATTTGCGGTAGCATAAAATCTTGTGACGTCATTTTCACAAAAAAATCACGTCACAATATATATATATACGATTGGGGAATATCGGTTCTTACAAATGGCTTTTTACATCATTAAATGAAAAAATAAAATTGTGTCAACAATTTTTTTACTTCATTTCGATTTGTCGTCGCTATCATGACATTGAGTTTCGGAATGTGATCCGACTACTACGTGAGTCGGATCACCTCCGGCGGCTGCTTGCTTCCCGACATAGAGAGCGTGTGCCGTGTCACGTTGACGTTTGTGGTTATAATTTGCTGTGCCGATTGCGAGGGAATAATTCTTGGGACATTCATTGAACGTGTTCCAGTATCCGCGCGGTAAGTATCGGGAAATTTTTGAAAAAATTCCTTCGCTAATTTTTTAAAAAATCCACGAAATGACGGGCAATTTTCGAAAATCAAAAAAACTCAATTTCCTCGGGAAGTAATTTTTTTTTTCTTGAAAATTTCACACAATATGTGCAATGATATTATGGATATGTCCTGTAAGTTTAATCGATGGTAAAACACTGCTACATATTGAAAAAAAATCATGTTTGCCTAGTCAACTCTGTTCAGTGCGGATAGGGATCCCACGCAGGTAAAATTTTGACTAAGTAAACATGATTTTTGTTGAACTGACAATAATGCAATTATAAACTATAACCCCCAGGAGGAATGTCTATATTTTATGGTTATAGCAAATATGAGTAAATAGTTGGTTCAACCACTAATATAAATCCCACGAGGAACGTCTCTATTTTATGGTTATAGCACATATAATTATAGAAGCCATTATTAAAATGAGAATAGTTTCAAAAACTATTCTAAGAGTCTCAAATATACGATTTCAACGTTTGTTTCCAATAACCCTGCAAGTATTGTTTATTGAACCATATTATGATCGCTTCAACCATGAAACATTGCAAGCCTCCCTATATTCGTTTTACCATATGAAATTGTTGAATAAACGATATGCTTTTCTCTCAATGCGCTTCGCTGCTGCTGAGGCTTTATGATCTTGACTCGGGATGCATTTTGCTGGACGGAAATGATCTGAGGGATCCAGATCCCATGAGGATCAAGAGTCAGATCGGATTCGTGTCCCAGGAGCCAGCTTTATTCAGCGGCACCGTCAGGGAAAACATTAGCTGTGGGACGATTCGGGTCAGTGATGAACACTGTTTTTCAAAAGGTATTATTATTATTATTTATTTACGGATTTCTCCTTTACATATGTAGTTACACTATGTGGTTCGAAAGCACAAGATCAGAATAATTCATAATTCTTAATAAAATTTTTTTTCCAAATCATTTTTTGTTGTGCTTTTTTGTCAGGGGGTTGGTTTGGATTGCGCAGGGTTTTCATCAACTTTTTTTTTCTGTTTCAGTGCGAGGTGCCAGACCAGGAAAAAATGAAGATATGCGGCGAGTTCGACAACGAGGGTGCCATGATTTTGAAAAAAAAGTCTGATGGCTTTTTTTTAAATTCATCAGTTTAGGCGCTACCTTGCTATCCTTGGTTTAAATGTACTATATGAAGTACCATTATTTAAAAAATTCTGAAAAAACATTGCAAAAAATCCGTTGTTAGAGAATCGAAAAAGAAACAAAAAAGTCTCGTAACATTTTCTTTTTCAAGCTATATCTAAGATATTACAGGGTGTCAAAGCAAAAAAAAAGAATCTATTTTCTCGAATAACGGTCTAATACAATTTTAAAAAACATCCGTTGGAAGTCGAATGAAAAAGGAAAAAAAAACCTTTGGACTTTTTTTTCCTAAGTCAATAGTTTAGGCGCTACGCCTTGTCAAAGTTGATTTTTTGCAGATGCAGAAAATTTCGAGGTCATCTGGCAATCTTCTATATGCAAGAAAAACAAGGGAATTTTCTATGTAAAATGCTCTGTATTGTGATAAAGGTGATTGAATAAAGCGATAAACATCAGAACAAACATCTCGTATTATTTGCAATTATTTATTTATCTATTTATTAGTAATTTCCACGGGACAGTGCCCTTCGATACATAGTACATATAAAATAACATAGCAGCAGACGTTCGCAGGGAATATTAAATAATTTACAGTTTTTAACAACAATATTTAAAATCAATGAATATCGAATAATGTTCTTTTATTGCCTATTTCGTATATTTCACAACTCAATTCTCATCATTTCAACGAAAAGAAATATAAGTTGAGCACCACGCTTTGCTGCCAACTTGAGTCAGCATTGCATTTTCGAAATAAGTTTGTAACGCTCTCAGTCGATTATCGGTGCGAGAATTCAAACGAAGAACCAGTAGTACTGCAGAATAGTAATCAGCGATGTCTTTCCACGTTGAAGAGCTGAAACTCACCTCGTCTGGGTCTGAAATTCGTTAAAAGGAAAATAGGCAACAAACAAAAATTGCAAGGGAAATCTTATGTGATTTATTTTATCAAACTAATAGACTTTACAAAATTTGGAAATCGACTCTACGAAATAAGGATATGTTTTAGTATAGGTCCGACGCGCGCGACTGCTCGTAAGAATCTCTCTGAGTGTTTCTAAAACTCGCAGGGCCCACACTATGCTCGTGGGTCAGAGGTTACACCCTCAGCCAATCGACTATCAGTTTGGCGTGGACGCTCACTCCTACGCACGAGCATTCACGCCTCCGTGAAAGTCGCTTTCTCTAGGATTTTTATGACTGCCAGTTTGAAACCACATGGTCCTCCGTTGAAATGCGGTTGAAACTTTTAAGCGCGTCTGGCTGCAAGACTCGTCTTTCTACAATTCAGTTTCTTTCATTGTCTATGCATGTGGCAAACGCTTTTATTAAGGATTAGGCTTTTTCGCATGTATTAACGACTTGACTCGACATGTCTCGACTTTTACTATTTTAAGTGCCCTTTGAGGAACGCAGAAAGATTCTTTTACAACAGCACGTTTCGTCACAGCATGGCATTTCCGTTTCAACGTATACAGCGAATGTTATTTTGTTTAAGTGTATTTTACAAAAACGTATAATATATTTATCATTACTCATACTTAAATATATATGTCTCTCTATACTATAAAAAAGTGTCGGCTGACGTTTTTTAGATGCTGACGGTTTGGGGGGCTGACGTTTTCGGGGGCTGACGGTTTGGGGGGCTGATGTTTTTGGGGGCTGACGTTTTGGAGGGCTGGTGTTTTGGAGGGCTGACGTTTTCGAGGGCTGAAGATTTGGAGGGCTGACGTTTTCGGGGGCTGACGTTTTGGAGGGCTGGTGTTTTGGAGGGCTGACGTTTTGGAGGGCTGATGTCTTGGGGGGGGGGGGGGGGGGGGGGGCTTAGGCTGGCTTGAATTTCTGTATGGAAGAAGTGGAAATTATTACGATTTTGAAAAATGGATTGGCGAATAACGAAACGAATTATACCTTCGAAGTATGAGCTTCGGTGAGATCGTCACGATATCGTTTAAATTTTGGTTTTTCGATTCCGGATAACAATTTTGATAATGACATCGCTGGAGAATCACTTTTTTAAACATTCGTCATATCATTTACGTGGAAGTAGGCAGAGGTTTCTGTGGATCAACGATGTAAGTTTAATACGAACGATTTAAAAAAGGTAGATTTTTATTTTTTTATTTTTATATATTTTTACCAGCGTTCTCGATTTTTCCGGTCAATTCAAGTTTTTGACCTCTTTCAAAATTGATATTTTTATCATAATTGGCGATTATCACTTCTAATTTATAACGTCCGTCAGTAATAGCTCCGAAAACTTCTGATGTTTTCCGCAAATTTGTTGAAACAAATTCATTACGCACATATCCACTGACGCCTGTTATAAAAATGATTACAGAGAAAATTTGTAGTGCCTTTTTTTATTACAACTTACGAATATATCCAGAAGCAGATGTTGAAAACACGTCTTTCAATTCAATGGTGTCGATGTCACTATAATCAGGTTCGTAGGTGTCCAGTTTGGTGATTTTTGAAAATGATTTGATGATTAGTCCGTAAGGAAGGTTGCCATTATTGAAATTCGTGTCTTTTGCGGTTACTGTCTCGATCAGAAGAACCTATATGATTTGTAAGGACGAATACAATCGTAATAAATCCTTTCGAAATTAACCGGGAACGTAGTTAAGCCAGAATTCGTAGTAAACTTGAAGAAAACATTTCATAAGTAGTTCATTTAAATTTATTTTTTCAATTATTTTCTCAATGTCACTGTTCCATACGCAACACTGAATTTTTGAGCCTTCGGAATTGTTGATTAAAAATTTGAATATTGTGAATTCTTTTGATAAATCTTTTGAGCGTATATTTCTGGGGGACTCAATCTCTTCGACGTATCCAACTATGGACCTATAATTATAATAGTTTTAATAAGTACGAAATAATAATTATATTTCGTACGTTTCCGAAATGAAAAAAAATCAGGCGAGGTTCGAATCTTCGAATCTCATGTTGTTTGGGGTTTGCCCACGCCCTAAGCGTTTGCCTGCTCTCCGGAAAAATTTAAAGCATTTTTGCGAATTTCGATAATATGCAAATTATTTTTTTTTAAGGTTGTGTAATTTTTTCAGGAAGCAGGCAAATCGCCACTTAAAGACGGAAAACTTACACGGATTGGTCGCCAATTTCAATTTTCTTTAAGTGTTCATTGCTCGAGAAGGGAATTGATTCTTTTTTGCTTGGTTTCTTTTTGGAAGTGGATTGGCCGTCACTCCAATCTCAACTCGAACTAGGTCCGTATGCTTCGTTTTTATTTTTGTGTTCACCCATTGCGTTGTTTGAACAGTTCGCTATTTTCTTTTAAATTTTGAAAAAGAAGGAGTATAAATTTAACGTCTCAAATGTGTCAGCGGTGACATGTACACTGATGAGAAAAAAGAACGATCAAATACTGAGAAGTTAGTCTAGATAGTCATTTGAATTCAACGATCACACGTCATCACATACTGGAAATTTTATTTGAAAATTCTTTTAAAAAACCGCGAAATTTGTAGGAGTTTTTATTGCAATGAATTCGGTTGAAAAACGACGAGAACGCCAACGACGATACGCTGAAAAAAATCACGACAAAGAATTAGAACGTAAACGGAAATATCGCGAAAAATACAGGGAAAAGCTGTTAAAAAAACGCCGAGAACATACACGAAAACATAAACAATTAAAAATTATGAAAGAATCGGAGTGTAAAATCCAAGAAAATCGAAAGAATATCTCAAGAAAGACGGAAACGCGAACGATGAATGAGAAAAATGAAGAAAAACAAACTGAGCCCACAAAATCGTAGCCTTCAAAACCGTTAGATCTTCAAATAGTCAGATCTCTGAACCATCCACTCTCCAAAGTGTAAGTTTGTACGAATTTTAAGTATTATTATGGACTCGACAGAAAAACGACGAGCCCGTCAACAAAGGTATGCGGAAAAAAACCGTGTTAAATTAGCGAAACGACAACGGAAATACATAAATGATAAGAAAGAATATTTAAATACGAAAGAACGGGTCAATTTGCGACCAGATATTTTGTTAGCGAAGCGACGAGAGCGTCAAAGAAGATATGCAAAAAAAAATCGTGCGAAAGAATTGGAGCGTAAACGAAATTTTCATAAAAATCAGAGGGAAGAATCACCAATAACATTAAATAACAATAAGATCGATTTTGATGTTATTGAATATTATGATAATGGCGACATGGATTATGTTTGTGAATATTGTGAGGCAGTTTTTTGGAGGGATGACTATTCGAAAAAAAGCTGTTGTCATGGAGGGAAAGTATCTTTATCGCCATTATCATCTTATCCGAAAAATCTGCGCTCATTGTTTGACGATAGTGTGTTTCGCAAAACTATACGTTATTACAATAATCGATTTGCGTTTACAACATTCCGGACAACGTTCGTAAACTATTCTGGACAAGGCGTTTACAATTTAAAAATTCAAGGTCAAGTTTATCATTACACACCGACCACCTTATACCCAAAAGAAAATGAAAAACCGATATGTGAACAAGTCTACATCTACGACGATTATGCATCTCTCAAAGAAAGATTACGGTCTAATCCAAAACTTAAATCTGTAACAATTATGAAAATTAACTCTGAATTGAAAAAAATTAATCCGTTTGTGAAAAAATATAAACATTTACATCAATGTGCTAAAAAGTCAAAGAAATATAGTTTATATTTTGTTCGCAGTCCTAAATTTGATACGCGCAGATATAACAAACCACAAACTGACGAATGTGCGGCTTTAATAATTTCAAAAGATGGTTCGGTTCCGACTTTCGATTTGCGTGTCCACCCTAAGAATAATGATACCAATAGGACAACAATAAGAACATTAAGCAAATTATCACGATTTGTCGATCCAATGACGTTTCCTCTCTTTTTTCCTTCTGGAGATTTTGGGTGGCATCCCGAAATGAGGCAGACCAGCAATAATGCCAAACGTCTATCGATATTGCAGTTTTATTCTTATCGCTTAGCCTATAGGCCCTCGGAAGATTTTAATCCCATTATGAAAGGCGGACGATTGACGCAACAATACATTATTCATGCATATATAATGGTCGAAAGTACACGCTTCGACTTTTTCCGTAGGAATCAAAAACATTTACGAATTGAATGTTATCAGGGAATCGTAGATCACGTAAAGAAAAGTGCTTTGAACAATTCAAACACGTTCCAGTCTTCAGAAAGATTAGGTAACATTTTCATTCTACCATCATCTTTCATTGGAAGTCCTCGATATATGCATCAAAATTACCAAGATGGGATGGCAATTATTAGAGCTAAAGGCAAACCTGATTACTTTATAACTGTTACGTGCAATCCAAATTGGCCTGAATTGAAACGTGTGCTAAACAATTTTCCTGTGGGGACAACAGTTAATGACATTCCTATGATTGTATGTCGCCTGTTTTATATAAAAATTAGGTCTATTTTAAACGATATTTTGAGTGGCAAAGTATTCGGTCAAGTGTTGGCGTATATTTACACGATCGAGTTCCAAAAACGTGGATTACCACACATGCATTTGTTGCTAATAGTACAATCTCAATTTAAAATAAAAACACCAGAAGATGTTGACAAATATATTAGAGCTGAAATTCCGAAAAACGGTGAAGATGATCGTTTGCGGTACTTAGTAATGAAGCACATGTTGCACGGTCCACATAAAAGCACAAGCCCGTGTTTAAAAGCCGGTAATATTAATAATGAGTGTGTAAAAAAATTTCCAAAGCGATTTTGCAAAGCAACTACTTTTAATAAAAATGGATATCCTATTTACAAAAGAATTGATAATCGAGAAGAAAAACTATATTATAATGCAAAGGTCGATGGTAATTTGAAATTAGTTGATAATCAGTGGGTTGTACCATACAACCTATATTTACTTAAAAGATACAGTTGCCATATTAACGTAGAAAGTTGTCACTCCATAATGGCTATTAAATATATCAATAAATATATGCACAAGGGACATGATCGGGCTTTGATAGAAATAAAAACGAGCGGGAAAGCGACTGAAATTCATGATGAAATTTCGACATTTCTGGACTCCCGTTACGTCGGTCCAATGGAAGCGGCATGGAGATTGCAAGAATTGCCACTCTCGGGTAGATCTCATGCAGTTATACGTTTGGCAGTCCATGAAGAACATCAACAAAATATTACTTTTATAGAAGGCCATGAAGGAGATGTAATAGGAGATGAGAGGAAAGGTAAAACGACGTTAACAGCATGGTTTGATTTGAATAAAAAAGATACACGCGCTCATAACATGTTGTATCGTAATATTCCACTTAATTACTCATTCAATGCCAGCAAAAAAGAATGGTTGAGGCGGCAACAATATTCACAAACAATCGGTCGTGTTTGTTCTGTTAGCCCAATAGATATTGAAAGTTTTCATCTGAAACTGATATTAAATCGTGTAACTGGAGCAACATGTTATAATGACCTCAAAACGTTTGAAAATATTTGTTATAAAACATTCCGAGATACAGCCTTAGCAATGGGATTAGTTGATACCGAGGAAGAAATATTTAAACTGTTTGAAGAAGCATCCAACATTATGATGCCCAAGCAATTGCGTCAATTTTTTGCATTATTTTTGATCGAAGATTCCACTCCAAACGGCTTACAGTTATGGGAAAAGTTTAAATCATATCTTTGTGAAGGTTATAGCGACAACAATGAATATAGGGCCTTAAAAGAGATCGATAAAATATTACAGTCGGAAAATTTCTCTTGCGAGCATTTCAATTTGCCTATTCCGGACATAGACGTGATATTTATTGAAGATAGTGGTGAAACAGAAAAAGAACGATTAAATTATAGCATGATAGGCGAGGAAATGAAACGAAAATTGAACTCCGATCAACTGAACATTTTTGAAACGATAATGAAAGCTTTGATATCTGCTGAACATAAATATTACTTCGTGGACGGGCCTGGAGGAACAGGGAAAACGTTTTTGAATAGCGCAATAATCAACACATTTTTAGGTCAGAATAAAAATATTTTGTCCGTTGCTTGGACCGGAATCGCCTCAATTTTATTACCACAGGGTAGTACGTCACATCGAGCTTTCAAACTTCCGTTATATTTTAATGAGCATCAAAAAACGTGTTTTATTAAAGATAAAGAAGAACGACGTCGATTAATGAATATAGACGTTATAATATGGGATGAAGCATCGATGATTCCTAAAAAAGCTTTAGAAATGGTAGATGAAACCCTAAAAGACTTATGCCGATCTGAAAAGCCGTTTGGAGGTAAAGTCGTTATATTGGGTGGCGATTTCCGACAAGTACTACCTGTACTTAAATACGGGACTAAAACTGCAATTATTGAACAAACTATAAAGTATTCACATTTATGGTTTTTATTCAAAACATTGAATTTAAAACAAAATATGCGATCTTCACACACGACGCATTCCGAGTGGTTGCTTTCAGTGGGAGACGGGTTGATCAAACGAGTACTTATTCCTGATAATTGGCGATCTGATGATATATGCACAGATATTTATGGGACAGTTATTGATTCAAAAGAAGATTTATCAAGTAAAACCATGTTAGCATGTCATAACGATGACGTTAATAGATTGAACGAAAAAATATTAAAGAAAATAGATAACGTGGTACATATCTATTATGGTATTGATACTGTGACACATAAGGGGATTGATCAGTTGCATCAGGACGTTCAATTACAATACCCTATAGAATACCTAAATTCAATTACATTACCTAGCTTTCCAAATTATAAGTTAACATTGAAAATTGGTGCAGTTGTAATGTTATTAAGAAATTTGAGTATTAATAACGGATTATGCAACGGTACAAGATTAAAAATCAGAAAATTATTCAAAAGTAATATAGAAGTCGAGATAATGACAGGAGAACACAGAAAAGAAATCGTATATATTCCAAGAATTAAATTACAAACCAGTGAAAATGATAAATTGCCTTTTATTTTACATCGACGTCAATTTCCAATAACATTATCCTTCGCAATGACTATCAATAAGTCGCAAGGACAAACTTCCGATAAAGTAGGATTATTTATTCATAAACCATTATTTAGCCATGGACAACTGTATGTAGCTCTGTCACGATGTACATCACCAAATGGCCTTAAAATACAAAATAATCTTGACGACACCAACGAAATTGATAATATTGTATGGAGAGAAATATTTCAGTAACAATCTTATTTTCTAACTCGATTTCAAAAATTAATATTGCCTATTATTGTTTTCTACGTTCTGGGTTTCAATCCTCTACCACCTGGATTTTATCCTCATCGACCGAGAGATTCTCTTCCATCCTCACCCAACTTCCACCGAACGCTTTGATTTAAGTAGAATGTCATAAATGCGTGTGTCCGAAAAATACGGAAGATGAATCATCGTGGCCTGCAAACCCATAGCCGGAAATAAGTGATCACTGATACTCAAGATTTGAACTCAAGAAAAATTGACATGGGATGATCGAAGGAGATTTGAAATTCACAACAGAAAATAGTTCGAATTAATCAAGAATTTAAAATAAATTTATAATTCTACTCACATTCACAAATTGTCTTTTCCATAAACTTGGACTTAATAACTTTCCAATAATATATAGATTTTTAATACATAACATTTATTTTTTATTTATTTGATGTGTTTTCAATTTTTTATTTGTGAAGTGGGGGGTTGGCGCGCGAAGCGCGCAGGGGGGCGAAGCCCCCCTAGTATATATATATATATAAATAGTAGTAGTCAGCTCGCCCCAGCCGTAGTGATCAGTCTCTCTGCTTTTGAACTTTTGAATTCACCGCGCTCAGACTCGCAGAGTTGATGCACTTGCGGTGCCGTCGCGGGTCGCGTATACGAATCCGTTACAAGTTCTAACCGCTAGCTCCCCCTGTGGCGTCTCGAACAACTCAAAGTTCCGTCAGTATTACAGTTTTTCCGGACTTTGCCGTTTGCAGACTTTTGATACTAGCCCAGCCACCGCTGGAATCGGCGACAGATAATAGTGAATCACTTTTAATTTTGTCTAAAATTGAAGAGTTTGAGTCTCAGAATTGTTCATGTTGCTAATAGCTTATCTTGCTTATCATTGCAATGAGAGCTTTTATCCTTGTAATTTTTTATTATTTTTTTTCGGTCATTTTCAGCAGCTTTGGAAACAGTTTTTTTTTTTTCTTAACGAGTTTGAACAGTAAAACCGACAAACGCTCACAGTCATGATTTCCTGCATTAGTATATCCATTATTTACTCTCATTTTGTTGAACAATTACTTATTTACGACGCCAGGATTCATCAAGAGACGCGGCAGCGTCTTGACAAGTACATTGGGCTACTACCAAAGTCTGCAAAATCCAATGTCTGCAAAACCTGTAATACCGACCGAACTTTTGATTGATCAAAGCGCCACAAGAGGTCCTTGGCGGCAGAAACCCAATTCGCCAATTCCGGTAGCAGTGGTACCAACCAGAGTAGTGCAATTTTCAATGTGAAAATAATGCATTATTTTTTCTGAAAAATTGGATAATGGAATTTAGAACCACAAGCTATTACTTTTTTAATGAGTAATGGAAGACACATTCATTACCCATTACTTTTTCAATGAGTAATGGAAGACACACCCATTACCCATTACTTTTTTAATGAGTGATGTAACTCATATTCATGACCAATTTTTAAAGTATTTGGTAATCGATGTTGTAATGCATATATGATAAGTCCATTAATTACTTTAGCTAAATTTGCTTCATAAATCATTACAAAATAAATGTATCATTGGATAAATCGAAACATTGTTCCAAATTTCAATAAATAAGGAGAAGAATCGCAAATCGTTTGAAAAATTGATAAATAAATGGATGAGTATAATACAATTAAAAATCTGCGCTTACGGAGGTCGACCCGTGGAGAATTCAATTCGCACAAATTCGAGAAAAGTGCGCGAAAATTGCCACCACTCCTCGACCAGGTTGATTATTCGATGGTTTTTTATGTCCAGCTTCATTTCGTTATGTCTTTTGGTATCTAGGTTGATTTCTCCATGGTTTTCACTGTCCAGGTTGATTTATCGATAGCTTTTGGTGACCAGGTTGATTTCTTCATAGCTTTCGGTGTCCAGTTTAATTTCTCCATAGCTTTTGATGTCCAGGTTGATTTCTCCACAGCTTTTGGTGTTCGGGCTGATTTCTCCGTAGCTTTGGGTGTCTAGGTTTATTTCTAAAATTTGTGAAACAATTAACCTGGACACCAAAAGCTATGAAGAAATCAACCTGGACACCAAAAGCTATCGATAAATCAACTTGGACAGCCAAAACTATGGAGAAAACAAACTAGACACCAAAAGCTATAAACAAATCGACCAGGATAACAAAAGCTATGGAGAAATCAACCTGGACACCGAAAGCTATGGAGAAATCAACCAGGATACCAAAAGCTATGAAGAAATTAACCTGGACACCATAAGCTATGAAGAGATCAACCAGGATACCAAAAGCTATGAAGAGATCAACCGGGATACCAGAAGCTGTGGAGAAATCAACCTGGACACCATAAGCTATTAAGAAACCAACCAGGATACTAAAAGCTATGGAGAAATCAACCTGGACACCATAAGCTATTAAGAAATCAACCAGGATACTAAAAGCTATGGAGAAATCAACCTGGACACCAAAGACTATGGAGAAATCAACCTGGCCACCGAATGCTGTGAATAAATCAACCTGGACACCAAAAGCTATGGTGAAATCAACCTGGACAGCGAAAGCTATCTATAAATCAGCCTGGACAGCGAAAACCATGGCGAAATCAACCTAGATACCAAAAGACATAAAGAAATTGAGCTGGAGATCAAAAACCATCAAAAATCAACCTGGTCGAGAAGTGGTTGCAATTTTCGCGCACTTTTCTCGAATTTATGCGAATTGAATTCTCTACGGGTCGACCTCCTTAAGCGCAGGTTTCCAATTATATTATACTCATTTCTTTATTTATAAATTTTCCAAACCAATTGCAATTCATCTTCTTACTTATTGAAATGTGGAAAAATTTTTCGATTTATTCGATTATACATTTATTTTATTATTATTTATTGAGCAAATTTAGATAAGTAATGCGCTTATCATATATGCATTACCACACTCATTAAACAAGTAATGGGTAATGGGTGTGTCTTCCATTACTCATTAAAAAAGTAGTGGCTTGTGGTTCTGAATTCCATTATCCATTTTTTTATTCATAAAAAATAATGCATCATTTTCACATTAAAAATTTCACAAATCTGGTTGGTACGCTTGTTACCGGAATTGGCGAATTGGGTTTCCGCCGCCAACGACCTCCTGTGACGCTTCGATCAACTAAAAGTTCCGTCAGTATTACAGTTTCTGCAGAAATTGGTTTTTGCAGACTTTGGTAGTAGCCCAGTACAAAACAGGTGTGATGGTCTAGTGGTTAGAGTACTGGCTTCTAAGCCAGAGCATCGGTAGGTCGCGGGTTCGATTCTCGGTGCCGTCGAAAATTTTCGTCGAAAAATAAAAACATGGACGTGATGAAGCTCCAGATGTATACGTGAGACACTCACAGGTAACTGTGGGGGTCACACGTATACAGCTGTAGTCTGTGTTTACATTCTCGACGAAAATCGTGACGTAGCTTCGATGCCGTGAGGTGAACTCGAGACCGGCTATATCGGCATAAGGTTTTTCCGCAATGTTTCCCTATGCCCTTAGCAGAAATGTTATGGAAAATGCGATATAGAGGGGGAAGTGGGATGCGGCCGCATGGGGGCCTGGTTACTGATCCGGACCAGGCCCTCAGGGGGGACTGGCTACTGACCCGGGCCGACCCTGTAATAGGCGTGATGCCTGCAGACGGGGGAAAATGCGAAATTAAAAAAAAAAAAAATTAGTAGCCCAGTACATTTAACTCTCATTTCATACGACCGACATTTTCTTTACCGACCGACAAGACGCTGCCGCAGTATCTCTTACTCCGAGCAACTCGCTTAGACACTTTTTTTTGCAGGTTAATATGTTATATTAACGAAATGGTACGTTTTCAAGCTTTTTCCAGGTTTTGTGAAAAACATTTAATTTCGTTTGACGCCAAAACGACCTTCGCAGCTTTCCCCAGTGGACTGATATCGTAATTTTAATCTCGAAATAGTTGTGAAATATTCAAAAAAATTAAGACCTTTTCCGCACTCCCGTGATCTAATATCTTTCGCAGGGGCGTGAGCCTATAATTTTTCGCAGGGACGTGATCTTATCCGACTGGTACCCGCACCAGAACATACATATATATATATATTTATTTGCTGATCGTTTAAAATAATAAAATGTAATTTTCGGTATTCATTAAATTAAATCATTATAATATTATAATATTATTTATATGCCAATAAGAGTTGGACTACAGTTTTCGATGTCCAGGTCGACCGCTTTGCAGTTTTTGGTGTCCTGATCGAAGTCCCCATAGTATCCGATCAAAAAATTTAGCTATAAACTATGTATAGGAACAAAAAGTCGTCGAATGAATAAACTAAAAATATCTGCAGCATGTCAAGTACATGTTGTTAATCATTGATATATATATTGTCACAGTATTTTTTTCGGTATCAATAAGCTTACTGAGATATAAAGGTTGTGGCCGCAGTTAATGATATTGGATGAAGGTTTTGGCTATTGGCGACCAAATAAAAAGAAGATAGCTGCTCTTCTGTTAAAACGTTTCGACCTTATTGTAGGTCCTCTTCAGTTATTATTCCTCATCTTACTTTGATCTACAATTTTTTTTTTTTTTTTTTTACAATGTTATTTTTAATATATGATACAGATCGTGAGTACAGTAAAATTTGAGGTTAATTATGTGATTTAACGCACTTACGCAACATGTCTGGAACAATGTTACTATTTTGGCCGGATTGTCTGGCCATGTTGTCAGTGGGAGGTTGGTTAATTCAATAATAATTGAAAAACAAAACTATTTTGTTTATGTCTTGCATTGTAACTTTACAGACTTTACACACTACCAAAAATACATAAAAAAAACTACCCGATGAGACCAATAGTTTCCTCCATTGACTCCCCAACATACGCACTTGCAAACTACATAAACAAATTAATCTCACACAGTTTACCGAACACAACATCTCACATCAAAGATAGTTTTGAACTTAAAAAAATCGTCTCGGACTTACAGCTTCCAGATGGTTATGTCTTAGTTTCCTTTGATGTAACTTCACTTTACACTAACATACCGTTACCTCTAGTATTACAAAGCCTAGAAAAAAGGAAACAGTTTTTCACAGAAAAAATACCTATTAATGAAATCAAGAAAGCAATAGAATTAATAATGCACTCGACGTACTTCACTTTTCAAGACAATTTCTATAAACAAATCTCTGGTCTTCCTATGGGATCCCCTTTAGCCCCTATTCTCTCCAACATAGTCATGATAGACCTAGAAGAAACCTACTTAAACCAACTATCCTTTACCCCTCCGCTATACAAAAGATACGTAGATGACATTATTATCACTTTACCACATAATGAAATAGACAACACATTAAATATTTTTAATAGCTACTACCCCAAACTACAATTTACCATAGAAAAAGAAAACAATTCAAACTCTTTGCCGTTCCTAGATATACTACTAATCAGAGAAAACAACAAAATTATCACAAATTGGTACCGCAAACCAACATGGTCAGGCAGATTTATGAATTATTTCTCAGAACACCCTAAACAACAAAAAATAGGTATCATCCTCATGTTGGTTGACAGAGGCATAAAATTGGCTGATAAAAAATTTTTGTCAGAAAACATAGTTTTAATCAAAAATACATTAAAATTAAACCTTTTTCCAGAACACTTCATTAATAAATATGTTAACTGCAGGCTCAATAACATTATCAATAACAAGGAAAGTATGAAAGAAAAAAAGACTTTTGATACAAAAAGATTACTAAACTTCCCTTATATCAAACAAATTCAAGGACCATTACACAGACTATTTAAACCACTTGAGATCAATTTAATTAACAACAACAAACACAACTTACAAAAAATTATAGGATCCACAAAAGATAAAATTCCAACATTGAACACGTCAAATGTAGTTTATCACATTCCTTGCAAAGAATGCAATGGAGTATACATAGGTCAAACTAAAAGATACTTAAAAACACGGCTCTATGAACATAAAAATAGCCTAAACCATCTAGATCACCCACACACAGCATTAGCTGCACACTCTTCAGTCACAAAACACAAATTTGATTTTGAAAAAACAAAAATTCTTAAAATTGAACACAATTATAAAAAAAGACTAATAAACGAGATGATTAACATTAAAAAACACAATAACGCTATTAACTTTCAACATGACATAGAAAAATTAAGCAATATCTATAATTCAATAATATAACAACTCACACAGAATTTACATTTGAAAAATTTCGCGCGGTGTGAATAAGAGCAAATGTTTTTAGAATTAGTAATAAATTTCACAAATTTCAAAAATTATGAACTGTTTCCACTAACCGGCCGGATTGCCTGGCCACATAGATCGTTTTACAAGTTTTACAATGCAAGACATAAACAAAATAGTTTTGTTTTTCAATTATTATTGAATTAACCAACCTCCCACTGACAACATGGCCAGACAATCCGGCCAAAATAGTAACATTGTTCCAGACATGTTGCGTAAGTGCGTTAAATCACATAATTAACCTCAAATTTTACTGTACTCACGATCTGTATCATATATTAAAAATAACATTGTAAAAAAAAAAAAAATTGTAGATCAAAGTAAGATGAGGAATAATAACTGAAGAGGACCTACAATAAGGTCGAAACGTTTTAACAGAAGAGCAGCTATCTTCTTTTTATTTGGTCGCCAATAGCCAAAACCTTCATCCAATATCAATAAGCTTACAGTCGAAGGAAAAAAAATCAGGAATGGACAAAAAAACCTTGCAGTTGAAATAAAAAAATGTTACAGGATTCGAAAAAAAAATTGAAAAAAAATTTGAAAATGTTCATATTGAAAAAAAAAGAATTCACAGTACTTGACGAGTTTGCGAAGTATCGCACATAGTCCATCATCATAGAACGTTCATATTAGCACCCAAACTCGTCAAGTACTTTGAATTCTTTTTGTTCGTTATGAACATTTTCAAATTGTTTCCAATTTTTTTTTCGAATTTTGTAGTTTACATTTTTTTATTTCAACTGCAAGGTTTTCTTGTTCATTCCTGATTTTAGTTTCCTTCGCCTGTAAGCTTATTAGTACCGAATAAAAATATTGTGACAATATATGTATCAATAATGAACAACATGTACTTGACATGCTGCAGATATTTTCAGTTTATTTATTTGACGACTTTTAGTTCCTATACATAGTTTATAGCTCAATTTTTTGAGATACAGTTTTTGGGGGAAGTATTGGGTTCCACTAGCGTAAATGTACTTGTCTTAAGTTTTTTCACACATGGTGTTTTTTTGGGGGTAATGTTTGACGCGAGTAACCCGTTCGCCCCTACGGGGCGCCAGGTTGTTTTTTGGAGGGCCCCGCCCCCCAAACCATCACCATTTTCAAGGCACTCGCTTTGACCGTCGCGCTTCGCGCGCGGTAGGGTCCGGTCGTGGCTTTCACGTTCCATATAGCTCCGGACGGCGCGCTTCCCGTTCTGTATAATTTGACTGTTGTGTTTAGGTCTCCATATGGTTTGGAGGTCGCATTTCACGTTCCGTTAATGGGCATTGCGTTTCGCATTCTATATGGTTCGAACGACGCGTTTACACCCCGTATGATTTACATGTCACGCTTCGGGTTACCATGCTAACCAACATCGTATTTTGAATAATTATCAATAGAGTTTTCATGAAAAGTAAGTATTGAGAGTATAAGTATCATTATTTCCACACCATTTTAAAGTAGATAATATAGCACGTTTTTGTTTTGGCTGTGTCTCCTCATTCGGAATCCGGACGAATAATCGTATGTTATTCGTCCGGATAAGTATTTGTAAGATTTTCCAAATTTATTCGGACAAATAATTGTACGTTATTCGTCCGAATTAGTATTCGTGAGATTTTCGAGATATATTCGGACGAATAATCGTATGTTATTCGTCCGAATCACTATTTGTAAGATTTTTGAGATATATTCTGACGAATAATAGACATTTATCCGTCCGAATATGTGTTTGGAAATTGTTACAATTTATTCTAACATCAACGACAAACGCTACATCTACCTCAGACAGAACAATTACAATAATATCAAATATATGTAAAGAAAGTATATTTCTTGTCATTCCCGCTGCTAGGTCGGTACGGTAGGAGTCGCTATAGACGGTGGAGAAGAGGTGTGAAAAGATAGAAAGATAATAAAGCGTGAAATAAGATCAAGAGGAGAAATTGACAAGTTGAACAAAGAACTTTAATGTCGTTTCTTTTTTAATTACAGGTATGAGTTTCTGTCCTGTCAATCCTGTACATAGAACTCGGAATAATAAAATTAAACAAACTTTGTTAATTACAGAGCAACACAAAATGTTTTGGTAATTTGTCAACCCTAACCTCCAAACCTTATAAAACGACATTACTGGACAAAAGGAAAAACAATTAACGTGTGAGTTTCACTCTCGTCACTATAATGATGATAATAATAATTTTCGTGAATAGTCAAATATTTCGATGGCAAACGATACGTTTTATTAATTATTGACCTTCATTAATTTTGATTATTGTCAAATACGAAATTGCCGATTTTCATTTAAGCATATATAAATATAATGGATATTTTTCCATATAAGTCGAAATTTTCTCACACACTCAATCTCTCATACACATTCCATACACCACACTCATGTATAATATCCAGACAAATCAAGTTTCGATAATACAAATTTATACAATATTTGATAAAAATTACTCAGCTTTCTCTAATCGCTGCAGACGATCGATGGCTCTTTCCCCTGGGGCTCGCAGTGGAAAATATTCTCGTGAACGGACTCCACGTATACTGATCCTCGGCTGGCCAAGCACGATGATGGAAAAAGCGACGGAGTTAATTCTCCGTCCCCGAAAAACCGTGGCAGTCCTGATAATTTGAAGCGTCCTTCCGTCACGTCGTCCCCAGGGCGAGAGAGACCGAATCGTTCTCGTTATGGAGCAAGTGCCCTGTGTGCCCCCCACTCTCTTTACTGCTTAGTGTCAAAACTGAGATTTCGGGGCTCTCGCGTTGCCCAGTCATGTAGCGTGATGTTTGAATTACCTTTCTATCTTACAAACGCAGGATGGAGAAACTTCGCTTCGAGTTCACGGTAAAACCAACAAGTGATGGAAAATCCAACATAATAGCCATAACCTCAATTGCCACCGAAGATGGGACAATATATGCGATGCCAGAAGAATTGCAAACGCTTAATTTCCATAAAGAGGTAATAAAAACAATTGCTTATAATAAAGTGAAGAATAGCTTGAAGAAAAGACATCAAACTAGAAGAGTCTGGATAAATATGACAGAAGAACTAAAGAAGGCCTACGTGGACGAAGGAGGAAACATACAATTCGAGGAGCAATTCTTGGAAGAGATGGACGAGAGAAAAACACAACCGGATACCGCTCAGCCAGGTGATACGGAGGTCCGGGGACAACTCCTGGAAAAGTAAGTAGAAAATACACAAGCAAATGAACAGAGAAGTGTCAAGAATATAATAGAAAAGTTTGTGATTGAAAATTTTACGAGTAAACATCCAAACGCCAATCAGTGGATCGATAATTTCGAAAAAGAATGCATACGTTTCAAAATCACCGAGGATGAAAAGAAGATTGAAGCACTCAGACTATTCATGGAGAAATCGTGTGCAGATTGGTATAGCTCGATGAGCATAAAATTATCGATAAACGCGGATTGGGCAACATGGAGGAGAACATTTTGTGAAACGTTTGCCAACAAGGGTTGTAACCCAGTAACGTGTGCTCTCTTATACAGATACAAAAAGGGTTCGCTGTTGGATTATGCAATGAAAAAAGAAAAACTTCTACTGGATATGAGACGGTCGATTGATGCAGGCACCCTGGTAGATCTTATTGCGGCCGG
Source organism: Tromatobia lineatoria (assembly GCA_949699805.1). Classification (NCBI taxonomy): domain Eukaryota; kingdom Metazoa; phylum Arthropoda; class Insecta; order Hymenoptera; family Ichneumonidae; genus Tromatobia; species Tromatobia lineatoria. The sequence goes on from OX453044.1 coordinate 3,981,767, forward strand.
CTTGCCAGAATTTGTACTCAACAGAATTGATAGGGAAACTCTGAAGGAGACAGAAGATTTATACAACGAGGTTAGTAAATACGAACACATGGTGAATAAGAAAAATTTTGCGGGGAAAAAGAAGAATATAACACAAAACGCGCAAGGTAGGAATGAGGATCATAAGCCATGTACGATTTGCGAAAAACTAAACAGAGGGGCCCGTTATCACCCAGAAGCAACATGTTGGTTTTAAGAAAAAGAAGGGGATAAAGACAGGAAAAAGTTTGTAAAGTATGTAAACAACGCAGTAATAGAAGCGGAGTTGAACGAAACTGACAAAAAAAACGAGTAGTAACACCATTAATAAAAGTCAAACTAATATTAGAAGACAAACTGGAGATATCTGGAGTCTATGATTCAGGTTCAAATATCTCTTTAATTAATGCAAAGTTACTGAAATTAAAGCAAACAGCAAATAACTCAAATAATCCAGAGCTAGTAACAATTAATGGTGTTCAAAAAACAGAGGGTTTGACGACTCTGAAAATTAAAATCCTAAAAATAGAAGAAGATGTTGATGTCGACATCATTGATAAAGAGAACTTCAAATATGATTTTTTGATTGGATTGGATATGATAAAAAAGTTCAAGTTGTATTAATTTTTCTTTATGGAAGATTGCTAAGTGGTTCGGAAGCACGTATTCCTTCACACAATGATACCACTGCGACAATTATGGCAATGAATTCTTTTCTAAAACAACAACGTTATTTCCTTTCATTCACAAATTCATTAAATAATCATCTCATACATTTATTTCGCTAGATATTTCATTAAACAGTCAACTTATTAATTCATAAATCGTTTCATTACATTTATTATTCATAATTATAATCATTTGAAAAAGTTATTTCATTGGGTACATCTCTCGTATCATTTCATAACCATTGCATATCACATATCATTCCATAATCATACATCATAGCATACCGAATACCATTGCCTATAGTGATGCCGCGAGACAAGACAAGACGAGAATGTGTATTCTCTCGTATTGTATCGACAGTTGAATAAAAATTATCGTCTTGTCTTGTATCGAATATGGAGAGAAAAATCTTTTATCGTCTCGCATTATTCTCGACAAGAGACGAATCGTCTTGTCTCGTTTCTAGTATTTCTTATTTTTATAAATTTGAACAAAATGATCGAATGCAGATAAAAAATCATTTCATTTCCTCATAAAGGTAGATATGCCAATAAAGCATAAGAACATAGACGTAATGTAGAAATGGATCTGTATCCACTCTCTCTTTTGCCTCGAGATTCCGAGCTAGCATTACAGAACGCCTCGAAATTCTTGTATAAGTGAAGAGACGTGAACATTTTGCAATTTTGGGAACAAAATGAAAAATGTTTCCCGCGACTTGCAAAAATATCTCGAGATTATTTAGCGATTTGTGCGTCAAACGCGCCGGTAGAAAGATTATTTTCGAGAGCCGGTCTCATCATAAGGAAGCACCGAAACCGATTGAGTAACGAGAACGCAGAGATCCTCCTCTGCTTGAATTCGTGGTTTCAATCCACGTTGTCCGCTACGATAAAATCAAAACTAATTTAAAAAAAAAAGGTTTGTTCTCGGTTAACTGAACAGAAACCAAATCGAAGCCAAAGTTTACTGTACTAAGCTTTAAAGTATTGTTGTTTAATTGTATTGATTAGGGTACAAATATTATTCATTAATATAAGCGTATTAATTGCCTTTAGCTTTCTTTTCAAATAAAGATTGTATTTTGCATATGAACTCTTTGCGTATTTTCGGTTTTTTTTTCCTTAATTTTTTTCAATTCTCGACTCATCGTATCGACTCTTGACGTTGTTCTCTCGTCTTGTATCGTCTCAACCGAGACGAGAAAGTATGTCCTCTTGTCTCGTCTCTCGACTTTGTTATCTCGTCTCATCTCGTTTCTTTCGACTCTCGCGGCATCACTAATTGCCTAATCATTTCATGATCATATATCATTTCATATAACAGAAATTGCATAATATTGAATATCATTTCATATTCAGATCATTGCATATCACATACCATTTTCAAAGGTGATACAATTATTCCGACATTCCGTTAAAAAATAGAAGCACTGATATAATAGGGGCACTTATCTCGCCAAAAGTCTTTGCCCGCTCGTTACGCCGCCATTGGTTCATTGGCATAGGTGTGATACAGAGTCGTTGACGTCACTGGAAAACCCTTGGCAACTTGTGGCCTCTCCGGCCCAAAATCAGGAAACATTTTCTCTCCAAAATCGTGGTCTTGGAATTCCGTTTGGGTGTTGTTCTTTTCCAAGGTCTTTTACCTCCGTATCACTAGCCGCGTAGACAAGCTTATTCGGTAGCCGTTAATTGTGGTATCTGGCTATTGCTCTACACACACATATATATATATATATATATATATCTATAAATTGATATAAATTGATACGATTGATATTTTGTCAATCCTCATAGTGAGTTCGCAAACGACTAAATTCGTGCCGAGTGAGAGCGCTAATCTTGTTCTCCCCCCTTTTCTATAATTACTAATCAATTTGGAGACGGCGGTACCATACTGATCACCTCAACAACTATTCACATACGAGAGGCCGCCTCGAGTCCCACACATTGCGAGATTCGTTACATCTATCCCTCTTATTCTGTACCATCGTATTACAGACAATTTTCTACGATGAACAGAATACACTCAGCATAACCCATACATACAGTAACTTTCGATAAATGAGGCGAAGAGTCATTATTCGTGGAGACACAGAGATCAAATGGCTCATGATATTTACGAAGACTCGTTCGATTATACACACCCTTGACGATCTTTGCATCGTTAATATCGACAAGGCGAAACGCGTTATTTCCGAAATCTTCGGATATCCGATATGGTCTATAATACAAATGAAAAAATTTTGCTACAGTGTGATCAAATGATTTCGAGGGATATGGGACTCGTAGGAGCACGAGATCGCCCACGCTCAAGGGTACCGTCGAAATAGTTTTTTGGGTAGTCCGGCGTTTCTCAAAGCTCAGTCGCAAACGTTCGTTAGCCAGAATGATTTTCTCTTTGTGGGGAAGATTGCTTTGGAGGGGAAACGGGACAATCTCTTCAATCTCGTCAACGGGAGGTCTTCCAAAATGTAATTCGTGAGGGCAAAAATTTGTGCTTGAATGCGTCGTGATGTTAAGCAATAATTCTATTCGTGGAACAAACTTTGCCCACTTATTATGTTCAAATCCGCAAAAAGTTCTAAAAAACCGACCGAGTTCACGCATTATCCTTTCGGTGGGATTGCTCTGAGGATGTCTAATCGATGAAAAGCGAACTTTAATGCCATGTTCCTCGAGACATTGTCTCCATTTAGCCGCGGTAAATTGGGTACCGTGATCCGCGAGAATCGTAGCAGGCTTTCCGATTTCGGGAATATAACCATCGACAAGTTTTTTTAATACAATTTGAGTGGTAGCCTGGCGAATGGTGTACAGCTTCACGTACTTAGAAAAAGCGTCCAGCATCACGAATATGTACTGAACACCACCAACTGAGCGCGGGAGTGGCCCGTAGAAATCAACGGTGACGAGTTCGCCGGGCCTCGTGGCCTTGACTAATTGATATTCACCTTCCATAGAATAATTAAGGTTCTTGACGCGTTGGCACAGATCACAGCAGGGAACGAACTTCTTTACGTCTCTATTAAGACCGTTCCAATGAAAGTACGTACGGATATAGGCAATAGTTTTTCCCGAGCCAGCATGCCCCATTTTACGATGAATATACTCAATAATCCGTTTGCATAATATCAAGGGAATCACCAATAACCATCGGTCGTGCGCAAGATAATATCAGAACAAAATGTCATTATGCACGACGTAACAGTCGTTCAACTCTCCATTTTTTACTCGTTTAATCAGTTCACTGATAGACGCGTCTTGCGCTTGTAGTTTTCTAATGGCTAGGGAATCTTTACGCAGGTCACCAGGTAAAGTGTCGAGACCACGGGCGAATTTGCAGATTGAGACGCAATCAACATTCTTAGAGACTTGAATTGGCAACTGATTCAAAATCGTTGAGATAGCTAATGAGTTCGGAATATCGCTCTCGAATTTTCCAGCCGGATGCCGGCTAAAGAAATCCGCGACTACATTTTCTTTCCCAAGACAGTACCTGACGGTAAACGTATATTCTTGCAGTATAAAACACCACCGCACAAGTCTCGCGGTATGATAGAGAGTCGTGTTTGAAAAACTCAATCCTTTGTGATCGGTGATAATTTCAAAAGTATTTCCAATCAAATAGGTTCTACATTTTAAGACTGAATAAACAATCGCGAGCAATTCTTTCTCGGTAGTACTGTAATTCACCTCGGCGTTATTAAGACATCGACTCACGAGAGTAACTATACGCTGATTTCCGTCGTCGTCGGTCTGAAACAGTACGCCACTTATCCCCCTATCCGACGCATCGGTCTGCAACTGAAATAATCTATCTGGGATCACGTGCCACAGCATAACCGCATCTGCAAAATTTACTTTCAGATCCTGAAACGCTTGACTGTGGGTAGCTGTCCAGTTCCACTCTGTTTTCTCTCTCAACAAAGGTCGAAAAGGTTCAATGAAATTCGCATGCCTGACACCAAATTGGCGGTAGTACGTGCAGACCCCGATAAATTGTTGCAATTGTTTACGATTCATAGGCTCAGCAAAATTCTGAATAACCGCGAGTCCGTCGGGTGCTGGGCGAAGCCCGTCTACAGAAAGTTCGTATCCGAGAAATTTGACCTTGCTGCAATAAAAATAGGACCTGTCGAACCGAAGAGTGAAGTTATGATCTTGCAACGTAGTGAAGATTTCAGATAAATGCTCTAAATGTTCGTCAAGGGAGGATGAAGTTATCAATAGATCGTCTATATACATCGTGAGAAAACCATCGTATTTTCTCCCAAGAACCTGACTCACGGGGCGAATGAACCCGCTGCCGGCGGTTTTGAAGCCGAACGGTATACGGCAGAATTGATACAGCGTTGATCCGTACAAAAAAGCGGTATACGGACGTGACTGATTAGCTAACGGAATCTGCCAGTATCCATTGGCGAGATCTGAGGTCGCCATGAATTTTACACCGTAATACTTTTGTACTAGTTCGTTTATCAACGGGGGGGACTCATTATCTGACTCTATGATTTGGTTTATAAAACGCGCGTCCAGACAGATGCGCAATCTACCATCTTTCTTTTGGACTATGCGCAACGGATTGCAATAAGGGCTAGACGACCTTTCGATAACTCCATTTTTTAACATTTCATCTAGTTCTGCTTCCACTCCTTTCCTCAGTGAATGCGGCACCGGGTACGAACGCTTTACTATTGCTTTTGTGTTTGTGAGATGTATCTCATGTTCGTACGACCCCCGCGCCTGTATCTTTAGCTGAGAATAATCGTTTGAATTTACGAAGCACATTGCCAAGTGCATTGCGCTGAGAGGCCGATAGATCGTGCATTTCCTGTTCTAACAAACGGACGTCGTCGAAAAAGTTCTCGTCCTCTCCCTCGAGATACAATCGGCATGACCGGCAAGTGTCAAACTCGTCGATGGGATAATATTCGTCGTGAGGCGTGATTATCGTATTCGTTAAAGCAACATCCATCAATGAGGGATTGTCCTAAACGCAAGTCTCTAAAGATTCACTCGATTCGATTACTATTATTAACGGTTTATCAGTGTTCATTTTTGTTGATGATGGTGTCTGGCTCGACGACGGATTAAACAAAAAATTTAACTCGGGATTAAACTCTGACGGAGAATATTTTTGCATACGACAAATCCCCCTTTTCCCGACCTGAACGGATATCTGACACGCATTCGGGTTACTCAGGACCACCTTCTCCCCATCTTTGTTCTTATTATCGTCGTTTTCGCAAATTGTTGAGCGCGACTCCGTATTCGCCTCGATATCGATGACGAGGCCGGACCTGTGCTCAACGCGTCAACACTTAGTTTAAATTCGTATCTTGGTTCGTATAGTTTGCGAGATATTGCATAGTTGGTGGAGGAATCGAAAAACATGGCATTTCTGTAGCCGCATTGTTATGACTCATCGAAGTTGAGTGACTTGTTGTGATGTTTGAAACCGCGGGGTATTCTTGTGCGCCGCGATTCGAACAATCATATGGTACCGATACCTGTTGACTAGAGACTGTCGTATTATTTGTTTGCCTTTGGAGATTTGTATTGCTCGAATGATTCGTATGCGAGCTTCTACCCGGTGGATTAAATATCTGGCTACTTGTGTTGTTGTTATTGTTATTGAAACTCTGATTTGGAGTCGACGCCGATCGTCGAAATTTCTCTCTTTCTTCATTTACCATGTCTAGTTGCGATAGCGCTTGAGCGATTGCGTTGGTATTTGTATAATCGACGGTGACTAATGATTCTCTCACTCGCACTGGCAATTGTTGTACTACAGTATAATTAAGTTCGTATGAATTCAAAGGAGGATCAAAATATTGAGCTTCTGTTACTTGCTGCAAGAAATATGTTTGTAACATGCCAGACGGTGGTGTGTACCTTCGAGCCGACCACTGACTCTTGATTCGAACGCGAATTGGGACCGAAAAAAATTCGTTGAGAAAGGCCGCTTTGAAATTTTCATATGTATTGCATTGTGCACGATTTGCTCTGTGCCAAACTTTTGCGCGTCCCTCGAGAGCATTTTCAACTATAAGCATTTTATTGTCATTTTCAACTTTTTTTATTACTAAATATTTATCCATACCTTCTAAAAATTCGCGAGGATGTGTATGAATCTCGTTTTCGAATTTAGGTAATTTGATATCGAGTTTCATCGATTGCATGCCACGAATGAGCCCATTTACGACACCTGCATCTCCATCGCCCTGTGGAGGAGCCTGTGCCTGTTGTATCGGTTGTTGCACCGGAATTGCAGCACGAAGATCGGCTATGTTGTTGTTCACAAGCTGCACGCAAGGCTTGCAGCTCCTCTAGTAGAACGTTTTGCCTGTGCACCTCATTTCGCAATCGTTCAAAATCCGCACGCTCACGCGCTAAACGATCAGCTTCTATACGGAAACGTTCCCGTCCGTCCTCCATCCTTAAATTTTGTTCTATATTAGTTTTTACGCCAGCGAGTCCGCCCCTACCTACTGATTTCTTTTTATTCTGTTTTACTGTATTGAGAGTCGGAGTAGTCTCGACTGGAGTATTTAAACTAGCCCGAGTCTTAATAGGACTGTGACGAATCGACATGAATACAGTTTTCTTTAATATATTAGCTTACAAACACTTATGAAATTGAAATTCTACCCCTCGTGCCCCACGTTGGGCGCCAAAATGTATTAATTTTTCTTTATGGAAGATTGCTAAGTGGTTCGGAAGCACGTATTCCTTCACACAATGATACCACTGCGACAATTATGGCAATGAATTCTTTTATAAAACAACAACGTTATTTCCTTTCATTCACAAATTCATTAAATAATCATCTCATACATTTATTTCGCTAGATATTTCATTAACCAATCAACTTATTAATTCATAAATCGTTTCATTACATTTATAATTCATAATTATAATCATTTGAAAAAGTTATTTCATTGGGAACATCTCTCGTATCATTTCATAACCATTGCATATCACATATCATTTCATAATCATACATCATAGCATACCGAATACCATTGCCTAATCATTTCATGATCATATATCATTTCATATAACAGAAATTTCATGATATTGAATATCATTTCATATTCAGATCATTGCATATCACATACCATTTTCAAAGGTGATACAATTATTCCGACATTCCGTTAAAAAATAGAAGCACTGATATAATAGGGGCACTTATCTCGCCAAAAGTCTTTGCCCGCTCGTTACGCCGCCATTGGTTCATTGGCATAGGTGTGATACAGAGTCGTTGACGTCACTGGAAAACCCTTGGCAACTTGTGGCCTCTCCGGCCCAAAATCAGGAAACATTTTCTCTCCAAAATCGTGGTCTTGGAATTCCGTTTGGGTGTTGTTCTTTTCCAAGGTCTTTTACCTCCGTATCACTAGCCGCGTAGACAAGCTTATTCGGTAGCCGTTAATTGTGGTATCTGGCTATTGCTCTACATATATATATATATATATCCATAAATTGATATAAATTCAGACGATTGATATTTTGTCAATCCCCATAGTGAGTTCGCAAACGACTGAATTCGTGCCGAGTGAGAGCGCTAATCTTGCTCTCCTCCCTTTTCTATAATTACTAATCAATTTGGAGACGGCGGTACCATACTGATCACCTCAACAACTATTCACATATGAACGGCCGCCTCGAGTCCCACACATTGCGAGATTCGTTACAAAGTTAATTCAAAATGGAAACCTGGAAATAAGCCAAAAAGGAAGTTTAAACATACAAAAAAAGCAGGAAATAGAACAAGGTACTAGCAACGAAAGAATAGGTCTGAAAACAACAAGTACGGAGAGTGAAGGCCCCAAAGCAACGAAATACTTGATAAATTTCACCGAGCATTTCCAAAGGGAAAATATGGAAATAGAATTGGATCACCTAAACCAACATCAAAAATCCGAAATAGAAAAACTCATGGATAAGCATAAATCGGTGTTTGCAAAGGACAAGTATGACATCGGCACGGTAAGCGAATATGAGGCCCGAATAGACCTATCAGTAGACAAATACTGTAGTAAAAGGCCTTACAGGTGCACGATAGGAGATAAAAAAGAGATAGAAGAACAAATATCAAAGCTACTGGATAAAAAACTGATAGAAGAATCATACAGCCCATTCGCGGCACCAGTAACGCTGGTATTAAAAAAAGAGGAGAACAGGAAATACAGATTATGTATAGACTTCAGAGACTTGAATAAAATGGTGGTACCTCAAGCCCAACCGTTTCCATTGATTGGAGATCTGATGATAAAAACGAGGAACTGCAAATTTTTCTCAACATTAGATATAAACTCCGCATTCTGGTCAATCCCTCTGCGGATAGAAGATAGAAAGAAAACCGCTTTCGTAACAAAGGAAGGACACTTTCAGTGGGCATGCTTACCTTTCGGACTAAAAACGTCACCGGCAATTTTTCAAAGAATATTAAGTAACATATTAAGGAAATACAAACTAACGGGATTTGCTGTTAACTACATAGATGGTATACTGGTATTCTCTGAGTCCTTTGTCGAGCACCTAAACCACCTGACGCAATTATTAGACTCAATAAAAAAAGAAGGCTTCAGATTGAACTTTACGAATTGCACGTTTGCATTAGATTCAGTAAAATATATTGATCGTGTAATACAGAATAATGCAGCTAGACCAGTGAAAGACAATTTAATCGCAATAAGGGAATTCCCAGTACCAAAAAGTCAAAAAAACATTAGGCAATTCCTAGGAAAAATCAACTTCTACCATGAATACATACCGAGGAGTGCAATAATCCTAGACTCGCTGCATAGATTACTCAGGAAAAGTCAAAAATTTATTTGGTCAAGAAGCATTCGAAAAAATAAAGGAACTATTATCAACATTTACACAGATGTGTCGTTGGAAGGAATCGGGGCTATTCTAATACAGAAGCAACCTAACGGAGAAGAAAAACCGGTGGCATATTTTTCAAAGAAATTAAATGAAGCACAAATAAAGAAAAAAGCGATATACTTAGAATGCCTTGCAATCAAAGGAGCCGTAAGGTACTGGCAATATTGACTGATAGGTAAATCATTTACAGTATACTCAGACCATAAACCATTGGAGAATATGAACCTAAAATCGAGAACCGACGAAGAACTAGGAGATCTGACATATTACTTGTCACAATATGATTTTAAAATCAAATACGCTCCAGGGAAGGACAACGTGGAAGCAGATTGTCTGAGCAGAAGCCCAGTGTTGGGACCAGAAGACAACAAAGAAGAACAATTGAAGATTGTAAATTTAATAAGACTAAGAGATATTCAAGAAGACCAGGAAAAGAATGATGAAGTACAAAACACGAAGAAAAAGCTAATAGAAAAACACGACATATACTACAAGAAAGTAAATGAAAAAGAAAAAATTATTCTATCAGAAGAATTCAGCCTCAAAGTTATAAAGAACGCACACCAAGCCTTGTGTCATATTGGTATTAAACAAATGAAAAAAAAATCGGCTCAGTACATACAGCAAAAAATCTGTCAAGAAACATAAGAGAGTCTGTCGAAGCTGCGAAGTATGTATAAAAAATAAATCAAGAGGACAAAAAAAAATTCGGGTTAATGTCTCACCTAGATCCGGCCACGAAACCGTTCGAAATAATCTCGATAGATACGATCGGGGGATTTGGCGGTTCCAGGTTCACAAAACGATACCTACACTTGCTAGTGGACCATTTCACGAGATATGCATACATCTCAACTTCGAAGACACAGAGTGCAAATGATTTCGTAAAACTGGTCAACAATATACCGAAAACGGATGAGATTGGATTGATTCTCACGGACCAATATCCAGGGATAAATTCTGAGGAATTCCAGCGATTTCTTGAAGGAAAATCAATCCCAATAGTTTTTACGGCAGTAAATTCACCATTCTCGAACGGCCTGAACGAAAGACTAAACCAAACACTTGTTAACAAGATCAGATGTAAAATGAATGAAAGAAGAGAGAAAAAAGCTTGAACTACGATAGTTCGTGAATGTCCAGATAAATACAACGACACGGAACACTCAGTCACCGGCTTCGCACCAAGATACTTGTTGGACGACACCGATGTTACGATTTTGCCAAACGAATTGAAATCAGAAAAACCCGAAAAGGGACTGGCTTGAAGACAGGAAAAAAGCACTCGAAAATACAATAAAATCACACAACTACACCGAAAAACTATTTGATAAAAATCGGGAAAAATATGAATTCAACATAGGAGACAGAGTTTATGTGGAAAATGAAAACAAGCTCAACAGACCAAAATTAAATGAACTCAATAGCGGACCATTCACAATTGTGGAAAAAATATCAGATTCAATATACAAGATTGATACAGGCCACAAAAAACTAGAATCAAATCTGTTCCACAATACGAAACTTATCCCAACTCCTACAGAGGGATAAAAGGAAACGAAAAAAAAAACGGATAAGAACAAAACAGCAAAATTGACGATGAGACTGAGGTAGACGAAATTTCCCGCTGGGAATTTTCTCCCCGGAGGGGGAAGATGTAAAGAAGGTATATTTCTTTGCCATCATTCACGCTGCTGGGTCGGTACGGTAGGAGTCGCTATAGACGGTGGAGAAAAGGTGTGAAAAAATAGAAAGATAATAAAGCGTGAAATAAGATCGAGAGGAGCAATTGACAAGTTGAACAAAGAACTTTAATGTCGTTTCTTTTTTAATTACAGGTATGAGTTTCTGTCCTGACAATCCTGTACATAGAACTCGGAATAATAAAATTAAACAAACTTTGTTAATTACAGAGCAACACAAAATGTTTTGGTAATTTGTCAACCTTAACCTCCGAACCTCATATATATACAAGTATGATCGAACTGTATTTCAAATACTCTGCAGTATTACATATCATCTACTAATGATAGCAGAAACTAATGATAACAGTATCAGCAATGTTTTTAACAAAAGACAAAACATCAACATTGCGGACGTCTCCAAATATTTTTTTTCGGCGGGGCTTCTTTTAGACTTACGCAGCTCAAATCGTACCAGATAAGGCAATAGTCGCACCGAATGGCTACTTTTTCGTCAAACATACTACAGTCCATTGCACTGAAACTTTCCAGTTGGACAGTATCATCTAGATCGACAACACGTTTGCCACACAAAATGGTTACCTTCTTTCTGTGATCATAAACTTATTGAACAAGTTTCCAAGCTTCTCCCGTGAAATTTTTTTGGACCATCTGAAGGTTAACCTCGTCATCAATCAGGAAGTGCGGCACTTTATCTGGCTGAGCTTCGAGAAATATTTCGTCAATCAACACGCTTGAATTAATCGCTGCCATTGCAACTGGTTTTTCAACGGACCACTGGAGTATCGTGTGAGCTTCCTCCTCAAATATTTTCTTACTAAGAGGACGATTTACTATTCGCGCGGATGCTTTGGCTTTTTTTTGGTAACCCTATAACAGTCTTCTCAGAACCCTTTGGTCGGCCTCTTCGCTTGAGTGCTGGCGTAACTGCTATTCTCGAAAAATCAACTTCATCACTTTTCTCAGCTGTTTTACTGTCGCCGTTAGTTCCCGCAGTGCTATTCCAAATTTCTTCATTTTTCAGCGTTTTCCGCACCGTTTGATCCGACGACATAGGGACATTACCAACAATAAAATCGTCAATATCACGAATATCTAGAGTGAGAGATATTTCCGAAATCTCGATGGAAGTATCTACACCTGCTTGTTCAACTTCATGCTTCTCATATTGTGGAACGCAAGTCGAAATCGGTGTACCGGTGCACAAGTTCAGACTAGCAGCTGTTGCTGGGGAGGAATATCAGTTACACGGTTGTTAATCCATTCTTTGCGAATGATATTTAGGAGCTTCAGCCGATTTACGAATTCTTTAGCAGTTACCTCAGACGTAAGACTAGCTAAATCTTTTGTAACGCTAAAACCCGTGCTATAACGCTCGTCTTGCGAAATGACTCTAGACTTAGGGACCATTGATTCATCTGTAGGGATTGGAACGTCTACATTTTCTTCGTTATCGAACACTCGTTGCGTTCTGTAAAAGTAATCACGCGTCCACCGCTCGGCGCAGATGGATTCTTCGTGAAGAGTCTCTCCCAGTCGCTCCCTTGCTGCAAAGATATGCGTACAAAATAAATACATGCATTCGAAAATATGCTTTAGGAAAATAACCAAGTTTGTAAAAGCCGACTAAAAAAGCAACCGGCACGGTAGACTCATTGACGCAAACGACGGACAGTCACAAGACTTGACAGTGGCTTGACACACGATCCCTGCAGTTGAAACTCGAACTTCTCGTTGCCCTTTTTCTTGACGATGAACTGACTGCGTGTACCTTTTTGCATTTCTGTTTTAACAAAATCAAGAGCGTATCTCGTCAGTAGGTTACAATATAACGCTTCTGAACTTCCTTTTTTAAACGAAATAACGAGCTTTTTTTGGTAACTGTAAGCTGCTTTGTGATCGCGTTCCGAATTCAAACAAGCAACTGGTACGAAGAAGTTGTCAACGAAGTCTTCGAGTGTACTGTAGCGATTAACAAGGCTCTTCACTTCTGCATTCAAGGACTCGATCCTATTGTTGGTGGTATTCATGAATGTGCTTCGCATAAAATCGCTGTTTAAAGTCCACTTGTTACGAATTTTATGCCAATTTTCGTCGAAGTACGTCCCGGTCGTGGATGGCAACTTCTCGATCTCGGCATAATATCGCATGTACTCGGTTTCAGTACTTGCGTATGTCATTATTTAAAACAATTCCTTTGCAGTGTCTCGTTGACCGGGAGTGATACCAAGCTTGTCGACCGCGATCTCTCGGTTGAAAGTCCTCCGCGAACGGAAGAGGCATATGAGCACGGTCTTACATACAGGTCTTGCAACAGCAATGGTGGGGGGTAGTCCTGCTTCGCTTCCGCCCTTTTAGTTCCGATTTATATCACAAGAGGCGTGATAGGTAATCGTAGGTTGTGTGTGCGACAGAGAAAGAAACAGTTATTTTATCTCTCTCTTTCTCCGAAAAATTCCAATTTATATTATATATCTGAAAAGTGGCTTTAACAAACGTTGTAAAATTTAGCACTCATGTGGAGCAGGTAGACCGCCTTCTTTTGTGACAATTTAAAAAAAAATTAACATGTTTATATTTTATTTACCTCGGCAATTTTCAAAAAATGTCTGCGCTCAAAAGCTTCCGGAAATTTTTTAGTAATAGGGCACTCTTGTTCCCCGTTGAGCATTTCAGCACTACACATAGCTTTTGAGTCATTTTACGCGAGTTCACGAAACATATTTTGAAAAACCATCACGAAAAAATGAAATAGCATTTATATGCGCAGAGTGGTTATTTGAATTTAACAGCTTACGCGAGGGCTCATGGGAACAACTTACAACAACAGCAACGCTGCATGGTGGCAGCGATACACCCTAAAAAATCGGACGGGAAGCGGGACTACCCCCACCATTGAAATTTGGCTTCGTTGCAAGACCTGTATACTACACCGTGCATATGAGCACCGATGCATCGAGAAATGACTCGACGTTCCAACAAATCTTTATCTGCCATGAAGGCTTTGATTTTCGACCAGGCCGGCAAAACTTTTCAAAAGTGTTCAACAGCCACAACTCGCCGCATCTTCCGAAAAAAATTCCGGAAACGCGGGCATTGATCGCTTCATTGTCGGTATTGCAAAAAAAAGAGTCCCTCAAATTATCCACCTTCTTCAAAAACATGACATTCAGCAGCTGGAACAAGTTTATTCATTAATTTCGAAATTATTAATATATTAGGTGTACATTAATAACTTTTATTGATACATACAATACTTGTGTCACAGCATGTCGACAGTCCGCTGTAAACTATTCCGACAAACATTGCGTGAAGAAAGATTAAACAGATCTTTCAATAGAACTTCTTCATTTTATTGGGTGCTTATTTTGTGCTTGACGTTTTTTCTTGTTAGCTCCAAGAGCATGGAGAGACGAGACTTCTTCTTTTTCCTCCTTCGATAAAGCCCTTACTTTTGGCAAGTAACGATACAATTTCTGCGATCGAAAACAAAAAAATAATGTGCAATATGAAAAAGTTTATGTGTTCAGTAGGGGGGGGGGGGGGGGGGGGGGCGCTCCACATCTCTTCTTACCACTGGAAGAAATGTTGGGGTAGTGGCTCCATGGTCTTCGGCGAAACATAGATCGGCGGTGGTTGCATCGGGGGTTACCGGAAAAATTGTCGAATTCTCTGGGTTGTTTTATATTTGATATTAGCAGCAACTGGACTTTTACACGAATTGTCATTCGGCGAATTTTGCGGGGTTTGATATCAACATACTATATTTTATATTTGTAGGCTTAAGAGGGTGCAAGGATTTTTGGGATTTAAATATGCACGTACTGCACTTTTAATAAAAGCAAACTTTAATTTAACCGAGAACTACAATATTTAACTCATGTATGATATAATTTTGAGAATAGACCCCAAATGCGCCCTTTTGTTTATGTCAGTAACTACAGATACATACCTCAGAACACATGTGGTTATGCCTTTTAACAATTGATTGAACAACTAAGTTTGTCCCTTCGCAGTTGGTTCTCAATATTATTTCTGCTGGGCATTGTTTTTGATTAGTCCTGAAATAAGCAAAATACGGAATCATTTAATATACACAACATTGAATATGGCATTCAGTTCGCATTTTTTTTACTTACGATGATGTTCTCAAACCTCGAAATTTCGATTTCAAATGTTTTCCGCCGCTGATACAACAGTATTTCACTTAGTGGTGACTTTTACGCACTGTTGATATTCTTCTTCACGCCTTTTTTGCGGTAAGCTCTTGCGATAGTGACATTGTCTCGATTATAATAAACGCAGGAATGTTTGTCCTCGTATTGCTTCAACGTTTTTTGGACAGCTTCGAAAGAACTAAATTCATCTCCGACTCGGAAAGTTTCCAGCAACTTTGATAATGATGGCTTTGACTCGTGATGTTTCCCCTTCTTCGATTTTTTTTTATGGTGGTGATTGTGATTCAAAATCACTCTCATCAGACTACTGCTGTGTAGGTAATGGAACATTGTCTTCGTCTTCCTCCAAGGAAGCTAAAAGACAATACATATTATTCAAATAACATCCAGCGTTCATGCTCTATTCTAACTACGGAACAGGGTTATAAATCCCTGAATTTTTTACGAATAAAATTGTTAGACGTAAAGTTAAATCACTCATTAAATCGTCAATTAAAACACCAAAATAGTTTGGAAAGTTTTTGAACAATGTTCATTGTTTTGACTAGCACATAGCAAAACGTCTACCTTAAGTTAAAACATCTTTTATTAAACAAACCGTACTATAACATTTATTTCTTAAACTAATAAGGATTTACAACTCTGCTACGGAACAAGCATTCGACAAGAATATCGATGTAAATTTCGGCAACCTACCGGCATTCACGAACATAACGGCACTAATTACTTCGGAAACATTCGATGTTAGTGTAAAAGTAACATGCTAATAAGTACTTACTCATTGTCGACGTCGAAAAGGCACTTCGTGAGCACCGACTTTCTCTTAGCACTGAGTTTTTTGTAAGCACTTCTAGTACGCGAAAAACATTCAGGAGAACCTGCCTACACACGCATTGTCGTCAACGGCCATCCGATAATGCCGAGAATCAAAGCTCTAGCGCTCGTGAGCGCGGCAATATCACGAAACACCGGAGACACGAAATGGCGGCGTCAATCTGGACGAATAATCTTCTATTATTCGTCCGGAAACATTTTTTCATATTTTTTTCTCGTTACCAGGGCGAACGATCGTATGCTATTCGTCCAGATACGTTGTGTGATCGAAAAACACGTTTTGTTAGTCGCTAAATAGATAGAATATGATTATTCATCATGATATATGTTGTATGGTTAAGAGGAAGAATTTTTTAGTCGCCGGACGAATAATCATATATTATTCGTCCGGCCGAATAATATATGATTATTCGTCCGGTTTCCGGACGAGGAGACACTTCGTTTTGTTTTACCATTCGATATATGATGAATCGAAGGAAAGTTGTGTTTCCGGTAGGCCTAATAAACTTATATTACTGGCACAAATTGCTGCCTCTGGCGCTGAGCAGTCCTTAGTACATCATGAAGTGATGTTGAATAGGCGCGAACTTGCTGCCATTGACGCGTTTGCGTTTCCTCTTGATATTTTAGACCGAGAGTATTCAATATTTATAATAATTTATGCATATTCTGATTAATTGATGTGTAGCTTTTTTATTTTTACTGTTAATTCTTATTGTTTCACATTATTAAAATATTTCATAGTTTCCGATGCTATGTATTTTTTTGGAAATACAAATTTCAAAATATTCTATTATTAAGTTTGCTACGTGGTTATTAGTGGAGCCGATTTATTCATAAGAATTAAACTTTTTCTTCTTAATTTTCGCGCTTCATCATCGTTGTCGGCTAGATCGGTTGCAGTCGGTAAGAAACGTAAATGTAGTTGTTTCGAAACGCTGCTGTGTCACTTTTTGACAGGTGACAATTTAAAAACGATAATAGACGGAAAAAAATAACAAATACGAGTGCCAGTGTAAGTTAACAAAGAAAATAATTGATAGAAATATACGTGTCGAACAAAATTTTGTCAGTTAGATGAATGTCAGTGATAACTATGCTGTAAGAATGTTCTGTTTAGGTTATGTTGACTTATTCTTGAAGTTTGTATAATGTTTATGAATTGTTATTTCAATTGTAGTATACAAATTCATTTAATCAATGAAACAATAAAGAAAAAAAGCTAAAAACTCAATTGTTTTGGTTTCATATAATGTATAATATCCCAGATAGAAAAATGTTGGCAAGTTGTCGGCAAAAGTGCGGTACGAAACGCCACGATGTGCATCAAATAACACAGCATGTACTGCAGCATAAAGCCATACAGTGGTGGCACATCGTGGCATCTCGTCGTCACGGCAGAACAGTGCCAAAAATGTGGCACACTCAAACTTCATGTTTGATAAAATATTTATAAGAGCTCTGACGGCAGATAATAGCTAAAATGGCTGCTTACCGTTCAGAATTGAGCAACGGCTCCTTGACAGCAGAATTGAAGCTCCGGCTGCCGATATTTCTATCGAATTCGCTGAACACTGTGCAGGTACAGCGCTGGTAGAATTGAGGCTCGATCTGCAGGAACTTTGCAAAGAATTGAGACGGCACGGTGGCGACAAAATAGAAGCCTCCTGTGCCTCCGTCCCAATCGAACTTTGCCGTGAATCGTGACAGCACTTTAGCGACAGAATTGCAACCTGCTGTGCCGTCGCTCCGGTCGAGCTTTGCGGAGAATCGTGACAGAACTTTGGCGACAGAATTGCAGCCTGCTGTGCCATCGCTCTTTTTAAGCTTTGCGGAGAATCATGACAGCACGTTGGCAACAGGTTCAACGCTCATGGTGTCGTTTCTTTTGTTGATTTTTTTGAAAACAATGAAGGCACGAAACTGGTAGAATTGAGGCTTATTGTTCTGTTGCTCCAATTGACCTTTACGAAGAGTATGAAGACGGCACATTGACGGCAGAATTGATGCACGCGTCGGACGGAATTTAGAGAATTCTGCAACCATATATTGGCGACAGAATTGGAGCTCGCGATGTCGTTACTCCGAACCGAATTTACAGAGAATCGTGACTGTACTTTAGTGGAAGATCTGACGTTCGCAATGCCGATTCGGTCATTGAAGTATGCCAGCATTTTTATTATGATGTCAGCGAATTTCTGAACTCTGTGACGTCTCACTAGTGACAGAATATAACGCTATACAGATGCCTTTAAGATGATGTGCTGCTCGGTCGGTAACAAAAACTGTAAAGACTTGTTCTTGACGACAATTCGTTTTTCAGCCAAAAGTCGAGAAGTACTGACTGCTCCTTATCACTCTGCAGTCAGTACTTCTCGACTTTTATTCGCAATATCGACCGTGGCGAAGAATAACACTTTGGGAAGATTCAGCTGTCTCACTCGCGCTTATGACGATCTGAGAGAGACAGACGATATGTAGTACATCATCTTAAGGTAGTACGAGTGTCATAGTCTGGCGCCGCCTAAATTCGAGAAAGAATTTAGAAGAATTACGAATACTTCTCGCTGGCATAAAAATCGTTAAAAAATCAAGCATTTGGAAGGTGCTGAAAAGATTGTTTCTACATAATGAAATTTCTAAAACGTTATCAGCAAATTACTGAAGTGAAAAATTGTTTAACGAATTTCCCAGCAACCTAATTTTTTTATCATGAAAATTGTTTACTAATTTTTTTGAATACGTATAAATTTTTGCGGAATTTGTTCCAATTTCAAATTTAATTCAATTTTAATCTTATTTTAACATGAAAAAACGTAATTTTTAAACATTACATAACGTTCTGAAAAAATTGATCGTATTCAATTTTTAAGTTTACCTCGAATTTTGTGATTTTTCCCATGTAAAAAAAACGACAAATTCAAAGAGAACCTCAAAATTTGAAAAAATTCATTTGTATTCAGGATAAATTAAAGGTTCAGTTTTATCGACAAAAAAAGTTAGGTCAACGAAATATTTGTTAAACAATCGTATTTTTTATCAATTTGTTAATAACATTTTGGAATTATTATTATGCAAAATCATTCTTTTTCACACCTTGAATATGCATAATTTTTTTTCAGATTTTTGTATTATCGAGACGTGCTTGCAATTCTATCCCATTTTTTAATGATTTGGTGTGAACTCGACATAATGCACTAGAACTACCTTAATTCTTTGAGTATTTGCATTTATTTCAGAAGTTGAGATGATTCATCACCTTTCCGTTTTGTAATCGCGTGATAATATTTAACGGTAATTCTACACTAAAAGAGACGGGACACCTACTTTCTTATGTAAGCGAAATAATTTTTTGTTTCAGTTATAGAACATGGCATCTTTCAAAAATTGAGCTCGTCCTGGGCTCGAAATATTAGTGTCTGAAATTCAACCTATCTCCCCCTCTGTTCCACCTTCGTCCATTTTTGGAGTTCCAACATTTTTTAAATTCCTAAAATTTCGGAAATATTGGGAATTTTCGTAACGACTCGCTCCGAATTCCGGAAATTTTGAAATTTTGAAAATTCTGTAATTTCAGACATTTTGAAAATTTGAGAAATTTTGAAAATTCTGGAATTTTCAGACATTTTGGAAAATTGAGAAATTTTGAAAATTCTGGAAATCTTGAAAAAAATTTGGCCATGAGGGAACTTAAAAAATTCCGGCCCAGGGGAGCCCTCTGACATAGAATTCCCTATGGAAGATCCCTATAGAATTTCCCTCATAGAATACTGCAATAGAAAAACAAATTTTATACCAAACTCAGACGAAAAGACAGGTCGAAGTACATTATAATGTAGAAAAATTACGAAATTCCAGCACTCTAAATACTAGCCCAGGACGAGCTCAATTTTTGAAAGATGCCATGTTCTATAACTGAAACAAAAAATTATTTCGCTTACATAAGAAAGTAGGTGTCCCGTCTCTTTTAGTGTAGAATTACCGTTAAATATTATCACGCGATTACAAAACGGAAAGGTGATGAATCATCTCAACTTCTGAAATAAATGCAAATACTCAAAGAATTAAGGTAGTTCTAGTGCATTATGTCGAGTTCACACCAAATCATTAAAAAATGGGATAGAATTGCAAGCACGTCTCGATAATACAAAAATCTGAAAAAAAATTATGCATATTCAAGGTGTGAAAAAGAATGATTTTGCATAATAATAATTCCAAAATGTTATTAACAAATTGATAAAAAATACGATTGTTTAACAAATATTTCGTTGACCTAACTTTTTTTGTCGATAAAACTGAACCTTTAATTTATCCTGAATACAAATGAATTTTTTCAAATTTTGAGGTTCTCTTTGAATTTGTCGTTTTTTTTACATGGGAAAAATCACAAAATTCGAGGTAAACTTAAAAATTGAATACGATCAATTTTTTCAGAACGTTATGTAATGTTTAAAAATTACGTTTTTTCATGTTAAAATAAGATTAAAATTGAATTAAATTTGAAATTGGAACAAATTCCGCAAAAATTTATACGTATTCAAAAAAATTAGTAAACAATTTTCATGATAAAAAAATTAGGTTGCTGGGAAATTCGTTAAACAATTTTTCACTTCAGTAATTTGCTGATAACGTTTTAGAAATTTCATTATGTAGAAACAATCTTTTCAGCACCTTCCAAATGCTTGATTTTTTAACGATTTTTATGCCAGCGAGAAGTATTCGTAATTCTTCTAAATTCTTTCTCGAATTTAGGCGGCGCCAGACTATGTCACTCGTACTACCTTAAGATGATGTACTACATATCGTCTGTCTCTCTCAGATCGTCATAAGCGCGAGTGAGACAGCTGAATCTTCCCAAAGTGTTATTCTTCGCCACGGTCGATATTTCGAATAAAAGTCGAGAAGTACTGACTGCAGAGTGATAAGGAGCAGTCAGTACTTCTCGACTTTTGGCTGAAAAACGAATTGTCGTCAAGAACAAGTCTTTACAGTTTTTGTTACCGACCGAGCAGCACATCATCTTAAAGGCATCTGTATAGCGTTATATTCTGTCACTAGTGAGACGTCACAGAGTTCAGAAATTCGCTGACATCATAATAAAAATGCTGGCATACTTCAATGACCGAATCGGCATTGCGAACGTCAGATCTTCCACTAAAGTACAGTCACGATTCTCTGTAAATTCGGTTCGGAGTAACGACATCGCGAGCTCCAATTCTGTCGCCAATATATGGTTGCAGAATTCTCTAAATTCCGTCCGACGCGTGCATCAATTCTGCCGTCAATGTGCCGTCTTCATACTCTTCGTAAAGGTCAATTGGAGCAACAGAACAATAAGCCTCAATTCTACCAGTTTCGTGCCTTCATTGTTTTCAAAAAAATCAACAAAAGAAACGACACCATGAGCGTTGAACCTGTTGCCAACGTGCTGTCATGATTCTCCGCAAAGCTTAAAAAGAGCGATGGCACAGCAGGCTGCAATTCTGTCGCCAAAGTTCTGTCACGATTCTCCGCAAAGCTCGACCGGAGCGACGGCACAGCAGGTTGCAATTCTGTCGCTAAAGTGCTGTCACGATTCACGGCAAAGTTCGATTGGGACGGAGGCACAGGAGGCTTCTATTTTGTCGCCACCGTGCCGTCTCAATTCTTTGCAAAGTTCCTGCAGATCGAGCCTCAATTCTACCAGCGCTGTACCTGCACAGTGTTCAGCGAATTCGATAGAAATATCGGCAGCCGGAGCTTCAATTCTGCTGTCAAGGAGCCGTTGCTCAATTCTGAACGGTAAGCAGCCATTTTAGCTATTATCTGCCGTCAGAGCTCTTATAAATATTTTATCAAACATGAAGTTTGAGTGTGCCACATTTTTGGCACTGTTCTGCCGTGACGACGAGATGCCACGATGTGCCACCACTGTATGGCTTTATGCTGCAGTACATGCTGTGTTATTTGATGCACATCGTGGCGTTTCGTACCGCACTTTTGCCGACAACTTGCCAACATTTTTCTATCTGGGATATTATACATTATATGAAACCAAAACAATTGAGTTTTTAGCTTTTTTTCTTTATTGTTTCATTGATTAAATGAATTTGTATACTACAATTGAAATAACAATTCATAAACATTATACAAACTTCAAGAATAAGTCAACATAACCTAAACAGAACATTCTTACAGCATAGTTATCACTGACATTCATCTAACTGACAAAATTTTGTTCGACACGTATATTTCTATCAATTATTTTCTTTGTTAACTTACACTGGCACTCGTATTTGTTATTTTTTTCCGTCTATTATCGTTTTTAAATTGTCACCTGTCAAAAAGTGACACAGCAGCGTTTCGAAACAACTACATTTACGTTTCTTACCGACTGCAACCGATCTAGCCGACAACGATGATGAAGCGCGAAAATTAAGAAGAAAAAGTTTAATTCTTATGAATAAATCGGCTCCACTAATAACCACGTAGCAAACTTAATAATAGAATATTTTGAAATTTGTATTTCCAAAAAAATACATAGCATCGGAAACTATGAAATATTTTAATAATGTGAAACAATAAGAATTAACAGTAAAAATAAAAAAGCTACACATCAATTAATCAGAATATGCATAAATTATTATAAATATTGAATACTCTCGGTCTAAAATATCAAGAGGAAACGCAAACGCGTCAATGGCAGCAAGTTCGCGCCTATTCAACATCACTTCATGATGTACTAAGGACTGCTCAGCGCCAGAGGCAGCAATTTGTGCCAGTAATATAAGTTTATTAGGCCTACCGGAAACACAACTTTCCTTCGATTCATCATATATCGAATGGTAAAACAAAACGAAGTGTCTCCTCGTCCGGAAACCGGACGAATAATCATATATTATTCGGCCGGACGAATAATATATGATTATTCGTCCGGCGACTAAAAAATTCTTCCTCTTAACCATACAACATATATCATGATGAATAATCATATTCTATCTATTTAGCGACTAACAAAACGTGTTTTTCGATCACACAACGTATCTGGACGAATAGCATACGATCGTTCGCCCTGGTAACGAGAAAAAAATATGAAAAAATGTTTCCGGACGAATAATAGAAGATTATTCGTCCAGATTGACGCCGCCATTTCGTGTCTCCGGTGTTTCGTGATATTGCCGCGCTCACGAGCGCTAGAGCTTTGATTCTTGGCATTATCGGATGGCCGTTGACGACAATGCGTGTGTAGGCAGGTTCTCCTGAATGTTTTTCGCGTACTAGAAGTGCTTACAAAAAACTCAGTGCTAAGAGAAAGTCGGTGCTCACGAAGTGCCTTTTCGACGTCGACAATGAGTAAGTACTTATTAGCATGTTACTTTTACACTAACATCGAATGTTTCCGAAGTAATTAGTGCCGTTATGTTCGTGAATGCCGGTAGGTTGCCGAAATTTACATCGATATTCTTGTCGAATGCTTGTTCCGTAGCAGAGTTGTAAATCCTTATTAGTTTAAGAAATAAATGTTATAGTACGGTTTGTTTAATAAAAGATGTTTTAACTTAAGGTAGACGTTTTGCTATGTGCTAGTCAAAACAATGAACATTGTTCAAAAACTTTCCAAACTATTTTGGTGTTTTAATTGACGATTTAATGAGTGATTTAACTTTACGTCTAACAATTTTATTCGTAAAAAATTCAGGGATTTATAACCCTGTTCCGTAGTTAGAATAGAGCATGAACGCTGGATGTTATTTGAATAATATGTATTGTCTTTTAGCTTCCTTGGAGGAAGACGAAGACAATGTTCCATTACCTACACAGCAGTAGTCTGATGAGAGTGATTTTGAATCACAATCACCACCATAAAAAAAAATCGAAGAAGGGGAAACATCACGAGTCAAAGCCATCATTATCAAAGTTGCTGGAAACTTTCCGAGTCGGAGATGAATTTAGTTCTTTCGAAGCTGTCCAAAAAACGTTGAAGCAATACGAGGACAAACATTCCTGCGTTTATTATAATCGAGACAATGTCACTATCGCAAGAGCTTACCGCAAAAAAGGCGTGAAGAAGAATATCAACAGTGCGTAAAAGTCACCACTAAGTGAAATACTGTTGTATCAGCGGCGGAAAACATTTGAAATCGAAATTTCGAGGTTTGAGAACATCATCGTAAGTAAAAAAAATGCGAACTGAATGCCATATTCAATGTTGTGTATATTAAATGATTCCGTATTTTGCTTATTTCAGGACTAATCAAAAACAATGCCTAGCAGAAATAATATTGAGAACCAACTGCGAAGGGACAAACTTAGTTGTTCAATCAATGTTAAAAGGCATAACCACATGTGTTCTGAGGTATGTATCTGTAGTTACTGACATAAACAAAAGGGCGCATTTGGGGTCTATTCTCAAAATTATATCATACATGAGTTAAATATTGTAGTTCTCGGTTAAATTAAAGTTTGCTTTTATTAAAAGTGCAGTACGTGCATATTTAAATCCCCAAAAATCCTTGCACCCTCTTAAGCCTACAAATATAAAATATAGTATGTTGATATCAAACCCCGCAAAATTCGCCGAATGACAATTCGTGTAAAAGTCCAGTTGCTGCTAATATCAAATATAAAACAACCCAGAGAATTCGACAATTTTTCCGGTAACCCCCGATGCAACCACCGCCGATCTATGTTTCGCCGAAGACCATGGAGCCACTACCCCAACATTTCTTCCAGTGGTAAGAAGAGATGTGGAGCGCCCCCCCCCCCCCCCCCCCCCCCTACTGAACACATAAACTTTTTCATATTGCACATTATTTTTTTGTTTTCGATCGCAGAAATTGTATCGTTACT